>CP032254.1:28187511-28825971 GCA_005610355.1 Gossypioides kirkii | reverse complement strand
TCTATATGCCTGGGAATCTCTTAATTAACATCTTACATTTCTGTTTGATGTCTTACTTAGTAAAGGTACCATGGAGGCTCCTATACTGGGAATTTTTAACAAAAAACCAATTTGATCTTTGCTCTAATGTATGAGACTAATTTGCTTATTTTTTGTAGTAGAGGGGATAAAATGCAATCTGACTCCTAGTACAGGGGTCTTTATGATACTTTTACCTCTCTTGCTGCAATATGAAGTGTTAGTATGCATACTTCAACACTGCTCTATGGACTATTTAATGTGCACCACTTAACAGTTATAGACAATATACTTATGGTATATTATGTTTTGTTCAAGACTTGCAAGGACTGTGGGGTGACAATTTCATCATGTCCGATGTGCCAGCAGCCAATAACGACACGCCTGAGACTGTATACCTAATTGAGAGCGGATTTCTGGTTCCGTTGAGTGCTATGAAGCCTATTCAGGACAAGACCTTTTACAAAATCTCAGTCATTATACAATGTGCATAAAGTGCAGTTTTATTTCTATTAGAGATTCTCAAATCCAAAGGTGGCCATGTTACTGAACTGGTCAACCTTTTTTTTTTTTTTTTTACAAAGGGTTTGCATTGGATTATTTTGCTCCCGCAAAGTTCTTTGCATTGTTTGAATAAAGTATTTGTATTTGGGATGTGCATTGCAACTTGCCAGAAGGTGCAGAGGTTACGGAAAAAAATGGAAAATTATTACATACACAAGTGGTGGTGTGGGCAAATGGATGTACAAAATCCATCTGTGCTTGTAAAGTTACAATACCGAGCCCTTCGATGAAAATGAATATATGGTAGATCAAAATGAATATATAGTTGAGGTTAAATAATTTTTTTTACAGTAAAACAATCTATTAAATTTAATTAACTCTTAGGTGGGTTTAGATAGGCGGTGAGGTACGATGTGGTGCATTTAGTTTAGTTTTTTTTGTCTCACGTTATAGTATTGTTATAGTATCTAATCTCATTATAATCGTTGTTTTTACATTAATCGCAAGTAAACGTATCATATTATTCATTTAGATCCACTATTATTTTTTTCACGGTGGAAGGAGTATATTTTTTACATGAAAAACCTTTTATCAAAAAATTTCTTCTAACTTCCCGTTCCTCTTCTACAAAAAAAAAAATAGAATCTAAATCTATTATACTATAATTCTTTGTTCTTGATTTTTCTGCTCCTATTGCTTTTGATCAACTAAAGGTGTGTTCTTAGTTTTTTGTTTTAATCTAAAGATTTTTTATTTTGATTTTTGATTAATTTCTTCTTCTTTTTTTTAATCCTTTTCATCAATATTTTGTTGTTACTTTCCAAGTTTAGGAGTAACTGAATTTTCTACTTTTGATTAGTTGAATTCAATTCCTTCTTGTCATCGCAATTCAAATTTACTAGCCATGCAAGAGACATTTAGTGTTGGTGAAATTGAGGTCATCAATGTTAGTTTCATATTATGTTCTAAATTTTTAAACTAAACAAGCTTTGATACATGACTAACAAGTAAGTGAAATGAAAAAAAAATAGAAAACATTAAAATAGAAAATTTGTCACAACCCAAGTTTTCTAGTCCGCGTTTTGGTTGGTTGAGCAAGTGTGGATAGCGATGACTCGCATATGAGTCAATCAAATTTGTGAGAATAAATTTGTTTCTTTTGGTGAAGTTTCTTTTGCGGAATATTCCGTTAGGTTTCGTCATCTTGTAGATTCTTATTCGCATTTGGCGAGTTTTATCGTTGTGAAGCTGTCATTGACGAGTTCAATTATGGCGCATAGGTTTGTTGTTTAAGAATCCGCAATCGGTGTGAACGTATAAAAAACGTGTCAAGTCCTATGTAGACGTGTCATTTTGCATGAAAATTGTAGAAATTCGTTAATGGTGTTTGATTAGTTGAATTATGTCTGATTAGTGGAATCGTGTATGATTAGTGAAATCATGTGTGCATGTAAGGTGATTAGGTAACCTGTTATAGCGGAATTACGAGCTAATTCCTATATAACCATTTCTTTGTTCATCCTTATTCTTTCAGAAGAAACCTAGTGTGTTCTTCACTATGTGAAGAAGGTACCAGCTGACAGCTTTCAGCTTGATTAGTAATTGACTTTTTCTAGCCAATTGCTGGTAATGTAACTCCCCAAATCTGACCTAGAGGTTAAAATTGAATTCGGAAGATTACATCTGTCACCAAAATGACCTAGTACAATCGAAGTTTGTAAAACAATTGTTTTAAAACATTTGTTACTTTTGAGGAAAAACTTATTGTGTTATTTTTTGTTTTACTAAAAGGTATAATTTTCCCAAAACGATGGAATTTAAAGTTTACTTAGTAAAATTTAATTTCCAATTTTTATATGTTTTTCAAATCTCATTTACATAACAATGCAACAGAACCACGCTAATCTTCTACAGTACAACACTATCCACATTCGTGTACAAGATGTATGCGAGATAGGCATAACACCCTTTATGGACCGATTTCTCCGCTACTAAGGTAGAAATCACATTTTAAATGAAATTTCGACGTACTCTAACCATAATAATCTCATTTCCAGAAGAAGTCTTCAAAGTGACTCGTTTAGTATTGCAGTCTAGAATGACTCGATGCTCAGTCAATCAATTTGTTTCCAGTATGAGGTCAAATTCTCTGAAGGATAGTTCCATGCCAAAATGCTTTTAGGTATTTAAAATTAATTTTTTTTCAAGTCTAATACCTAGTTCCAATACATATCCAAATGTATCAAAACATGGCTAGTCAGTAAGCTATTGACTTGAAGGGTATCAAAACCCAAAACTAGAGGTACTAAACCTCAACCTTTAGGTGTCAGAACATAGTCTCAAAGTTTTGATACATAAGAACCCAACGGTTATAATTTTAAAGCAGGGTATCGGTGCCCAGTATCATGAATCGGAATATGTTGCTCTACCTTTGTATTTAATGGCCAGATTAATTTTGTTGAGAATTTCAAAACATCTTCAATGACCACTTGATATAAATACAAGTCAAAGACACAACAAGATATTGGAGATGTTCACGCTTAAAGATCAAAAGAAAAACCTTCAAATCTTTATTTCTTTCATTTTCTTTTGTACATGTCTATTAGAAATTTATTGTAGATATTTTATCATTCTCATTTTTATTTATTTAGTGAGCCAAACTTGTAAACACCTACCTTTCTAGAGGTTCATTTGTTTATTTCTTTATTTCCCCAATTGTATATTGAGAGGGTTTTGAATTGAATCATAAAAAACTAGAGTAATTCTAGATTAACCTTGAAAATCTTGAAGTTCTAGTTCAACCACAAAAGCTAAGGGGAAGAAGTTCACTTAGTCTTTCAAAAATTGAAAATTGTAAAGGTTATACATTACTCTTGAAATGTATCAATTCTTATCATGAAATGGTTGAACCACTATAAATTATTTGTGCAAACTTTTCCTCCATTACCTTTTCGTTTTAGAAAAGTTTGTAAAAATTCTTAAAATATCAAGTCACCCTCTCTTGATATTTTTGAGCCTAACATTTTAGAAATCAATACACCTATTGTGAGATTTAAATAAAAAATACTATGAATTTTGAACCTTTAATTTTACCTTTTCATCCAATGTCTTATTTTTTAATAAATAGATTTATTGCATAAACTTTTTCATATTGCATAATTTGGATTGTCATCTCGATGAAATTTGGATTGTCATCTCGATGAAATTTGGATTGTATTTAAAGAGTAATTTAAATTTTAAACAAGTAATTTGGGTTGCATTTAAAGAGTAAATTAAATTTTAAACAAGTAATCTTAATACTAACGGAACAAGTAAACCCAAATTTTCAGTTTGTTTTTTCTCTTACCAGTTTTCGCGATTCAACTGACTATTAGTTGATTCAAATAGTTCCCAATTAAATAGCATATATAGTAGAATATATGAGCCGGTCCAGATTTTACAATATATATATAGAGAGAGAGAGAGAAGGAAAAATGACAAAATAGAAAAGAAAACTCATATTTCATCACGCACAATTACCTCCAAATACCAAAGCGTTGCAATCACTGGTTTGTCGTTTGTATGTTCTACAGTTTGATTTCACATTATTGAGACACCAAATTTACACACCAATAATACATCCGCCGTGAGTAAGTTACAGGTCGAAGTGTGATACGTCTGCATCGGGACTAAAACTCTGCAAGTTTGATGACTGCAGGGATGCTTCACTAAAATATCTTGACAATATGAGCCTTGCTACATTCTCAGCTGCAACTGCACTCGTCTCCATGGTGCTAGCCGCATTCTCGAATGCGTTTACATAATACAAATGTTGACCATCCAAAATGAATGGTGCAAACAGTTCCGGAGCTTTATAATGCGGATAGGCTCCCCAGTTTATTCTTTCTGTCTGCAGCCTTGCACTAATAATACCAGCAGCAAATAAAAGTCATCAGCAACTAATACTTTAAAGCCCTATTATCGATCTTTAAAGTTTAAGAACAAGGTTTTGTCATCAGACAAGGTAAAGTATGACTCCTAAAACATTGAATTTTTACAAGTCCAATTTGGAGAAAGGAACTGGGGGCACAGGTGTCAAATAACGGATTATTTCCCTCATGAAAGAGATACCTGCACGGCTATGATATGGATACCTGTGGTGTAATTATGGTCCAAATCTTCATAAAGTATCTAAAAAGCAGTCCTATATAGTTTCTGCAATACAACTAACAGGAAGAACAAGCCATAAAATAGAGAATAGCCCAAGCCAATAGTTATGCTGCGAAAAGAAGTCTAGGCACAATAGTTTAAAGGACAATATTAACTTTTTTTCCAAGCCCTTATGCATAGGTAAAAAGTTAAAAATTAATTAAAAATGTTACCTGAAAATGCTATCCAGTAATGCATCTGACATTGGTTCTCGAGAAAATATTTTGTAAGTTATATCATTATCATCATGTTGCTTGAGAACTGAAATGCATGTGAATGGAAGGTCAGGATCCTCTAATGTGCCAACCAGTTCTGGAATCTCAGCAACAGTGCGCAGACCAAAATAGGCCTTGCCAAGAGAAACAAAAACAGCAGGTTGAAACAATTAGAAATCAAACATTTAGTAAAGAGATTCACTAGAAAAGCCATTAGCAACTCCAGGAGTACTTACTGAATTCAAGAGGCCTCTCACAAAGGTTGCATGTGTATGCTGCAATTTCCTCTCAGGAATTGAAACAGCAGGTGTAAATTGGATGTTTACTTCATCAAGGGGTGTAGCAACCACTGCAACTTCACATGAATAACTGATTCCTTTCGTGGAGTTAAGTTCATAATATTCTCCAAGATAAGAGATGGATTCTATTTCTTCATTAAGGTGCAAAGAAACATCAGAACTATTAATTAGTCCAGAAGCCATCTGCCAGTTCCCTCCATCAACGGCCCATAATCCTCCCCCAGATCCTGCCAGTGAAACTGCTCCAGCAAGTCCACTGATATACACACTTTGGCCATAATTGATTCTTGTTATGACCTTCACAATGCAACATAATAATGGCTTGTTAGCCACCCCAGAACCTTAACTAGAATTTAGAAGTCCATTTTCCAAAGACACTGGAAAATGCCTCCCTTGTAATGGATCAAACAAAAGGAACTCAATAATTTACAAAAAAAGTTTAAGTTCGCTAGGGGAATGAATAAAATGGACTCCCTCCAACTAAATACAACAGTTTGCATGTCTTGTTTCTATCTTTAGGCAAATTTCATACAAAGAAATTTCAAAGCAAATAACTTTAACATACTAAACTAAGCCATTCCAGTAAGTGAGGCAGCTGCCAAAGGCTCATACACTATATGAGCTCAAGGATTCTACTAAACTAAAGTTGCACAATCTTATTTATTTCTATTACATTGAATCTAATTGCACCAAAAAATGCAACACTAAATAACTAGGTAAAGAAACCACAACCATTAGAATTACCAACATAGCGCAACAGTTAGATATAAATCTACATGTGCTTCCACTAAGCTTAAAACAATAAAGGCAAAGGTAGCTTGTAATACTTACAGTGACAAGCTCTTCTATCAATGAGGGAGACAACTTGATACCAATGAGTTCATCTCGCAAAGTTCGAGCTGTGAGATTATATAAACCAGCCCACTTAAGCATCTCATCCACTGTTTCAAAGATGGGTCTTCTTTCAGGGCTTTCATAGTACTTTAAGAAGCTATCCACAGTACTCTGTAGTGCACAACATCATCACATTTCAGATCACTATAGAAAATATAATCAGGTTAGGCTTCTGGTTTCATTGCAGGTATTACTATTTCTTCTGTTTTCTCAAAAGAGAATGCTAACATGATGCAAAACCAGAATTGTTTCGTAGTATAAAAGTACAATTAAACATTCAGCTATCAAATAATAATATCAAAATATGAGAAATTTAATCTTTACACTTGAAAAATTTTAAAAAAAAATGCACTTTTTTAGGTAAAAAGAGAAAGGCAATAAAAAGAACAAAAACCTCAATGAAGCTGCCCATCTTAAGAAGAGAGAAGCCATAGCGGAAAAAGATGCGAAAAGAATTAACATAGGAAACAATCTTCTGCACCAATGGAAACTTGGAATCCACTTGAAGGGTTTTGAAAACAAATTTCTTCCCATCCCAGATCCCAAGCGACATCGAATCATCATCCTCCGAGGCAGGCGGCGGTTTGACCTTCAACCCAAGAAGATTCGAGTAGTTAAGAGCGCGGTAGTTCTTGGGGTGAAGAATTGAAGCACCAGCCTCAAAAGTTTCACCGCCAATGGAAACAGTGGCCATGCGACCACCGACGACGGAGCTACGCTCGAAGATCTTGATGTTAGGAGGGCTGAGTTGGGAAGGGGAGAGATGGAAGTAGTGGCGTAGGAAGTGGGCGACGGAAGAACCGCCGATGCCGCTGCCGACGATGCAGACAATAGGCGCAGGTGAGGCATCGGTAGATAGGCAGAAGATGAGAGGTTGTAAATAAAGGAAGAGGAGGATAAGGAAACTAAAACTGGGTTTGGGATCGGAAGACATTTTTGTTCCTTTGGGTTTCAGCAGAGGAAATCTCAGTCCATTTCCACGGCGAAAATACAGGTATTCATAAACTGCAAGCGTGATCAAACAGCCAAGTAGCACTATTTTATGATAGAATAGTAGTATGAATGTCTTGAGTTTGTTATCCAGCTGATTAGTCAATTTCTGATAAAATTGTTATGCCTACATATGAGCATGCTTTACATGATTTCCAGTATGTATCAGTCAATATATATGCACTCAGTAATAGTTGCTGAGATAGTTCTTTTGAATTTCAATTCAATAATAAAAAGTATTCATCTCCTTATTTTTTTCTCAGCTGTCAAACAGTAGCTAAACATGATATTTTGAGGTGTTTTTGTTTGGTACTAAAGCTATTATTCCTCACGGTTTAAGCTTTTTGATTTCTCGATGGTTGATGTTTTCCCCTCATTGTTTATCACCAGCATTTGTCATGAATCCAGATCACTATTCCTCTTCATTTGGCAGTAATATAATTGATAGTCGACTGTTCACTACTAAACGTCTTACCATTGTACTTGATAATTAAAATTACTTGTTATGAAAACAGAAGGTTTTGTTGACTCTCAAAACACACAAGCTTCAACGTTTTGTTGATGCTTCCTTTCCTTCTTCACCTCGATTTCTCACATATTCAGATGGTAAGACCATTTCATCTGTTAGTCAACACGTTCTTCCTCACCTGATAGGAATGGACTCCAAGATTCAAATCTAGACAACCTTGAGCAATTTGTATGGTAGCAAAACCACCTCCAAGCTGATGTATTATCGTCAAGCTTTGCACTCTCAAAAAAAAGGTGAGATGTCAATAAAGGATTTTCTCATGAAGATTAAAATGTTTCATGATCAGCTAGCGAGTTGTGGAGAAGTGATAAGTGAATCTGAGCATGTTACAACCATTCTCAATGGTCTCCCTCCAGAGAATGAGTCAGTTCTCACAATTATCTCTACCAATACAGTGTCGTACAATGTTTAGGGAGTTTTAACGGTGCACCTTGATGCTGAAGCACAACAACAGAAGCTAATGATTGACGTTCTAGTCACAACTAATGTTGCTGTTAATAATTCTAATGCAGATCAATTTGGTCATGAGTCTACTCCTACTTATCAATCGTCTTCTATTAGATTTTCTAGTTCGTACAGAGGACTCGGATGAGGCAGATTTGGCTCTTGGCCTTAATGTCAGCTTTGTGGAAAAATTGGACATCTAGTTTATTGTTGCTATCATCGTTTTGATACAAGTTACAAAAGCACTTCCTATTATCCACCAACTCAAGCTCATGTTTGTGGTTTTGGCATTCCCTCAATGCACCCTCAAATGGCCTCTCCCACACCATCAGTATAGTCTTCTCCATATTCACCTCCTCATTTTGTTGGTTTCCCTTCCAACCTGATGGTTTCAAGATATTTTAGTGCATGGTCTTATCCACAACCTTGGTTTAATCCATTTGTGGTTCCTTCACCATCATGGAGTTCACCACCAGTGCCTTCACCAACGACTTCCTCATCTCCTCTTATTGACAATGATGCTTAGGCTTTGGTTGCTACACCTGATGTTGTTGATGATAATGCTTGGTATATAGATTCAGGGGCTATACATCACCTTACCAATAATGCTGCATCTCTTACCTCAAGTGTGCCTTATGTTAGTTCAAGTAAGTTTTTTTTGGTGATGGTAGTGCTTTGCCTATTGCTCGAGTTGGACAATTATCTTTATTTACGAGGTCTCGCCCTTTTTATCTACGTTCGTTGTTATATGTTCCTGGCATAACCAAGAATTTGTTGTCTGCGTCTAAGTTCACAAAGGAGAATTATGTGTTTGTTAAGTTTCATCCCACTCATTGTTAGGTTCGAGACCTGAAATCAAAGGATATGTTACTCCGTGGCTCTCTACAACATGACCTTTATTATCTTCAGACGTCTTCACACCAAAAGCTTGTTACTTCTTTACCATCTAGTTGCTATGTAGCTAAAAAGTCTATTTCGTTGGATGTTTGGAATTATAGGTTGGGTAATCCTGTAACACAGTTCTTGTGTAGGCCTTGACTCATTGTAATGTTGTTTTTCAGAAGAATAAAGCTGGTGTTGTCTGTGTAGCATGTCATCTTGGTAAACAACATAAATTGCCTTTTACCAAGTCTGATCTCAATATACAACACCACTTGAATTAGTTGTTGCTGATGTTTGGGAACTTACTCCGTTGCTTTCCAATGGTTTTCGATATTATGTGGCGTTTACTGATGCTTACTCTCGATATAAGTTCTATGAGATCTCACTACTTTCGACTTTTCTGTTTAGCAAAGACCCAAACACTCACATTAGCCACACCTTTCCGTGCTGGCAATGCTTTGCATTTGAGAACAAGTGGCTAGAATTCCTTCTTGCCTCAAGCAACTTCCGTTGTCTTGCTTGTTAATCTAACTTTGTCACTGCACCTTCTAGTGACTGTGACTGCAATTGCACTTCCGTGGTCAAAACATTAATAGGTACTTCCATACACAATTAAAGTCAACAGAATTTATCAACATTTAAGAGGAATTAAAGATGAAATTGAAGCATTCTATTCCTAGCCTCCTAGAATCCTTCCGTAATTGCTCCTCTTGCGTCACACTTAAGCACTTCTCATAAGAAGTAGTTGCCTTCTCGTCGCATTAGATCACTAGTTAAGCTTCCATGGCAGCTTACTTAAGAAAGAATCAGAAAAATATGGAATTAATTTCTTCACGAGCTTGATGATGATCTTCTCTCTCTCCCTTCTATTTATCTTTATTCACCAGTACAAGTATCCTCCTTTTCTCAGATTTAACTTCTTTGCAACTGTACAAGTCAATTTCTCCAGCTGTATACTCATGCAGATCTAGTTTATGTATTAGTAAGTTGTAGGTTGTCGCAACATGACTAGACGCAAATTTATATTTTTATTCGCTACGACAACTTGACATTTTCATGCGTTGGTGCTTCTGGATATGTTAACAGCGTAAAGTCCCTTTTGCAATCTGGAAGTATTCATGCGGTGACATATTTGGGCGCAGTTGCTCTGAACACTTTTCTGCTTCGATCTTCTAAGATGGATTCCTACGCTGACATCTTTAAACGCAAAAATTGATACTAAATGCAGCGACATTAGTAGCACAAATGGGATAAAATGAAAGAAAATAAGACCATACAACACTGATTTAGAAAATTTAATTACTAAGTATAAAATGTTGAAAATGTATGCCAAATATGATACAAAGGGAACAAATTATACTCTAATTAGCTAGAATTTAATGGTCTTTTCTAATGTTAACACACCCCCAAACTTGAGTTTTTACTTGTCCTCAAGTAAATAAAAGCTAGCAAAGTCATATCAAAATTCTTGTTACCGCAATAATCATTCTAGCAACTTAAATTCTCTGGGATCCTAGTGTATAAATTACACTCATATGATAAAAGATTGCACCAACAATTTATAGGTAAGAATAGTCAAAGCTGCAACTTCACTAGTGCTAGCATCATGCTTTAAATCTTAAATCCTCTTAACCAATACAACATTTATTATTCTATACATATATATTTTTTTCTTTCTTTCTCTTTTTTTCATGTGACTGAGAGATGTCATTGCATTACAATACCCTTATTTTTGGGTAGTAACGATGGGGTGCAACAAACCCCCAGGGAGGATGTAATTGTGCTGACACACACTCTTGCAGTGATAGCCTTTAGCTAGATGATTTTTTTAACACTTGCATTGGGGTGTTCCCCCTTGATAAGTCACAATGCACTCACATTGCAGTGTCTTTTCTTAGTAGATATAATTATATACATAGTTGTGAATGGTCAGTTAATTCAAGATTCAAATAATGATACTACTCACTTATTACTAATGCAATTTCAACCATTCATCAAAAAACAGTGGGATACAACATTCAATCACATTCATCCAATTCACACATTAGCATTTCAAATAATTCAAGAATTAAGCATCAAATAAAAAAAATTGTAGTCACATTTTTTCATAACTTTGCATATTTTTATTCAACTAAAAAGACAAATATAAATTCTTAAACTTATGGGTGCAATTGCATTTCCATGCCATACATATTTCCCCCCCAAATTTAAAGTCTGCATTGTCCTCAATGCACTAACAATATTATACAAATATTAATGGAAATGCAACTACAATGTACACGTGTTGACAAATAAAGTGTAGAGATAATTAAAGTTTAATGACAACTATATGAAATGGATGCAACTAAACTAAGTACTGAAAAGTAAAAACTAACACTGTGTGTCGCAGTCGAGGATGTGGTTGCTTTGGACTTTTTCTTCTTTTTGGGGCGCTACTCTTTGCGCTTCTTTTTGTCTTTGCGTTTGCATTTTTTCTTCGATGGTTCAATCGGGGCGGTGGATTTCTCCTCCAAGTTCGGTTGGATACTGGCTTCAGCAACAGTAACATCCGAATGATGAATTTCAGCAAGCGGTGCCACATAAGGCACAATAATCGGAGGATTAAGATCCTCATTGTTGGATGTTACGGCCTCGGCCTGACTCGCACCAAATGGCGCCAGTTCTTCAGTAGATGCACCCACATGGGCAGGTGTGGTGACAAATTCCTCAAATAAATTTGTTGCTACAAATTCTTCTGCTTTTTCTTTTTCACTTGCTTCTTCTTTCTTCTCTTCCTCCTCCTCTTCCACAGCACCCACAGAGGCCATGGTTGTGTGCTTCTCTTCTGTAGCAGTAGCAGCTTCTTTTTTCGCCATATTCACCCTCAAATTGTTTGAAAACTCATCCTCAAAAAGGCTGTTGATATTGTGGAGACAATTTTCCACATCCCTAGAATGCACTTCTTGGTTCTCATCGTTAGAAATGTGGACCATGGGGGGAGTGGGCAAAATGAGTTTTCCCTTCTGAAGCAGCCTGCTCTGTTGATGGTGTGGCCTTCCTAATGATAGAGGGAAACACTAGAAATTATAGCAAGGGCTGTTTGCTCATATTGCATAGTGCGCTGATAATGGCAGTATTCCAGCCCTAGTGTAGGCATAGAATAAGTTCTGTGAGTACTCCATCTCTTCCATTGCGTCGAAAAGTTTGATTTGTCGTACGCTCATTCGATCAGCGGGCTGCTCAATTTCAGTAATCTTCCTCCAAAGTTGAGGATCTGTGGGCGCATGGGATTCCTTATCTTTCTTCTTCGCCTTGCCTTTCTCTTTCTTCGAAGGAGGTTCCTTTACAACAGGGGTTTCCTTTACAACACCTCTCTGTCGACATAATAACATGATCAGAGAAGGGAATGACAAGATACCTATTTGTTTCGTGGCAGACTCTGCAATTTCTTGGTGAAGGATTGCCCCGACATTTATCCGATGGCCTTTTATGATGGAATGTATCAAACACATTCTATCCAGTGTTACTGTAGTGCTCTGAGTGGAAGGCATGAGGCGGAAGTTGATGAAGTGAAACTAGACTTTGCTTTGGACTGTGAGGAAATGACATGCATTGTATAATTGTTTGGATTATTTTCGGTCCAAACAGCATCATCGATGCATAAATCATTCAGCAGTAAATCAACACCTTCCTCTGTCAAGTTCTCTAGAAACTTGACTTGCTCATCCTCCCCCTCGGTAATGTTGTAGAGGGCATTTATATTGTCAGTGCCCCATGACACCAATCCCTCACGGACAAAGACAAACTCCTGCTCCTGATCAACTAAGTTAACATAAAATTCTCTTACCAAGGACGGAGAATATCCCTCTAGATGGTCACAGAACTTCTCCCATCCCAAGCAGGAAATGGTTCTGACCCCTTGCTTCCCTAGCGTTAGTAGTGGGGACAGTTGGAATCCCTGTTATGGGTGGTAGTTTCATTTCAGGATAACTTCACGGAAATGGTCTTTAGCTGCTTTAGTTAAGAACAGGACTGGCTCTTTGGGTGTTGGCTGGTTGACATTACGAGCCATCGTTGTAGATGATTTAGTGATTGGTTTTGAAGGGGTTTTGGAACCTTGAGTTCTGGCCGTAGCTAAATGAGAGAAGAAAGTAAAAAATTACAAAAAATTTGTAAGTTAAAGAAAAGGAAAGATTACAGCAACAATGACAGATGTGAGTGTGAAGAACACAGTTGGCACAATAGGGTATTTTATAGAGGATGAAACTGAAAAGGCGTGATGATTTTCACTGCTATGAGAGGACACTATGTCTACAACCAATAAATGCGATGACACAGATCGTCCTTTTTCGGAATCGATCCAACAGTTGGGGAAAAAGGTGAATCAATTGACGTGATTCTGTCTTGAAATGCTCCGATGAGTCAGCAATTAAATACGTCAACAAGTTGAGTTTTTGTGCCTCGACAAAAAGGATAACTTTTATTCCTGCAGAAAACTAAAGAATGGAATTAAAAGAAAATAAAATACCAAATTAAATAGAAAAATTGTAATGACATTCTAAGAAAATGTGACCAGGTTAATGGTATTGTTTTGTTCGTTGGTGTTTGGGCTGAGGTAGTGCTTTAATCGTTGGCCATTCGCTTTGAATTGGTGCCCATTGTGTAAATCTTTGATTTCACCGCACCATGTGGAAATGCTTCGACAACTTTGAAAGGACCTGACCATCTGGAGTGCAATTTACCTGAATGCAGTTTTAAACATGAATTAAATAAAAACACTAATCGACCAGCAGAAAATTGTCACCGCAAAATGATGTTGTCATGCCATCTCTTAGTTTTTTTCCTTGTAAATGACAACATTTTCATAAGCGTTGCCTCGAATTTCCTCTGGTTCCGAAATGTCCAACAATCTCTTCTGCCCAGCAGCATCATAGTCCATGTTCACTTGCTTAATTGCCCACATGGCCTTATGTTCAAGATCTATAGGCAAGTGACATGATTTACCAAAAACCAGTTGATATGGCGACATCCCTAATGGTGTTTTGTAAGCTGTGTGAAGCGTCCACAATGCATCATTTACTCGTGAAAACTAATTACGTCTAGATGGATTAACCACCTTTTCAAGAATACTTTTGATTTGCCGATTGGATACTTCAGTTTGGCCATTTGTTTAAAGATGATATGTGGTTGCCATGCGATGCTTCACACCATAACATTTTAAAGCTATCGCCACTTGATTACAATGGAAGTGAGTGCCTTGATCACTTATTAATGCTTGAGGTGTGCCGAACCGTGTAAGGATGTATGTGTGAAAGAACTTTAACACTGTCTGAGTATCATTCTTGGGAACAACTATTGCTTCAATCTACTTTGAAACATAGTCAACAACGACCAGAATATATACATATCCAAAAGAATTCGTAAATGGTACCATGAAATTCATACCCCAGATATCAAAAAGCTCAACCTCCAAGATAGGCTGTTGGAGCATCTCGTTGCGTTGAGATATGGATCTGGTGCGCTGACATTTATCACATTGCTGAATGAAATTGTGGGAGTCTTGAAACAATGTAGGCCAGTAAAATCCTGACTCAAGGACCATTGTAGCAGTCCTAACACCAGTAAAATGTCCTCCATAGGGAGCATTATGACAATGCGTAAAGATAGAATGCATCTCTTCTTCAGGAATGCAGTGACGAATAATATTGCCAGCGCATACGTTGAACAAGTAAGGCTCATTCCAATGGTATTTCGCAGCATCTCGAAGAAATCTAACCTTTCGGTGATCAGTTGCACTCAACGGTAGCTTTCCACAGACCAAATAATTGACGTTATCTGCATACCATGGAGATATGTCGATAAAGAATAGCTTCTCGTCTGGAAATGCATCGACAATTTGTGACATATTTCCATCTTCACTTCCAGATTCCAAACGAGATAGGTGGTCTGCTACCTGGTTCTTCGATCCTTTTCTATCTTTAATCTCAATATCAAACTCTTGTAATAACAGGATCCATCTAATCAGCCTGGGTTTGGCATCTTTTTTGGCAAATAGATATCTCAAGGCAGAATGATCAGTATAAACAGTAATTTTTGCGCCGACAAGATACGAACGAAACTTGTCAAATGCAAAAACTATTGCCAGCAACTCTTTCTTTATAGTTGTTTAATATACCTGTGCTTCAATTAGAGTTTTACTACCACAATATTTTGTATGAAATACCTTGTCCTTGTGTTGTCTAAGTACAGTACCAACAGCATAGTCGCTTGCATCACACATCACTTCGAACGGTTGAGACCAATCTAGTACGACAACAATAGGTGCCTACACTAACTGTTGCTTAATTTTAACAAATGCTTCTAGAAAAGCATCATCGAACAAAAATTTTTTATTCTGCTCTAACAAGGAGCAAAGAGGTTTTGTTATTTTGGAGAAATCTTGAATAAAACGTCGATAAAATCCGGCATGACGGAGAAAACTCCTTTTTCCCTTGACATTGGTAGGTGAGGGTAGTTTTCTTATCTCTACCTTTGCTTTATCAACTTTAATGCCCTGATAAGAGATACGATGACCAAGGACAATGCCTTCAGTTGTCATGAAGTGACATTTTTCCCAATTTAGAACCAGATTAGTGTCCTCACATCGTTTCAATACTTTGGCTAAATTGTCAGCGCATTTATCAAAACTAGGACCATGAATAGAGAAATCATCCCCCATAAATGCCTCCAATGAATCCTCGATCATATTAGAAAGAATAGCCGTCATGCACCTCTGGAATGTGACTGGTGCGTTACATAAACCAAATGACATTAGACGGAAAGAAAAGGTTCCAAATGGGCAAGTAAATGTTATCTTTGCTTGATCCTCCGGCGCGATTGCTATTTGGTTTTAGCCAGAGTATCCATCAAGAAAACAGTAATAAGCCTTACCAATGAGCCTATCCAGCATCTGATCAATAAATGGAAGTGGGAAGTGATCTTTCTTTGTGGCAGCATTTAAACGGCAGTAATCCATGCACACTCGGTAACCTGTTGCAATGCGAGTAGGGATTAGTTCATTTTTATCATTGCTTACCACTGTTATGCCGCTCTTCTTTGGCACACATTGGACCGGGCTCTCCCATGTACTGTCCGAGATTGGGTAGATTATGCCTGCGTCTAGCCATTTGATAATTTCTTTCTTCACAACTTCTTTCATTTTCTCACTTAATCTACATTGTTGTTCAATTGACTGTTTTCCTTCATCTTCCAACCTAATTTTATGCATGCAAAAAGAGGGACTAATGCCTCTGATATCTGAGATGCTCTAAGCGATGGCTCTCTTGTGTTGCTTCAATATTCCAATTAACTTCTCTTCTTGGCTTGCGTTGAGACTTGAGTAACAATTACTGGCAATGTATCATTGTCACCAAGGAAAACATATTTCAAATGCGCTGGCAATGGTTTCAACTCTAGTGTCGGAGCTTCTTCCATCGATGGCTTGAAAATAGGGATTGTCCTATGGGTTAGATCCAAAGATTCCATTTGCCAACCATGTCTTAGCTCACAAACATGAGCCTCAACTTTGTGATCATATTCAGGTGGAAAATTATCTTCAAATATCACTGCATATTCTTCTGGCACTGCTGAACTACGTTCATTAAATTCCTTCGTAATTAACTCGTCCAGAACATCAATGTGGTGACATTGTTCTTTACTCCTAGAGGGCGATGCTTTGAAAATGCTGAAAGTAACGTGTTCATTGTTATGTTGCATGATCAACTCGCCTTTGAAAACATTTATAAGTGTGCGTCCTGTTACATGAAATGGTCATCCCAAAATAATGGACACCTCCTTATCAGCTTCACAATCAAGTATGATGAAATCTGCTGGTGTATTTACACTACTACAGAAAAGGAAATGATGGCTGTGGTGTTTGCCTGTGAAAATTTTTGCTAATATTTAATGGCAAATCGGGTGTATGTTTACACTAATCATTCAGCTTTGAAGTATGTTATGAATAAAAAAGAGACTAAAAGAAAATTAATGCGATGAGTGCTACTACTTCAAGAATTTGATCTTTGGATCCTTGATAGGAAAGCCACTAAGAATCAAGGGGCAAATCATCTCTCATGATTAGAGATTGAGTCAAGCCAACAAGATGATACAGAGATTAGTGAAAGATTTATTGACAAACAGTTATTCCAAGTAATCCACCATGAAGTAATGTAGTTGACTAAAAAACGCCTTGGTATGTGGATATTGTGAATTATCTAGCTTGAGGAGTCTTTATTGCAAACACTTTATGGTAAAAGAAGAAACAAATAATGTATGTTGCCCGCAAATATATGTGGGAGGAACTTTATGTGTTTCGACAACGTGCAGACTAACTAATGAGATGGTGTGTGGAAGAGTAGGAAATGTAAGACATCTTGTTAGGATTTCACACGTTACCATGTAGGGGCCATTTTGAAGGAAGGAGAACAACACAAAAAATACTTCAATCAGGAATTTACTGACCTAAAGTGATTAAAGACACATACGAATTTGCTTAATGATGAAATAGATGTCAACAACAAGGAAACATATCAAAATGGGATGAAATGCCAGAAACTGGGATTTTGGAGGTAGAAGTCTTTGATGTCTAAGGCATTGATTTTATGGGTCCATTTCCTAGTTATTTTAGTAATCTGTACATTCTCTTAGTTGTAGACTATATATCAAAGTAGGTAGAAGCAGTTGCATTATCGGTCAATGACACTAAGGTTATAGTTCGATTCTTATGCAAGCATATTTTCTCACGATGTGGGACCCCTAGAACACTTGTTAGCGATGAAGAATCACACTTTGTAGCAAACAATTAGAGGCAACCTTAGCAAAATACAATGTCAAACATTGAATCACCATGACATACCATCCACAAGCTAATGGGAAAGCAGAAGTATCAAATTGAGAAGTCAAACAAATATTAGAGAATATAGTGAACCCAAGTTTTAATGATTGGATGACATATTATGGGCATGTAGAATAGTGTACAAGACTTTAATGGGTATGTCTCCATATAGATTAGCTTACGGAAAAAATTGCCATCTACCAATCGAAATAGAGAAAAAAGCTTATTAAGCCATTAAGGAATTGAATTTAGATCCTCATTTATCCAAGGAAGCACACTTATTTCAATTACACGAGTTAGAGGAATTTTGATTTACGGCATATGAAAATGCAAAGATGTATAAGGAGAAAAGTAAGCTAAAACATGATGCCATGATTAAGAAACAATCATTCACACTAGGACAACAAGTATTATAACTCAAGACTAAAATTACTTCTGAGAAAACTATGATCGAGATGGACACACTATTAAACATGTATCTCCTTATGGAGCCGTGGAGTTAAAAATAAAGAGGGAGAAGCATTTATTGTCAATGGGTAGAGATTGAAACACTATTTTGGGACAACTTTGAGAATATCTACGAAAAACAAAATTTGGAATGTCGAGCCATGATGAAGGTGGAGGATGAAACAAAAAATTGGAGTTAGAACTTGAGCTAGGACCTAGAAGGATCAGGGAGTCACATATAAAGCAAAAGAGAGTACCCAACCTAATGTGTAAAATATTGTACAATTGACTATATCTAATTTTGTTATTTTGTTGTAAAATGACAAGCTAACATAGAGGGGTGGAAAAAGGAGTTGAACGCAATAGAAAGGTTAATTTCAAGACATCTAAGGTTTTGTCGCGACACAATGTTTATGGTGTCGTGACACCTTAGTTTGAATACTTCAACATTGTTGAAAGAAAAGCAATGTCGCAACATTAACCTGCAGTGTCATGACATGACACTTTGAAGCCTAAAAATCCAAACTAGAAAGCCTGTGTCACAACATAAAAAACCAACGTCTCGACACTAAACATCAAAATAAGATCTTAAAGTATTATAAATGCGATGTCACGACGTTGAGTCTGGGTGTCATGACACCACGTCGAATTTGCATGATTTCTTACAAAGTTTCATGGGATCAATGACTTTCCTTTTACAAATCACGTCGATTTAGCCCTAAAAACCCTGTTCAAATCCCTTAAATACACTCCTAAGGTACCCCCCTAAATACTTACCAACCTCAAAGCACACCAAAATATCTTTCCCCATTTTTTCATCTTTCACACACAAATTTTAACTTTTAAGTGCTTATTGTTATTCATTGTTGTGGTTTGCCACGTGGTTGCATACATCAAAGGACGTTTTGCCAACCCCATAACGATGATTTAAGATGTTATCGTTTGTAGACTTTAACTTAATTTTGTTTTACAACCTTTATATTCACTGTTATTGGTGCTTTTTAAAACAAATAAACTTGTATGTTGTGATGGCTGCCAAAAATGCTCAAGTAATGTCGTCCGACGAATCGTCGATCGCTGATAATTTCTTAAACTTGAAAAATAGCGAGCTCGAGGAACATCTCAAAATTTTCCAAAAGAAAACCATTATTCAAGAACAGGGATTAATTTTCCCAATGGATAATGGAGGTGAAGTGTGGAAAATAATGCACACCCATAAGTGGGAAAATTTTAGTAAGCACCCATCCGAACCAACATGTATCCCGGAAGTTCAAGAATTTTATGTGTCACTTAATATCGTGTCTAGAAATTTATAGGTTTTATGGAGTTCCGTTTTACATGTATGATTTTATACAAAGAACCCACCTAAATTTTTGCCCAAACATTAGCTTAGAAGATTTATTAGATTATTTAAATGAGGGGAAAAGCGAATGGTAAAGAGATTTAGCCACCAATTTGTCGACATTCTTCTATCCATCGAGCATGATTCCTTTAGCTAAGTTATGGGTACAAATCGTTTGTTCCTACATATACCCCACTACGCATAATTCTAACATCACTACTTTTCTAGCTACAATGTTATACACTGTTTTGCAAAAAGAAAATATATGTGTTCGAACATTGATATATCAAAGCCGGTTTCATACCTAGCAGATTGAACTATTTTTCACACTTGAAGATCTTGGAATCAAGTATTTCATTATGTTTTCGTAGGATTTAATTTAGATTTCTCATTTGAATAAATTATGTAACCTAAGTGCTAAATGTCATTTTATTTGTCTTTAAGGCCGATTGAGGCCTAAATGTTAGCTAATGTGCTTGGTGAGTGTGCAGGAGACCACAAGAAGTGTAACAATGAGAGACTGATCAATTCGTCACAACATACACTGAGCTACGTTGCAACCAAGGGACTAGATTTAAAGAACTCGAAGACTGGCTTCTTTGTCGTGACATACATGGGATATGTCGTCACAACGCTTGAAGGATGACACTTCACATGGAGATTAATGTCTTTGTCGTGACACAGGTCTTGGTATGTCGCGACATCGACCCCTAGACGCATATTTCACACTAAATGAAGGGCGTTTTGGTCTTTACAATGCCACTTAAACATGATGAACAACAGCTGATCTAGGGTTGATATAATAACCCGTTTTTCAATGGTGTCGAAAATAGTGACTTCGAGACCCCAAACCTGACGAGAAAATTTTTATAATAAGTGTTTAAATTAAATAAGTCGATAATAATTTTATATGGAATTTTGAATTGAAGTTCAGTTGGATAATTTTGATGATTAATTGCTGAATTAAGGAAAAAGGAGTAAATTGTAAAAGGGGTAAAAGTTGATTGCTATTGATAAAAAATAAAAGGGACCAAAGTGGTAATTACACCATGGTCAAAAATTCCAAGCGGTGGAAGATATGATTACCTTCCACTAACTTTTAGGTTATTTGTTCATTTAGTCCTTTTTAGTTTAAGGCTAAATTGTAAACAAGTTTGTTTAATTGGAATTTAATATAATTGAGGGACCGATTATGAAATTAGATCCTTTTTAAATAGCCTAAAAATAGAAATGATGTGAAACTCTTTAGATTTTTATAAGTTGCAATTAAATCCTAATAAAATGAGGATTTACTAATTAGTCTATTTTTAGTGTGATCGAAAATTATGGTTTTGAGGCCACAACTTTGATCGTAAATATTATTTATTTAATATTTATGAGGTTATTAGTATCATATTAAAATTTGGGTACGAAATGTTATCGTATAGACAATTAAATAAGTAAAAAGGACTAGATTGTAAAGGCTGTAAAATATAGAAATCATCTGTAAAATATAGAAATCATTGATTAAACATGTTAATTTGTAAAGGAATGACCTAGAGAGGTCCTTAAAGGGTAATTATACCTTTAGGAGTTTAGTAGACGGTCTTAGCCTTTAAATTGGTTGAAATTGAATGAATTAAATAAGGGTGAAAATGTAATTATGTTAAAAGAGTAATTATAAACATAAAAACATAATAAAAATTGGAAGAAATCATCTTCTTCCACCTATTTTAGAATCGAAAAACCCCAAACACCATGGAAGGGAGCTTCGGCCAACTTTAGTTCATGGGTTTGGTATGTAAATCTTGCCCTTTATAGTAATTTTTATGTTTTTGTATTCGTATTAGCTTAATCTAGGTAACCCGGGGATTAATTTGTGAATCTGTTAAACGTTATAAATTTTTCATTGACGAATGTGTTGTTTCTTGAAAATTTATTGAAGTTTATTAAGCTTGGTTGTTTGATTTGATTATTTTGTAAAGTGATTTTTGATGATTTTAATGTTTAAGGACTAAATTATTAAAGTGTTAAATTTGCAAGGACTTAAGGTGAAATAATATAAAAGTGGGCTATTGAAAGGCACATTAATATTCGGCAAGCTAAGAATTTAAAATAAAATGGTTAATTTGCAAGTTTTGAGCTAAATAACTAAATTGAATACAAGTGAAAAGTTAAGGGTAATTTTGTAAAAATACCAAAAAGGCTTATTTGCATAAAATGATTAAAAATTTATATTTATTTAAATAATTTAATGAAATTATTGTAATAGATCAAGTTCATGTCTCGATCGTGGAAAAAGGAAAATTACGGATTTGCCCCTGAAGTTCACTTTAACTGCAATCTCGTTCAGTAAGTTTGTAACATTAAATTTACATTTAAATAGTATATTATTTGTATTCTTTATGATTTTTATAGAAGAAGTTATGGTACGTGAAATTGTGAAAGATGAAAAAGAAATGAATGAAAGAGATATCAAGCTTTGAACAGATGATTTGAAACCGATGCGATGGCTGAGGTATCACATATGTTGCGAGTCCTCAACAGCTCGTGTGAGCAGTATCGTGAGTCGAGAAATGAGAAAAGGAACCTAAATAGATTATAGGCCTTATGATGGCTGGGACTATCCTTTATGCATACTCTCGACTGCTAGTGTGAGCAGCATCGTTAGGGAATAGTTTATAGTATAGACAGGCACCGTATCGATGGCTGGGGTACCACATACATTGCGAGTCCTCGACAGCTCGTGTGAGTAGCATCGAGTACTAGTAACAAAAAAGTTATAGACAGAAAAGTTGGAACATAAAATGTGGCTTAAGGAAGCAACAGTTCATCCTAGCTCGGTTGATATATAATTGATTTATGCATATGATTGGTAACTCTTTAATCTCTTCAAACTTACTAAGTTTTGAAGCTTACCAAAGATGTTATTGTTGTTTTGTAGATTGTTTGCTGTTTGAAGATCGGATCATCTCGAAGAAACCACACTATCTTAGGAGCTCAGTCTGTAGTATTTACATCACTTAGTTATATGGCATGTACTAGGATGATGGTACCTTTCAAATGCTTGATTTTAGATTGTTGGTTTCTTTGTTGAACTAAACTTGCATGCTTGCTTGATGTTCTAAACAAGCAAATGTGTTTAGTAATGAGTTGACCTGTGGATTTAAGAATCCTTGTGTTGATTGATTGTATTTTGTGTTATATGATGAAATAAGTATTGTCATGTATAGATTTTCCAAGATGAGAATTTGAATAAGAGTCTTGTATTGAATGATGATTGATAAACTTGAGGACTTGTGTGAATAAATGAATTCTGCATACCTGTTTCGGTAGAACCCCTGCATGTATCGATAGAAGTAGAAGGTAGGAGAGAGGTTATTCACTGACTTGAGTTGTATCTGTAGTTGCATAATAAGTACCGGTAGTTTTGCCCATAAGAGTATCAGTAGTTTATGTACTTGTATCGGTAGAAGCTGTAGGGTAGGACATTTTAGCTATTTAGAGTTTTTAGTACCGGTAGAAGCTGCAAGGTAGGACATTTTAGCTCTCTGGAGTTTTTAGTACCGGTAAAAGCATGATTTATTTCGGTAAAAGCTTTACTTGTATCGGTAGAACTGTCATAGGTATCGTAGAAGTTTGCACTGTTTCTTGCATTTTTTACTAACTTGACAACTACCAATACATGTCCAACAGATATCGATAGAAGTCTCCTAAAATTGTGGAAATGACATTTTTACCCTTATTGAGTTAATAAACAAAGTAAGAATAACGAATTATAAATATATATGTATTTTAATAAATCAAGAAAGATGTTAAAATAAGATTTGAATAGGTAACGATTTGAGGCACGAATGCATGTGATCTCGAAACCCTAACTGACGATGGTGTTGGGTTTAAGTACTATACAATGATAGTAAGAAGGATTGATGTAGCTTGGATGATATTGTGATATTATGGTTGACATGGAATATGGATGTCATGATTTGTGAAATGAATATTGATTCCTTCTGCGATGTAATAATAAGTATGTTTGGTTAGCTAATGGTGAGAACTGTGTGTTTGAGATACAAGACCATGTGATCTTTGATGGAAAATATTTGTACGTGATTCCTAAGTTCTTGTGTGATTGAATTTGATTATTTATTAATTGAAAGGTTGTAAACAAATGTGTAAAATTAAATGTAGCTAGTATTCTGAGATACAAATTATAATTATATAAGTTGTGATTGAATTGTATGTAAAAAAAGAAAGAGAAAAAAAGAAAGACTCGAAAAATTCTGTAAACCCTAAGACCTTGGATCGAAGATGGTTTTGGGTTTTTGGGTGTTACATTTAGTGGTATCAGAGCTTACAATTTAGTCGATTCTCAAACTAAGTATAGTGTGAATAAAGTCTAGAAAGTACATGCCATATAAACCTTTGATAGTATGATATTGATTAATCCGATCTAACACCTATTTTACTGCAGATTTTAAAGATGTCATATAAATCTGATCGTGATAAAATTAATGAAGTTAATAGTAATATTCTAACTACTGATTCTAGTACCAGTCATAATACATTGGTTTCATAAATATTTGAAAATGGAGAGGTGAGTCAAAGTTTATTAGTTTTACAAATGTCTAATGGTAAAGTCAAATGTCTTTTGAATTTGATGAGATAGTGATTTATAGAAATTGTGCAAGCCAATTTTTGAGCTTTGCGATTTTTATCCCTAAGTATAGGTAAACAAAGTGAGATCGAGGACATAATGATGGATCTGAAGTTATAGTGCTTGATATTATTTCTGATATGCTCTATTCTCTCTGTATTATTTATTGTGAAAGCACTGATTGCGATGGGGTTGCTTATTCTCACATTGCATTGTATTAATAATGAAAAGGGATTTATTTCTTAAGCAATGATATTAATGTTTGGATCACAATTTGATAGGTTGGAGTTGGTATGTCAAAACTATCTGCTGAAAATTTGTGACGGTGATTTTTTCTTGATGATTTGATGTGATTATTAAATCTTGAATTTGATATTATTTCGAGAATAGATTGATCGAAGTTATATGATACTATAGTGAATTATAGTCTGAAATGGAATGACTTAAATGGCGGACTGGTGTGCTTATTATGGTTGAGTCTGGTAAATCAGATAATATAAATCAGAGTTGTTAGATGACTTCATACAGGAAATGACTTAAAATGATTGAACTATATATATAATTGACCATTTAATTAAAAAAATTAGATTTGAGGAATAACAGTGTACCGTTCACTAATGGGTATTTTGATTTATCTCTTGAAAATTTTCTGAGATTCCTGCCTAAATCCGATAAGGGAATAAATTCAAGATATAGGAAAAAATATATATATCTCACACAAGGGACTTGTTCAATAAGTTAAAAGGGCATAACAGTGTATTTGAAAGTTAATAAAGATTCAGTTATTCAGTTCTAGTTAAGGATATGAGATACTGAAAATTTCTTTAAACTTGAGATAATCATTAAGAATTATGGTAATATTGCCTAGATCAACCAATGTCTCTATTGATTTATGAATATAATAAATCAGATTGTTCAATCTTATCTAGAAATTTGGATACAGTCGTACTATGATTATTGATGATATTCTGATAGATCTCAAATAGAATCTGTGTATGCGTAATATGCGAGAAATGTATAATAGACTATGCGTGAGAAATAATTTATGTGAAAATTATTAATGATGAATTTTGGTTTAGTGAGGTTGATTTTCTTGGTCCGGTAAAGTTGACAGATGGGTTTGAATAGGTTCGGGTAAAGTTGACATTTTAGCTCTCTGGAGTTTTTAGTACCGGTAGAAGCATGATTTGTTTCGGTAGAAGCTTTACTTGTATCGGTAGAACTGTCATATGTATCGATAGAAGTTTGCACTATTTCCTACATTGTTTATTGACTTGAGAACTACCGATATTTGTCCAACAGGTACCGGTAGAAGTCTCCTAGAATATTTTTACCCTTATTAAGTTAAAAAATAAAGTAAAAATAACGAATTATAAATGTATATGTATTTTAATAAATGAAGAAAGATGTTAAAATAAGATTTGAATAGGTAACGATTTGAGGCACGAATACATGTGATCTCGAAACCCTAACCGACGATGGTGTTGGGTTTAAGTACTATACAATGATAGTAAGAAAGATTGATGTAGCTTGCATGATATTGTGATATTATGGTTGACATGGAATATTGATGTCATGATTTGCGAAATGAATATTGATTCCTTCTACGATGTAATGATAAGTATGTTTGGTTATAGTTTGGTTAGCTAATGGTGAGAACTGTGTGTTTGAGATACAGAACCATGTGATCCCTGATGGAAAATATTTGTACGTGATTCTTAAGTTCTTGCGTGATTGAATTTGATTATTTATTTATTGAAAGGTTATAAATGAATGTGTAAAATTAAATTTAGTTAGTATTTGAGATACAAATTATAATTGTATAAGTTGTGATCGAATTGTATGTAAAAAAAGAAGAGAAAAAAAAGAAAGACTCTAAAAATTTTGTAAACCTTGAGACCTTGGATCGGAGATGGTTTTGGATTTTTGGGTGTTACATTTAGTGGTATCAGAGCTTATGATTTAGGCGATTGTCGGACTAAGTATAGTGTGAATAAAGTCTAGAAAGTACATGCTATATAAACCTTTGATAGTGTGATATTGATTGATCCGATCTAGCACTTGTTTTATTGCAGATTTTAAAGATGTTATATGAATCTGATCGTGATGAAATAATGAAGTTAATAGTATAAATGGCTTAAATGGCGGACTGGTGTGCTTATTATGGTTGAGTCTGGTAAATCAGATAGTATAAATCAGAGTTGTTAGATGACATTGTACAGGAAATGACCTAAAATGATTGTAATATATATATATATATAATTGACTTTTGGATTTGAGGAATAACTGTGTACCGTTCACCAATGAGTATTTTGATTTATCTCTTGAAAGATTTCTGAGATTCTTGCCTAAATCCGATAAGAGAATAAATTCAAGATATAGGAATATATATATATATCTCATACAGGAGACTTATTCATTAAGTTAAAAGGGCTTAACAGTGTATTTGAAAGTTAATAAAGATTCAGTTATTCAGTTCTAGTTAAGGATATGAGATGCTGAAAATTTCTTTAAACTTGAGATAATCATTAAGAATTCTGGTAATATTGCCTAGATCAACCAATGTCTCTATTGATTTATGAATATAGTGAATCAGATTGTTTAATCTTATCTAAAAATTTGGATGCAGTCGTACTATGATTATTGATGATATTTTGATAGATCTCAAATAGAATCTGTGTATGCGTAATATGTGAGAAATGTATTATAGACTATGTGTGAGAAATAATTTATGTGAAAATTATCAATGGTGAATTTTGGTTTAGTAAGGTTGATTTTCTTGGTCTGCTAAAGTTGACAGATGGGTTTGAATAGGTTCGGGTAAAAAGATTTTTCTATTGTTATGTGAAAACTTAATATATATATATCTTGAAATTTCTGTTTCGATCTATCTTGAACCCTGGAAGGAAATTTAACATCAAGTGTCGTCTAAATTATTACTGCTTATTATGATTCCTAAGTAGCAATTAATTCTATTTTGGGGAATTAGGGAGTGGAAGTATGAATAGTTAATCTTTGTTTTACAGGGATTTTATCTTTTAGATCAACTATTTAGGAAAGGAAGAACATCGAACAAATACTAGGCCTAATAACCTTAGGAAGTCATCTAGGTGGGAATGAAACCAAAATTGGTAATGCCCATCCGTGAACACCTTTTCCCCAAACCGATTTAGATTGTGATATCTAGCGATAAGTAATCTCTATTGACTTGCTATGCTGACAGAAGATCGAGAGATCCAACTGGGGTGGCGACTAGTTGATTAGAGGAAAATCCCTAAAATTCAACAATTAAGAACTCATACGGAAACGACCAAATATCCCTGAAGTCATTTTTAAGACTTCTACATCTTAACTTTTTACTCTATTTATTATTTTAATTTTTATCTTTTATTATATGCTCTTTGAAACCAACTCTTCGATTTCTCTTCGTATTGTAAACCCTAAGATAAATACTAATTAATTTTCTTCTTTCAAGGGATTTTATTTACTATCGCTTTACGCCTCCTTTGGGTACGACCCTCGGAGTATTACCAAGTGTTCCGTTGTAACACACTATATTTACAACCTGACCCATATACTTGTAGAAAGTCTAAATCTACACCGAACGAGAGTACGTTTGGGGGCGATCAATGGATCTATCGAAGCATGATTAACTATATTCGTGAAGAAAAAAGTAGGACTCCTCTTTCCATAATTTATAATCGTCTTGTGCAAAAAGGCGAAGATTCCCATGGGATGGTTTGAATGATGGTTGCGCCCAACTAGAAATTCAATTGGAAACTCAATCTATAAGCAACTCATCACATCCTATCATAAACAATTCAGTAAGGGAAAGAGGACACAAGCGACACAAAAAGAGGATCTACCTCCTCCGAAGAAACAAAGTACGCCAAAACATAGACAAAATAAGTGCACCAACCATTGTAACATCCCAAATTTGGTTGAGTATGTTTGACCTGAATCTAATGAGCTACATTAGACACTGAAGTGACTCTCTGTTAACTCCCAACCTAACCTCCAACACACCACTTACAACATATAACATGCTAAGTTGTTATACAATAACGGAATTAACTCATACATAGAATATAAAACATGCGAGCTTATAAAATAAAAAGAGGAACGGTTCACATGTCACCTAACAGTAAGTCTTGAGGGTTTGCATAAATGAAATAAATAGTGCTATTAGAGTACAAACAATCAAACATAAGAACACGAGTACTTAAAATTTTATTATTAAGGTTCACATACATCAAATATCATAAGTTTGTATAGTAGAATACAACATGAGTTCACATAACACATACAATATGAGTTTGCACAAAAACACAGGTATGCAAATTAATATAGGTTTGCACTTAAACACAAACAACTGGATTTGCATGCGAAATAGGATTAAAAAATAGAAAATTCAATCACACAAGGGTTCACATACTTGTATTGGGTTCGCTAAATTGTAAGATATTCCTACAGAGGGTTTCACATGCATATTAGGGTCGCTAACATACAGAGATCGCATAAAATAATACTTCATAATAAAACTGACATACATATGATATTAATACATAATTCAGCAAAGTTAAAAGAAAACAACAAGGTATGCATGCATGGAAAAATAAATAAACATAAACTTTATTCATGCTGATAAGTATTTAGAAATAAAGGTATAACTTAATGGTTCGCAGAACAAAATAAACTTTAAAGAAGTTATTTTAATAGTAGAGTCAAATTACGATAAATCTAAACCACATAAATAAAACCACATCACCTATTTTTTGGGTTTGACAATATCTATTTAGGGGTGAACCTCGCCAAGTTATCTACCTGGCCACTGCCATCCATGACCTACTTACCTGTGAAGTAAGAGAGGAGTGGGTGAGTTCATTGTGAATCCAGTGAATAATCAAGAATAATTGGAGTATGCCAAGAATACAATTTAAAAAAAACTAAGACTTAGTCTAAAAATTGTTTCGTGTGTTGGGTTCGTGGATAAAGTTGCGAGACCTTGTTTACAGATCCTACTTGTCAGAAAACATATAAGTTTGTAAAAACAGTTTCAATTTTACTTGTTGAAAATCATACTTGAAAACTTAGCTTGCGAGCAGAACTTGTATAGCATGAAACATGCTCACATAGTTATCTTATCAAAATGGCTGAGAAACATAAGATATGTTCTCGCACTTGTCTTATCTTACTTATCTTATCTGTTGGATATGTGGATCTCTGTTAACTTGATGGATTAAACCGAAATTGCCAAGAGGAGGGGTGAATTGACCTTTTAAAAATGTTGGAAGAAAATAGAGAAAATCAAAACATTTTGACACAATGAATTTAGAGTGGTTTAGCTCCAAATCCCTACTCCACTACCTTAGCATTCCACCACTAAGGATTTTTCCAAATCTACTAGATTTGTAGAACATTTGAGGACAAGGTTTAGCCTTAGAATCACATAAGATTTCTACCCAAATCTTAAGCTCAAATTCTCTCAAAAGAGATACAAATTAGCAGACAAGAAACAATCCTAACAAGATCAAATTGTTTGCAAATGAAACTCACAATACAATGAAATACACTTGAGCAAAGAAATGGAAATAAGACTCACAAGAGTATGAATGAAATATATGAAAAATTGAGCTCTTGAGTTGTTTGATTGAAGATATTTTCTTGTAAGTTCTTTGTTACTTGTTGTAGGTCATTGGAAGGTGGTATTTATGCCCCCAAATTGATTTCTAACCGTTGTGGTTTTTAGTGTAATAATTGTAGCCATTGGGGATGAAAAATCGGAGCATTTATGTCACTTTCAACTTCGAGTATTGATACTATACAAAAGGGTATCAATATTTTTTTGTAATTAATGCTAAGTCAGTGATCGTTGGTACCTTTAAAAATCGATACCAAAAATAAATTATCGATACCTTCTCCAAAAGGTATGAATACCGAATCGGTACCTCCTAAGGTTTGTGAAAAACAAAATGCTCATTTGGTATTGTTTTTCAGCAAATGTATTGATGTTTTATAGAAATTATCGATACCTCAGGGGTTGTCAAAACAGAATGCATGTTTGGTCTCGATTTTCCAAAGGGTATTGATATTTTGAGAATTATCGATACTTGGTCAAAAAGGTACCGATACTTTTTGACCTGGAGCTATTTTGATTTGTTTGAAAAACATTTTGAAGTGTTAAAATGATTTTGACTTGGCTCAAATTATTTTGACATGTTTAAAATCATTTGAACTTGATTTTAAAATTATTTCAAACTTTTCTAAGAGTTGAAGATAAGAGTTTAAATTTTATCTCTTAAACTTTAAATTGAAAAATTAATTTGTCAATTTTAACTTAAATTCAAAAACATTTCAATTTGTTTTATAAAAACACTTTATCAAATAAAGCTTAGTTTAACAATTTCTCCCTTTTGATATAACAAAACTTTTTGAAAATTTGTTTTTGAATAATTGCTCCCCCTTAATAAAATGCATTTTAAATTTAAGACCAAAATAAAATTTGTCAATCAAGTTTGCATTCATTTTTTTTTAATACAAATTGGTCACAAAATCTTGCATTTAGAATTTAAAAAAAATCAAGCAAATAATCAAACATTTTACCTTTTCTTCTCCCACTTCTTGTTATATAAAAAAAAATCAAATAAAGATCCAGAAGAAAAGAAAGTTAGTTCATCACAATATATATAGAGAAAATGGAATGAGCAATGAACAAAAAAATATACTTTTTATCTAAAAGATACTAATAAAACATTAAGTGCAATTGAATCCAACAATGTCAAGAAAGCAATGAACTTCAATAAAATAAAAACAAAGGTAAAAACAAAAAAATGAAAATGCAAATGTCATGAAAGTGCATGACCTAAAGCTACTCTATTCATCGGTATGAGGAGTCGAATATGGAGGCGTGGAAGGAAAACGTGCAAGTAGAGTTGCCATTTAAGCTTCTAGGGTTGAAAGCCTCATATTAATTTCTTCTCTAAGACTCCGAGTTTTAGCGTTGTTGGCCTGGACATCGTTGCTCAATGAGCGAATGGATCGAGCAAGGCGGTGTTTACCTCCGATGTAGGTTGAGCGTGAGAAGGCGAAGCCGGTGGAGGAGCGTGCTTAGGAGTCAAAACGTCATCAAAAGTAAAATCAAAGTCATCATCATCGTGATTCATCGGAGCATTACTCTTAAGCCACATATTGATGGTGGCATTGTGATGGTGACCGCATGATGGAGAGCCTCAAACCTAATAGGTTGAGTTGAGAAAACGGGGGTTATCTCCACGAGTACTAATACCTATCCTCCTAAAGATATATGACAAGTACGTGCCATGGGGAAAGGTGACATTTGTACCTAGTTCCTCCTGATAGCTTTCATAATGTCATTAAATAAGATAAGCACAAGGTCGGGATGCCTATTATTTCTAAAGCAATCAATCATCCAATAATCGGTGTTTCGAATCTTAGCGTTTCTTAATAGGCTTAAGGTTCCATGTAAGGATAAGGTGTAGGACATGGTCATAAAGGTTGAGTTTGGATACCGAGTCGAAAGGAATAAAAAGCGAGGGATCATAAAGCCCCTTTTCATCGAAGAGACCTCCGAGAGGTAAATGAAGATATTTACCAAACTCTTCGAGAGTTAGGGAAATCGAAGTGCCCATTAAAAATGAGGAGATGGTGATGAAGGTTTCTTCAATTTCATCATGTTCGAGCATGGCATTTGAAAAGAAGGCTTCAACAAGGTTTAAAAAAGTTGGTGAAGAAATGTTGAAAAAGTCCATCCATCCCCAATTTTGTAAAATAAGGAGATAGGAAATGCTAATAGCCTCTAACATGGCTATGCCAATTTTCCTAGCCTCCCCATACACGTTTTGAGGCAAAATGGGTGTTGAAACGATGAAGTGAATTAGCATTTTGAAAACATTCGTTAAATGAGGATTCAACTTCACTAGATGTGGAGATGCTAGGCCTAGAACGTTTCTTAGGATCCATGGGTACTATCTAAGAGCTTAGAAAGCAATAGAGCTAAGAAAAATCTCTTTGAGGAATTTTAACAAACACTTGGTAGGCTAGGGTTTTGGGTAAAATTTTTAAGAAAAACCTTAAAAATCGATAACCTCTTGCAATAAAACAACATATATATGCTTCAAAACAACCCAATAAACCATTAAAATTCACTATTTCAACCTATATTGTACAAAATCAACAAGTTAAAAATTTAGGTTTTTTACCTCAAAAGTGTTCAAATAGACAAAAATCCCAAGCAATGTTGAGAAAATCTTGTTGAGATGATGTTTGGAGATGTTCAGAGGTTAGATTTAGTGAAAATAATAAAAAACTGTTAAGAAATTTTTGAAGAGAAGGTTAGGTTTTTCGGAGCAGAAGGGCACTTAAAAGCCTATGGTATCAATATTTTTTTCATGAGTATCGATATTTTTATAAAACATCGATATCAAATTGCAGTTATATTTTCCAAGTGCAATGAAATTACAAAAACAAAACTTTTAAGCCCTATTATTTTCTAAGGGTCCTAAAATGGCTCAAAAACTATTACTAATGATTTAGAAAGTATTGATAAGACTAAGATGCATGAAAATAAATAAATAAATAAATAAAGTAAAATGAAGGGTGACTAATTTTTGATATATATATGAGAGCAAGAAAATAGAAGTCATACTAGATGAAATAGATCAACCAATCATATAAAGCTCCCCTTATATTTTTGCATATAAAAGCCAAGAAAATTATGCTTATCAAGCTTTTGCACAATAATTTAAAAATAATTTTAACACATAGTCAAGGTAAGGTGGTCAAACCTAGTTCTCTCCTAAGTGTCCAAAATATTTCCTTGTCTAAAGGTCTTGTGAAAATATCAGCTAATTGATGTAAGGTGTCAATATATTCTAGAACTATATCTCCTTTTTGGACCTAATCTCTAATGAAATGATGTCTAATTTCAATATGTTTAGTCCTAGAATGGTCGATGGGATTTTTAGTGAGACAAATAGCACTAGGTATTGCCTGACTTGATAGGAATGGTAGCTACATCAATTCCATAGTCCGTAAGTTGTTTTTTCATCCATAAAATTTTAGCACAACAACTACCAACATAAATATAGTGGTGGACAATTCAACAATATTTATTTGTTTTTGAAAACCATGAAATTAGCATGTTGCTTAAGAATTGACAAGTACCGGAGGTGCTTTTCCTATATAATTTACAACCTCCAAAATTCGTATCCGAGTAAGTATGCAAGATAAGGTATGAATCTCTATAATACCAAAGGCCTAAGTTGAAGTATCTCTAAGGTATCTAAAGATTCTCTTAAGGGCTTGTAAATGTGATTTCTTAGGACAAGATTGATATCTAACACACAAGCATACACTAAACATAATGTCAGGTCTACTTGCGGTAAGATAAAGCAAAGAACCAATCATTGACCTATATAGTTTTAAATCAACACATTTACCTTTCTTATATTTACCAAGCTTTGTAAAAGGGATCATTGGAGTAGCTTGTGGTTTGAGATTATCCATCCCAAACTTCTTAAGCATTTCCTTTGTGTACTTAGCTTGATTAATGAAGATGTCATCTTTTCTTTGCTTGATTTGGAGTCCCAAAAAGAAATTTAGTTCTTCCATCATGCTCATCTCAAATTCACCTTGAATTAGCTTAGAAAATTCTTGACAAAGAAGATCATTAGTAGACCAAAAATTATATCATCAACATAGATTTGAACTACTAATAAATCTTGGTCTTTTCTTTTAATAAAAAGTATTGTGCCAACCTTCCCTTTACAAAAACATTTTTCAATAAGAAAATTTGATAATCTTTCATACCAAGCTTTAAAAGCTTGTTTCAAACCATATAAAACTTTTGAAAGTTTAAAAACATGGTTTGGAAATTTTGGATCTTCAAAACTAGGTGGATGTTCAACATACACTTCTTCATTTATAAAACCATTTAGAAAAGCACTTTTTACATCCATTTGATACAATTTGGATTTATTAAAGAATGCAAAAGCTAAAAGCATTCTGATAGCTTCAATCCTAGCTATGGGAGCATAAGTTTCATCATAATCTATTCCTTCTTCTTAAGTGTAACCTTGAGCAACAAGTCTAACCTTGTTTCTTACTATGTTATCACTCTCATCTAGCTTATTTCTAAACACCCATTTTGTTCCTATAGTGGATTTATCACTAGGTCTATCAACTAGGGTCCACACTTTACTTCTCTCAAATTTATTTAACTCTTCTTGCAAGGCCAAAATCCAATATTCATCTTTTAATTTTTCTTTGATATTTTTAGGCTCAATGCATGAGATAAATGCAACATAATTACAAGTATTTCTAAGAGAAGATCTAGTAATTACCATTTTTTGATGGATCACCAATGATTTGCCCACCCTTAACATATGAAAGCTCTCTTAGGTGGCTAGATTCTCTTTCAACACGAGTTGGTTCTTGAAGTTCATCAATTTTAAGGTCTTGAACCAATTTACTTATGCCTTGGTCTTCGTGTGATGCTTGATTTTGCTTAAATTGATATATTTGTACATCATCAAAATCAATAGATTCCTTTCTAAAATGTAAACCCTAAACCCGTAACTGTTACCGATCTAGGTTGCCTGAGTATTACAATACAATTTCTAACCATTAATACACTTTTAACAATTATTCAAATATATATATATATATATATGCTACTCCCATTTACATATTAAAACAAGCTAATAATCACATATAGTAACTCAATATAAACGTACATGATCATTTACAAGCAATACTAGAAATTAAGGATCCAATTGAAATACATTAAAGCTTTTCAAAGAAAACTGATTTTTTTCTCAAAATAGAGGTGATCTACTGGTTTTATACCTAGAAGATTGAACTAGTTTTCACACTTGAAGAGCTTGAAACCAATATTTTCCTTATGTTTTCGTAGGATTTAGCTTAGATTTCTCATTTGAATAAATTGTGTAACCAAAGTGCTAAAATGTCAATTTATTATCTTTACGATCGATTGAGGTCTAAAGGTTAACTAATGAACTTATGAAGTGTGCAGGAGACCATAAGAAGTTGTAATAATAGGAGACAGATCACTTCATCATGACATAGGCTGAGCTACGTTGCAACCAAGGACCAGACTTGAAGATTTCGAAGCCTGACTTCTTTGTCTCGACATACATGGGCTATGTCGTGACAGCGCCTGTAGGATAACACTTCACATGGAGTCTGATGTATACGTCACGACAAAGGCCCTACTGTGTCACAACATCGATCCCTAGACGTGGATTCTGCATCAAGTGAAGGGCGTTTCAGTATTTACAGTGCCACTTAAACACGAAGGATGGCAATAGACCTAGGGTTAAGAAAAACGATTGGAAAAGGCTATAAATAGGGCCTTTAGAATTAGGTTTAAACACACAATTCACTAGATTTTAGTTTTTAGTTTTATTTTTGTATTTTCATTTGAAACAAGATTGTAGAACTCGCATAAACGTTCAAGGAATTTTTCCCGACAGATTGCCAATACAATTTGAGTTTCTTTTTCATTCTCTTATTTAATTATATGTTTACATATATATATATTGTGTTTATGATGATCAAGAAACCCATGTGGAACTAATTCTATATTGGGAAATTAAGGAGTGAAAGTATGAATATTTAATTATTGTTTAACAGGGATTTTACCTTTTGGATCAGCTATTTGGGAAATGAAGAGCATCAAACGAACACTAGGCCTGACAACCCTAGAACATCATCTAGGTGGGAATGAAACCAAAATTACTATTGCCCATCCGTGAATACCTTTTCCCCAAACTAGTTTAAACTGTGATATCTAGCGATAAATAGTCTCTATCGACTTGTTATGTCGACGGAAGATCGAGGGATCCAACTAAGGTAGTGACTAGTTGATTGGAGGAAAATCCTCAAAACCCAATGGTTGAAGAACTCATGCGGAAACGACCTAATACCCCCAAAGCCATTTATAAGAATTTCTACATCGCAACTCTTTTATTTTATTTTCTATTTTATTTTTGCTTTTCAAAATCCACTCTTTTATTCTTCATACTATAATACCTAAAGGAAGTACTAATTAACTTTATTCCTTGCAGGGATTTGATTTACTATCTCTTTACACCTCCTTTGGGTATGATCCTTGGAATACTACCAAGTGTTTCATTGTACACATTATATTTACAACTTGATCAATATACTTGCGAAAAGCCAAAAATCTATATCGAACGGAAGTTCCTTCGGGGGCGATCAAGTTGTTGGTGTCATTGTCGGGGAGGCAACGCCTTAGTAAATTTTATTCTTTCTTTGTATTAGAATAATTAGGAAATTTTCAAGTTTTAGATACGAATCTCTTTAATTTTCTGCTTTCAATTTTATTTTCCTTACATTAACTAATAAAATGATGAAAAATGCATTAGAGATGTTTTTTTATTTAGAATGGTTACAATCTAGTATTGCTAGACCACCAATTTATCAAAATCATTTTGAATTAAATCCATCTTTAATATCTTGGATTACTAATAATCTTAGCTTTTTTGACCCCTCAATAGAAGATCCTGCTGCATTTTTACGAAAATTCGAGGCACTCTGTAGCATAGTTTCATATGCAAGGGTAGCCCCAAGTGTGATTAGATTGTTGTTGATTCCTTTTGCCTTAAATGGAAAGGCCAAGTCATGGTTGGATTCTTTACCCCCAAACACCATCACTACTTGGGAAGAATTTGTATATATGTTTCTTCAACAAATGATTTCTATGCCTAAGTGATAGCATTAGAAATGACACCTATTTTCTCCCTAAATTTGTGTATTAATTGTCTCTTTTGTATTATATTTAGCATGCATAATAGACATTTCATACTTAGTATTTATATTTTCTAACTCATTGTTGTTTGGCATAATTCTTGTTATTTTATCTCTTTTGTGCATTAATGCCACCACATGCAGCCTATGTATTGTGTGTAGAAATTGTCAGCACAGGGATCCATCTCAGAAGATAGATGCTAGAATGAATTTAAAGAATGCAGGCACAAGTTTAACTTGGATTGCGGCCAGAGATGTCACCGCATAAAAACCTGTACTTTGTATAGATGAAGTTATGCTGCAAACACAACTGGAAGCACCAGCACATGGGAAAAACACGTTATCACCGTAATTGAAGGTTTCAGATTGCGCACAGTAATGTCGCGACAACCTGCAGATTTTTGAAGAACACACCAGATCTGCGTGAGTGCACAGCTAGATTGTGACAAACTTTGACAACTGCAAATGGATCTGGATTTGAAAAGAGATGAGATCTATAATTTTTGGAGCCTATAAATAGAGGAAAGAAGATAGAGAAAGATATCAAGAGATGAAGGAATTAATTCTGCAAATACTTTGTGTTTTTGGAGATTATTGTTGGAGAACGGTGAGTTGATTGAGCGAAGGAGCAACTATTTCTGACGAGAAGTGCTCAATGCAACGCAAGAGGAGCGGTTAAGAAATAGACCTAGTAGTCTAGGGATAGTAAGCTTCGATATATTTGTTGACCCCTCTCATTATGTTGATGAATTATTATTGACAATTGAATGAATATGGGAATATCTTTCAGTTTTAGATTACTTTGATTCTTATTTGATTCTTCTCATCTATTTATTCTTGGACTTAATTGCATTAAACACGAGAGTGGAATTGCAGTCTACCGATATCGGGAGATACGGTGACAAGTTAGGTTAACAAGCAAGTCAGCGAGAGTTGCTTGGGATTAAAAGGGATTCTGGTCACTTGTTCTTGAGTGCACAACATTGCCAGCACTAGGAGGTGTGGTAATTATGGGTGCTTAAGTCTCGATTAAACAGAGAGCTGTAATTGGTAAGATTTCATTGGAGCCTTATTGCTGCAACAATTCGTCTATACAATACCTTGTCGACGCATCTAGCATTGCTACTTAGTAAAATCAGTGATCCACTCCAATTCTTCGCACTTGATCACACTTTTACTTTGACGCATATAAATTCTCAACACTTCAACAACAATTTGATTTACTTTTAGTTGCTTTGACAATTATCTTTTATAATTAGACAATTTTGACTGACTTAGTGTGCAGATCTAATTTAGTTGCACTAACATCCTTACTAGCATTTTCTCTAATCTTAGTTTTAGTTGCTTCGACATTTAAACATCAAGAACCCATTTCTCGTGGGATTGACATCCGATAGAATCAATCTATCAACTATACTTGTATCGACGTATGTCCGCTTGCATAACTGTTGTGACGTTACAGGCTGATCAAGTTTTGGTGCTGTACCGGGGATGACATTTGTTTGATGTCTATTTTTGTGTTTGCATTTATTTTTTTATTATCTAAATTTTAGATGTCACTAACTTGTTTTCTTTTTGTTGTTACTTTTACATTTTTCTTTTAGTAAAATATGGCTAGGAACGAGGTGATAGAACCTCAAGATGTTGGACTACCATGAGTGATGATATAGAAATGGAGCTCAATGCCATAACCGCCTAGGTATCTTCTTTGACTAATATGAGTAATTCAATGCAGAATGCTATAGCAATTGCAGAATAGAAATTTCCTATGACAATTTGCGATTACTGTGGAGCAACCATGAGTTTGAACAATGCCCATCAAATCCAGCAAATGTGTACCACATGGGGACTTCCTATCGAAATGAAAATCCATATTCCAACACCTACACACCAGAGTGGGAGCAACAGCCAAATTTTTGTTGGAACAATCAAGACCCTGGAAGTATAAACAATGATGTTAGATCCGAGTGGAAACTGCCTAATTATCATCAACTCTTGTCAAGGCAAAATATCCAGCAAGACGAAGCATTAGAGTTTTTATCAATTGAAAATTTGCTGAGACAATATATTTCCAAGATTGAAGTTGTGCTTCAGAGTGAAACTAAATCCATACGAGCTCTAGAATATCAAGTTGGCCAGATTGTGAGCGAAATAAATTTGCGACCACAAGAATCTTTGTCGATGGATATTGAGAATTCGATATCACAAGGGCAAGAGCATTGTGAGGGAATCATTCCTAGAAGTGAGACTCAACTAAAAGGAAGATAATTCAAATCTCGACAATGGAAAGATGTCAGAACAATCTAAAAAGCAAATTGTAGCTGAAGAAGTTAAACAAATATTGCAGAGACAGAATCAGATCATTTTGTCGCCACAAAGCTACAGTAAAACAACCTCAGAAACTTGAAGATGCATGGTCAAAGAAGAAATGATTGGGAGAAGTTGAAGCAACCACACTTACTGAAGGGTGCACTGTCATGATAATTAAATTTCTCCAAGAATTTAAGGATCCCAAGAGCTTCTTAATACCCTATTTCATTGGTGATCGATATATTGGAAAGGCATTATGTGATTTCAATGAAAGCATAATTTTGATGCCTATATCCGTAATTAAGAAGTTACGGAATTGAGGAAAACGCAAGAAAGAGTGGAAATTTTTGGGACCTTGTGAAGAATAAAAGAGTACAAAGCACTTGAAGAAGAAGGAATAAATATTATGTCTGCATCGATTGAGAAATAAGTAAACACCATTGTCGATGCATTAGGATTCCATTGTCAGCTCAATTTTGTACAGCTGTACTGCATCTACTAACTTAATGCTGAAAATGGAAGAAGTTCGTGTGGAGGAAGAAAAAGATGAAGAAATAGATGTCGAGGCAATTTAGCTGAGAAATTTGTCTCTGCACCTAAAGTTGTGGGTACAATAATTGAAGGTTTGGTGCAAGATGGAGCAAGTCAGGTAGAAGCTATGGATGAAATTAATGAGGACCACAATCCTTTGGCAATAATGGCCTACACTGAACCAACAAATGCAGCAGCTGATGATGCTAGAGCAGTCCATAAACTATGTGAAGCTCAAACGAAAGAAAAAGAAGAAAGAAGAGGTTGTTGGACATTGCTGAACTGGAAGAAATTGATCGCAATGCTTATGAGAATGCTGCAATATACAAATAAAAGACTAAGAGATGGCAGGATAATATTATCTTGCGTCGACAATTTAATCCTGGTCAGTTAATACTTTTGTTTAATTCACGTTTAAAATTGCATCTAGGTAAATTGTGTCCAAGATGGTTAGGCCCCTTTAAGGTTGTCAAAGCATTCTAGAATGGCGCATTGACAATTAAAAATCTAAAGGATAGAAAATAGTTCAAGTTGAATGGCCAATGACTGAAGCACTATGTGAGCACAAGTGTCAAAGAACTAAACGGGACCATAGATCAGGTCACATTTAAATAATGTCAACGCTTTTTTGCATTTCCTTTTATCTTTTCACTTTTATTTGTTTCCTTTTAAATTCTATGCAGGAATAAAAGTCATCTTTTTGTCGATGCATCGCAAAGCACAACTTGTCGGCGCATTCTGTGATGACTCTGCAAAGCTTTTTTAGCAAGAATCGCGTCGATTGATTTTCATCTCTCCCTAGCCATTAGATCAACCAAAATGTATGATCTGTAGCCTGACATTTATTGGCTGTAGACGTAACATTTTCCCACACCTTTTGCAATCATCACATTTCCTCCAATCCAAAGTTTATAAAACCCTTCTCTACTGACTTCCTTCTCCCACTCACAATCACTATTGTTGCTGCAACTCATCTTCTTTATTGTTTTTACTCTTACTCTCTCAAGTTTATTCTTTTCTTTGCAAGTTTCTTTTAACCTTTTTACTAAGCTATTATGGCAAGGATAAGAGGCGTAAAAACTCCTTCCAAAGCCCCTACTGAATCTTCAGCCACCGTGGTTCGGACCATAGACCAACCTTCACAAAATGAACCGATCCTATTCTTGTCCAAAGCGACAATGTACCACTACCATGACGTTATGCTTAAACGAAACTGCCACCCAAAGCAAGGTATAAAGTTGTCCCCACACCAGACGTTGGGGAAACAAATCGCAAAAACAATCAGTCATCTAGGTTGGGAATTCTTCTGCGAGCACCCAACCGGATATTCTCCTACCATGGTAAGGGAATTTTATGCCAATCTTATAGACTCTGAACAGAAGTTCATCTTTGTGAGGGAGGGCTTAGTAGCATGGAGTGCTACCTACATCAGCACTCTATTTTGGATTGCTGAGAAAGAGGACACCCACACTATGTTTTTGGAAGAGCTGATTGATGACGGAGCTGACTAGGTGATGAGAGACCTTTGTGTTGAAGGTACTGTCTGGACGGGTAATGGTCCACACAACTATACCATGCACCGACTTTATCTGACAACCCTAAGCAAAGTATGGTTTCATTTTGTAAACAATCATATATTTCCTTTTACACATAGCACTACGGCAACATTAGATCGCATGTGCATCTTACACTCCATCATAAAGGGCCGCCACATAGATGTCGACGCAATCCTCTATGACTAGATTGCTGAAACTGCTGCTAAGCAGACAGGTATATTACCCTTCCCTTTCTTAATCATGCTGCTATGTAAACAAAGGAGTATTATGCCCAGAGATGGTGAGAAATTGCTAGAGAACAAAATCCCCATTATTGATATCTTAGTAGAGAGAATGACGAGAGGCCAAGAGACTCCATTGGTTAAAGAAGCACCAAAGAAGCAGGAGAAAGGGAAAGGTAAGAAGAAGGAAAGGTAGGCAGATGCACCCACAAATCCTTAATTGGGGAAGAGGTTGGCTGCTATGAAAGTAAACATTGATTGCATCGACATGCGCAATATCCATATTGTCAGCGTGTTGGAAGACATGGACTATAGGCAGAACATATTTTATGTGTACACAAAAACGTGGAACGACGCTATTGTCACTGCATTAAGGAGTATGAGCCCAAGTTCGCAGCCATATTTCCCTGTCTTCCCATCTATCTTTCGACCATTACCCTTATCCTCTGACCAGCCTACTCTTGATGGTAGGCCTTAACATGTCTCCTTTTCAACGAGAATCCACATTTTAGATGACGGAGAATGAGGGGCATTCTAATGCTATGAAGGATTGCTATAGAACTATAGCTAGCTTGTTCGAAGAAGAGTTCCCGAACAGCCTTGGAGCTAATATGGTAGAGCGAGTGGCTATGGTTGAAGAGGTGCATACCCCGATTGTATCTATGTGTGTAGACACAGAGGAAGGTGTCGATAAAGACACCATTGAGCAGGAAAAGCTCGAGGAAGAAGAAGCAGGGAAAGAAGAAGGTCATGAGAAGAAGAAAGAAGGAGAGGAAGACGAACTTGAGAATGAGGATCCTGAAGAAGAGGAGGTAGAGAACAAGGATGATGCCCCGACAAATATCGCGGAGGATATTATCGAAGCACCCACTAGTGTGGGGCCATCCAGTGAAGATATGCTCCACCTGAAGCGAGCCAGGCTGAGGCAATTACTAGCAGCATTGAGGAATCGAATCCTCTTATCATCGTGCCTTATGTGGCACCACTTGCTGAGGTCCACCCATCAGATGTAGTGCCGATGAGGCCGCCACTCAACCGACTGAAAAGGAGCAATCTACTACTCCGGTTGATTCTAAGGACAAAAAAGAAGCGCAAGGACAAGAAAAAGAGACACAAAGAGTAAGGCGAGCGCCCAAAGTAAAAGAAGAAGAAAGCTAAAGCAGCCACTGCGCCGGTTGTTGAATAAATGAGTTAGATTACTTTTCAGTAGGTAGTTGCATGCATTTCATTGTTATTGCATTATTATTTGTCACTGCATTTTTCATGTTAGTTTACCTACATTATAGTTGCATTTCCATCCTTATTTGTATAATATTGTCGGTGCATTAGGGACAATGTGGACACTTAGTTTGGGGGGATCTTTTGTGAAAAGGAAATGCGATTGCACCTACATTTTTGAAAATTTACTTATTTCTTTAGTGGAATGAAAGTATGCTAAATTTCAACAAAAATGTGACAACAATTTTTATTTTTAATTCTTGAATTGTTTAGGATGTTGATATGTGAATTGGGTGAATATGAATGAATATTGAGCTCTTCTATTTTTGAATGAATGATGATATTTGTACTAGTAATGAATGGATAGTAGCAGTTTTGAGTTTTAAACTGACTTGCCAATTGCAGCCACATTGTACTAATAGAAGACACTCCAATGTGAGTGCATTGTGACTTGTTAAGGGAGAACACTCCGCTGCATGTGTTAGAAAAATCATCTAGCCAAGGGTTGTCGCTGCAAGAGTGTGTGTCGGCGTAATTACATACCTCCTAGGGGTTTTTTGCACCCCATCGTTACTACCTAGGAACAAAGGTAGAGTAATGCAATGACATCTCTCCGTCACCTATAAAAAAAAGTGAGAACAAGAAAGAAAAGAAAAAGAGAAAAGAATGAAAAAAGAAATAATTTGTTGTATTGGTTGAGAAAAGTTAAGATTCATAGTATGATACTAACATTAGTGAAAGTACAAGTCTAATTATTCATGTCTATAAATTGTCGACGCAATAATCTATCATGTGAATACAATTTATATATTAGAATTCCAGAGATTTTAAGTTGTTAGAATAATGATTGCGGTGACATGTTTTGTTTGAGATTTTGTTTCCTTTTGTTTACTTGAGGACAAGTAAACACTCAAGTTTGGGGGTATGATAGCATTAGAAATGACACCTATTTTGTCCCTAAATTTGTGTATTAATTGTCTCTTTTGTATTATATTTAGCATGCATAATAGACATTTCATGCTTAGTACTTATATTTTCTAACTCATTGTTGTTTGACTTAAATTATTGTTATTTTATCTCTTTTGTGCATTAATGTCGCCACATGCAGCCTATGTATTGTGTGTAGAAATCTTAGAAGATAGATGCTAGAACGAATTTAAAGAATGCAGCCACAAGTTTAACTTAGATTGCGGCCAGAGATGTCACCGCATAGAAACCTCTACTTTGTATGGATGAAGTTATGCTACAAACACAACTGGAAGCACCAACGTAGGGGAAAAACATGTTGTCACCGTAATTGAAGGTTTCAGATTGTGCCCAGCAATGTCGCGACAACCTGCAGATTTTTGAAGAACACACTAGATCTGCGTGAGTGCACAACTGAATTGTAACAAACTTTGACAGCTGCAAATGGATCTGAATCTGAGAATAGATGAGATCTACAATTCCTAGAGCCTATAAATAGAGGAAAGAAGATAGAGAAAGATATCAAGAGGTGAAGGAATTAATTCTACATATACTTCGTGTTTTTGGAGATTATTGTTAGAGAACGGTGAGCTGATTGAGCGAAGGAGCAACTACTTCTGACGAGAAATGTTCGATGCAACGCAAGAGGAGCGGTTAAGAAATAGTCCTAGTAATCTAAGGATAGCAAGCTTCGATATATTTGTTGACCCCTCTCGTTGACAATTGAATGAATATGAGAATATCTTTCAGTGTTTGATTACTTTGATTCTTATTTGATTCTTCTCATTTGTTTATTCTTGGACTTAACTGCATTAAACACAAAAGTGGAATTGTAGTCTACCGACATCGAGAGATGCGATGACAAGTTAGGTTAACAAGCAAGTCAGCGAGAGTTGCTTGGGATTAGAAGGGATTCTGGTCACTTGTTCTTGAGTGCACAACCTTGCCAGCATTGGGAGGTGTGGTAATTATGGGCGTTTAAGTCTCGATTAAATAGAGAGCTGTAATTGGTAATATTTCATTACAGCCTTATTGCTGTAACAATTCGTTTATACAATACCTTGTCGACGCATCTAGCGTTGCTACTTGGTAAAATCAGTGATCCATTCCAATTCTTCGCACTTGATCACATTTTTTCTTCCATGCATTTAAATTCTTAACACTTCAACAACAATTTGATTTACTTTCAGTTGCTTTGACAATTAACTTTTATAATTACATTGACAATTTTGACTGTCTTAGTGTGCAAATCTAATTTAGTTCCACTGACATCCTTACTAGCATTTTCTCTAATCTTAGTTTTAGTTGCTTCAACATTTAAACATCAAGAACCCATTCCTTGTGGGATCGATATCCGATAGAATCAATTTATCAACTATACTTGCATCGACGTGTGTCCGCTTGCATAACTGATGTGACATGACAAGCCGATCACTAAGATTATGCAGGGATATAAACAAATGTTTCATTTCAGGCACACGGTGACAGAAACATTAAGACAAGCTTGGGAGAGATTCAAAACCATACTTTGATCCATACTAGGAGGAGGAATTCATCTTTCTATACAACTTCAACACTTTTATGATGGGTTGAGTACGAAAAATAGACGCAAGGTGGATTAATAATTGGAGGAAGAATTTGGATGAAGACATGGCAAGATGTTGCGGACATATTGGAAGTAGCGAGTGTAAATGAAATATTCTGGGAGGAATGCTTGGAACCTTCGAAAGAAATCAATAAACCTGTTTGTAACCAAATTGTGACTAGTTAGTGTAAAGAAGAAGATTCTAAGGATAAAGGACCTATGGAAGAGGAAACAAATGAAGAATCTTTAACAACCCAGTTGGAGTGGTGGCAGCAAAGCAAAGAGGTGGTGGATCAACCGATGCCAAATGCCACTAAAATGATACCATCAATTGTGAGGCCACCAGAAGTAGAATTAAAGCCACTACCAGAACATTTGAAGTATGGATATTTGGGAGAGAGAAATACTTTACCTGTTATACTTGCATCAGGATTAAGTAATTTGCAAGAGGCGACTTTGTTGGACGTGCTTAAACGTCATAAAAAGGCTATTGGGTGGACAATCGCTGATATCAAAGGAATCAACCCAACATTCTGTAAACACAAAATTCGATTAGAAAAGGGCAAGAAACTCATTCTCGACGCACAGAGACGACTTAATCCAACCATGAAAGAAGTGGTGAAAAAGGAATTGGTAAAGTGGGTAGACGTATGCATAGTTTATGCCATTTTCGATAGTGAATGGGTAAGCCCTATGCAATGCGTACCAAAAAAAGGTGGGTTGACAATAGTAGAAAATGATCACAATGAGCTAATCCTTAGAAGAACGGTTATTGGGTGGAGAGTGTGTATTGATAATAGGAAATTAAATGATACAACGAAAAAAGATCACTTTCCACTACCTTTCATTGACCAAGTGCTAGATCAGTTGGCAGGTAAAAAGTATTATTGTTTCTTAGATGGGTATTCAGGGTATCATCAAATCCCAATACATCCCTATGATCAGGAAAAAACAACTTTTACATGCCCTATTGAGACATATGCTTTTAAACGAATGCCTTTTAGACTTTGTAATGCACCGGCTACTGATAGTGTTAGAAAGAACATATGTTTTCTCTCTAATTTTTGGTTAAGTTGTTCCCATTTAGTCATCCTTAGCTCATATTTTAGCATATTTTAGTTTAGTTAATTGAATTTTCTAGCTCAATGAACCTTAGCCTAGTTGCCTTTAATTTTGTCATATTTTGGTACTGATGTCACTGCATGAGTATTTCCAGATTGCGTCCAGGATTGTCATTGCTTCTGACAGCTATTCGGATAAGAATAGAAATGTGTGAGTTGTCTAGTCTGGTATAACCAACTTGTAGGACCAGAGATAGCTTGATTTTGATGAAAGGAAACCTACACAATTTGGCTGAATATAAATACTCACAAGGAAAGAGAAAAAGGATTCTTTTTTATGTGGATAGTCTTCTTCAACCTACCTTTTGAAGCTTTCGGCTATGGAGGCTTAAGCTCCCACGGGTGAACTGGCGTGAAGAGATGCAGACCAACTCTTAACGAGGAGCCCTAAATGCGACCTAAGAGGGAAGTGAGAGATCAAGTCAAGTTCATCTAGGAATAGTATTCTCCACTTGTTTCTTTTACATTTCTTCTTTAAACACTGGTGATTACTGTTTATTTCATGTTTGTATGGAAGTAAACATGATTTTTGGATTAAAATTTATTTTATTCAATCTTGCTTCTACTATTTAATCTTTGGGTTTGAATGTTTTTAGCATGAAAGTATTATTACGGTAATGTCATTGGAAGGTGCAACGATAGTTTAAGCCAACAAGCATGACAACAGAAGTTGCTTGGGGATTTTAACTTCCGTTGTCACAAATATCAAAGGTTTTCGAATTTTTTTGGGACATGCCGGGTTTTATAGAAGGTTTATAAAATATTTTGCTTATATCTCTAAGCCTTTAAATTTACTATTGCAAAAAAGAAGTTCCCCTTGTATTTGATAATACTGCATTGAAGCTTTTGAAAAGACAAAAAAAAAAAAAACTGCTCCAATAATTATCACACCAAACTGGAATGAACCTTTTATTATTATGTGTGATGCTAGTGATTATACTGTAAGTGTTGTCTTAGGACAAAAGAAACAATCTATTTGGAGCAATTCATTATGCCAGCAGAACTCTTAACCCCGCTCAATGCAATTATACTACTACTGAGAAGGAAATGTTAATTATAGTTTTTACTTGTGAAAAATTTCATCCTTATTTAATGGCTAATTGTGTGTATATTTATACAGATCACTCCGCTTTGAAGTATGTGATGAAGAAAAAAGAAACCAAAGCAAGGATGATGAGATGGGTATTGTTGCTACAAGAATTTGACTTATGGATCATGGATCGAAAAGGGACAGAGAACCAGATAGCAGATCATTTGTCTTTATACCTTTGGGAGAAATAAATGAAACCTTCGCAAATGAGCAACTATTCAGAGTGGAAACTCGATTCCCAGACACAAGAGCATCGTGGTATGCAAATTATGTGAACTATTTAGCAAAAGGGGTGTTCCCAGCAAAAGCATCTTGGCAACAAAAGAAATGAATTATGCATGAGGCAAAAAATTATATTTGGGAGGATCCTTATGTATTTAGGCAATGTGCATACCAATTAATACAACGATGTGTAGTCGAGGAAGAAATCAGTGACATCCTTAAAGGATGTCACGACTCTCCTTGTGGAGGACATTTTAGTGGAAAATGGACAGCTTAGAAAATATTGCAATCCGAATTCTATTGGCCTACTATGAATCAGGATGCTCATGTGTTTGTACAAAACTGTGATCGGTATCAGCAAATGGGGAATATATCAAAAAGGGATGAACTACCATAACTGGGAATTATTGAGGTGGAAATCTTTAATGTTTGGGGAATTGATTTTATGGGTCCTTTCCCTAGCTCATTCGGGAATCAATATATCATGTTGGTAGTAGATTATGTTTCCAAGTGGGTAGAAGCAGTGGAATTACCTACTAATGATATAAAATCAATGGTAAGATTCTTAAGAAGAACATCTTTTCAAGATTTGAAACTCCCAAGGCATTGATTAGTGATGAAGGATTACATTTTTGCAGCAAACAATTTGAAGTCGCTCTCGCAAAATATAATATTCAACATAAGATGGTAACTGCATATCACCCTCAGCCAAATGGACAAGCTGAAGTTTCTAATCAAGAAATTAAACAGATCCTTCAGAAGATAGTAAATTTTAATTGTAAAGACTAGGCGGCAAAATTGGATGACACCTTTTGGGCTTATTGAACAACCTATAAAACACCCTTCGGTATGTCTCCTTATAAACTTGTGTATGGAAAAAATTATCATTTGTCTATTGAATTAGAGAAAAAAAACATATTAAGCTATTAAAGAATTGAATCTAGATCCTAAGTTAGCAAAAAAAGAGAGATTGTTCCAGTTGCAGGAGTTGAAGGAGTTTTGATTCATGGCCTATGAAAACACGAAACTTTATAAAGAAAGAAGTAGGTTGCATCTTGATGCCAAGATTCGAAAAAGAAACTTCGAGCCAAGATAAAAGGTACTCTTGTTCAATTCTAGGCTCAAACTATTTCTTGGAAAACTCAAATAAAGATGGACAAGGCCATATATCATTCATTAGGTAAAACCATATGGGGTAGTTGAGTTGTGAGGAAAGAGTGGTGAAACTTTTCTAGTCAATGGGCAAACACTAAAGGCATATTATGAGGGAACTACAAATATACTTATTGAGGAGCAACCTCTACATTGTAATATGATATGGGATAAAGAACCAATGTTAGACTCGAACATTAGAAATACCTCAAGAATTGATAATAGCTTAGATTTAGAATCAAAGGAAACCTGGTCTCGATGTCGCAACGAACACATTCGATGTCGCGATGACCACGCATTAAGAAGACATGACCACTGGTCTCGAAGTCGCGATACGTCACCCCTATGTCATGACAAACAGTACTTCTTAGAACAACATTTCTGGTCTCGATGTCGCGACACGACAACCTTATGTCACGACACATCAACGTAACAACTGCAGTCCAGGTAAGACTCTGACACCTAGCAGTCTTAATTAGAATTAGATACTGTAATTTCTAAATAACATTAACTTCTAAGCATACTGAATTCCTATTAATAATACCCTATAAATGACGTCCCTTCCATTTTATCTTTCCTTCCAAAGATTCCAACCATAAAGTCAAATGGCTGATTCAAGTGAAAGTGCTGCTAATCTTATTTTCAAATTGCCACAAGATGATTTAGATAGGTATCTCTAGCAATTACAGTTGTATACCTTCATTCAGGAACAAGGGTTTGATCCTTTGATGCGAGTTTCTAGAGGTATTTGGGAAATAGTGGTTGATCATGAATGAACTCAATTTTGTATACCCTACAAAGAATCGGTAAATATTTCAATAGTTTAAGAATTTTATTTAGCTCTAAAAAACATGAAGTCGAGAGAGCTTGTGGGTAGATTCAAAGTCCAATGAATATTCGAGGAGTTGAAATATACCTAAATGAGGTCCAAATTTGTAGATTTTACAATGTCCCCTATTATTACCAAGATTATCTCCATAGAGTAGACTTAAAGGAATTTAAGAATATTAATACCGAGGAGATCCTAATTTTCTTAACAGCGAGAAAAGAATTATGGACCTATCGAGAAGGTACTGCAATCCCAGAAACTTTCAACCAAGAACTCATGATGCCTAAAGGCAAGATGTAGATGAAATTTGTTTGTTCTAGAATACTTCCCACTTCCGATATGACAGAGATACGTCCAATCCATGCTATAATGACACATGGGATTCTTAAGAAGAAACAAATTTATGTGGTAAAATGGATTCACCGAAGCATGGTGGAATGTGCAAAGAACTTAAGGAAAGGTATATTTTTCCCTCATTTAATATCTGCCATGTGTACAAAGGCAGGAGTGCCAACTGAGAGATTTGATCAAAAAATGAATCCACTGAGTAAACTGTCAGGTGATGATCTGTTCGCACAATTCACATTACTATAGCAAAGTCAAAGTGAAGAACGAAGGAAGAGAGGATTGAATGACGAAGAGGAATAGGGACTTATAGTTTGACCAATGTTTAGAATTAGGTTTTCTTTAGTTTTTAAATTGTTTTAATTTTTATCTTTTTTGACAATTTATTTTTATAATTTTTGGAAAATTTTTTGTTTTGTTTTTAGACTTATATAATTTGTAGGAGTAGGACTAGATTTTATTTTTGTATATATGCTTTAATTCTTTTTGTAAGATCCCCCCATTATGAAAGACATAACAATTTTGAGCATTAATTCCAAAAGGAGAAGGACAACCACCATAGGAAGAAGAGGACTCTCACGATAAATTGGGTAACTTCTTTTCTTATTATTTAAGGGGACTACACATTGAGGACAATGTGTTTTTTAAAGTGTAGGGGGTAACATAGGAATTTTTGGCATATAGTTTTTTTAGTTTTTATTTGTTTTTTATGTGTGCTTGAGCATGTAGAAATACAAGTGATTGGTTTGGAGAATGTATAATAAGTTGATTATCTTTATTAATAAAATTGGCATGATAGTGAAGAATTTTTAAATTTTTTAACATGAAATTCTTTAAGTTCTATAGGTTATATTAAGTATCGATAGAGAGGTATTATTGATACCAAATGATGTGCGGAATATAAGGAAATGAGCATGCTAGTATATATGATTGATGATAATTTTGAGATTATGTGATTAAATTGATGTTTGTGCATACTGAGATGTTTATGGATGACCTAAGGAATTGTTTGGATGTATCTAGAGCTAAAAAGCCAAATCCTATTATGAATTCCCAATTAGTACCGATCTTTGAGCCTTATGGCCCTTTTTGATGAACCACATTACAAGCCTTTTTAACCTTAAATGATGATTTGTGTATACTTTTTTTCTTAGGTCCTGTTTTACATGGAAATAGACGTACGACCATTTGTATTAAGGGTAAGTAGACACACTAAGGTGGAGGTTACAAAATAAAAATAGGAAAATCAATATAATGTATGAACTTTAGTTTAGCCAAAAAAAAAAGTAATAGAGAAAAATCAAAAAGAAAAGAAAAATGAGTAGAAACAAAAGAATCATAAGTAAGAAAACATGTGAATGGTGACAAAATTATAAAGTCACCAAAAAGAAGAAAAAGAAAATCTTACTCAAAGAAACAAAAGAAAAAAAAGAATACTCATAGGCTAGCTAAAGGAATTACTTTTTATAGAGATTTCCTAGAGTGGAGAAAAAAGGATGGTGAGAGAATGAGAGATAAGGGGTTAAGATGGAGTAGGACATAAATGGGAAGAATAGGGAACAATACAATGTGCCAAACTATTTTCATGTTTGTAACCTTTTGTGCTTAACTATTTTTTGAAATCCATACCTATCCTAAGCCTCAACACGTTACAAGCCGAAAAGCCCTATATGACTTAAACAACTCTATGCATGAATAGATATGGAAATTGTATGATCTCACTATAGTTATCTATATTGTACTAGGATAATTAAAGTACTTATATTAGGTATTGATGGATGCATATTGATAAAACCTTGATATTTGTATTTCTTATAACTTACCAAACTTATATTGTTTCTAATTGAAAATGATAAAATTGCTTGATCATCATGTCAAAGTTAATAAGAGATATATGATACCTAGACTACATACTACGAGCCCACTCTTTGTATATCTATGAACTTGAGCTCTTCGTTTTTCTAGTTTTTCTTGTTTTGTTTGCTTGAGCATAAGCAAAGACTTAAGTGTGGGGGAGTTTGATCTGTCGGTTTTATACTTAGCAGATTGAACTAGTTTTCACACTTGAAGAGCTTGAAATCAATTATTATCCTTATGTTTTCATAGGATTTAACTTAGATTTCTCGTTAGAATAAATTGTGTAACCTAAGTGCTAAAATGCCAATTTATTGTCTTTAAGGCTGATTGAGGCCTAAAGGTTAGCTAATGAACTTTGTGAGTGTGCAAGTGGAACGATGAAAATATATAAACATTACCCTTTTTAACCTAAATTCATGCAAATTCTAAGTAATTAATGTCAAAAAATATAATTTAACTATAAAATAATTAATTTGTGCTAAAATTTCCAACATATTGATATTTAATTATTTTTATAAATATTAAGTATGAATTTGATGATTTTTTGATAGATTTGCATAATTGGTGAAAATCGGCCCTGCAAACACTATTGATAGCTTAAACCGTTGAGGGAATTTTTACACCGAGTTAATGAAGAGCTAAGAAGAATATTTTTCCAGCCAATGGTCGGTCCAATATGAAGCTAAATTATTCTTTATAATTATATTTTTAATTCAATTAATTTGGATTAAAAATAAATTATAAAGGTTGAACTGAAGTGGCTCGATGTGCATGCAATCGAGGGTCGAACCACCTTGATTTGGGCTAGCTATGTGCCGTCCACATGGTGACTAAATTCAGTTGATTATATTGACCAATTCAACCTTGCAAAACAACCCTTTAAGTTTCCCAAAATCCTATTCAAACCCCTCCACTTTTCATGGTTTCAAATTTCCACCCTAAGCCAAATTAAGCAAAGTTTGAATTTTTCAAATGTTGCTTATGCATGGCCGGCCAAGCATTGTGTGTGGTTGATATTTATTTTCTAAATATATCCACCCACTCTCACCTATAAAAGTCCCCTCATACCTCTCATTTCAACAAACCAATACACTTCATTGTCTTCTTTCTCTTATTTACTCTCTAAGCTTTCTATCCACTTTCTCCCCTCTTCCTTTGCCGATTTCCCCTCTAGAGAAAGGGTGGTTCGTCAGCCCTTCCATTTCCTTTGTTGAGTGTTCATCAGAGACCTCGATCCGAGAAGAGTCTAGCAAGAATGACGAAGAACGCGACAATAGTTCTTAGAAATCGACGGATTTAATCCTAGTCTTTTTCTTTATTTTAGATTCTTGTTTTTTATTATGATGAATGCTATTATGAATGCTATTTTTTTATTTAATTGAAATGGCTTAAATTCTTTAAGTGGTGGGTTGATTGTGTTTAATTGCTTGTTTATATTTAATCTATGCTTATATTGTTATAGGCCCTGAATATTTTATTTAATTAAATATTATCATGCCTAAGTTATTATTGCATTACCCTTGTGATATAACTATTGAATTATTCATTTAAACACATTGAAATTGTGTTAATGGACACACTATTTAATTTTTGCATGTCTAATCTTCTAAGGAAGCTGAAGGTTAGATTAGTGATGGTATTAAAAAAATACATAACCTAGCATAACTTGCAGGATTTTTGTGATTAAATTGTTTCAACATAGAGATATGATTGTTACTTCACTTGATCCTTTACATGCTTATCATTGTGAATTATTCTGTTGAATTGACATAGAGATATGTTTAAGAGATTCTTTAGCTTTCATATAGTATGTATGTGCAATAACTCATTTGCTTATTAGAATTGATTTAGTCGGATGAATTGACATAGAGATATATTCAAGAGATGAATGTATTTTAGTAAGTGATGTTGTTCATAAGTTAGCAGAGTACCGGGTTGCCGTGAATATTATTTCATAACAAGCATTAACATGATTTAGAGTTAATCAAATAATTAAAGCAATTAACCTGACACATTTATTCCATATTAATTAAAACCTTTAGAAATCGTGCATAGGAACTTAATTTAGTTTTAATTTAACTTAGTTTAATTTAGCTAAGAATACTTTAGATTAATATCCCTCACAAATATTATATTGTTTTAAACCAATTTGTTGATTAATTATTTGATAAATATTTTTCATAGCACATTCCTTATGGGTACGATACTCGACATTACTTGTCACTTTATTACTTGAATACTATTGTGTAGAATTGCATATTTTCGTCGTTCCAAGTTTTTGGTGCCGTTGCTGGGGATTATCAAAATTATTTGAGATTATTTGTTTACATTTTGGTTTATTTATTTTTCTACCTAATTACTAACTTATTCTTTTTTATTATTTCAAGTGTTTATGAGTATTGACCGAATTATCGACTTACTCCCAGTGGACCCTGAAATTGAACAAATCTTCAGAGAAACAAGAGACAAGCATCTCAAAGAAGGACTGAAGAGATGAATTTTGAGAACTAGAATCAAGGAAATGGAGCTAACCATGCTCATAATCCTATCCTTATTTTCGATGACAGGGATAGAGCCTTGAGACAAAATCTTGTGTCATTGTTTCAGGAGCTTAATTCAGGAATTAGAAGACCTGATATCAAGGCACAACAATTCAAACTAAAGCCAGTGATGTTTCAGACAGTGGGCTAATTTAGTGGAATGCCTACAGAAGATCCTCATCTTCATTTGAGACTTTTCATAGAGGTGAGTGACTCTTTCAAGTTAGCTAGAGTGTTAGAAGATGCACTTTGATTGAAGTTGTTCCCATTTTCACTAAGGGACAGAGCTAGAGCTTGGTTGAACTTGTTGCCACCAAATTCTATTACAACATGGCAAAAGTTAGCTAAACGATTCCTTAGGAAGTATTTCCCTCCAAGCAAAAATGCTAAGTTAAGAAGTGAGATCACTACTTTCCAACAGATGGATGATGACTCTTTGTATGAGGCATGGGAAAGATTTAAAGAGCTATTAAGGAAATGCCCTCATCATGGAATTCCGCATTGCATCCACTTAGAGACGTTTTATAACATTATTAATTCACACACAAGGATGGTAGTAGATGCTTCTGCCAGTGGAGCTATTCTTTCTAAGTCTTATGAAAGTATAGAAAGGATCGCAAGCAATAATTACCAATGGCAAACTAATCAAGCAAACTCAGGAAGACGAGTTGCAGGAATCCATGAAGTTGATCCACTCACTTCACTTGCAGCTCAAGTATCATCAATTTCCTCAATACATAAAAATTTTACTTCTAATGGGTTTAACAATGTTGCAGCTCAGCCACCTATTCAATTCGAGAACATAGCCTATGTCTATTATGGAGAAGGACACTTGTTCGAAGAATGTCCATCAAACCCAGGATCCATGTACTACATGGGAAATCAAAACCAAAATCGAGGTAGACAGGGACTGCAATCGAATTTTTACAACCTATCTTGGCAAAATCACCCTAATTTCTCATGAAGTAATCAAGAAGCTAGACCTAGTAATAATTATACTCAATCAAGACTGACCCAGCCATAAGGGTTTACCTAGCAAGTTTAGAAGCCATAACAAGCTAAATCTTCCAACAGCTTAGAGAGTTTATTGAAGGCATACATGGCAACTTGCTAAGGAATTTGCAGAATCAAGTGAGGCAACTTGACACTGAACTCAAGAACCGTCCATAAGGTGCTTTGTCTAGTGATACGGAGAATCCAAAAAATCTAGGGAAGGAGCACTGTAAGATGTTGCAGCCCAACGTTGTTGAAGTAGAACAAGGGCAAGATAATGCTCAAGAATCAGTGGAAGTTCAACCAAGTGTTAACTCCAACTTTGCCAGAACCAGTTTCACCACAACCAAAACTGGTGAATGTTGAGAAAGAGACATTTGAACCAGTCAAGTCTAATAATTTAACAACTTCATTAGACGCGGAAGTGCCACAGAAAGTGAAGCAGCTAGTTCAAGTTAGAAATCCTCCACCACCCTACCCTCACAGACTTCAAAAGCAGAAGTAGGAAGTCTAGTTCAAGAAATTCCTTGACGTACTCAAGCAACTTCATATCAACATTCCATTGGTAGAAGCACTTGAGCAAATGCCGAATTATGTCAAGTTCATGAAAGATATTCTGTTGAAGAAACGAAGACTTGGAGAATTTGAGATAGTAGTCGTAACTAAGAAATGCAGTGCATATCTTCATGACAAACTGCCCTCAAAGTTGAAGGATCCTTGATGTTTTACTATACCTTGCAACATTGGAGCAACTTATTATTGTAAAGAACTATGCTGATACGAAACGAAGGTGGAACAGGATCGTAGCTTATGAATGTGATGGGATCAAAGTTTCTCAAGGCCCAATAACAAGGTCGAAGGCCAAGCAAATTTGAGCAAGATTGAATGGGACCATCCAAGGCTTCGTTACCAAGGCCCTAGATGCGCAGACAACTGAAAAAGAAAATCATGATTCACTTTCTTGTTTTCAAGAAAATCAAGAAACCAAATCTTGGTCCAATTTTTTCATTCCAAGCAATTTCAAGAATCAAGAAAATCAAGATTTAAAATCTTGGAAATCTTGGTCCAAGAAACCGAAGTTGCCAATTTTAAAGTTGGGGAAATCAGCAGACTTGCAACGACTTTTGGATGGGATCCAGGAATTTATGGGTTGAGATGTCTACATGGATTTCAAAGACCTATCTCTTATCTTCGAATCACACTTTGAATCACTCGATTTCGAGTTCGGGAGCTCATGTTATGATCATTTTAATAAAGACTACTCGGGCAAAATTTCTGGACGTGATTATGACGGGAATTACGAGTTTCGGCCCTTTAATTTGAGTTTAAATCATATTGGGTTCGAGTTTTAGGTTTAATTTTTATTTTATATGAGCCCAATATTGTATTATCAACTCTTATTATTTTATTATTATTTTTGTTCCGAATTCTTAATAATTATTAAGTAGTTTTATTTAGGAGTGTTATGTCAACAAGAAAGTTTTGTTTAAAACTACTTCTTATTTATATTTATTTAGCTTGCCTATATATAGACCTTGGGATTGTAAACAAAAGACACTTGATTTTTATTCTTTTGAGTTAATAATAATTCTGTTTGAGTTTTTCTTCAAGAATTGCTCTTGAGTTTTTTTAGAAGTTGTTTTAACAATCTTTTAGGTTGTGGGAATCATCTTCAAGCTTTTCTTGCCAAGATCTCTTTCTTGGAAGGGAAATTAGAGCCATTGAAGGGAGTTGTGGATTCTTATAGTTTCCAAGGCATCTTAGGACGTTATCTTCTCTTTTTTATCTTTGATCTATCGTTCTTGTTTGATCTAGTTTATTTCTTGTTGTTTTGGGTTGCTGATTTTGTTTACTTTTGTTCTAGGTTCAAATTGCTTCAAGAGGGACATTCTCCTACCTTGATCCATCAAGAAAAACATCAAAAATTAGGAGATTCAATATTTTCTTGCTGTTTCAATTGTTCTTGCCTAAATAGTTTGCTTTCATCTTTTAAATCACTTCTAACGAATCTGTTTGTGTTTTTTTTTTCAGGTCTGGTTGGGACGTTTTCTTAAGGTCCAAGGGTGGTTTCTTTCATCCAAGAAACCCTGATTTTGTTCTCTATTGGATCCTTTACCAGTCGTTCTCCTTTCTTTTGTTTTAATTTCTGTTGATTCTTCTTCTTGTCAACTAATCTGTCTTTCTTTGTTTTCATTTCAGATTACATTTATCTAGAGCTTTAGGGTAGATCCACTACTTGGAAACTTTACGATCCTGTTTCGTTTTCATCCCATATCATTTGGTATCAGATTTTGGGCGTTTTGGGTGTTATTCGTTACTTTCTACACTGATTTCCTTTACAAACAGTCAACAAGCAGTTTTTTACCTAGTAATTTTTTCGGAAAAAAATATTTTTGAGTGGGTAAACGTTTTTCAATTGATCTAAAATTTTATACACTGATTCTTGGCACTATATTACAATATAAAAAAATATTTCCCACAAAAAATATGATAAAAAAAGTAGATAAAAAAGAAAAATACGAGAAAAAGAAAAAATAAAAAAAATATTTCGTGGGTTGAATTTTGTGCCAAAATTTTCCAGATCAAAAACACATTATTTGGAGAGGCTCAAGTTTAGATTTCGTGATTTTTTGGAAATTGGGAACACCTCGAACGAAGTTTGTCAAGTTGCTTTTCTGCAATTTTATTGATTCTTAGTCTTAGTTTTCATTTGTTTTTGCTTTTTATTGTTTCTTTACACATTATAACTCTTTCTTGTTTCTTAGTGTTAGTAGGTTAACGAACGTTGCACCTTCCTTCCTCTGTGCAACACAATTCTTTGGTGTCTAGCTGATTTTGGACTCATAGTGCCATTAGGATTACTTTGTTAGTTTGATTCTAATACATCCTGATTGATTGATATAAATACTTCTAAAGGACTCACAAGATTAATTCTTACCTCATTGAGAATTCAATTTTTGTTTCTGAGTGCATAACAATAAGGTTTTCTTAATTTTACTTTTCTTGAGTGTTGTGTTCTTTTCAGGCATTCATAATGATTAGCAATACTATGATCAAGAAGTGGCAATGAATTCTAGACCGTCAAGAGGTTCAAAATGCTCGAGACCAGCAACAAAATATTCTTCTAGAAACAATATGCAAAAATTTGGAACTTTTAAGAACCAAAATGAAGCATCGAAATCATAATTGGGGAGATAAGGTTAATCAGCCTCCTCTTCGTGAAAATAATGCTCGATGTGTCTGCTGTGCAAATGATGAGTACTTCACGAAGAGATGGCTAAACGAAAGGAGGATTCCAAGTGATCACTCATATTTTGTGCAATGTTATTGGTGTAGTTCAGAAGATCATGAGAGTTTTCGATGTCCAATCCAATATCCAACTAGAGAAGAAAGTAAGTATGACTTTACGCCTTTTGTTAACTCTTACTCTAGTGAAAAAATGATTTGTTGTGATGGCGAACTTTGTGAACAGGAAAAAGATGATAATGAGAATTTTTCCCTTGAATCTATAGATGAAGTAGAAACGTCATGTTCTCCTACTGAGATGCCTTTACTGAATTTAATATTCGTAATACTTGTGAGGGGTATATGGGAAATGAGGAAAAAATGTGAAAAGACTGAGAGAAAAGAGACCTTGAGTGATAAAAGTCTACTTGATGGTCCAAATTTGGTGAGTGAAAATCCATATGAGGTAAAATTGGAGAGTTCTAAAGAGGAAAAAGAAAATGAAAAACAAGAAGATACCCATTCAAAAGTGAGGAATGATTATGTTTTAACTAACCATAACTCTTAAGACGTTATCTTCTCTTTTCTATCTTTGATCTGTCCTTCTTGTTTGATCTAGTTTATTTCTTGTTGTTTTGGGTTGCTGATTTAGTTTATTTTTGTTCTAGGTTCAAATTGCTTCAAGAGGGACGTTCTCCTACCTTGATCCATCAAGAAACACATCAAAAATTAGGAGATTCAATATTTTCTTTTTGTTTCAATCATTCTTGCCTAAACAGTTTGCTTTCATCTTTTAAATCATTTATAACGAATCTGTTTGTGCTTTTATTTTCCAGGTTTGGTTGAGACGTTTTCTTGAGGTCCAAGGGCGGTTTCTTTCATCCAAGAAACCCTGATTTCATTCTCTATTGGATCCTTTACCAGCCGTTCTCCTTTCTTTTGTTTTAATTTCTTTTGATTCTTTTCTTGTCAACTAATCTGTCTTTCTTTGTTTTCATTTCAGATTACATTTGTCTAGTGCTTTAGGGTAGATTCGCGACTTGACAACTTTACGATCCTATTTTGCTTTCGTCTTGTATCATATGTGATCTGGGTGTGAGCATTAACTTAATGCCCATTTCCATATTTAGAAAGTTGAGGAGAGGTGAAGTTAGACCAACTACAGTTACGCTTCAGTTAGCCGATCGATCTATAGCATATCTTGAAGGAAAAATTGAAGATGTATTGGTTCGTGTTGATAAGTTTATCTTCCCTATTGACTTCGTCATTTTAGACTTTGAGGCAGATAAAGATGTGCCATTCATTTGGGAAGGTAGTTCCTAGTAACAGGAAGGACCCTCATTGATGTGCAAAAGGGCGAGCTAACTATGCGTGTTCAGGATAATCAGGTAACCTTTAATTTTTTTAAGTCTATGAGATTTCCTGATGTAGTTGATGATTGTTCTACAATGTCTAAGTTAGAAGACATAGTCATTAAAGAGGAATTCAACTCAGTTGAAGATCCTTTGGAAAAGATTTTGCTGACAGACTCTCTAAGTGATGAAGAGGGGGAGGAAAACTTAGCTTTACTGGAAACTAATTCGAGGGGATTTAATCCACAACATCATTTTGAATCTTTGGATTTGGAAAGCAGAGATTATGTTCAACCAAAAGCGTCGATTGAAGAGCCACCTAAGTTAGAGTTTAAGGTATTACCTTCGCATTTAATATGTTTATTTAGGTGACGCTTCTACTTTGCCTATGATTATTTCAGCACAACTAATTGAGAAGCAGGAAGTCAATTGATTAAAGTATTGAAGCAATTTAAGAAGGCTATTAGATGAACCCTAGTTCACATTCATGGTATAAGTGCATCCGTATGCATGCACAAGATCTTCCTTGAACATGACAAGAAAAGGACGATTGATAGACAACGGAGACTGAACCCCATTATGAAGGATGTAGTCAAGAAAGTAATTATCAAATGGTTAGATGCGGGTATAATCTAACCCATCTCAGACAGTTCACGGTTTTGTCCTGTCCAATGCGTGCCAAAGAAAGGAGGTATTACGATCGTAAAGAATGAAAATAACGAGTTAATATTGACTAGAATGATTACGGGATGGCGAATTTGCATTGACTATTGAAAGTTGAACAAAGTGAAAGGGAAAGATCACTTTCCTTTGCCATTTTTGGATCAGATACTGGATAGACTTGCAGGGCGAGACTATTACTATTTTCTAGATGGGTACTCAGGGTACAATCAGATTACAATCACATCAAAAGATAAACACAAAATGACGTTCACATGCCCGTATGGTACGTTCGCATTTAGATGTATGTCATTTGGTTTATGTAATGCACCTTCTACGTTTCAAAGATGTATAATGGTCATTTTTACTAACATGGTTGAGAAGTATTTGGAAGTGATCATGGATGACTTTTCAGTGTTCGGGGACACTTATGATGATTGCTTGCTTAGCTAATCTAACTAAGGTACTAAAGTGATGCAAAGAGACAAACCTTGTTCTCAACTGGGAAAAGTGTCATTTTATGGTAAAAGAAGGTATTATTTTGGGCACTGAATTACAAGACAAGGAATTGAAGTCGACAAAGCCAAAATAGATGTTATCATGAAGCTACCACCTCCAACATCTGTAAAGGGTGTTAGGACATTTTTTGGACATGCTGGATTCTATCAAAGATTTATCAAGGACTTCTCTAAAATTGCTAAACCCTTAAGCAAATTGTTAGAGAAGGAATCAACATTCAACTTTGATGAAGAATGGTTGATAGCATTTAATGATTTGAAGAATCGATTAGTTTCAACACCAATTATCATCACACCAGATTGGGATTTGTCGTTCGAGTTAATGCGTGACGCAAGTTACTTTGCGATCGGAGCTGTGATGGGCTAGCGAAGGAACAAAATTTTTCATCCCATCTACTACGCAAGTCGAACTTTATCAGAAGCTCAACTGAACTATATGGTAATTGAGAAAGAATTACTTGCAGTTGTGTTTGCTTTTGACAAGTTTAGATCCTATCTTGTAGGTACAAAAGTGACTATCTTTACGAATCATTCGATAATTAAATACTTACTTGCGAAAAAAGATGCCAAGCCGAGACTGATTCGTTGGGTGCTGCTACTTCAAGAGTTCGATCTAGAAATTCAAGATCGAAGAGGCGTAGGGAACCCAGTAGCCGATCACTTGTCTAGGTTAGAACGATGTCAAAGGGCTGGAAATGTCACCAATAGAAATGAAATGCCTCGAACAAACATCATGAAAGTGGAATTGTTCGATGTTTGGGGTAATGAATTTCTTGGTTCCCTCTATCATTTTGGTAACAAGTATATTCTGGTAGTAGTCGACTACGTGTCAAAATGGATTGAGGCTGAGGCATATCCGACAAATGATGCCAAGGTAGTTAAGAAGTTTCTATAGAAGCAGGTGTTCACACAATTTGGAACTTCGAGAGCCATCATTAGTGATGAGAGGTCCCATTTTTTGAACAAATGGATGAAGTGGTTACTTGATAAACACGAAATAAGACACAAGGTTGCTACAGCTTACCATCCACAGACGAATGGGCAAGCTGAGTGGACAAATAAAGAAATAAAAGGCATACTCGAGAAGGTAGTGTGTCTGAATTGACGAGATTGGACGATGCTGTATGGGCTTACAGAAAAGCTTACAAGACACCTTTAGGGATGTCTCCCTTTAGGTTAGTACTTGGTAAAGCTTGCCATCCTCTGGAGTTAGAACATAAAGCTTACTAGGCTCTTCAACAGCTCAATTTGGATCCCAAGCTTGCTAAAGAAACGAATGCTTAAGCTCAATGACTTAGAAGAATTCCAAACATTTTCTTACGACAATGGCAAGCTATGCAAAGAAAGATTAAAAAGATGGCATGACAAACACATCCGAGTCAGGGAGTTCGAAGCAGGTTCTCAAGTTTTATTGTTTAACTCTAGAATGAAGTTCTTTCCAGGTAAGTTAAGATCTCGTTGGTCTGGTCCATTTACTATCCATAAAGTCTTTCCTTACGGAGTTGTGGAACTCCGCAGTAGGAGAGGTAATTTTCAAGTTAATGCTTAGCGGTTAAAACACTATTGGGGATGTGAAATTGAGTGGAATAAATTGTCGCTCATTTTATCTGATGATTAATTTTCTTGTGTTTTAATAAAGAACTTAGGTTATATTTTTTTACTAGAATGTTGAAATGAATTCTGTTGAGGAGTTTGGAACTTAAGCAGGACCGCTTGTGACCCCTCCAATCTTTCCTGGGAATTAATTTTAACATAATTTTCCCAGAAATTATTTCCTAAGGTAGAAAATAAATTTTCATTTTTAATTTTACAAATAAAAAGTTCAAGGACTTAATGAAATTCTTTGTAAAATTTGGTTGTTAAATTTGAAAATATTAAAATTAGTTGTCCTTTCTTCTCTAAATATTTTTAAAACAGCAAAAATAAAATTTTCATTTTATGTTATTTATTTTTATTTTTCAAAAATTTGATAATATTTAATATAAAATTATAAATTAAATTTTATGATTTATATTAATTATTATCAAAGTTTAAATTAAGACTTGTTTTAAGAATTTTAATTTAAATAAAACTTATGTTAATTGTTATTGGGTTGAAATAGGCCACCTCTTCATAAATTTATCATTCAAACCATCAAAATAGCCACCATAGGTAACCACCATTGGAAGTCATCGGAGGTCGTCGAGCAACGTCGAGAACCATCAGCTGCGAGCACCTAACGCTGTCCGCAAGCTCCCACAAGCGCCCGACATAACCTTCTGCAAGCTCCCGCAAGTGCCTGACACAGCTCCCGCACGTCCCAAGCACCTATGTTACTGCTGTCAAGCATTACTGCACAAGCCTACTGCTGCCTTGTGTGCCCCTGCCAAGCCGTGCGCACCACACGCCCTAGGAGCCTAGGCTGTGTACCCCATATTTTGAGCACCTAAATCACCTTCTAAAATTTACCCTAGATTTTAAGTCATTTCTTTTAATTTGGATTTTATTCATCAAAAGATGGTAAGAAATTTTTATTTTTTATTTTTATATTTATTTAAGTTTTAATTTATTTTAAATTGTTAATATTTTATACTAATTAAATTTTAGAAAAATATTAGTGTCTATCTTATTGTTGATTAGGTTAAAATCATGCTGCGCAAGAGAACTTGTGTCGTAATGGAAGAAGTCCCTAACAAATTCCACAGTGCAAAAGCTAAGGCAAGATATGATAACATGTTCAAAAATCAACATATGTTGCCTGAGAAAGGATTTACTTGGGAAAAAAGTAAATATACAAAATTCATGGCAGGTATCCAAAAAATTGCTGAAGCGTTGAACTTGGGATTATTTTGTGAAAAGCGACCGAGTGCAGATTAGGAATTGGTTCGAGAATTTTATGTAAATTTTACCTTGTGTGAACTTATAGAAATTTTCATCCGAGGAATCAAGGTACCACTGAAGTCAAGCACCAATAATGAGTTCTTTGATTTACTTGATTTTGAAGAAGATGAGTATTCTACTTTGTTGAAGAACTTAGAGGCTGAGAAATTGCAAGAAATTCTTCGAGAACTTACAGTTCCAGGTTCTAAATGGACGGTGTCAAAGTATAGAATTCATACAAGTCGCAGAAAAAATTTGACGCCGATAGCAAAAGTGTGGTTTTACTTCATTCGACTCAGTCTCATGCCTATTCCACTAGGAACTACTGTTTCATTAGAACGAATAGTGTTGCTATATTCAATCCTAAAGGCAAAGACCATCATGTGGGAAGGATCATCATCAGAGAAATTTGAAACTGTGCCATGAGACGTTCTTCAAGCTTATTTCCCATTCACGATCACAGTGTTGTGTCTAAAAGCTGAAATTCTTGGGAATGTGAATAAAGCAGGATATTGTCAAGGAGCAATCACTAATTTGGATTTGTATCGAGTAGCAGGAAATTCCATTCTTTAACAGTGAGATGAAGAAGAAAAAGATCCAATGGAGATTAAAGAAGATCTTTTGGTGACAGAACTGATTGGAATGCATGATGAGGCAGAGTCTACTGAAGGAACATTCGAGCCTAACATATCCATATCAAGACCTCAATCGCCTCCATCTGAACTTCAAAATGAGCTATTAAAGATGATGGATTGCATGCAACACATGCAATGGAAGCAACAATCATATTAGAGATACACGAAGATACGAGATGATGCATTTAAAAGTGCATTTGAAAAAGTGTTTCACGACCCATTTATCTTTGTGCCTGAATTTCTAGATTTCCAATGGCGAAGAAGGAACAAGGTGACTCGAGCAATAATAGGGACTATCAAGCAAAAGGAGAGTCAAAGTCTAGGGGGTCTGAACATAAATAAAAATGCGGGAACTTGTCTTTTCTTTAATTTCTGTTATTTTATTTTCAGTCTCTAATTCTTGAATGAATTTAGGATTAGGTCACTAGGATAGTTTTAATTTTTGCATAATAATTTAAGAGGTTGAAGACAATAATTGAGCAACTTAGAAAAAAAAGAGTGTGGTAATAAATATGTACATGTCTAGGATTGGACATTGAAAGAGTTTGGTACTTAAGCAGTCACCTCCTCTTCTTTGATGCTACTTGGTGTACAGTATATATTCAATTTTATTTTTACATTCTCTATTGTTTTTAACAATGGGGACATTGTTCAATTTAAGTAGGGGGACCAGAAATCGAAAACTTCTTGATAGTATTATTTCTTATTATTTTATGAATTTAGTTATAATTTTGCTTAAAAATTTGAATATATGTTAATTAAGTTAAAGCTTTAGTAAAAATAAATTTTAATTATCTCAATGGTTATGATGTTAAGCTGAAACATTATAAGAATGCTACTCTTAATAAAATATGTGAAATTATAACATAAAATTTTAATTCCTTATAGAGCTAGATATGCATGAAAGTTTAAGTCTCTAGAATTGACTTAGTAATTTCTTGAGACGAAATCCTAAGAAATATGAAATTTTAAAAATGATTTAGGCAACATTTATTTGGATCGTTTGAGCCTTTCAAGCCAACCCTAATAAATGTTATCCATTGAAGCCAACGTTGAGACTATATGGCCTGATTTTCTTTATACCCTACAATTATAAGTCATCTTATCTCTAAATTGTTTTAACTACTAGACTCAATCTATCAAGATTATGTTCTGAAAATAAGTTTGGGGGAGTTAAGGAGAAGTACCAAAATGCTCAACAAAAGTATAGTACATACTAAATGATGCTCAGAAAAATAGAAATGAAAAAGAAAAAAAAAAAAAAAAGAGCATATGTACTCAAAAGAAAAAGAAAAGAGCATGAGCATGAGCATGCAAAGTTCGAAAAAAGTTGGTGAAATTGAAGGTCTGTTGCAAGCTGAGTCTAGGGTTTTAGCTTAAATTTATCTATCTTTTCCTACCCCTAGCCTAGCCCCATTACAACCTATGCAAAAGACCTATTTGATTCAAGATTTCAATGCTACCTACATTAGTGGAGAGAAATTGCTATGTTCAACATATGAAGACATAAGTTAGACTTAATGATTGTAGTTTGGTCTTAACTAGGGAATAGAAATTGAGTGATAGGATTTTGACATGTTTTTATTGAGACAAGCATGATAATACTTGAAGATAATAATTGAATAAAAAATTACTTAAGCTACATAAATTTTAAATTCTTATTTTTATGCTTAATTATTTTGAATTCATAAGTACGAGGAGAAATGATCAACTCTTTTGTGATTTGTGCATTAATCGGGACGAGCAATGAATTAAGTTTGCGGGTGTGGAACGATGAAAATATATAGACTTTTTCATACCCTTTTTAACCCAAATTCATGCAAATTCTGAGTAATTAATGTCGAAAATATAATTTAATTACAAAATAATTAATTTGTGCTAAAATTTCCTACATATTTTTTTAATTATTTTTATAAATATTAAGCATGAATTTGATGATTTTTTGACATATTTGCACAATTGGTGAAAATCAACCTAGCAAACACTGTTGACAACTTAAATCGTTGAGTAAATTTTTACACCGAGTTAATGAATAGCTAAGAAGAATATTTTTCCAGCCAAGGGTCAGTCCAATATGAAGCTAAATTATTCTTTATAATTATATTTTTAATTCAATTGATTTAGATTAAAAATAAATTATAAAGGCTGAACTGAAGTAGCTCGATGTGCATGCAACCGAGGGTCGAACCACCTTGATTTGGGCTAGCCATGTGCCATCCACATGGTGACTAAATTCAGCTGATTATATTGACCTATTCAACCTTGCAAAAAATCCCTTCAAGTTTCCAAAAATCCCATTCAAACCCTTTCACTTTTCATGGTTTCAAATTTCCACCCTAAGCTAAAATAAGCAAAGTTTGAATTTTTCAAACGTTGCTTATGCATGGCCGGCCAAGCATTGTGTGTGGTTGATATTTATGTTCTAAATATAGCCACCCCCACTCTCACCTATAAAAGCCCCCTCATACCTCTCATTTCAACACACCAACACACTCCATTCTTTCTTCTTTCTCTCATTTGCTTTCTAAGCCTTTCATCCACTTTCTCCCCTCTTCCTTTGCCAATTTCCCCTCTTGAGAAAGAGTGGTTCTTCAGCCCTTCCATAGCCTTTGTTAATTGTTCATCAGAGACCTCGATCTGAGAAGAATCGAGCAAGAACGATGAAGAACGCGACAACTGTTCTTAGAAATCGACGGATTTAATCCTAGTCTTTTCTTTATTTTAGATTCTTGTTTGTTATTATGATGAATGCTATTATGAATGCTATTATTTATTTAATTGAAATGACTTAAATTCTTTAACTGTTGGGTTGATTGTGTTTAATTGCTTGTTTATATTTAATCCATGTTTATATTGTTATAGGCCCTGAATATTCTATTTAATTAAATATTATCATGCCTAAGTTATTATTGCATTACCCTTGTGATAATTATTTAAGCGTATTGAAATTGTGATTAATGGACACACTATTTAATTTGTGTATGTCTAATCTTCCAAGGAAGCTGAAGGTTAGACTAGTGATGGTATTAAACAATACATAGCCTTGCATAACTTGCAGAATTTTTGTGATTAAATTGTTTCAACATAGAGATATGATTGTTACTTCACTTGATCCTTTACATGCTTATTATAGTTAATTAGTCTGTTGAATTGGCATAGAGATATGTTTAAGAGATTCTTTAGCTTTCATATAGTATGTATGTGCAATAACACATTTGCTTATTAGAATTGATTTAGTCAGTTGAATTGGCATAGAGATATGTTTAAGAGATTCTTTAGCTTTCATATAGTATGTATATGCAATAACACATTTGCTTATTAGAATTGATTTAGTCGGTTGAATTGACATAGGGATATGTTCAAGAGAGGAATGAATTTTAGTAAGTGATGTTGTTCATAAGTTAGCAGAGTACTGGGTTGCCATGAATATTATTTCGTAACAACCATGAACATGATTTAGATTTAATCAAGTAATTAAAGTAATTAAGCTGACACATTTATGTCATATTGATTAAAACCTTTAGAAATCGAGCATACTTAATTTAGTTTTAATTTAACTTAGTTTAATTTAGCTTAGAATACTTTAGATTAATATCCGTCACAAATATTATCATGTTTTTAACCAATTTGTTGATGAAATATTTCACACACACTTTTCATAGCACTGTCCTTGTGGGTACAATACTCGACATTACTTGTCACTTTATTACTTGAATACGATTGTGTACACTTGCACAGTTTCATCGTTACAGCAGTAGACCATAAGAAGTTGTAACAATTGGAGACTGATCACTTCGTCACGACATAGGCTGATCTATGTCGTAACCAAGGGACTAGACTTGAAGATTTCGAAGACTAACTTCTTTGTCGTGACATACATGGGCTATGTTGCGACAATGCTTATAGGATAACACTTCACATTGAGTCTGATGTCCACGTCACGACAGAGGTCCTAGTGTGTCACAAGATCGACTCTTGGACGTAAATTCTGCATCGAGAAAGGGTGTTTCGATCTTTACAATGCCACTTAAACACGAAGGATGACAGTAGACCTAGGGTTAAGGAAAACGATCTGCCAAGGCTATAAATTGGGCCTTTAGCATTAGGTTTAAACACACCATTCACTAGATTTTAGTTTTTAGTTTTATTATTTATTTTCATTTGAAACGAGATTGTAGAACTCGCATAAACGTTCGAGGAATTTTTCTCGATAGACTGCCAATACAATTCAAAATTCTTTTTCATTCTCTTATTCAATTATATGTTTTTATATATATTTGTGTTTATGATGATCAAGAAACCCATGAGGAACTAATTCCATTTTCTAGAATTAGAAACTGGAAGTATGAACATTTAGTTGTTGTTTAACAGGGATTTTACCTTTCAGATCACCTATTTAGGAAAGGAAGAGCATCAAACTAACACTAGGCCTAACAACCCTAGAACGTCATCTAAGTGAGATTGAACCCAAAATTGGTATTGCCCATTCGTGAACACCTTTTCCCCAAACCAGTTTAGACTGTTACATCTAACGATAAGTAGTCTCTATCGACTTGCTATGCCGACATAAGATCAAGAGATGCAACTGGGGTAGCGACTTGTTGATTGGAGGAAAATCCCCGAAACCCAATGGGTGAAGAACTCATATGGAAACGGTCTACTATCCCCAAAGCCGTTTATAAGAATTTTTACATCTCAACTATTTTATTTTATGCTTTTCAAAATCTACTCTTTTATTCTTCATACTATAATACCTAAAGTAAGTACTAATTAATTTTATTCCTTGTAGGGATTTGATTTAATATCGCTTTATGCCTCCTTTGGGTATGATCCTCAAAATACTACTAAGTGTTTCGTTGTACACCTTATATTTACAACCTGACCCATATACTTGTGGAAAGCAAAAAATATACACCGAACGAAAGTACATTCAGGGGAGGTCAAGGGGTCACAAGGCCATGTGTCTCAAACACACGTTTGTGTGCCACATCCACACGCCCGTGCCCCTAGCTATGTACCAGGTCGTGTGTGTACTCGAAATGTAGTCACACGGTAGTGTCAGAGATGATGTGAGAAGTCGCGTGTCTATATTGACTTGCAACACACGCCCATGCGATGGACCGTGTGTCTATACGAAACTGGACCACACAGTCGTGTCCCAGCCTATGTGTTTGCCCATGTAACCTGTACTGCATTTTCAAATGACACAGTCATGTGGTAACTTGTGACACAAGCCGTGTGTAGCCTAATTTGCTTCTAAAACAAGGCATTCACTCAACCTTTCTTACCCAACAATGTACAATAAACAAAAGATAAGTTTCTATGTCCCAAAATGCATTTCAAGTATCAAATACAAGTCATACATCACATTTAGGCCTAACCAATATGCCCTTCAAGGCACCTCAATTCAAATATAACAACCATTTAAGCAACTTGAACAACTACATTACCTAAATCTAACATTTAAATGCCAACAACAATCAACTTAACCTATCATGAGAAAAGTTCAATAATGTGCATTATTTCATACATCATTTGCAACATTATAATCCTATCTAATTCAAGATTCTATTAAAATCAAATGTCTTAAACTCCAAAACCAACCAATCTTACCAATCAACCATTCTCAAAATATTTATCATATAATGTCATGCACATTTATATTCCATTTTGCTATAAATATATATATATATATATATCAATATGATTATCAAAAGTTAACATAACATTCACAACATTTTAGACCAAATTCCATACATACAATATTTACAAGAAAAACTACAACCAAAAGTTCACTAGACATCTATAGACTTCCTAGGTACATGGCAAAATGTAAAAGAGGACTTCACTGACATTGAGCACGAGATTTCTTGAAAGATGCTGAGTCCAATTATACTAAATCACCTAACCTGAAACCATGGAACATAATTCTCCTTAGATAGATTTCATTTATTTAAGTAACCATAAATATAACCTAATCAATCAAAATTACTTCATACTTTAATAACATAATTCATGCTTCACATAATGTTCTCAAATGGTTTACTATTTGCATAAGTAAATATGTTCTTTATACTCAAATACAGTTATCATGCATACTTCTTCAATGGATCATCCCAAACTTACCATTTAATTTAATTTCAATATGGCACCCAATGCCTAGCGGATAAACTGCGAAAGACTTTGTGCCCAGTGCTAGTCAGATGAACCAACGATAGTTGTGAACCCAACTCTAGTTAGATTAACCAACAATGTTGCGCCCAACGTTAGTCGGATAAATCGACGAATGTTTGCCCAGCACTAGTCGGACAAACTAACGGTATTAATAATGAGCCCAGCTCTAGTTGGATTAACCAACAATGTTGTGCCCAATGCTAGTCGGATAAATCGACAAAAAAGTGCCCAACACTAGTTAGATAAACTAACGAAAGTTGCGGCCAACTCTAGTTGGATAACCGACGTATTATAGTATTCATTTCCACCATTTTCACATTTCTCAATTAATATAATCATTTAAATACATATATGAGATATTTCCATGTATCAAGAATTTAAAAAATGATCGCCTCCGAACGTATTCCCGTTCGGTATAGGTTTTAGGCTTCCACAAGTATACCGGTTAGGTTGTAAATATAATGTGTTACAACGAAAAACTTGATAGTATTACGAGGATTATACCTAAAAGAGGCGTGAGGTAATAGTGAATTAAATCCCTACAAAGAATAGAAGTAATTAGTAATCACTTTAGGGATTATAATACGAAATGAAATAAAAAGGTTGTTTATGCAAAGCATAAAAAGAAAAGAAATAAAGTAAAGAGTTGAGATGTAGAAGATCTATAAACGACTATGGGGATATTAGGTCTCTTCCGTATGAGTTCTTCAATTGTTAGGTTTTGGGGATTTTCCTTCAATCAACTAGTCACTACCTCGATCTTCCGCCATTATAGCAAGTCGATAGAGACTCCTTATCTCTAGATGTCATAATCTAAACTGGTTTGGGGAAAAGGTTTTCATGGATGGGCAATGCCAATTTTCAGTTCATTCCCACCTAAATGATGTTCTAGGGTTGTCAAGCCTAGTGTTTGTTTGATGTTCTTCCTTTCCCAAATAGTTGATCTAAAATGAAAAATCTCTGTTAAACAACAATTTAAATAATCATATTTCCACTCCCTAATTTCCCAAAATGGAATTAATCCAAATGTTTTTCTTAATCATAATCAAAACAATATATGAAAGCATAAAGTTGAAAAAGAAACTTGATTTGTATTGGCAATCTATCGGGAAAAATTTCTCGAACGTTCATATGAGTTCTATAATCTCGTTTAAAATAAAAATACAAAGTAAAAATTGAAAACTAGTAAATGGTGTGTTTAAACCTAATGCTAACGGCTCTATTTATAACCTTGATCGGTCGTTTTCATTAACCCTAGGTCTACTTCTGTACTTTGTGTTTAAGTGGCATTGTAAAGATCGAAACGCCCTTCACTCAGTACAAATTCCGCGTCCAGGGGTCAGTGTCACGACACACCAGGACCTGTATCGCAACGAAGCCATCAGTCCTTGTATGAAGTGTCATCTTGCAAGCATTGTCGCGACATAGCCCATGTATGTCGCGACAAAGAAGTCAGTCTCTAAAATCTCCAAGTCTGGTCCCGTTGTTACGACGTATATCATCCTTTGTCGTGACAAAGTGATCAACTTCATATTTGTGCAACTTCTTATTGTCTCCTTCACACTCACAAAATAAATTAGCTAACCTTTAGGCCTCAATTGAAACAACATTTTAGCACTTAGGTTACAGAATTTATTTAAAAAAATAATCTAAGTTAAATCCTATGGAAACATAAAGAAAATACTTGATTTCAAGCTCTTCAAATGTGAAAACTAGTTCAATCTGTTGGGTATAAAACCGACAAATCAAAACCCCTACACTTTAGTCTTTGCTTGTCCTCAAGCAAACAAAACAAGAAAAATCAATTATAAAGGAATGAAATAAGAAAGAAAAACAAAAGGAGCTTTAATGTGTATTATACAAGGATTAGGTTTGCAACATCTACTCTAGGCATTATGTATTTCTCAATAATTCTAATATGATGAGTGAATAATTTTATCATTTTTGGTTAGTAATAATATAAGTTCAGTAAGTTACAAGGAATACAAATATCAAAGTTTTATTGACATACATCCATCAATGCCTAATATAAGTACTTTGATTATCCTAGTACAATACAGATAGTTATAATAAGATCATACAATTTCCATACTTATTCATGCACGGAGTTGTTTAAGTCACATAAGGCTTTTCGGCTTGTAATGTGTTGAGGCTTAGGAAAGGTATAAATTTCAAAGAATAGTTAAGCACAAAAAATTTACAAACACGAAAATAGTTTGGCATATTGTATTGTTCCCTATTCGTCCCTTAATGTCCCATTCCATCTCACCTTCTCTCACCTTTCTTTTCTCTTTGATTTTAGGAATTTCAATATAGTTTAATCCCTTTAGCTAGCCTATGAGTATTTTCTCTTGTTTCTTTAGTAAGATTTCTGTTTCTTCTTTTTGGTAACCTTGTGACTTTGTAACAACCTATTTTTCAGTGGTGTTGAAAACAGTAGTTTCGGGACCACAATTCCAGAAACAGTGTTATAGTAAAACATGTTTTAATTGAGTTTATTAAATTAGATAGTTAGTCAAGGTACAAGTGGTTTGTACAAAAAGCCAGTGGTTTTTAAAAATGAGGTAACCAGACCTCGTTTTCATAGACCGATCTCATAAATATTTTCATTAAATATTTACAATTTTAGTATAAGTAGATTGAAGTTTGGCCCGTTAATTTTAATGTTTGGGTTGTAATTTATAAAAAAGGACTAAATCGTAAAAGTGGCAAACATTTAATCACAACGTACTTTTAAAGGACTAATTGGGTAATTAGTTAAATATATTTAATTAAATAAACTATTATTATTTAATTTTTAATTAAATATGTATATATATATATATTAAAAATAAAAAAGGACAATAGATATTTTGTTTACTTCTTTTAATCATCTTCTTCATGAAGTGAAAGAAAAAAAAAGCTTTTGGAGTTTTGGACATTTGGTTCCTTATTTTGGTAAGATTTCAAGTTCGTTTCTTGTAATTTTTATGTTTTTTATATCGTTGCAACTAGGTCTAGTTAATCCGTACCTCTATTTTCAAAACTGTCAAAGTTTGGAAAATTTACTATAGATATTTTTTAAGCTTTTTAGTTTTTAAAGGTCTAGTTTGAAGCTTTATGTTGAAATATGACTATTTTGTAAAGTGATTTTGTATAGATTTTAAGCTTAAGGACTAAATTGAAAATATGTTAAATTTGGCATGGTTTTCTTGTAAAATTTCAGTATTAGAGGGCTAATTATGGATGTTTAAGAATTTGACTATGTGGGTTTATGGGTTAATTGTGAAAATAAGCTTGTTTTGGTATTAAAGATTAAATTGAATAAAAAATAAAAGTTTAGGGAAATTGTGAAAAATGTCAATAAAGAAGTCATATGCATTAAATGGATTATTATTAGGTATTTGTGTTGATAATTGAAATAAATTATTGTTTAGATCAAGAGTCGGTAGATAATTGTGGAAAAGAGAATTTCTTATTATTCCCTGACATTGCAATTTTTGTTGTTTAGTCCTGGTAAGTCCAAACGGTATGTTTTCTTTTTTATTCGAATTAATTTGTAATTTCTTCATTTGAATTTGTTATTCATGGTAAGAATGTAAGGTGAGGTTCCTTGTTTAATTAAGATGATTTGAAGTGATTGATGATTATTTGGACTAAATTGATTATGTATGAAAAACATGCGTATATTGAAATAAACATGGAAATTGAATACGAAATGAGATATTTGATGTTTTCATATGTTTGAATGAATGAGTTCATGAGAAAATTGATGTGAATTGAGTTATTAAATAGATTTGAAAAATATTAGACATTATTTGAAGGGTGAAATTGTGATAATGTTGGGATTCATATGCTATTATATATATATATAAGTGTGTGCAAAGTATGGATTTTTTTTTATTTTGATTAAAAATCTGAAATGGAGAAATGATTACAAACGAACTGTGAAAAATTGTTACTCTATTAACTGTTCGGGCAAGGTCAGGTATAATTGGCATATCATACGATAGGAAGAGTTCAGGGTTACTTCGACTACAAGTCGATGAGGCAGTGGGTGCCAATTTGCTTCGGTTATATCGATGAGACACTATAAACTGAAAAATATATAGGTTTTTCCTATATAATTTATCACCTTTTTACTTCAGTTCATTGTTAAAACTAAGTAAATGTTTAATAAATTAATGAAATATGTGAAAATATGAAATTAGGACATAGATATTATTAAAATGTGATTTTATGCTTTATTATATAGTTTTCATGCATAAAATGACTTATTTTATAACTATTTAAACATATTATATTTTTAAGACATAAAATGGGCCAAGCATGATTAAATTAAATAATAAAATATAAAATTATATTTAATAATTTGGGTTTAATTAATTATTTAAATTGGGTTAATTTTATTCTTTGGTCCTTTAATTAATAAATTTGTTTTGGACAAGTCTAATAACTTTCCTGGATCACAAAACCATCCAAATTGAAGACAAAGTCAACCCAATTTCGGCTACACATGGCTGCCCAAAAATATCACTTTTTGGTTAATTGCACAAGGTCCTTACAATATTAAAGAAATCTGAGATTGGCCTAAAGATTTACTGTTGACCGAGTTTCAGTCCTTAGTTAATATGGCATGAAAATTGCTTAAAAATCAAGCAAAAATCACTCAAATCCTTGAGTGATGGTCGGCCACCCATTGAAGAAGCATGAAGAGATTAAACTTCTATATTTTTAGTAAACAACTCTCCTCTCCTCACCTATAAATAAGACCTCATTTTCACCATTTCAAATCATCCTTTCATCCAACATTCTCTCTTCTCTCTCAATTCTCTCTAGCATTCTCTATTCCCCACGCCTAGTATCATCTCTTCATAGAGATTTTAGCTTCTTAAGCCTCTTAAAGAGCCCTTGGTTGGCCACCTTGGAGAGCCATCAGCAAAGGAGCAAAGCAAAGGAACGAAGGAGTCTTCTTCGATTAGTGTTTTGGGTGACAGCCACTTTGATTTGGGCTTATTCTTTCTTTTCTTTAATTTGATTTAAAAATGTTTGCTATGTGCTCTTTGTTCTTGATTACAACAATGTTAGCTTAATTTTATTTAAGCTATGATAATTACTTTAATTAAATAATATTTGTTTGATTCATGCTTATGATGTTTGTGCCTCAATCGATCATGTTTACAATTAATATCAAGCCTGTATTTCTTTCATACGTGATTGAAATGCACCAGAACTAGTTAAGCGATCTTGACCAGACGATGGCTAGTAGACACATTACTGAAATGTGCATGCTCAATTTAGATCCTGACTCGATTAAATTGTAGTTTCAGAATAACTCTGACCAAGCTCTATTATCTGCATAGTTTTTAGATTCGTGTGATTAAACTATTTCAAACCTAACACGTCCCTGTTACCTCACATGAATGCTAAGAAACCCTTAGTATATAAGGATCAGTAAAATGCATATTTACTAAGTAAAGGATTTCGAAAGGACCTAATTTGGTTTCCAAACTCATGAAAGATAGAGTTGCCATGGAATATTTTTTTGAAGATTATTAAGCATGTTGATAATAAATTACGTTTAATTAAGGTAATTATCCTAGTTTATTTATGATATAATTGTTGTGAATTGTGTTTAATCTCACTAAAATCTATTTCATACATTTAGTTTGCATACTTAGGATAATTTGCATTAGGGATCATTTGCTTTTAGTTTAATATATTTAATTTTAATCATCACTTATCAAATCATATTGTGTTTTTTTTAATTCACCAAGTTGTTAATATAATTTTTAATTGACTTAACACATATATAATCCCTGTGGAGACGATAACTCTATACTTACTTATTACTTGATAACGACTGTGTACACTTGCACAAACCTACGCGTTACAAGTGTTTGGCACCATTGCCGGGGATTGTTAACTGTTGCCATAGTCATTTTTGTGAAATTATGTATTTTCAATTTGGTTTTTTATTTCTAACATTACTAACTTATTCTCTTTAATTTTGTTATTTTCTTTTCAGGTGTTTATGAGCATAGATCAGATTATCAATTTACTCCCCGTAGACCCTAAAATTGAGCAAACTTTCAGAGAAAGAAGACGTGAATGATCAGCTCAAAGACAAGCCGAGATGGACCTTGGAAATCAGAATCATGGCGAAGGTAATGAAGCTAATCGTGTACGAAATCTCATCCTCATTGTCGATGATAGGGATCGATGCATCAGACAATATACTGTGCCACTCTTCAGTGAGTTAAATTTAGGAATTAGAAGGCTAGATATTGAGGCACCCCAATTTGAGTTGAAACCAGTGATGTTTCAAATGCTACAAACGGTGGGCCAATTCAGTGGTATGCCCACGAAAGATCCACATCTCCACCTTCGATTGTTTATGGAGGTGAGTGATTCATTCAAGATAGCCAGTGTGACTGAAGACGCACTGAGGTTGAAGTTGTTTCCATACTCGTTGCGAGATCGAGCACGAGCATGGCTCAATTCATTGCCACCAAGTTCCATATCTATATGGCAAGAATTAGCTGAGAGATTTTTGGTTAAGTATTTCCTGCCTAGCAAAAATGCTATGTTGAGGAACGAGATCACAACTTTCCAGCAATTGGATGACGAGTCTTTGTACGAGGCTTGGGAGCGATTCAAGGAATTACTTCGTAAGTGTCTTCATCATGGGATTCCTTATTATATCTAGTTGGAGATGTTCTATAATGGTCTCAATGCACATACAAGATTGATGGTAGATGCTTCTGCGAATGGTGCAATTTTGTCTAAGTCTTATAATGAGACTTATCAGATCATCGAGAGGATCGCTAGTAACAACTATCAATGGCCAACAAATCGAGCAACTTCTAAAAGACGTGTAGCTGGAGTTCAGGAAGTTGACGCCCTCACTTCATTATCAGGTCAAGTATCGTCTATTTCCTCTATGTTAAAACAGTTTACCGCTAATAGTACTCATAGTTTTGCAGCTCAGCCACCAAGTCCGTTTGAAGTAGTTTCCTGTGTTTACTATGAGAAAGGTCATTCTTTCGAGAATTATCCATCAAATCCTGATTTAGTATACTATGTAGGGAATCAACATCAAAATAGGAGTGGATAAGGACCCCAATCCAACTTCTACAATCCTTCATGGCATAATCATCCTTACTTTTCTTGGAGCAACCAAGGAAATGGACCGAACAACAACTTTATACAACATAGACCTAACCAATCTTAAGGGTTCAATCAGCAAGCTCTAAAACCACCTCAAGCTGAGTATTCAAACAGTTTGGAGAACTTGTTGAAAGCGTACATGGCAAAAAATGACGCTTTGATCTAGAGCCAAGCAGCAACACTAAAAAATTTGGAAAACCAAATGTGTCAATTAGCTACGGAGCTTCATAATAGATCGCAAGAAACCTTACCGAGCGATATTGAGAATCCAAGAAATTTGGGTAAAAAACATATCAAGGCAATGACATTGCGAAGTGGTAAGATTCTGGAACCCAGAATGATTGATGTTGAAGATCAGCCTATTGAGAAGGAAGAAAGTCAACCAGCTGTTGAAGTTCCTACGTCAAAAGAGCCAGAATCTACAAAGTCTAACAAGGTAAATCCTAACTTAGTGAACTCTAAAAATTTAACATCTTCTTTAGATGCAGATTTACTTCCTCAAAAGAGTTGTCTGATTCAACTGAAAGTTCTATCACCTCCATATCCGCAAAGATTGTAGCAACACAAGCAGAAATAAGAGGTGCAATTTAAGAAGTTTTTGGATGTTCTGAAGCAATTACACATCAATATTCCGTTGGTGGAGGATTTAGAACAAATACTGAACTAGGTGAAGTTTATGAAGGATATACTATCCAAGAAGAAATTACTTAGTGAGTACGAGACTGATGCTTTGACGAAGGAGTGCAGTGCATTCCTGTAGAACAAGCTGCCAATCAAAATTGAAAGACCCAATAAGCTTTACTATACCCTGTAACATTGGTGAATCTTACTATGGCAAAGCGTTGTGAGACTTAGGAGCAAGTATCAACTTGATGCCTAGTCCATTTTCAAGATGTTAGGGATAGGAGAAGTAAGACCTACGATTGTGACGCTTCAGCTAACGGATCGATCTTTAGCATATCCTGAGGGAAAGATCGAGGATGTTTGGTAAGAGTCGATAATTTTATTTTTCCTACTGATTTCATTATCTTAGATTTTGAAGCAAATAAGGAAGTGTCGATCATCCTTGGGAGGCTTTTCCTAGCCGCGAGAAGAACGTTAATTGATGTGCAGAAAGGTGAGCTCACCATGCGAGTTCAAGACGATCAGGTAACCTTTAACATTCTTAAAGCTATGAAATTTCCCGATCTGACAGAAGAGTGTTCAGTTATAGAAGAGATAGAAACCTTGGTTTCTAGGTATTGCAATTTTGAAGAAGATCCATTGGAGGGAGCTTTACAGTTTGACCCTTTGGAGGATGAAGAAGGTGAAGAAAACATGGCTTTAATGGAAGCCAATCTGAGATATTTTATGCAATCCACACAGTTTGAACCGTTGGAGTTAGATGCTAGAGAATTTGTGCAACAAAAGTTGTCAATCGAAGAACCGTCTAAACTCAAACTAAAGGTACTTCCTTCCCATTTCAAATATGTTTATTTAGGTGACTCTTATACTTTGCCTGTGATTATTTCAGCAGAACTGACGAAAGATCAAGAAGAGCAACTAATTGTTGTTCTAAAGAAATTTAAGAAAGCAATCGGTTAGACCATAATTGATATTTGAGGCATAAGCTCTTCTTTTTGCATGCATAAAATTATTATTTTAGAGTTAGGCGAGGGAGCTGGAATTGATGGGCAAAGGACGCTCAATCTTATTATGAAAGAAGTTGTGAGAAAGGAAGTGATCAAATGGTTAGATGTGACAATAATCTACCCTATTTCAGATAGTTCGTGGGTAAGTCCAGTGCAATGTGTGCTGAAGAAAGGTGGAATCACGATTGTTGAAAATGAGTGTAACGAGTTGATTCCAACGAGAACTGTTACTGGTTGGAGGATTTGTATTGACTACAGAAAGTTGAATAAAGCCACTCGGAAAGACCATTTTCTGTTGCCTTTTATGGATCAGATGTTTAATCGACTGGCAGGTAATGAATTTTATTGCTTTTTAGATGGCTATTCAGGATATAACCAAATAGTTGTAGCTTCGGAGGACTAACATAAAACAACCTTTACATGTTCGTACAGTACGTTTGCTTTTAGGCGAATGACTTTTGGTTTATGCAATGCACCTGCAACATTTCAACGATGCATGATGGCAATATTCGCTAATATGGTTGAAAATTTTGTTGAGGTTTTCATGGATGATTTTTTTGTTTTTGGTAACACTTACGATATTTGTTTGAGTAATTTGGCTAAGGTACTGAAGAGATACGAAGAGATGAATCTAGTCCTTAATTGGGAGAAATGCCACTTTATGGTTAAGGAAGGGATTATCTTAGGGCATAAAATCTCAAAGAGAGGAATTGAAGTCGATAAAGCAAAGGTAGACGTAATTGAAAGATTACCGGCCCCAATTAATGTGAAAGGACTTAGAAGTTTCTTAGGCCATGCCGATTTTTATAAAAGGTTTATCAAGGATTTTTCAAAAATTTCTAAACCTCTGTGTTTGTTGTTAGAGAAAGGTACAGTGTTTGATTTTAACAAAACATGTTTGGAAGCTTTTGAAGATTTGAAAAAACAGTTAATCTCAGCCCCAATAATTGTTACACCTGATTGGAACTCACCTTTTGAGTTGATGTGCAATGCAAGCGATTATGCCATTGAGCTGTGATGGGTCAAAGAAGAAACAAAGTGTTTCACCTTATTTACTATGCAAGCAAAACTTTGACGGGAGCCCAACTCAATTACACGATAACCAAAAAAGAACTCTTTGCTATAGTTTTTACTTTTGACAAGTTTCGCTCATATCTTATAGGTAAGTTACAGTATTTACTGACCATGCGGCCATTAAATACTTGCTCATGAAGAAAGATGCGAAACTAAGGCTAATTCGTTGGATACTCTTACTCCAAGAATTTGACCTTGAGATCCAAGACAGAAAAGGTGTTGAGAATCAAGTAGCTGATCATTTGTCGAGGTTGGAGTAAGATGAGGTAACTCAATCATATGTTCCTATCAACGAGAATCTCCCAAATGAACACCTACTTGAGGTAAGTCAAATTCATGAAATACCTTGGTTTGCTGATTTTGCCAAATATCTTGCATGTGGAATAATTCCTCGAGAAATGACATACCAACAAAGGAATAAATTTCTTCATGATAGTCGGTATTATTTTTGGGAGGATCCATTTTTGTTTAAACTGTGTGCAGATAATATGATCCAAAAGTGTGTAGCTGAAAGTGAGATTGCTGAGATTTTGTATCATTTCCATTCATCTCCAAGTGGGGGACACTTTGGTGGTTCACGTACTACAGCAAAGATTTTGCAAGCTGGTTTCTTTTGGCCTACATTGTTTAAGGATGCTTAAGCTTATGTGAAGAACTGTGATAGATGCCAAAGGATCGAAAATATATCAAGGAGGAATGAGATGCCCTTGACAAACATTTTGGAGATTGAATTATTTGACGTATGGGGCATTGACTTCTTAGATCCATTTACTTCTTCATATGGGAACAAATACATCTTAGTTGCTGTGGACTGTGTATCCAAGTGGGTTGAAGCCGAAGCATACCCTACAAATGATGCTAAGGTAGTCATGTGATTCCTACATAAGCATTTGTTTACACGATTTGGGACACCAAGAGCTATTATCAGTGATGAAGTTTCTTACTTTGTGAACAAATAACTTAAGTGGTTGCTTGATAAATATGATGTGAAGCACAAGACTGCTACAACTTATCACCCCAGTCGAATGGGCAAGTTGAAAGAGTGAACCGTGAAATCAAAGGTATTCTTGAAAGAGTAGTACGCCCTAGGAGAAAAGATTGGTCTCGAAGGCTCGATGATGCATTATGGGCCTATCGAACATCATTTAAGACACCGTTAGGAATGACTCCTTATCCGTTAGTCTTTGGAAAGGCATGTCATTTGCCATTAGAATTGGAGAATAGAGGTCACTGGGCTTTAAAGCAGTTGAACTTTGATCTTAAGCAAGCCAATGAGAGAAGGATGTTACAACTTGATGAGTTGGAAGAACTGAGGTTGTTTTACTATGAGAATGCCAAGATGTGTAAAGAAAGATCAAAGAGATGGCATGATAGTCATATACAACCTCATGAGTTTAAAGAAGGTCAGAAGGTTTTGTAGTTTAATTCAAGGCTGAAGTTATTTCCTGGGAAGCTTAAATCTTGATGGAAAGGACCCTATACCATCTACCGAGTTTATCCTTATGGAGCCATTGAATTATACAACAATTTTGGAGGTACTTTTAAAGTTAATGGTCAACGTCTCAAACACTATTGGGATGGTAAAGTTGAGCGAGTTGAATCCTTGTTCAAATTAACAGACCCTTGATTTTTCATGAACCCATTTGTAAATAAATAAATAATTAGAACTTATTTTCTTAACTTAGTACATTTAATTAATTCTGTCTGAGAAGATTGGAACTTAAGCGGGACCGTTGTGACCCCTCCAACCTTTCTTGGGAATTAATTTAATGTAATTTGTTGAGAAGAAATTTTCTAATTGAGTTTTAAAATTTTTAAGTTTCATTATTTTTGTTGTTGTTTAAAATTTTAATTTTAATATTTATGTTAATAAAGGGGGTCAAATTTGGCCTAAGTACTAAGCATTTGTTTTTTTTTTCTCTTAGTAACTCTGTAAATATAGTTTGAGTCTCAGGCCCAAGATAGCATAAAGGAGGGGAAATACCCATGCTTTGCCACCACTCCTATTGCTTTCCGCCCAAGTAACCCTAATGTAGCTAAATTTTTACTACATGTTGCCCTAATTTTTCCCTATATAAACCCCTTTTCATTCCACTATTTTTCATATCCCTCAAAGCAATTTATTCAAACCCTAAAAAACCTTAAATTTTCCTCCTTGTGCCGCTAGCCTCAGATCCCAAAGGAAGCCCTAGTTTTTCTTCCCTTGTTACCGAAACTACCTAGTGCCGCCGTAAGAAGTTTGCCGAAGCACCAACGTTGTCGCCACACACCACCATTGCTATCGCACATTGTCATCGTCACAAGGTTGTCACCGTAGCAAGTCCCTACACCACCTTATCGATTTCTATTCTTTCCTTTGTGTCGAAACTTTGTCGACTTTTCGGGAAAAATATCATTTCTCGCAAAAGAACTAGATCTTCAAAGACTACTCCTGAAAACCCTATTTTAATCGATGAAAAAGTGAAGGAGAGACTTGAGTCAATCTTAAAGCATCAAGCTATGATGCCAGAAAAAGGTTTTTACTTGAAGAGTCATGATTTGATGGTTGTTCCTGTGCCGATCAGAAAGAAAATCAATGCTCTCAAGTGGGAACAATTTTGTGATGCTCGTTTACTTCTTGATGATGAACTAGTTCGAGAGTTCTACGCTAGTTTGACTCTACAAGATGCCAATAAAGTCATCATTTGAAAGAAAAAGGTACCTCTTACTTCTATGTCCATCAATGATTTGTTTAACTTACTTGATGTTGAAGAAGATGAGTACTATCCTATGATGAACAATATCAATTGGGATTTTCTTCAACAAGTGCTTGATGTTGTAACAAATTTGGGATCCCAATGGATTATAAGAAAGTATGGGAGCCATTCTTGCCAAAGGGTATACCTAAAACCGGTAGCAAAGGTATGGTTTTATTTTGTTCGCTACAGTTTCATGCCTATCTCACATAGTTCCACCATCTCGATGGAACGGATGCTCTTGTTGTATGTAATTTTGACAGAAAAGTCCATTAATGTTGGAAAAATTATTGTCAAGGAGATTCATGATTGTGCTAAAAAGAAGACAGGAAGTGCTTATTTCCCATTATTAATCACTTCACTTTTCTTAAGGGCCCATGTTAAAACATAAGCAAATCTGAAGGGGCAATATGTTCAAGGGTGCATTACAAATCATGAATTTGAAAGGTTAGTAGAGAAGTTTCATGAACTGAATCAAGGCGAGCAAGAAGAACCAACTGAGCTAAATATCGAGGAGTCAACAAATGAAACTGAAGCTGATTCAGTAGCTGACACTAAAGAACAAGAATCTGATAAGGAACCAAACAGTCCTAAACCAATTGAGGGATCTGCAAACCCTTAACCAAAAGTTGAGCCAGAAGGAGAAACAGTCAAGCTAAGTGTAGAACCCGAATTTACAACTCCAATGCCGACTTTTGCGAGTACTTCAAAGAAATCGGAGTTGTCAATCATGATGGATATATGCAAGTTCATGCACAATCAACTACAAACTTATTGGAAATACGCAAAGATTAGAGATGACTCAATTAGAAATACTTTTAAGAATATCTCTAACACCTTTGTTCCTGAGTTCCCAGATGCTATCTTTGAGACATGGAAAGAAGATAACGACTATAAAAGAGAAAATGGAGCTGAAGAAGACAAGGCGAATGAGTCAGAAAAATAAAAGGGGGGATTCTTATTTTTTTTATTTATTTATTTGTTTTTAGGTCCTTAGGAATTTATTTCTTTCGTAATTGGGATTTTATTTTCGAAAAATAAAACATAGTAAGCATGAATAAAATTAACATCTCTTTAGAAAGAAAAAGACTAAGTGATGTGGTAATGGGAATGAACATGTCTAGGATTGGATTGCTAAGAAAGTCTTGGTATTTAAGCAGTCTTAATGACTCACCTCTCATTTCTTACAACCCTACCTGGTTTTTAGTTTTCATTCATTTCTTTGTTCTTTCAATGAGGACATTGCTTCTTTCTAAAATGGGGGTAAGGCAAATAAATTGCTCAAATTTTTAAAATTTTTCAAGTATGTTTCAATCATTTTTTTTCATAAGTATGTTTTAATAAATGAATGTTTAGAGAAAAATTTTGTTAATAAGATAGTTTGTATGCAAGCATGAATGATGATTCCATCTGAGTGAATGTATTTTATCTCGGATAATGGAATGCTTGTATGATCTTAATCTTAGGTAATGTTTTCCATGAAAACTTAATTTCTCTTGAGATTAAACATGCATGAAGGTTTATATCTTTAGAATTGACTTAGTAACTTTCTTGAGGCGAAATCCTAGGAGACATAAAAATCTAAAATGATATAGGAACTATTTCTTTGGATCGTTTGAGCCTTTCAAGCCAACCTTATGATATTAGACCCTTGAAACTGTGATTTTGAGCTTAAAGGCCTGTTTATTACAATATGTACCTACATTATAAGCCACATTACCATCTTTTAAAGTCATCCTATTTTTGCGCACCCATCATAACTAAAGTTGTCTTGGTGATCAACATTTGAGGAAATTTTCAAAAAGATGTACGTGTTCATGCTTAAAAAACAAGAGGAAGAAAAGAGCGAAGAAAAGTTGCTCAATCTCTGAAAAGAAAAATGCATGAGCATCAGTTCAAAATAAGTTTGGAGGTGTTCCAAAGGTTCACTTAAAGAAGAAGGTTGTATTTCGAGAAATCCAAGACAAAGTTAAAGGTTAAGATTTTGAAACCGAAATTTTCCATCTCTTAGAAATCCTTACCTTTAACCGAGCCCCATTACAACCATTTAAAAGACTTATTGATTTGATGATTATGTCATCTACATTAGTGGAGAGGGAGTACTAAGTTCAACATATGAAGATCATAAATAAGCCTTATGATTGTTTTGTTTAGATTGATAAGAAATTATGTTGAACGAAGAATGTTATCTATGAGTGTGACATACATACAAACAATGATTTATGTCAACATATTTTTGAAACTTAGTATAAAATTCGAAATAAATGTTTGCATGTGAATTACTTATTCATAAAGAAGATCTATGAACATGAATTTCTTGATGCATGATTATGAGACAAAGATTGATGCTGCTTACACATCTAGCAATTTTGCCTTAGCAAGACCTTTTGCTGTGCATGAACATTACTCAGGACGAGCAATGATTTAAGTTAGGGGGTGTGTAAACTAAAAAATATATAGGTTTTTCTTATATAATTTATCACCTTTTTACTTGAATTCATTGTTAAAACTAAGTAAATGTTTAATAAATTAATGAAATATGTGAAAATATGTAATTAGGACAAAGAAATTATTAAAATGTGATTTTATGCTTTATTATATAGTTTTCATGCATAAAATGGCTTATTTTATAACTATTTGAACATATTATATTTTTAAGATATAAAGTGGGTCAAGCATGATTAAATTAAATAATAAAATATAAAAGTATATTTAATAATTTATTATAAAATATTTCATTAATAATTTGGGTTTAATTAATTATTTAAATCGGGTTAATTTTATTCTTTGGTCCTCTAAATAATTAATTTGTTTTGGACAGGTCTAATAACTTTGCTGGATCACAAAACCGTCCAAATTGAAGACCAAGTCAACCCAATTTCGGTTACACATGGCTGCCCAAATAAACCACTTTTTGGTTTAATTGCACAAGGTCCTTGCAATATTGAAGAAATCTAAGATTGGCCTAAAGATTTACTGTTGACTTAGTCTCAATCCTTAGTTGCTATGGCATGAAAATTGCTAAAAAATCAAGCAAAAATCACTCAAAATCCTTGAGTGATGGCCGACCACCCATTGAAGAAGCATGAAGATATTAAACTTCTCTATTTTTAGTAAACAACTCTCCTCTCCTCACCTATAAATAAGACCCCATTTTTACCATTTCAAATCATCCCTTCATCCAACATTCTCTCTTCTCTCTTAATTCTCTCTAGCATTCCCTATTCCCCACGCCTACCATCATCTCTTCATAGAGATTTTAGCTTCTTAAGCCTCTTAAAGAGCCATTGGTTGGCCACCTTGGAGAGCCATCAGCAAAGGAGCAAAGCGAAGGAACGAAGGAGTCTTCTTCGATTAGAGTTTTGGGTGACAGCCACTTTGGTTTGGATTTATTCTTTCTTTTCTTTAATTTGATTTAAAAAAGTTTGCTATGTGTTCTTTGTTCTTCATTACAACAATGTTAGCTTAATTTTATTTAAGCTAGGATAATTGCTTTGATTAAATAATATTTGTTTGATTCATGCTTATGATGTTTGTGCCTCAATCGATCATGTTTTCAATTAATATCAAGCCTGTATTTCGTTCATATGTGATTGAAATGCACTAGAACTAGTTAAGCGATCCTGACCAGACGATGGCTAGTAGACACATAATTGAAATGTGCATGCTCAATTTAGATCCTGACTCGATTAAATTGTAGGTTCATAACAACTCTGACCAAGCTCTGTTATCTGCATAGTTTTTAGATTCGTGTGATTAAACTGTTTCAAACCTAACACGTCCCTGTTACCTCACATGAATTCTAAGAAACCCTTAGTAAATACGGATCAGTAAAATGCATATTTACTAAGTAAAGGATTCCGAAAGGACCTAATTTGGTTTCCAAACTCATGAAAGATCGAGTTGCCATGGAATATTTTTTCGAAGATTATTAAGCATGTTGATAATAAATTACGTTTAATTAAAATAATTGTCCTAGTCTATTTATGTTATAATTGTTGTGAATTGTGTTTAATCTCGCTAAAATCTATTTCATACATTTAGTTTGCATACTTAGGATAATTTGCATTTAGTTTAATATATTTAATTTTAATCATCACTTATCAAATCATATGTGTTTTTTTAATTCACCAAGTTGTTAATATAATTTTTCAATTAACTAACTTAACACATATACAATCCCTGTGGAGATGATAACTCTATACTTACTTATTACTTGATAATGACTATGTACACTTGCACAAACCTACACGTTACAGACATTGGGTGTCAAACTTATTAATAGAGCTGGCCGCGACTATTTGCTTCGAATTTATCTGATGGGGCATTGGGTGCCAAACTGGTGTGTTGGTTGGATCTGTGTATCCATCCAAGTTTGAGTTGTGTTAATAGGGAAATAAATGGTAAAAACAAAATATTTGATATTCAAAATGACAATTGATGTGAAATGGAATATGAAATTGTGGAATGTGAATTATGTTCAATGAATCCATGAATTTTGAAATTGAGATTGAATGTGATTCGTAATTCGTATTATGAAATGAAGTAGTAATTGACATTAGATTGACAAATATATATATTTCGTATAAAGAGGAATTGATATGAAATAGGAATGAAGTTTATATAGTTTAATATGAATTTGATTCTGAATTCAAATTTTGAAATGAAAAATAATGTTTAGCATTATTTTGAAATGGAGTGTATTACGAGTAAATAAATGGTATGATATGATTAAGATAGTCAATTGATTAAATGATTGTTTGTTTTATTAATGATAATGAAATGTTAGATTAAGTGAATTGAAATGTTATATGATTGAATTAATATATATAGTATGATAAATGTTGAACTCACCTTTTAGATATGCGGTTCGTCATGATTGGGAAACTTTATCAAGCTAATTAACATGTAGTGTATAATTATAACCTGAGGTAAGTAATTTGGTTTTAAATACTTGTGAACTTACTAAGCATTTGTAATGCTTACTCCCTTGTTTTCCATTTCCCTGTAGAGGGTCAATTTGTGAAACATGTCAGATGGATCGTCAAGAAGCTCACACTATCCCGATATCGTTTCAGTAGTCTTTTGACCATATCAAGGCTTGGTTATGTGTGGCATGTAGGTAGGAGTTGTTTTGGTTCACTTGTATATTGATATGACTTGAAATCCTTGTTGGTTTGAGTATGGCAAAGAATATGTTTAGTTGAAAACTTATGCATATAGTATATAGTTTGAATTGTGCATTTGGTATTTGAATTGGCATTTGGGGTATGCAATTACATAGGTAATATGACGTCATGGTACGGATAAAAGACTGGGTTGAAAGGTTGAGTTTATTTAAGTAAACTTGATAAGTTTTAATGCTAAATTGTGGAATGTTAGATTAGTTGGTTGGAAAGGGAGATATATGGTAATTTGGGTTTATAAAGATTAAGTCTATGTTGGGATTATGTTTTGAATTTAAAAGTTGGAATTTGTAAGGTGTTTAGAATGATTGTCTTATATGATAGGACTTAAAGATTATTATGGTTTATAATCTTATGGTAGTTGTGATGTTGGACCTATAGGTCAAGATGTTATGAAATATGGTAAGCTTGGTATGTTTAACGATAGGAACTCGACAAGTTATATATTGGTAGAATATGGTTTTTGACATTAAGGAATGTTTGATAATATAATAACATGTTTGTCATGGTGCCTTCAGGTATACTGGTTAGGAATTCATAGGATGGTATGTAATATATTTTGGAATGCTTTAAATGATATTATGTAGGTGTTTTGTGTGTGTGTGTGTGTTTGTATGCTTGTTTTAGTCTTTGCATTGTTCATAACTTTTGTTATGCATGTAATTAAAAAAATTGATGATTTTAATTAAGTTCAATGTAATAATTTGTGTCTGAATATTCTAGTGTTTGCTGTAGCATTCTGTAACTTGGGTCTGACAATCAGACCGAGTGAGGGGTGTTACAGGCTTTGTCACTCTTCTCATGATTTCATACTCACGACTTTTTCTTTCATTTCTACTCATTTCTCTTTCTTTTTGATGTTTTCACTATTTCTCTATTTTGGCTAATTAAAGCTCATATACCATATTGTTTTTCCTATTTCACTCGTTATTTTATCACCTCCACCATGATGTGTCTACTTACCCTCAATACATATGACCATACGTCTATTATCATGCAAAATAGGACCAAAGAAAAGAGTATACACAAATCATCATTTTTAGGCTTTAGAGGCTTGTAGTGTGGTTTATCAAGAAGGGTTATAAGGCTCAAAGATGGGTACTAATTGGAAATTTAGAATAGGGTTTGGATTTTTAGCTCTAGATGCGACCAAGCAATGCCTTGGTCATCCTTAAGCACCTCAATATGCATAAATATCAATTTAGTCATATAATTCTCAAAATTACTATCTATCATCTATACTAGCATGCTCGTTTCCTCATATCATTCACATCATTTAGTATCAATACTACTTTTTTATCTATACTTAATGTAACCTATAGAACTTAATAATTTCATGCTAAAAAATTTAAGAATTCCTCATCATCATACCAAATTTATCAACAAATACAATCAACCTATTTTACATGCTCCTAACCAGTCACTTGTATTTCTACAAGCTCAAGCACACATAAAAAACTGAAACTAAAAACTATATGAAAAAATTCCTATGTTACCCCCACACTTTAGAAAACACATTGTCCTCAATGTGTAGCCCCTTAAATAGTAAGGAAAGAAGTTACTCAATTGATCATGAAAGTCCTCTTCTTCATGGTGGTTAACCTTCCCCCTTTTATCGTGAATGCTCAAAATTTTTGTGTCTCTATAGTGTGGGGTTCCTACAAAATGAATTAAGACATATATATGCAAAAGTAAATCCTAATCATACTCCTACAAATTATATAAGTCTTAAAAAAAACAAAAACCAAAAATTATCCAAAATTAAAAAAATTAAATTGTTCAAAACATCTATTCATCCTCATCCATCTCTTTCTCATCCTCATCACTGTCGTTCCCTTCTTCTGGTTCTTCCTCATTATGCTCTCTTCCACCATTCCAAACATGTCTAGTGTGTAGTTAGGGACCCTAATGTTGTGTTGCCTAGCAAAATCTTGAAATACCTGTCCTAATTCTTGCATCCATTGCATCATCCAATCAAGTTTTGGATGACTTATTTCACCCACTTCTTGTTGGGCTAGTGCCAACCTTTGTGTGGATGTTGGTGTAGCCGTCGAGTCTCGTGATTTCCTCTTTCCCTCTTTCAATTGTTTAGCATGAAGCTCCTCATATTGTTGGAAGAGTGTGTTACTGGAACGATGAAAGTGTGCAAGTGTACACAATCGTATTCAAGTAAATGTTAAGTATCGTACCCACAGGGATTGTGCTAAGAAAAGTATTTAAGAAATATTCAATCAACAAATTGGTTAAACACAAGATAATATTTGAGAGCGATTTTAATCTAAAGTGTTCTAAACTAAGTTAAACTAAGACTAAATTATATTCCTATGCACGATTTCTGAGGGTTTAATCAATATGACATAAATGTGTCAGGTTAATTACTTTAATCACCTAATTAAATATAAACCATGTTCATGCTTGTTATGAATTAATATTCACAATAACCCGATATCTTGCTAACTTATGAATAACATCACTTACAAAAATCAGTTTATCTCTTGAACATACACCTATGCCAATAAGACCGACTAATTTAAATTCATAAGTAAGTAAAGGATCAAGTGAAGAAACAATATACACCTATAATGAAACAATTTAATCACAAAAATCCTGCAAGTTATGCAAGGCTAGTATTCTCCAATACATCACAATCATAACCCTTAGCTTCCTTAGAGGATTAAGCCTGCACAAATTAAATAGTGTGTCCATTAATCACAATTTCAACGTGCTTAAATGATTAATTCAATAGTTATAACACAAGGGTAATGCAATAATAACATAGGCATGATAATATTTAATTAAACTAAATAGTCAAGGCCTATAACAACACAAAAATGGATTAAATATAAACAAGCAATTAAACACAATCAACCCAACACTTAAAGAATTTAATTCATTTTAATTAAAGAATTAATAGAATTCATCATGATAACAAACAAGAATCTAAAATATGAGAAAAAGAATAGGATTAAATCCAACAATTTCTCAAGAACTGCTTCCGCATTCTTCGTCGTTCTTGCTCAATTCTTCCCAAATCGAGGTCTTTGATGAACAGTCAACAAAGGCTATGAAAGGCTGAAGAACCACTCTTTTCCAAGAGGGGAAATCGGCAAGGGAATGAGGGAAAATGTGGATGGAAAGCTAGAGAGGAAACTAGAGAGAAAGAAGAGAAGATGAATTGTTTTTGGTGTGTTGAAATGAGGTTAATGGAGGGTGTATTTATAGGTGGAGTTGAGGAGAGATTTAGTGACTATATTTAGCAAATAAATATAAGCCACACACTCCCCCATGGCCGGCCACCACACACAAGCTTTACTTGTTCAAAGCTTGCTTAAAATAAGCTAAGGGTGAGAATTTGAATCCATGAAAAGAGGAGGGGTTGGAATGGATTTTTTGGGAAAGTTTGAGGGCTGTTTTGCAAGGTTGAAATGGTCAAGATATCAGCTGCTTATGGTCAGAACTTGGATGGCACATGGCTAGCCCAATTAGGGGTGGTTTGACCCTCGGTTGCATGCACATCGAGCTACTTCAGCTCAGCCTTTATAATTTATTTTTAATCCAATTTTATTTTAATTATAAAGAATAATTTAGCTTCATATTAGACCGAACCTTGACTTGAAAAATTTTCTTCTTAGCTCTTCATTAACTCGATGTAAAAATTCCTTCAACGATGTAAGTTGCCAGCAGTGTCTGTCAGGCTAATTTTCACCAATTGTGAAAATTTGTCAAAAAATTATCAAATTCATGCTTAATATGTATAAAAATAATTAAAAATCAATATGTGTGAAATTTTAATACAAATTAATTATTTTATAATTAAATTATATTTTTTGACATTAATTACTTATAATTTGCATGAATTTAGGTTAAAAAGGGTATGAAAAAATCTATATATTTTCATCGCTCCACACTCCCAAACTTAATTCATTGCTCGTACCGAGTAATGCACAAACCACAGAAGAGTTGATTATTCCTCCTTATGCTTATGAACTCAAAATAATTAAACATAAAAACAAAAATCTAGAAATTATGCAGCTCAAGTATTTTTTTATTCAATTATCTTCAATTTTCAACATGCTTATCTCAATAAAGACATATCAAAATCTTATCACTCAACTTTTATTCACTAGTTAAGACTAAACTGTAATCATTAAGTTTAACTTATGTCTTCATATATTGAACATAGCAAATTCTCTCCACTAATGTAAGTAGCATTGAAATCTTGAATCAAATCGGTCTTTTGTATAGGTTGTAATGGGGCTAGGCTAAGGTAGGAAAAGATAGATAAATTTAAGCTAAACCCTAGACTCACCTTGCATCTAACCTTCAATTTCACCAACTTTTTTTGAACTTTTCATGCGCATGCTCTTTTCTTTTTATTTTGAGTACATATGCTCTTTTTTCTTTTTCTTTTTCTTTTTCATTTTCTGTTTTTCTGAGCATCATTTTTGTATGTACTATACTTTTGTTGAGCATTTTGGTACTTCTTCTTAACTCCCCCAAACTTATTTTCAGAACATAATCTTGATAGACTGCGTCTAGTAGTTAGGACAATTTAGAGATAAGTACAAGAGATAAGATGACTTATAATTGTAAGGTACAAAGAAAATCAGGCCATATAGTCTCAAAGTTGGTTTCAAGGGATAACATTTATCAAGGTTGGCTTGAAAGGCTTAAAAGATCCAAACAAATGTCACCTAAATCATTTTCAAAATTTCATGCTTCCTAGGATTTCCCTTCAAGAATACTAAGTCAAATCTAGAAACTTAAACTTTCATGCATATCTAGCTTGTATAAGGAATAAAGAATTTTATGATATGATTCACATATTTTATTAAGAGCAACATTCTTATCATGGTTCAGCTTAACATAATCACCATTGAGATAATTAAATTTTTATTTTTACTAAAGCTTAACATAATCAACATAAATTCAAATTTTAAAACAAAATTATAACTAAATCCATAAAATAAGAAGAAATAATACTATCAAGAAGTTTTCAATTTTCGGTCCCCCTTACTTAAATTAAACAATGTCTTCATTGTTAAAAACAATAGAGAACGTAAAAATAAAAGTGAATAAATATTTTACACCAATTAGGATCAAAGAAGAGGAGGTGAGTCAATTTGACTACTTAAGTCCCAAGCTCTTCAATGTCCAATCCTAGACTTGTACATATTTATTACCACACTCTTATTTTCTAAGTTGCTCAACTTTTATCTTCAACATCTTAATTTATTATGCAAGAATTAAAAACTAACCAAGCGACCTAATCCTAAATTCATTCAAGAATTAAAACTGAAAAATAAAATAACAGAAATTAAAGAAAGACAAGTTCCCCCCTTTTATTTATGTTCAGTCCCCCAAGACTTTGACTCTCCTTTTGCTTGGTAGTCCCTATTATTGCTCGAGTCACCTTGCTCCTTCTTCACCATTGTAATTTGGAAATTCAAGCACAAAGACAAATGGGTCACGAAAGACTTTTTCAAATGTACTTTTAAATGCATCATCTCGTATCTTTGTGTATCTTTAATATGATTGTTGCTGCCATTGCATGTGTTGCATGCAATCCATCATCTTTGACAACTCATTTCGAAGTTTAGTTGGAGGTGACGGTGGTCTCGGTATGGATCTGTCAGGTTTGGATGTTCGTTCAGTAGACTTTGTCTCATCACGCATTCTAATCGATTCTGTTATTGAAAGATCATCTTTAATCTCTGCAGGATCTTCCTTAGGATCCTCTTTTTGATCTTCTTCTTCTTCAGCTTACTGTTAAAGAATGGAATCTCCTGCTACTTGATATAGATCCCAATCAAAAATTGCTCCTTGGTTATATCTTGCTCTATTTATGTCCCTAAAAATTTCGGCTTTCAGGCACAACACTCTGATCGTAAATGGGAAATAAGCTTGAGCAGAACGTCTCATGACATAGTTTCGAATTTCTCTGATGATGATTCTTGCTACATCGATGGTTTTTGCCTTCAGGATTGAATAAATCAACACCATTCGATCTAATGAAACAATAGTTCCTTGTTGAATAGGCATGAGACTGAATCGAATGAAGTAAAACCACACTTTTTCTATCGGTGTTAAGTTTTCTCTACGACATGTATGAATTCCATGTTTCGAAACTGTCCATTCAAACCTTGGAACTATAAGTTCTCGAAGAATTTCTTGCAATTTTTTAGCCTCTAAGTTCTTCAACAATGTATGGTATTCATCTTCTTCAAAATCAGCTAAGTCAAAAGAACTCATTAATAGTGCTTAACTTCAATGGTACCTTGATTCCTCGGATGTAAAGTTTTTTAAGTTCAACTGAGGTGAAATTTGCATAAAATTCTCGAACTAGTTTATCATCTGCACTCGGTTACATTGCATAAAATAATCCTCAGTCCAAAGCTTCAGTAATTTGTCGGACTTTTTCCATGAATTTGGTGTATTTACTTGTTTCCCAAGTAAATCCTTTTTTAGGAAACGTCTACTGATTTCTAAATGTGCTATCGTATCTTTCCTTAGCTCTTGCACTGTGGAATTTATACAACTCTTCTGCCGTTATGGCACGAGTTCTCTTGCGTGGCATGATTTTAACCTGATCAACAAATAAATGGAGAAATTTTTTTTCTAAAATTTAATTAGTACAAAATATTAATAATTTAAATTAAATTAAAGAGTTAATAAATTAAATAAATTAAAAATCAGAAGATGAATTTTTACCATCTTTTGTTGAAATTAAATCCAAAATAAATAATTAGGGCTAAAAATAAAAGGATTTTATCTAATGTATAGTTTGGAGGAAACTTAGGGTTTTACGGTAAGGACACACAGCCTAGGTGCCTAGGGCGTGTGGTGCGCACGGCCTAGGAGTGGCACACAAGGCAACAGCACGTTGTGGTGTGGGCGTCGCTCGGCAGCAGCACACAGACGCCTGGGCGTGCGGGAGTTGGTGCGCGCTAGCAGCTGGGGCTTGCGGACACTATCGAACGGATACGTCAAGGGGCGTCGGACAGCGTCGGGCGATATCGGATGCTTGCGGATTGATGAGTCCGAAAGCGTCGAACGGTATCGGGTAGTGTCGGGTGCTTTTGGAAGGCGTCGGTTGATTGCGCTCGATGTGGCCCAATGACTTCCGATGACTGCCAATGGTTGTCGATGGTGGCTGCCTATGGTAGCTAATTTGATGGTTTGAGTGATAATTCCCTTAAGTGGTAGGCTATTTATAATGCATGGAAGATAATTTACACTAAAACACTCAAATTAAATTCCTAAATCCTATTTTAACTCAAACACAAATTTTATTTAAATTCAAATTAAAAAACTAATCCTAAATTAAACTTTTGATAATAATTAATATAAATTATAAAATTTAATATTAAGAATTATCAAAAATTTGAAAAATAAAAATAAATAAGATAAATAATTTAAATGGAAAAATTTATTTTTAGTTGTTTTAAAATATTTACAAAAATAAACAGCTAATTTTAATATTTACAAAATTAACAAGAAAATTTTACAAAGAATTCAATTAAGTCATTGAACTTAAAATCATTTGAAAATTGGGTTGTAACTAAAAACTTGGATCAACAATTGATCCTTTTATTTGCAAAATTCAAAATTCAAAAATTTATTTTCTAAGTTAGGAAATAATTTCTCGAAAAATTATGTTAATATTAATTCCCAAGAAAGATTGGAGGGGTCACAAACAGTCCCGCTTAAGTTCCAAACTCCTTGACAGAGTTCATCTCAATATTCTAGTCCAAAAAATATAACCTAAGTTCCTTATTAAAATGAAATAAATTAAGTGTCGGATAAAATGAGTGATGCTTCGTTTTGCTCAACTTTATTTCGCCAATAATCTTTCAATCTCTGGGCATTAAGTTGAAAAATACCTTGCTTACCATAGAGTTCAACCACTCCATACGGAAAACCTTTATGGATAGTGAATGAACCTGACCAACGTGATCTTAATTTACTTGGAAAAAATTTTAATCTAGAGTTAAACAATAAAACTTTCTAGTGCTTGTCATGCCAACTTTTTAATCTTTCTTTGCATAGCTTGGAATTGTCATAAAAGAACGTTCAAAATTCTTCTAACTCATTGAGCTGAAGCATTCGTTTCTCTTTAGCAAGCTTTGGATCCAAATTGAGCTGCTGAAGAACCTAGTAAGCTTTGTGTTCTAACTCCAAAGGTAAATGGAAAACTTTTCCAAATATCAACCTATAGGGAGACATCCTTAAAGGTGTCTTGTAGTCTATTCTATAAGCCCATAAAGCATCATCCAATCTCTTGGACCAATCTCATCGATTCAGACACACTACCTTCTCGAGTATCCCTTTTATTTCTTTATTCGCCAATTCAACTTGCCCATTTGTTTGCAGATGGTAAGCTATAGCAACCTGATGTCTTATTCCGTGTTTATCAAGTAACCACTTCATCCATTTGTTCACAAAATGGGAACCCTCATCACTGATGATGGCTTCCGGAGTTCCAAATCATGTGAACACATGCTTCTGTAAAAACTTCTTCACTACCATGGCATCATTTGTTGGATATGCCTCAGCCTCAATCCATTTCAATACGTAGTCGACCGTAACTAGAATATAGTTGTTACCAAATGACGGAGGGAATGGACCAAGAAAGTCAATACCCCAGACATCAAACAATTCCACTTCCATGATGTTTGTTTGAGGCATTTTGGTGACATGTCCAACCTTTTGACATCAGTCACAACTTCTGACATAAGCTTACGCATCCTTAAACAATGTCAGCCAAAAGAATCTGGCTTGTAATACTTTGGTCGCGATACATGAACCTTCGGAGTGTCCCCCACTTGGAGTTGTGTGACATTGATACAATATCACTCATACTTCATCTTTTTCAACACATCTTCTAATCATCTGATCTGCACACTTCTTAAACAAATACGACTCTTCCTAGAAGTAATACTTAGCATCATGAAGGAACTTCTTCCTTTGTTGACAAGTCTTATTATTGGGAATCAAACCACAAGCTAAGTAGTTAGTAAAATCAGCAAACCAAGGGATGTTATGACTTACCTTGAGTATATGTTCCTCATGGAATGTCTCTTGTATGGGTACAAATTTTCTTCGCGTGGCTCCAATCTAGACAAGTGATCGGCTACTGAGTTCTCTACGCCTCTTCGATCTTGAATTTCTAGATCTAATTCTTGAAGTAATAACACCCAACGAATCAATCTCGGCTTGGCATCTTTCTTTGCAAGTAAGTACTTAATTTTTGAATAATCCGTAATGGCAGTCACTTTAGCACCTACAAGATAGGATCTAAACTTGTCAAAAGCAAACACAACTGCAATTAATTTTTTCTCAGTTACCGTATAATTCAGTTGAGCTCCTGACAAAGTCCTACTTGCATAGTAAATGGGGTGAAAAACTTTGTTCCTTCGCTGGCCCATCACAGCTTCGACTGCAAAGTCACTTGTGTCACACATTAGCTCAAATAGCAATTCCCATTTTGGTGTGACGATAATTGGTGCTAAAACTAATCGATTCTTCAAATCATTAAATGTTATCAAGCATTCTTGATTAACGTTGAATGTTGAATCCTTCTCCTCACACCTTTTACAGATGTTGGAGGTGGGAGTTTCTTGATAACATCTACTTTGGCTTTGTCTACTTTAATTCCTTGTCTTGCTATTCAGTGCCTCAAAACAATACCTTTTCGTACCATAAAATGGGACTTTTCCCAGTTCAGAACAAGGTTCATCTCTTCGTATCGCTTCAATACCTTAACTAGATTAGCTAAGCAATTATCATACTGTCCCCAAACACTTCCATATATTTCTTAACCAAATTAGTAAAAATGACCATCATACATCTTTGAAATGTAGCAGGTGTATTATATAAACCAAATGGCATACGTATAAATGCGAACGTACCATACGGGCACGTGAACATCGTTTTGTGTTGACCTTCTGGTGCAACTATAATCTGATTGTACCCTGAGTACCCATCTAGAAAACAGTAATAGTCTCGCCCTATTAGTCTATCTAGCATCTGATCCAAAAAGGGCAAAGGAAAGTGATCCTTCCTTGTCGCTTTGTTCAACTTCCGATAGTCGATGCAAATTTGTCATCCCATGACTGTTCTAGTCGGTATTAACTTGTTGTTTTCATTCTTCACGACCGTAATACCTCTTTTCTTTGGCACGCATTGGACAGGACTAACCCTTGAACAGTCTGAGATGAAATAAATTAAACACATATCTAACCACTTGATGATTTCCTTCTTGACTAAATCCTTCATAATGGTGTTTAGCCTCCATTGTCAATCAATTGTTGCTTTATTGTCATCTTCAAGAATAATCTTGTGCATGCATACAGATGGACTAATACCTCGAATATCAACTATGGTCCATTCAATAGCCTTCTTTAATTGCTTCAGCACTTTAATCAATTGATCTTCCTGCTTCTCAATTAGTTGTGCTGAAATAATCACAGGCAAAGTAGAAGCGTCAGCTAAATAAACATATTTTAAATGTGAAGGTAATACCTTAAGCTCTAACTTAGGCGACTCTTCAATTGGCAATTTCGATTGAACATAATCTCCGCTTTCCAAATCTAAAGATTCAAAATGAGGTTGTGGATTAAATCCTCTCGAATTAGCTTCCAACAAAGCTAAGTTTTGCTCCCCTTCTTCATCACTTTGAAGGTCTGTCAGCAAGATCTTTTCCAAAGGATCTTCAATAGAGTTGAACTCCTCTTCAATGACTATGTCTTCTAACTTAGACACTGCAAAATAATCATTAACTACATTAGGAATTCTCATAAATTTAAAGACATTAAACGCCACCTGATCATCCTAAGCACGCATAGTTAGCTTGCCTTTCATCACATCAATTAAAGCCTTTCCAATTGTTAGGAACGACCTTCCTAAGATGATTGACACTTCTTTTTTTTCTTCAAAGTCTAAAATGACAAAGTCAGCAGGAAAAATGAACTTATCAAAATGAACAAATACATCTTCAAATTTTCCTTCAGGATATGCTGTAGATTAATCAGCTAACTGAAGTGTAACTGTAGTTGGTTGATAGCATTAGAAAGGACCATTAAATTCTCCCTCATTAGAGTATAATTTTTTCCCTTTGTATCATATTTTGCATATATTTTCAGCATTTTATACTTAGTAATTACATTTTCTAAGTCAATGTTGTATGGTCTTATTTTCTTTCATTTTATCCCATTTTTGTTACTAATGTCGCTACATTTAGTATCAATTTTTGCGTCTAAAGATGTCAGCGCAAGAATCCATCGTAGAAGATCGAAGTAGGAAAGTGTTCAGAGCTGTAGCCACAAGTTCGATATAGAACTATTCATAAATATGTCATCGCATGAACACTTCCAAATTGCAACATGAACTTTAAGCTACTAAACATATCTAGAAGCACCAGCGTAATAAAATGTCAAGTTGTCGCAGTGAATAAAAATATAAATTTACATCCATTAATGTCGCGACAACTTGCAACTTCCTAATGCATAAACCAGATCTGCTTGAGTGTACAACTAGAGTAACTAACTTGTACAGCTATAAGGAAGTTAGATCTAAGAAAAGGAGGACACTTGTACTTGCCAATGAAGATAAATAAAGGGGAAAGAGAGAAGAAGAAAAAGGAAGATCGTGAAGAAATTAATCCATATTTTTCTGATTCTTTCTTAAGCAAGCTTCCATGGTAGCTTACCTTTCCAGGAGGGTGATCTGATGCAACGAGAAGGCAACTACTTTTGACGAGGAGTGTCTAAGTACGACACAAGAGGAGCAATTACGGAAGGATTCTAGTAGGCTAGGAATAGAATGCTTCAATTTCTTCTTTAATTCCTCGTGAATGTTGATAAATTTTGTTGACTTTAATTGTGTATCGAAGTACCTATTAATGTTAGATCTACTTTGATTTCTAATCAATTCTTCTTATTTGTTTATCTTTGGATTTAACTATTTGAACCATAGAAGTGCGATTGCAGTCACAATCATTGGAAGGTGCAGTGAAAAAGTTAGATCAACAAGCAAGACAACGGAAGTTGATTGAGGCAAGAAGGAATTCTGGCCACTTGTTCTCAAATGCAAAGCATTGCCAGCACTGGAAGGTGTGGCTAATATGAGTCTTTAGGTCTTTGCTAAACAGGGAAGTCGAAAGTAGTGAGATCTCATAGAACTTAATTGTGGCTACAATTTATCTACAAGTTACCTTGTAGTCACATTTAGAGTTTGTCAACTTGCCAAATTAGGGATCCCCCATTCCTTTATAATTGTTTTACTTCTTTATTTCTCTTAATTCACATTCACAAAACATATTCAACAGTCATTTCATCTTCTATGAAATTGCTCTGACAATCTATATTACAGTTTTACAATATTTGCGCTGACAATTTTATCTCTTTTATTAGTGTAGTATTGACTTAATTGCACGGGCATTACTTCTGACAATTCTTCTTATTTTAACTACTTTTGCTTCGATAAATTTAAGAAGCAAGAACACTATCCTCGTGGGATCGATATCTGACAGGCTCACATCTGTCTATTATACTTGCATCGATAGTGTCCGCTTGCACATTATTACTGTGACGTTTATAGCGCGATCAAGTTTTAGCGTCGCTGTCGGGGATGGCGTTTGTTTGATGTTTTTTTTTTGTACTTGAAATTATTCTTTATTTTTTGATTTTATTTGTTACTAATCTATTTTATTTTTTTCTCAATTTTTTTAGGTGTTTTATGTCCACAAGCAGAAATCCTAACAATATTCTCAATTTTGGTCTAGAAATTGAAAGAACTATTTGAAGGAGGAAACAAGAGCAAAGAAATATGGCTGGAAATAATAACGATGTACCATAGTTGCCACCACAAAACCCTATTCCTCTAGTACAGCCACAACACCTCAACAATAGACCGTTGTCATAAGAAGAGAAAATCTGAAATAGGACAATTAGAGACTTTGTTGTTCCTGTGCTTGATGATCTGCAACCAGGGGTTGTTAGACCAGCAATACAAGCTGGGAATTTTGAATTAAAACCGATGATATTTCAGATGTTAAACTCGAATGGGAAATATGCTGGTTTTCCTCATGAAGATCGGAGGGAGCATCTCAAATATTTTCTATTAATATGTGCTTCTTTCAGTCAACATGGTGATCCTGATGACGCCTTGAAGATGCAGTTGTTTCCTTATTCTTTGAAGGAAGGGCACGTACATTGTTTCTTGGTTTACCTGTTGGATACATTACGTCATGGAATATGCTAGCAACTCAGTTTGTTTTGCGATTCAATCCACCCACAATGAATGCTAGACTGCGAAATGATATTACTACTTACCATCAGTTGGATGATGAGAACCTGCATACTACTTGGGAGCATTACAAAACTCTGCTTCGACGTTGTCCTATGCACGAAATCAAACAAGAGACATAGATCGAAATCTTTTACAATGGATTAAATGCGTAGACAAGAAATCTTGTCGACGCATCTAAAAATGGTCTTTTGTTGGATTACACTTACAATGAAGCCGTGTGAATCTTGGAGAGAATTACGCAAAATGATTATCAGTACTCGATTTCTCGATTTGCTCAAATGAAAAGAAATCTTGGAGTTATTGAGATATAAGTCATATCAGCTCTAAGTGTACAAGTATCCTCACTGGCGAACATGATCATGAACATGAAGGGGACGAGTGATGTTTCCCCTATTCAAGTAGCCCAGCAAATGGATGTCCCGACATTTTGTTATGAAATTTGCGACGACAATCATAGTTATGAGGACTGTCCATAGCATTTTGAGAATGCATTTTATGTCAATAATATCAGAGGGAACTCATATGGTAACTCGTATAACAGTGCAAATAGGACTCAACAACCTTGGAGGAATCAGAATGCATCCACATTTAGATATGTAAATTCCTCAAATTAAGGGAACTTTCGACAAGGGAGTTACAACCAACGGCAACAGAATTGTAATCACAATCCTTAGGTACATTCACATCCTGATCAGATGCAGTCACATAATCATATGCAATCACATGCTCAAATACAGCCACAGCAGAATGCAATGCCAAATGTGGTTAATCCATCTAGACGTGATTGGTCTTCGCGACTAAATGATGCATTATGGGTAATTAAGCAAGTCAACATGGATTATTATGCTGCTGGGCAGAAGGGATTGTTGGGCATTTCGAAACTAAAGGAAATTCGACACAACGCTTACGAAAATACTTCTATTTACAAGGAAAAAACTAAGAGATGGCAAGCCAACATCATTTTACGGTGACAATTTTCTGCTGGTTAGTTAGTGCTTTTATTTAATTCACATTTAAAATTGCAGCCAAATAAATTGTGCTCTAGATGGTCAGGACCTTTCGAAGTTGTCGAAGCATTTCCACATGGTGTGGTGACAATCAAAGATTTAAACGATTGGCACCAATTTAAAGTGAATGGCCAACAATTAAAGCACTACCTCAGCCTAGACACTAATGAATAGAACGAGACCATTAACCTGGTCACATTTGCTTAGAATGTCATTACAATTTTTCTATGTACTTCTGTATTTTATTTTCTTCTAATTCTCTTCTTTAATTTTCTGCAGGAATAAAAGTTATCCTTTTTGTCGACGCACAGAAACTCAACTTGTCAACGCATTCTCATCGAAGCATTTCAGGAAAGAATCACGTCGATTGATTCACCACTTTCACCAACCGTTGGATCGATTTGGAAAATGGATAATTTGTGTCATCGTATTTATTGGTTGTAGACACAGTGTCCTTTCAGAGCATTGGAAATCATCACGACTTTTTGATTTCATCCTCTATAAAATACCCTATTGTACCGACTATATTCTTCACACTGACATCTGCCATTGTTGCTGTAATCTTTACTTTTCTTCAACCTACAAATTTTCTGCAAGTTTTCACTTTCTTCTCTCATTTAGCTATGGCCAAAACTCGAGGATCCAAAACCCCTTCAAAACCAGTCGCTGAATCATCTGCAGCGATGGTTTGTAACGTCGACTAGCCAACACACAAATAGCCAGTCCTATTCTTAACCAAAGTGACTAAAGATAGTTTCCATGAAGTTATGCTGAAGCAAAACTACCACCCTAAACAGGGATTCTAGCTATCCCCATTACTAATGCTGGGGAAGCAAGTGGTCAGAACCATTTTGCACCTAGATGGGAAAAGTTCTGTGACCATCCAGAGTGGTATTCTCCGTCCTTGGTAAGAGAATTCTATGCCAACCTACTTGATTAGGACTAGGAGTTTATCTTTGTCCGTGAGGGATTGGTGCCATGGGGCGCTGAAAATATAAATGCCCTCTACAACATTACCGAAGGGGAGGATGAGCATGTCAAGTTTCTGGAGAACTTGATAGAGAAAGGTGCTGATTTGCTGCTGAATGATTTAAACATCGATGGTGTTGTTTGGACCAGAAACAATCTAAACAATTATACAATACACCGTCATTTCCTCACAGTCTAGAGTAAAGTCTGGTTTCACTTCATCAATTGTCACCTCATGCCCTCCTCTAACTGCACTCTAATAACATTGGATAGAATGTGTCTAATACATTCCATCATAAAGGGTCGTTGGATAGATGTCGGGGCAATCCTCCACCAAGAAATTACAGAGTTTACCGTGAAACAAATAGGTATCTCGCCATTCCCTTCTCTGATCATACTGTTATGTCAATAAAGGGACGTTATGCCTCGCAAAGGAGAAGAGTTTTTGGAGAATAAAGGCCCTATAAATGATGTCTCGGTGGAGAGAATGACGAGGGGGCAGGAAACCCCTTTTATAAAGGAAGCGTCATCAAAGAAAGAGAAAGGCAAGGCGAAGAAGAAAGACAAAGAATCCCATGCGCCCACAAATCCTCAACTTTGGAGGAAGATTATTGAAATTAAGTAGCTCGTTGACCGAATGAGCGTGTGATAAATCAAACTTGTCGGCGCAGTGGAAGAGATGGAGTACTCACAGAACTTATTCTATGCCTACACCAGGGCATGGAATACTGCCATTGTCAGCGCACTACACAGCATGAGCAAGTAGCCCTACCAGAATTTCTAGTGTTTCCCCTATCATTAGGGAGGCCACACCATTAACAAAGAAGGCTGCTTTAGAAGGGAAGACTCAGTTTGTCCACTCTCCCCACATGGTCCACATTTTTTACAATGAGGACCAGGAAATGCATTCTAGGGATGTGGAGGACTGTTTTCGCAATATCATTAGCCTCTTTGAGGATGAGTTTTCAAATAGTTTGGGGGCGAATATGGCGAAGAAAGTAGCTGTTACTGCAGAAGAGGAGCACACAACCATGGCCTCTGTAGGTGTTGAGGAAGAACAGAAGAGAGAAGAAGAAAGAGAAAAAGAAAAAGAAGAAGAATTTGTAATGATAAATTTATCTGAGGAATTAATCGTCGCACCTTCCCATGTGGGTGCATTTACTGAAGACTTGGCGCCATTTGGTGCGAGTCAAGCCGAGGCCGTAACATCCAGCAATGAGGATGTTAATCCTCTGGCTATTGTGTCTTATGTGGCACCACTTGCTGAAATTTATCCTTCGAATGTTACTGTCGTTGAAGCCATAACCCAATTGAACCTGGAGGAGCATTCCACCGCCTCGGTTGAACCATCGAAGAAAAGGGGCAAATTCAAATACAAAAAGAAGATCAAAGAGGAGTGCCCCAAAAAGAAGAAAAAGTCCAAAGTAGCCACATCCTCGACTGCGACACACTGAGTTAGTTTTTACTTTTCAGTACTTATTTTAGTTGCATGCATTTCATATAGTTGTCATTGCATTTTAATTGTCTCTACATTTTATTTGCCAGCGCATTTTCATTGTAGTTGCATTTCCATTAATATTTGTATAATATTGTAGTGCATTGGGGAGAATGTAGACTCTAAGTTTGGGAGGGAATATGTATGGCATGGAAATGCAATTGCACCCACAAGTTTAAGAATTGATTTGTCTTTTTAGTTGAATGAAAGTATGCAAAGTTATGAAAAATGTGACTACAATTTTTCATTTGATGCTTAATTCTTGAATAATTTGAGATGCTAATGTGTGAATTGGATGAATGTGATTGAATGTTGTATCCTTCTACTTTTGGATAAATGGTTGAAATTGTATTAGTAATAAATGAGTAGTACCATTATTTGAATCTTGAATTAACTTACCATTTGTAGCTATGAATATAATTATATCTACTAATAAAAGACACTCCAATTTGGGTGCATCATGACTTATCAAGGGGGAACACTCCAATGCAAGTGTTAGAAAAATTATCTAGCCAAAGGCTATCACTGCAAGAGTGTGTATCAGCACAATTACATACTCCCTGGGGGTTTGTTGCACCCCATCGTTACTACTCAGGAACAAGGGTATAGTAATGCAATGACATCTCTCAGTCACATAAAAAAAAGAAAAAAAATATATATATGTATAGAATAATAAATGCTGTATTGGTTAAGAAGATTTAAGATTTAAAGCATGATGCTAGCATTAGTGAAGTTGCAGTTTTGATTATTCATACTTATAAATTGTTGGCGCAATTTTCTATCATATGAGTATAATTTAGCCCAGAGAATTTAAGTTGCTAGAATGATTATTGCGGTGACAAGAATTTTGATATGACTTTGCTAGCTTTTATTTACTTGAGGACAAGTAAAAACTCAAGTTTGTGGGTGTAATAGCATTAGAAAAGACCATTAAATTCTCCCTAATTAGAGTATAATTTGTTCCCTTTGTATCATATTTGGCATACATTTTTAACATTTTATACTTAGTAATTACATTTTCTAAGTCAGTGTTATATGGTCTTATTTTCTTTCATTTTATCCCATTTGTGCTACTAATGTCGCTACATTTAGTATCAATTTTTGCGTCTAAAGATGTGAGCGTAGGAATCCATCGTAGAAGATCAAAGCAGGAAAACGTTCAGAGCTGCAGCAACAAGTTCGATATAGAGCTTCGCCTAAATATGTTATTACATGAACACTTCCAGATTGCAGTAGGGACTTTAAGCTGCTAAACATATCCAGAAGCACCAGCGCATGAAAATGTCAAGTTGTCGCAGCGAATAAAAATATAAATTTGCATTCAGTAATGTCGAGACAACCTGCAACTTCCTAATGCATAAACCAGATCTGCGTGAGTGTACAACTGGAGTAACTAACTTGTACAACTACAAGGAAGTTAGATTTGAGAAAAAGAGGACACTTGTACTTGCCAGTGAAGATAAATAGAGGGGAAATAGAGAAGAAGAAAAATGAAGCTCGTGAAGAAATTAATACATATTTTCTGATTCTTTCTTAAGTAAGCTACCATGGAAGCTTAACTTTCCAGGAGGGTGATTTGATGCGACGAGAAAGCAACTACTTCTGACGAGGAGTCTCTAAGTGCGACGCAAGAGGAGCAATTACTGAAGGATTCTAGCAGGCTAGGAATAAAATGCTTCAATTTCTTCTTTCATTCCTCTTGAATGTTGATAAATTCTGTTGACTTTAATTGCGTATGGAAGTACTTATTAATGTTAGATCTACTTTGATTTTTGCTCAATTCTTCTTATTTATATAGCTTTGGATTTAACTGTTTTGACCACGGAAGTGCGATTGCAGTCACAGTCACTGGAAGGTGCAGTGACAAAGTTAGATCAACAAGCAAGACAACGGAAGTTGCTTGAGGCAAGAAGGAATTTTGGACACTTGTTCTCAAATGCAAAGAATTGCCAGCACTGGAAGGTGTGGCTAATGCGAGTGTTTAGGTCTTTGCTAAACAGAGAAGTCGAAAGTAGTGAGATCTCATAGAACTTAATTGCGACGACAATTTATCTACCATTTACCTTGTAGTCACATTTAGTGTTTGCCAACTTGCCAAATCAGGGATCCCCCATTCCTTTATAATTGTTTTACTTCTTTAATTCTCTTAATTTACATTCACAAAACATATTCAACATTCATTTCATCTTCTATGAAATTGCTCTGATAATCTGTATTACAGTTTACAATATTTACGCTAACAGTTTTAACTCTTTTATTTGTGCAGTCTTGACTTAATTGCACTGACATTACTCTTGACAATTCTTCTTATTTTAACTACTTTTGCTTCGACAAATTTAAGCAGCAAGAACACTATCCTCGTGGGATCGATATCTGACAGACTCACATCTGTTTATTATACTTGCATCGATAGTGTCTGCTTGCACATTATTGCTATGACGTTTATAGCGCGATCATTGGTCTAACTTCACCTATCCCCAACTTTCTAAATATCGATATGGGCATTAAGTTAATTCTCGTACCCAAATCGCATAGTGCTTTACCACAATAAGTTGCTCCAATGTTGCATGGTATAGTTAAACATCCAGGATCCTTCAACTTTAGGGGTAGTTTGTCTTGAAGATATGCACTACATTCCTTCGTTAGGGCTACTGTCTCAAATTCTCCAAGTCTTCACTTCTTTGACAAGATGTCTTTCATGAACTTGACATAATTTGGCATTTGCTCAAGTGTTTCTACCAACGGGATGTTGATATGAAGTTGCTTGAGTACGTCATGGAACTTCTTGAACAGGACTTTCGGCTTCTTCTTTTGAAGCTTTTGAAGGTAGGGTGGTGGAGGATTCCTAACTTTAACTGGCTGCTTAGGCTTCTATGGCACTTCTACATCTAACAAAGTTGCTAGATCATCAGACTTGACTGGTTTTGAAGTCTATTTCTTAACATTCACCACTTCTGGTTCTGGTGAAACTGGTTCTGGTTCTATTAGTTCCAACAAAGGTTGAGTTTCAACACTTGGTTGAACTTCAATTGATTCTTGAGCATCAACTTGCTCTTCTTCTACTTCAACAACGTTGGGCTACAACATCTTTCCGCTCCTCAATGTTAATGCTTTACAATGCTCCTTCCCTGAATTTTTTGGATTCTTTGTATCACTCGGCAAAGCACCCTGTGAACGGTTTCTAAGCTTAGTGGCATGTTGACCCATTTGATTTTCAAGGTTCTTCAATGTGGTTGCTTGGCTTTGGATCAAAGCATCATTCTTCGCCATGTATGCTTTCAACAGATTTTCCTAACCATTAGATGGTTTAACTTGGGTTGGCTTCTGAACTTGCTGGGTAAATCATTGTGGCAGGGTTGGTCTCGATTGAGCGAAATTGTTACTGGGTCCAACCCCTTGATTACTCCATTAGAAATTAGGGTGATTTTGCCAAGATGGATTGTAAAAGTTTGACTGCAGTCCTTGCCTGACTCAGTTTTGGTTCTGATTGCCCATGTAATACACTGATTCTGGGTTAGATGGGTATTCTTCAAACATATGCCCTTCTCCACAATAGACGCAAGCTATGTTCTAGAATTGATTAGGTGACTGAGCTGCAACATTGTTAAACTCATTAGTAGTAAGATTTTTAAGCATTGAAGACATCGACGATACCTAAGCTGCGAGTGAAGTAAGTGGATCAACATCGTGAATTCTTGCAACTCGTTTTCATGAGTTTGCTCTATTAGTCGGCCATTGGTAATTATTGCTTGCGATCCTCTCTATAATTTCATAAGCCTCATTATAAGACAAAGAAAGAATAGCTCCATTGGCGGAAACGTTTACTACCATCCTTGTGTGCGAATTAAGACCGTTATAAAATGTCTCTAGCTGGATGCAATGAGGAATTCCATGATGAGGGCATTTCCTTAATAGCTCTTTAAATTTTTCCCATGCCTCATACAAAGATTCATCATCTATCTGTTGGAAAGTAGTAATTTCACTCTTAAGCTTAGCATTCTTGCTTGGAGGGAAATATTTCCTAAGGAATCATTTAGCTAACTCTTGCCATGCTGTAACAGAATTAGGTGGCAACAAGTTTATCCAAACTCTAGCTCTTTCCCTTAGTGAGAATGGGAACAACTTCAATCGAAGTGTATCTTCTGACACTTCAGCTATCTTGAAAGAATCGCTCACCTCCATGAAAAGTCTCAAATAAAGATAAGGGTCTTTTGTAGGCATTCCATTGAATTGGCCTACTATCTAAAGCATTTGAAACATCACTAGCTTAAGTTCGAATTGTTGTGCCTCAATATCAGGTCTTCTAATTCTCGAATTAAGTTCGTGGAACAATGGCACAGCATATTGTCTCAAGGCTCTATCCTTATCATCAGTAACAAGGATAGAATTATGAGCATAGTTAGTTTCATTTCCTTGATTCTGGTTTTCGAAATTCATCTCTTCAGTCCTTCTTTGAGATGATTGTCTTTTTCTTTTTCAAAAAATTCATTCAATTTTAGGGTCCACTAGGAGTAAGTCGATAATTCGGTCAATACTCATAAACATCTGAAATCATAAAAAAGAATAAGTTAGTAATTAGATAGAAAATTAAATAAACCAAAATGTAAAAAAATAATTTCACAAATAATTTTGACAATCCCTGGTAACGGTGCCAAAAACTTGTAATGATGAAAATGTGCAAGTGTACACAATCGTATTCAAGTAATAAAGTGACAAGTAAATGTCCAGTATCGTACCCATAGGGACTGTGCTATGAAAAGTATTTATGAAATATCCAATCAACAAATTGGTTAAATACAAGATAATATTTGAGAGGGATTTTAATCTAAAGTGTTCTAAACTAAATGAAACTAAGACTAAATTATATTCCTATGCACGATTTCTAAGGGTTTAATCAATATGACATAAATGTGTCAGGTTAATTGCTTTAATCACCTAATTAAATATAAACCATGTTCATGCTTTTTACGAATTAATATTCATGGTAACCCGATATCTTGCTAACTTATGAACAACATCACTTCCAAAATCAGTTTATCTCTTGAACATATACCTATGCCAATACAACCGACTAAACTAACCTTTGATAAATTAATGTGTTATAGCACTTGCATACATTATGAAATTAATCTATCTCTTGAACGTACATCTATGCCAATACGATCGACTAAATTAAATTCATAAGTAAGTAAAGGATCAAGTGAAGTAAAAATATACAACTATATTGAAACAATTTAATCACAAAAATCTTGCAAGTTATGCCAGGCTAGTATTCTCCAATACATCACAATCTTAACCCTGAGCTTCCTTAGAGGATTAAGCATGCACAAATTAAATAGTGTGTCCATTAATCACAATTTCAATGCGCTTAAATGATTAATTCAATAGTTATATCATAAGGGTAATTCAATAAAAACTTAGGCATGATAATATTTAATTAAACAAAATATTCAAGGCCTATAACAACACAAACATGGATTAAATATAAACAAGTAATTAAACACAATCAACCCAACACTTAAAAAATTTAAGCCGTTTTAATTAAAGAATTAATAGCGTTCATAAAAACATTAATCATGATAACAAACAAGAATCTAAAATATGAGAAAAAGAATAGGATTAAATCCGACAATTTCTCAAGAACTAATTTCGCATTCTTCGTTGTTATTTCTCAATTCTTTCCAGATTGAGGTCTTTGATGAAAACTTGAAAAAGGCTATGGCAGACTGAAGAAACCCTCTTTTCCAAGAGGAGAAATTGGCAAGGGAATGAGGGAAAATGTGGATGGAAAGCTAGAGAGAAACTAGAGAGAAAGAAGAGAAGATGAATTATTTTTGGTGTGTTGAAATGAGGTGAATGGAGGGTGTATTTATAGGTGGCATTGAGGAGAGATGAGGTGGCTATATTTAGCAAATAAATATCAGCCACACACTCCCCCATGGTCGGCGACCACACACAAACTTTGACTTGTTCAAAGCTTGCTTAAAATAAGCTAGGGGTGAGAATTTGAATCCATGAAAAGAAGAGGGGTTGGAATGGATTTTTTGGGAAAGTTTGAGGGATTTTTTGCAAGGTTGAGATGGTCAACATATCAGCTGATTATGGTCAGCACTTAGACGACACATGACTAACCTAATTAGGGGTGGTTTGACCCTCGGTTGCATGCACATCGAGCCAGTTCAGTTCAGCCTTTATAATTTATTTTTAATCCAATTTTATTTGAATTAAAAATATAATTATAAAGCATTATTTAGCTTCATATTGGACTGAACCTTGACTTGAAAAATGTTCTTCTTAGCTCTTCAATAACTCGATGTAAAAATTCCCTCAACGGTGTAAGCTATTAGGAGTGTATGTCGGGCTGATTTTCACCAATTGTGCAAATCTGTCAAAAAATTATCAAATTTATGCCTAATATTTATAAAAATATTTAAAAATCAATATGTTGGAAATTTTAGCATAAATTAATTATTTTATAATTAAATTATATTTTTCAACATTAAATACTCAAAATTTGCATGAATTTAGGTTAAAAAGGGTATGAAAAAGTCTATATATTTTCATCATTCCAGTCACCAATGACACTTTTTGACGGCTTTAATGTTTGCTCGGTGAATGTCATGGGCACTTCTACCCTTCTACACAAAGTCGTAATCATGTGAGGAAGGAAAATCCCTACTTTTTGGTTTCCTACACATTGACTCATATTTTGATCGATCTATTTTCCTATACAAACCTGCTTTTTTGTAAAATTGCAACTAGTAGTACTGCTTGAAAAGCATTAACATTAGACACATTTAAAGCAGGTATCATACGTGTGTATATAAATTGAATCCACATTTTTGCTTCCAGGAACATAATAGCTTGGTTAGCGGTGCTTTTCCCACAAATGCCGCTATAGTACATGTCTTTAGCGGCGCTTTTTCCACAAACGCCGCTATAGAACATGGTCTTTAGCGGTGTTTTTCCCACAAATGCCGCTATAGAACATGTTTTTTAGTGGTGCTTTTCCCACAAACGCCGCTATAGAACATGGTCTTTAGCGGCGTTTTTTCCACAAACGCAATTGTAGAATATGTTCTTTAGCGGCATTTTTCCCACAAACGCCGCTAACATTAACAGATTTACCAACTCATTTAAATTCATATAGAACCCGAAATTTTAACATTTTTTCCTGTAAATTCAAATCCAACCAATAACATTTAGAAAAGTTTGTACTCCATTTCGATAGTCGTTACTTACCCTTGACATTTTCATCCAACTCTTATCCATTTTCGTAGTTCTTGAAGTCTAAAGTTGACAATAAATTACGGTTACTTAAGTGTTGTAAATAGATTTAAATAATCTCATTGTACTAAAATAGATAATATATATCAAGTATCAAGTATCTAATTATTTTAAAAATATATATTAGTGACGACATTTTACTTAAATCTTATTAGGAAAAATTTTAGCCTATAGTGCCATATGGCACCTTTAGCCTATAGTGTTCGAAAAATTTTATGGAAGTACTTTCTTTGCATCAAACTCTGGAGATTCATCAAAGTTCATTTCTTCTGTTAAATCTTACTTATATGCACATAGTTATTATATGTTTAGATTTATATTTTATCATCCTAGTAGATATTGGTTACTATTTTATAATTTTTAGATTTTTTATTTTACTTGTATTATTTAAATTATATTTTAAAATTTAAAACACAATAAAATTAATTTTGAATTTATTAATATTTAAACTATTGTTTTTAATTAAATTTGTTTGGATTATATTCATTTTCTAATGATTTTTTTCCTTGTTTCAGTTTAAATTTGTTAATTTTAATTTGAACCGAATATTTGGATTATTTTTAATAATTAAATATATAACTAAATAATTAAATATTTGGGTTTTTTGACATTAACAAACATTCAACTTTAAGTTATGATAAATGATTTATGTAATTCATCATTAATATTATTTTATATTTTATATATGAAAATAAATTTTAGATACTTCAAGTAATTAACATAAATTGTTTGTAAATTTTAATTTAAATATGTAAAAAATATTTAAAACTTGTAATTATTATAAACAAAAGGTAAATTTATAGTTTCACTTTTAACTAAAATTATCGACTTTTTAATTGACCTCAAAGGTCCTTGAAAAATTAATGACTTAGAAAACCATATATTCATCATTGTTTTTGAATTGAAAAGTAATAGAACTCAATGATAACTTTGACTCTAATTCACCCTTAAGAAAATTTGAGAAAGAATCCCAAAAATACTCCTGAGAAATCTCTAGAGAATTTGCCCCGAGGTTTCAGTACTTTATCACCAAAATCGTAGCTCACTACTCTTAAGAAAATGCAGTCATGCAATTACAAAGGTTCTTTTGTTGTAGTATGGATAAAACAAGAAGAGAACATCTAAATGTTTTCCTCCAAGAAGCAGCAAAAATTTTAAATAACATTTCAGCAGGGAAAAGAAAACCTTTTTGGATTATTGAATTAAGTCTAAAGCATAAGGATTAAATTTGCAATTTGCGTTGACAATTTATATTAGTAGTATTAGTTTATATGTCTGTTTAACAAGATTAGGTTTAAACTAGATACGTCAATGATAACAATGTATATATTAATCAAGCATTGTCTATGCATAAAAAAATGTTAATTCCACCAAAGTTATTTAAACTATGATCTACAAACTTCAAGATATTTTAATTGAGTTTTTAAAGTATTTGTATATACTAATCAAGTCCTTCTAGAAGTCTAACATCAACCTTAGGTGTTAATTGTTAACTCAAATCTCGACATAGAACATATTTAAAATACAAGTCCTTCTAGAAGTCTAACATCAATCTTAGGTGTTTATTGGTTATCTTAAAATTAAGCTGCTGTCTAATCTTGTTTCCCCTTCCTTACTTGTCACTTATGTCACATAATCAAAGATTGAGCAAAGTTTATTGAAACTAGAATACAATCAAAATAAAAGTTTAAAGAAATACCTAATAACTTTTGCCTTTGACATCTACTGCCTGGAACTTTTGTAGCTTCAAGCCTTCAACTTCAGTTGGCCTGCAAGTCGAAGAAGAAACTGTTAGAAATTGCAGAAAGAGAGAGATGGACTCTCAAAGGTAGTAGCTAGGTTAAAGATTTTCACCAAATGAATAATTAAGCAATATATTTCAAAAGAAAAAAATTTTGAATCAAACTTTTATGTCAATTTAGGTATAAAACAATGCCAAGTGGAAGCTTTTATGTCAACTTTACTAACTAATGGTCAGTATTATCATTAATCCAAATCAAGTCTTTCAATGCAACAAACATTGGCACCAAAATCCTCTCTAGTTTGCTTTTCAACAAATGAGAGCTGATTAGAATTTCATCGACTGCCTTTTTGTTTGTTAGATTTCAGATTTCAGCCACAAATGACCGAGAATAAGACCAAAGATGGTATGTTTAAGCAGCATGCCAACAAATTCTACATCATTCTGTAATAAAAAATGCCGAGTGTTCTACTTAGCAGAACAGATTTATGTAATTCAACAACATAAGAAAAAGTTGCAGATGCTGTGAAATTTTAGCAACTAATATGTATGGGGATAACACTTAACATGGAAAAAGTAACAAAAGCCGGAAAAAAAAGAAGAAAAAAGAAAGAGATATCTGAAAGTCACCCTTCATATCATAGGTCCAAAGTCTTTTATGAAGCCATACAATGTACAACAACTACAGCCGACAATTATAAAAGAATTGACATTGCAATAGTGACTCAACAGAGTGTAGTAACAGAAACAGACTAAGGGCACAGAAACAGACTAAGCCCTGTTTACCAATGCTTCCAAAAAGCACTTTTCATTGTAAAAGTGTTTTTTGGCTAAAAGTAGTGCTAAACAAATAATTTTTGAAAAAAAATTTGACTTTTCAAAAGAATTTTTCCTCAGATGGAGAAGTTAAAATTTTTAGCTTTTCTATCCAAAAAGCACTTTTGACAGTTCAATTACATTTTCACCCCTCCAACACATGTTACTTTCTTTTCTTTGATTAATTGTTTAAAAAATATTTAAAATTTATATTTTATATATTAAAATATTAATAAAAATATAATAAATTATTTTTTATATTCTTATTAAAATATCATAATATTAACTAATTTAAATATTATTTAAATGTTTATTTATTACTTTATAACACATGTCTAAAATGGACATTTTAATTTTCAAAAGTACTTTTTGACTGCTATACTAAACACTTAAATCTTAAACTAAACTTTTCAAAATTCCTTTTCCAACATACTTTTTAAAAGCACTTCTCAAAAGGAATGCTAAACTAGTCCTAAATATACTACCTACAAGCTCAATATGAAATTCAGCCAAAAAACATAAGAATTTATAAGTTCTTTAATAAAAATCAGTGAAAAAATAGGTTCTCTTGTCATGAAACCGAACATGTAAGAAAGAAACATGAAGTCTAGGTTTTTTTTTTGAAAAAAGGGTCCGTCAAACAGTAGAATAAGAGAAAAAAGTAGAAGATCTTTTTTACCTTGCCTTAGCTCTAAGATGGAATTCAAAGCTGACCTTGCCTTGGCTCTAAGCGGAGGAACGAAATGAGTTAGGGTTTTAAATTTTCTGGAATGTAATGTAAGAAGGAAAAGGGAGAAGAAAGTAGGGAAATCGATTTGAACCTCAATGTTATTTAATTAAAAGAGTAATGAATTGACTATTGTAATATCTAAGAAGCTCACCTTTGTTCATGCAAAATGTAAATAGACGTTATTTCAACACTAAGCGGTTAGCTATATACTTAGTGGCATAAAGAGTTTCTAACCTTTTCCACAAGGTGGATGAGATTTTCTCCATCAATACCTCCTGCAACACCCTATTTGCGAGGCACAACTGGATGCAAACATGGCCTTTTCATCAAGCACTTCCCATTCTGACTAATCTAGATTCTTAGGCTTTTTCTTAGTAACGACCTTTTTCAAGATTTGAACTAGAATTTTCATCATTTGAACTTGCCACAAATTGAAATTTGTGACATCATCGAACTTCTCAATGTCAAACCTTGTTCTTTCCATCTTTGAACGAGCTGATATACGAAAATCGAATTAACACTGATACCACTTGTTAGGGATCGACCCGATTAAGCAACGGACAAGTAAAAATAGAAGAAGAAATTGAGAAATTAAACACAAAAATTTAACGTGGAAAAACCCCTCCAAAGAGGATAAAAAACCACGGCTAAAGATAGTTTTACTATAATGGCAAAAAAATGAAGAGTACAAAAGATGGAGATAAAACTAAACCTCGAAACTCGAAAACAAATAACCCTTAAAACGTAAACACAAAGTTGTCCAAAAGTTTTATGAGTTCTAATCTTTAATGGGTGTATTTTCTAAGGTTGTTGATCACGCTATGAACGTCACAGCAAATAATGTGCAAGCGTAGACTGTTGATGCAAGAATTGTAGATAGAAATGAATCTATCGTATATCGATCCCACAGAGATGACTGTTTATTATTTAATCCATCGAAGCATTCTGAGTTGAAATGAGAAGACCTATTAAGAGTTATGTCAACGCAACTAGGTTAAATTTATACAAGTTAAGAAGTAAATCTGTCAGCACTATTAGAATGTTAAATGTTAGAGCAAATTATAAAAAATGAATGGATTGTTGAGAAGTTGTAAAGTAAATTCAGAACTTAAAATAAATGGATCAAGTGTAAAGAAGTGGAGAGGATCACTGACTTCATAAGTGACAATGCTAAATGTGACTACAAGGTTTCTTATAGATAAATTTGTTGCCGCAATTACACTCCAATGAAATCTTACTAATATCAACTCTCTATTTATCAAAGACTCAAGCACACATAAATACCACACATTCCAGTGCTGGTAATGCTTTGCACTCAAGAACAAGTGACCAGAATTCCTTCTAGTCTCAAGCAACTTCTGCTGTCTTGCTTGTTAATTTAACTTGTCACTGCACATTCTAGTGTCTGAGACTGCAATTGCACTTTCGTGGTCAAATTAAATCCAAAGATAAACAAATGAGAAGAATTGAATAAGAATCAAAGTAACCCAACATTAAAAGACACTTCCATGTACAATCAATTGTCATATGAAATCATCAGTATTAAAAGAGGTATTAACAAATGAATCGAAGCATACTATTCCTAGGCTATTAGTATTATCCCTTAATTGCTCCTCTTGCATCGTATCAAGCTATTCTCATCAGAAGATGTTGTGCCCTTGCTGGATTAGATCACCATCCTCCGGATCAAGCTTCCATGGCAGCTTTGGATGAGAGAAATTTAGATTTAAAATCTTCACAACTTGATATCATTTTCTCTCTTCTCAAATCTAACACCTTTTTGCAACTGTAGAAGTTGTTATTTGCCAGCTATGCACTCACACAGATCTGATTTATTCTTTGAGCAGTTGCAGATTGTCGCGACATCTCTAGACAAAAATTATATTTTAATTTGCTGCGACAATTTTGTCCTGCACTGGTGCTTCTAGATATGTTAGTAGTGTGAAATCCTTGATAAGTTATGGAAACATTCATGTGACGACATATTTGGTCACAATTTTGGATCAACTTATGACTGCAATTCTGAATGCTTCCCTACTCTAATCCTCCCAAGTGGATTTCTGCTAACAACTGTAGACGCAAAACAGGTGCTAAATACAGTGACATTAATAGCATAAAAGAGATAAAATGAAAGAAATTAAGATTGAAACATCATTGAGTTAGAAAATGCAAACACTAAGTATGAAATGCTGAAAATGCATGCTAAATATGATACAAAAGGACAAATAAGACACTAATTTAAGGAGAATTTAAGTGTCATTTCTAATGATATCACACCCCCAAACTTAAGTTTTTACTTGTTCTCAAGCAAATAAAAGCTAGCAAAGTTATATCAAATTTCTGTCACCACATTCATCATTCTAGCAACTTATATTCTCTAGAATCCTAAGGTATAAATTGCATTCATATGCTGGAATATTACACCGACAGTTTTTAGGCATGAATAATCAAAATTGCAATTTCACTAATGCTAGTATCATGCTTTGAATCTCAAATCTTCTTAACCTAATGCAACATTTATTGTATAATAATATATAAATATATTCTTTCTTTTTCCTTCTCTTTATCAATTTTTCTTTCTTTTTCTCTTTTTCTTTTCTTTATGCGACTGAGAGATGTCATTGCATTACTATACCCTTGATCTTGAGTAATAACGATGGGGTGCAACAAACCCTCAAGGAGCATGTAATTACGTTGACACACACTCTTGCAGTGACAGCCTTTGGCTAGATAATTTTTCAAACACTTGCAGTAGAGTGTTCCCCCTTGTTTAAGTCATAATGCATCCACATTGGAGTGTCTTTTATTCATACATATAATTATAGCTGCAAAATGGTGAGTCAATTCAATATTTAAAGAATGATACTACTCATTTATTACTAATGCAATTTCAACCATTTATACAAAAATAGAAAGATTCAACATTCAATCACATTCATCCAATTCATGCATCAACATTCAAAAGAATTCAAGAATTATGCATCAAATGAAAAATTGTGATCACTTTTTTTTTTAACTTTGCCTACTTTCATTCAACTAAAGAAACAAATATATTTCTAAACTTGTGGGTGTAATTGCATTTCCATTCCACTTCCCCCAAACTTAATGTTTGCATTGTCCCCAATGCACTGACAAGACTATACAAAAATAATGGAAACGCAACTACAATGCATATGCTAAAACAAATAAAATGCATAAACAATAAAAATGCAATTACAAGTAAAATAAATGCATGCAACTAACTACCGAAAAGTAAACTAACTCAATGAGTTACAGTTGATGAAGTGGCTGCCTTGGTCTTTTTCTTCTTCTTAGGGCGCTCTTTCTTGGCCTTCTTCTTTGTCTTCTGCTTGCGTCTCTTTTCAGTTGGTTCAATCGGTGTAACAGATTCCTATTTCATAGCCGGTTAAATATCGACTTCATTGACCGTTACATCCGAAGGATGAATTTTAACCAGTGGTGCCATATATGGCACAATAGCTAGAGGATTAGAATCCTCATTTTTGGATGTGACGGCCTCGACCCAGCTTGACCTAGTTGTCGCCAAGTTTTCTTCAGATACACCCACACTTTTGGCATTTACAAATTCTGCAGATAAATTTGTCGGGGCAATGCTTTCTTCGTCTTCCTTCTCTTCTTCCTTTTCTTCTTTCTCTTCGTCTCGTGCTCCGTTATCTCGTGCTTCTTCGTTGGCTCCAATATCCATAGATGGGGCTGATGTTTGTTCCTCCCCAACAGCAACAACGACCTCTCGTTCTGCCATGTTGGCACCTAAACTATTGGACAGGTCATCGTCAAAGAGGCTTGCTATGTTGTGGAAACAATCTTCTACTTCCTTGGACTGCACCTCTTTCTCCTTATCATCAGAGATGTGGATTTGATTTGGGGATTGACAAATTGGGTTCGTTCATCTGAAGTGTGCTGCTCGAAGAATGGAGTTGCTTCCTTAATAATGGGAGGGAACACAGGGAAATCTAGCATTAGTTGTGTGCTCAGATCGCGCAACGTGGAGACAATAGCTTTGTTCCATACCCTGGTATAGGCATAAAATAATTTTTTCCTGTACTGTATTTCCTCTATTGTGCCGACAAGTCAAATTTGTCTGCAGCTTGTTCGATCCACACATTTTTCAATCTCCACAAGTTTCCTCCAGATCAGAGGATCTATGTGCACATTAGTCTGAGCGACCTTCTTCTTCCCTTTTCCTTTTTCTTTTTTCTTTGAAACCTCCTTTACCAGAGGGATTTCTTGTCCCCTAGTCATCCTCTCTACCGAGACATCATTGATTGGGCCTTTGTTCTATAAAGTTTCATCCCCTTCACGAGGTACAATGCCTCTTTGTTTACATAGCAGCATTATCAAAGAAGGAAAGGGTAGGATACCTGTCTGTTTTGTGGCTGCCTCAGTAATTTCTTGATGTAAGATTGCGTCGACATCAATTCTACTAGCCTTCATTATGGAATGCAACAAGCACATTCTATCGAGTGTCACGGTGGTTCTATGAGTGGATGGCAGCAAACAACAATTAATGAAGTGGAACCAGACCTTGCTTTGAACTGTGAGATAGCGACGGTGCATGGTGTAGTTATTGTGATTGTTGCCAGTCCACACCGCGCCTTCAACTCATAAGTTGTTCAGCAAAATGTCAGTACCATCTTCAGTTAAATTTTCTAGAAATTCAGTGTGTTCATCATCCCCTTCAGTGATATGGAAAAGGGCATTTATGTGATCAGCACTCTATGGCACCAAACCTTCTCGTTCAAAAATAAATTCCTGTTTAGAGTCCACCAAGTTAGCGTAGAATTCCCTTACTAGAGAAAGAGAATAGCCTGCTGGATGGTCGCAAAATTGTTCCCATCCCAGACGAGAGATTGTTCTAGCTACTTGCTTTCCCAAAGTCAGTTGCGACATCAACTGAAATCATTGTTCAGGATGACAGTTCCTCTTTAGCATTGTGTCATGATATCGGTCTTTCGTCACCTTTGATAGAAAAAAATTGGCTCTTTGGGTTGAGGTTTGTCAGCGTTTCTGACCACAGCCGCTGAAGATTCAGTCGTCGACTTGGAAGGTGTTTTTGCTCCACGAGTATAAGCCATGAGTACTAAAATAGAAAATGTGAGAGTATCTGGCAGAAAAATATGAGGTTGAAGAGAAAGAGAATACAGTAACAATGGAGTTTGTGAGCGTGAGATATCAGTCGGCACAAAAGGGATGTTTTATAGACGATGGAGATGAAGAGACATGTAGATTGGTGATAGTTCACTGTGCCTGCAGCCAATAAATGCTAGGACACAGATTGAACTTTTTTGGGATGATCAAACGGTTAGGGATTGAGATGAATTAATCGGTGTGATTCTTGCTCGAAACGTTTCGCTGAATCATCAATAAATTACGTCGACAAGTCATGTTGTCATGCGTCGACAAAAAGACGATTTTTAATCCTGTATAAAACTTAAAGAAAAAGAGTTAAAATAATAACAAAAAGTAAAAATCAAAATTTTGCAATGACATTATTAAGAAAATGTGACTAGGTTAATGGTCTGTTGTTGTTCGCTGATGCTTGAGCTATGATAATACTTCAATCGTTGGCCATTTAATTTAAGTTGGTGCCCATTGTTCAAATCCTTAATTGTCATCGCACTGTGTGGAAATGCTTCGACAACTTCAAAAGGTCCAAACCATCTTGAGTGTAATTACTCTGGATTCAATTCTAAACGTGAGTTAAATAAAAGTACTAACTGATCAGGAGAAAATTATCGTCGCAAAATGATGTTGTTGTGCCATCTCTTAGTTTTTTTCTTTGTAGATGATAATATTTTCGTAGGCTGAAATGTCCAACAATCTTTTTCGTCCAGCAGCATCGTAATCCATGTTCACTTACTTGATTTCTCACATGGCCTTATGTTCAAGTTCAATAGGTAAATGACATGATTTCCCAAAGACCAACTAATATGGCGACATTCCTAATGGAGTCTTATAAGCAGTGCGAAGTGCCCACAATGCATCATGTAGATGCAAAGACCAATCTCTTCTAGATGGTTTAACCACCTTCTCAAGAATACTTTAAATCTGTCGATTGGAGACCTCTGTCTGTCCATTTGATTATGGATGGTATGTGGTTGCCATGCGATGCTTCACACCATAGCGTTTTAATGTTGTCGCCACTTGATTACAATGGAAATGAATGCCTTGATCGCTTATTAAAGCTCAAGGTGTTTCGAACCTTGTGAGGATATATGTGTGAAAAAAGAACTTTAACACCGTTCGAGCATCATCTTTTGGAGTAGCGATTGCTTTGATCCACTTGGAGACATAGTCAACAGCTACCAAAATATACATATTCTCAAAGGAATTTGGAAATGGTCTCGTGAAGTTAATACCCCAAACGTCAAGGAGTTTAACCTCCATGCTAGGTTATTAAAGCATCTCATTGCGTCGAGATATGGAATCGGTGCGTTGACATTTATCGTACTATTACGTGAAATTGTGAGCATCTCGAAACAATGTAGGCCAATAAAATCCTGATTGTAAGTCCTTTGCAGCAGTCCTAACACCATCAAAATAGCCTCCATAAGGAGCATCGTGGCAATGCTTCAGGATGGAAAGCATTTCCTCCTCGGGAACGCAATGGCGAATGATGTTTTCGACGCATACATTGAACAAGTATAGCTCATTCTAATGATATTTCGCAGCATCCCTCTGAAATCTGACTTTCCTATAACCGATTGCACTCATTGGTAGCTTATCGCAAACTAGATAATTGACGAATCTGCATACCATGGAGAGGCATCGATAAAGAATAATTTCTCATCTGAAAATGCGTCGATAATTTGTGACTTATTACCATCTTCACTTCCACCTTTTAGATGAGAGAAGTGGCCTGCTACTTGGTTTTCTGATTCTTTCCTATCTTTAATTTCAACATTAAATTCTTGAAGTAAAAGGATCCATTTGATCAACCTGGGTTTGGCATCTTTCTTACCAAAAAGGTATCTCAAAGCAAAATGATCAGTGTATACTGTAACTTTTGTACCAACAAGATATGAACAAAACTTGACGAATGCAAAACCTACTGCCAGCAACTCTTTCTCAGTAGTTGTATAATTAACTTACGCTTCAGTTAGAGTTTTACTAGCATAATAGATAAGATGAAATACCTTATCTTTCCTTTGTCCAAGCACTGCTCCTATAGCAAAGTCGCTCGCATCACACATTACTTCAGACGGTTGCATCCAATCTAGTGCGACGATAATGGGTGCTTGTACTAGCTACTGTTTAATCTTCAAAAATGCTTCCAAACAGGCATCATCGAACAAAAACTTTTTATTCTGCTCGAACAAAGAGTATAATGGTTTTGCTATCTTGGAGAAGTCTCGGATGAATCTTCTATAAAATCTGGCATGGCCTAGAAAACTCCTTATTCCTTTCAAATTATTGGGTGGAGGTAGTTTATCAATGTTTCCATCATTGCCTTATCCACTTCAATGCCCTGACAAGATATTCGATGTCCAAGGACGATTCCTTCGGTTTCCATGAAGTGGCATTTTTCCCAATTCAGAACTAAGTTGGTGTCCTCGCATCTCTTCAGCATTTTAGCTAAATTGTTAGAGCATAAATAAAAAATTTGCCCATACACAGAAAAATCATCCATAAATACCTCTAATGAATCCTCGATCATGTCCGAGAAGATGACCATCATACACCTTTGGAATATGGCTGGGGCGTTACACAATCCAAATGGCATCCGTCGGAAAGCAAAGGTTCCAAATGAGAAGGTGAAAGTCCTCTTTGCTTGATCCTCCGGCACAATAACGATCTGGTTGTATCCTGAATACCCATCAAGGAAACAATAATAGGCCTTACCAGCTAGCCTATCCAACATTTGATCAATGAATGGAAGTGGGAAGTGATCTTTGTTTGTGGCCATACACACTCGCCAACCTGTAGCAATGGAAGTACGGATTAGCTCATTTTTATCATTACTTACCACTGTGATGCCACTTTTCTTAGGCACACATTGGACTAGGCTCACCCATGTGCTGTCCGAAATGGGATAGATGATGCTTGCGTCCAACCACTTAATAATCTCCTTCTTCACTACTTCCTTCATTTTTTTCATCCATTTTTCGTTGTTGCTCAATGGGCTGTTTCCCTTCATCTTCTAGCCTAATCTTATGCATACAGAAAGAGGGACTACTGCCTCTGATGTCTGCTTTGCTCCAAGTAATGGTTCTTTTGTGTTGCTTCAGTATTCCAATTAAGTTTTCTTCTTAGCATGCATTGAGACTTGCGCTGACAATTACAGGCAATGTTTCATTGTCACCTAGGAAAACATACTTCAGGTCCGTCAGCAATGGCTTTAACTCCAGAGTCCCAGCTTCTTCAACTGATGGTTTAAACACAGGGATCATTCGATTAGTTAGAACTAAAGATTCCAATTACTAGTCATGTTTCAGCTCACAAATTTTAGCTTTAGCTTTGTGGTCACATTCAGGTGAGATATTGTCTTCAGATGTCACCTCATATTCCTCTGGCATTGATGAGCTTCGTTCATTGAACTCCTCTATAATTAACTAGTCCAAAATATCAATGTGGTGACATTGCTCCTTATTGTGTTACGGAGATGCTTCGAAAACATTGAGGGTTACATGCTCGTTATTATGACGCATGATAAGCTCGCCTTTGAAGACATCTTTAGGTGTGCGTCCCGTTGCTAAAAATGGGTGTCCCAAAATTATGGGCACCTCTTTATCAGCTTCGTAATCAAGTATGATAAAGTCAGCTAGGAATACAAATTTATCAACACGGATAAGAACATCTTTAATTTGTCCTTTAGGTTGTGCCAAAGATCTGTCTGCAAGTTGTAATGTCACTGCAGTGGGCTTTAAATAACCAATCCGTAGTTTCCTGAAAGTTGACAATGGCATAAGATTAATGCTAGCTCCTAGGTCAAAAAGAGCTTTACCAAGTAATATTTTCCAATAGAACATGGAATTGTGAAACTGCCAGGATCTTTCATCTTTGGCGATAATTTATTTGTCAGCACAGTGCTACACCCTTCTGTGAGCGAAATTGTCTCAATATCGAAAAGCTTTTTCTTCTTCGACAATAGCTCTTTCATGAATTTCCTATAGTTGGGGATCTGCACAAGAGCATCAACTAGAAGTATATTAATATGTAATTGTTTCAAGGTAGAAACAAACTGTTGATAATCTTTGTTATGCTTTTTCACCTTGAATCAGTGTAGAAATGGCAAAGGTATGTGTACAACAGGTTGTTTTGTTGTAACTGATTGCGATGACATGGGCAGTTGCATCGATAACTTCTTAGGATGAATGGTAGGCATCGACATGACTACTAGTGGTTCATTATCATGTATTTCTGTCATTTCTTCTTCAGATGCAACTTCTCCTTGTTGCTTTGGTTCCTTTGCGTCCACAGGTGCCTGGTTAGAGCTGCTACTATTGTCGACAGTTTGCTTTCCACTCCGTAACTTAATAGCCTTACAATGCTCTTTACCTTTTTTATTTTGATTTTCAGTATCACTTGGCAAAGCACCTGGTTGTTTTGCGCTCATATTAGAAGCCAATTATCCTAATTGTGCTTCCAACACTCGGATGGAAGAATAATTTCCTTGCATAATTGCTTCTGTTCTCGTAATATGCTCTCGCATCAATGCTTCAAGAGTAGCCATGGATCTACTCTTGGTTGAGAGTATTGTTGCTACTATTGTTGATGTTGTCCTTCCATATTTGACATCACATTCTGTTGTGGTGGCATTCGGGCTTGAGGATACATCTGGTTATATGACTACATCTGATTTTGTGATCGCATCTGATCTTGTTGTGCATTCAATTACAGATTGTGATTATAATTCTACTGCTATTGACTGTAACTCGATTGTCTAAAATTTCCTTGATTTGAGGAATTCCCATATCTATATGTGGATGTATTTTGACTCCCCCAAGGTTGTTGAGCTCTACTTGAACTGTTGTATGAGTTACCATAGGAATTTTCACGAATGTTATTAACATAGAATACATTTTCAGCATGTTGTGGACAATCCTCATAGTTGTGGTTGTCACCACAAATTTCACAGGAAAAAGTCGGGACATCCATCTATTGAGCTACTTGGATAAGGGCAACATTACTTGTTCCCTTCATATTTTTAATCATGTTTGCCAACGAGGATACCTGCGCACTCAAAGCTGATATAGTATATAATTCCATAACACCGGGAATTGTTTTTACTTGAGCAGCACGAGAAATTGGGTATTGATAGTCATTTTGTGCAATTCTCTCTAATATTCGTACGACTTCATTATAGGTGCAATATAATAATGGACCATTAACTGATGCATCGACAAGATTTCTTGTCTGCGCATTTAATCCATTGTAGAAGATCTCGATTTGAGTTTCTTGTTGGATTCCATGCATGGGACAACGTCTCAGCAAAGTTTTGTAATGTTCCTACATAATGTGTAAGTTCTCATCATCCAGTTGATGATATGCCGTGATATCATTCTACAATCTAGCATTCATTGTTGGCGAATTAAATCGCAAAATGAACTACGTTGCTAGCGCATTCCAAGAAGTAATGGATCCAGCCAGTAAACCAAGGAACCATATTCTTGCCCTTCCTTGCAAAGAATAAGGGAACAACTGCATCTTCAAGGCGTCATCAGGAACACCATGTTGACTGAAAGAAGCACATATGAGTAGAAAAGATTTGAGATGCTCTCTAGCATCTTTGTGAGGTAAACCTGCATATTGTCCATTCAAGTTAAGCATTTGAAACATAACCGGTTTTAATTCGAAATTACCAGCTTGTATTGTTGGCCTAACAACCCCTGGTTGTAAATCATCGAGCACAGGAATAACGAAATCTCTGATTGTCCTGTTAGGAATTTGCTTTGCTTGTGGCAGCGGTGGTGGTATATTATTAACTCTTTGCGGCTGGAGGAACAACATTTTGTGGTAGCAATGGTGGTAGATTATTGTTATTTCCAGCCATTTTTCTTTGCTCTTGCTTTCTCCTCCGAATTGTCCTTTCAAGTTCTGGATCAAAACTAACAATGTCCTTAGGATTTCTTCTTGTGGACATAAAACACCTAACAAAGAAAATTGAAAAGAATTAACAAAAGATTAGTAATCAGTAAACGGTTAGAAAACAACAAAAAAATGCAATGACAAAAAAATAAACATTAAACAAACGCCATCCCCGACAACGGTGCCAAAACTTGATCGCGCTATGAACGTCACAACAAATAATGTGCAAGCGTACAATATCAATGCAATAATAGTAGAAAGAAATAAATTTAGCAGATATCGATCCCACAGATATTATTGTTTATTGTTTAATCTGTCGAAGCATTCTGAGTTGAAATGAGAAGATCTGTAAAGAGTTATGTCAATGCAACTAGGTTAAAGTTATACAAGTTAAGAAGTAAATCTATCAGCACAATCAGAATGTTAAATTTCAGAGCAAATTATAAAAAATGAATAGATTGTTGAGAAGTTGTAAAGTAAACTCAGAACTTAAAATAAATGGATCAAGTGTAAAGAAGTGGAGAGGATCACTGACTTCACAAGTGGTAATGTTAAATGTGACTATAAGGTTTCTTATAGATGAATTTTTCGCCGTAATTATGCTCCAATAAAATCTTATTAATATCAACTCTCTATTTCTCAAAGACTCAAGCACTCACAACTACCGCACCTTCCAGTGCTGGTCATGCTTTGCACTAAAGAACAAGTGACCAAAATTCCTTCTAGTCTCAAGCAACTTTCACTGTCTTGCTTGTTAATTTTACCTTTCATTGCACCTTCCAGTGTCTATGATTGCAATTGCAATTCCATGGTCAAACAGTTAAATCCAAAGATAAACAAATGAGAAGAATTAAATAAGAATCAAAGTAATCTTACATTAAAAGACACTTTCGTGTACAATCAATTGTCATTTGAAATCATTAGCATTAAAATAGGGATTAACAAATGAATTGAAGCATACTATTCCTAAGCTACTAGGATTATCCCCTTACCGTTCCTTTTGCGTCGCATCAAGCTCTTCTTGTCAGAAGATGTTTCGCCTTTGCTGGATCATATCACTGTCCTTCGGATCAAGCTTCCATGGCAGCTTTGGATGAGAGAAATTTAGATTTGAAATCTTCACAACTTAATATCATCTTCTCTTTTTGTCCTTCTATTTATAATCACTGGTTCCTTCTAGATCTTTCTCTCTTCTCAAATCTAACACCTTTTTGTAGCTGTAGAAGTTGTTATTTGCCAGCTATGCACTCACGCAAATATGATTTGTTCTTTGAGAAGTTACAGATTGTCGTGACTTCTCTAGATGAAAATTATGTCTCTAATTTACTGCGACAATTTTGTCCTGAGCTGGTGCTTCTAGATAAGTTAGTAGCGTGAAATCCTTGATAAGTTATGCAAACATTCATGTGACGACATATTTGGCCGCAATTTTGGATCAACTTGTGACCACAATTCTGAATGCTTCCCAACTCTAATCCTTCCAGGTGGATTTCTGCGCTGACAACTTCAGACGCAAAACAGGTGCTAAATACAGTGATATTAATAGCATAAAAGAGATAAAATGAAAGAAATTAAGATCAAAACATCATTGAGTTATAAAATGCAAACTAAGTATGAAATGCTGAAAATGCATGCTAAATATGATACAAAAGGACAAATAATACACTAATTTAGGGAGAATTTAAGTGTCATTTCTAATGCTATCAATTGTAAAAGCGCTTATTTATAGTCTAAATTTGTAGGTCAAATAATAATAAAATAATCTTAGACTAATTAGAGTTTGACTGAAACAAATAAACAAAGTTTAATTAGAAGATTATTTCTCAAATTTGATTGAAATATGAGCCATACTTAACAAATGGTCCTTCAAAGAATTTATCTAAATTCTAAATCATTTCTAAACCAACATGACCTGATGTCAAATGGAGTAGTTATTTTAGTTCATTTTCGCATTTGACGAGCTTGTTTTCTAGCACTTTTATAATTAATTACTATATTTTCAGTATTACTAGGGTAGGAACTAAAAGTCAATAAAATATGTGTTTTATGCATTTTCTATTATTTTAGTGACCCGTAAGGTCGACTCGGGCCTCCTGAGTGACTATTGAGCTAATCAAGTGTGTAGGATGCCAATTTAGTCCAAGAATACAAGGAATAATGATCAGGCCATGAGACAAGGAGCTCGGTAAGCCAACAAAGCTACCAAAGGCCTGAAACATACTTGACGTCATGACAAGGAGCTTTCTCTCTTCATGACGACGTGACAAAAATGTGAAGATCTACATGGTGGCGAGCTCACGACGAGGAGCACACCCATGTTACGACGACATTACGATGACATGCCAAAATATGCCTGGTTCTTTGGATGAAACTTTTGGGTTATTTGGACAATAGCTTTCAGCAAAATATTTTATTAATTGGTATCTAAGTTTATCTAGGACTAAGTGGTCACCAAGTAAGCCATTGCCAATATAAGAAACCTTATGGTCACTGGAATTGTAAGCAAACTTAGAGAGACAATTTTTATAATTCAGTTTTCTTTGTATTTTGTTTTCATGTTTGTGTGTTTGAATTCTTCTATTCCGATGTGAAGACAATTGCGATCGGAGATTGCTCTAACACCGTGCTTCAATATAGATATTCATGAGCTGTCTCCTACCTCTTATTCTTTTATTTATATCTTTATTAACCTTATTAATTAGCGTTTGTATGAATAGTGGAATAGATTATTGTGCTTTACTCATATCTTGCATGATTCAATTATTAAATTGATTTATTTGTTAAGTGATTATTTATCTGGAATTGGTTGTTTATTCAAGAGTACTTAGTATATTAGGGAGTGACACCCCTAATAGAATATCAAGATAGGTGAGATCGAAAGGGTATCTTGTGCCAAGAGGAGAGATCGGAAGGGTATCCATATGCTTAAGAAGAGATTCAAAGGGTGACTTAGGTGGTAATCCTTAGTGAAGATGAACCGGGAGGGTAGTCTTAGCTAAAGGTGATAAATAACTCAATTTAGGATAATTAATTATTTAATTAGATAATTAAGAATTTAATCAATCAGAAGCTAAAGTCTCACATTGTTGACACTAGGAATAGGAAAGTCCATTAGGTTGATTTAGGTTAGTTAATTTAATTATTTTAATTAAAATATTAATTTGGATTCACACTACTAATTCGTGACTCGATTAGATTAGTAATTATTTTCTGTAGTTGATTTAATAATAGTTCTCCAATATGCAATCCCTTGGGTACGATCCTTGAAATACTTGCTAGTGTTTCGTTATAAACTGTACTATAGTACAATTATACTCATACGCTTGTGAACACAGCCGATTTAATTTTATATATATTTTATGTGCTATTTATACACGATTATAGGCAGTCACAACACCCAACTATTTATGTCTTATCCTTCTTTTCTTAACTATTTCTTCAATTACTTATTGAAAACAACAACAATTATGTTTTTTTTAAGATTCTATTTGTTTCTCCACTATTCAAGATTAGAAAAGAAAAACCAGATAAGTTCATCAAAATCATGAAGACAAATGCAAATCTAATCTTATTTTTTGGGGCGTTCTTTATTTTTTCTTGTTTTTGTTTTTCAGTATCTTCAGTCAAATTTGGTTCTAGATTTCCTTCTTGATAGTACTAGAAAGAACCATTTATTTCTCCATACTTATTGTTTAAGTTTGTCCCATTTAGTCATCCTTAGCACATATTTTAACATTTTTAGGTTAGTTTATTGCATTTTCTAACTCAATGGACCTTAGTTTAGTTGCTCTTAATTTTGTCGTATTTTACTACTAATGTCGCTACATGAGTCTATTCAGAATTGCGCCTAGAATTTTCACTACATGACGATATCCAAAATTGCGCACAAAATTATCACTGCATGAGCATGCCCAGAATTTTCGCTGCAGGAACTCGTTCAAAATTATCACTGTGTGAATATGTCCAGAGTTGTCGCTGTATAAGCATGTCCAAAATTGTGCCCAGAATTGTTGCCACACCTGATAGCTGTTTGGATAAGAACAAAAATTACATGAGCTGTCCAATCTGGTATAACCAACTGGTACAACCATAGATAGCTCAATTCTGCAAAAGAGACATCTGTACAATTTGGAGAGATATAAATACTCACAAGGAAAGAGAAAATCTCTCTCTCTCTCTCCTTTTAATCTCATTTGGTGCATATTCTTCTTCAACCAAGCCTTTGAAGCTTTTCTACTAGGGGGCTTGAGGCCCTCCATGGGTGAACTAACATGAAGGGATGTAGATCTGCTCCCGACAAGGAGACCTAAGTGCGATGCAAGGGGGAAGTAAGGGAGCAAGTTGAGTAGCCTAGGAATAGAATTTTCCATTTGTTCTTTTACATTTCTATTCTTAAACACTGGTGATTAATGTTCTTTTCAAGTTTGTATGGAAGTACTATTAATTTTTAGACTAAATGATATATATTATTCAAGCTTGATTTTATTGTTAAATATTTGGGTTTGATTGTTTTAATCACGGAAGTGTGATTGTAGTCATTGTTTCTGAAAGGTGCAGTGATAAATTAAATTAACAAGCAAGACAATGGAAGTTGCTTAGGGATTGAAGGAATTTAATCCACTTGTTCTTAAATGTGTTGCATTGCCAACACTAGAAGGTGTGGTTAGTATGCATGTTTAAGTCTTAGATCTAATAGAGAAGTCAAGTTTGGTAAGACATTCATTGTGCTTATTTGCAACGACAAGCATTTAGTATTGTACACCTTGTGAGCCACACTTAGTATTCTGCTGACTATCCACATTGGGGACCCCATTTCATTATTATTGTGTTTTATCTTTAATTTTACATTATTACTCCGACAACTATTATCACAAATTATCGCATTTTAATTGCACTGATATTAATAGACAGAAGACAACCATTATCGTGGGATCGATATCCGATAGATTCACGTCTATCTACTATACTTGCATTGACAGTGTACGCTTGTACATATTTGCTATGACGTTCGTAGTCACTTCTCCAGCCATTGAAGCAGAGCAAGTAAAGCTTGCTAGAAAAATTAGAAGTACTAATAAGCTTTATAAAACAAAACATTTCAACTAAATCCTTCATCATTTCAACTTCAATCCCAAAAGTTACCGAAAATTTCAACATAACTATTTAATCAATGACACTTATTGGGGTGGTGCAAAGAAAAATTCCCCAATCTTTGTTTATAGTGGAAATGAAGGACATATTGAATGGTTTGCTGAAAATATTGGACTTATCTTCCGTTGAAATACAGGTTTAAAAATGCAGCAAAAAATAAATCTAGGGAAAACATATTTTTAAATTTTTTTTCCAAAATAAGATCTTGGTTGTGATATCTAGTCGTGCTATGAACTTCACAGCAATTTGTGCAAGCGTACACTGTCGATGCAAGTATAGTAGATAGGTTTAAAACTATCAGATATCGATCCCACTGAGATGGCTACTTATGTTTGTAACTGTCGATGCAAAGGAAGTTTAAACAAAATAGATTGTGATGAATAATGTCAGAGCAAATTAATAAGAAAATGCAGTAAAGGTTTGAGAATAATTTGTCGAAGCAATTTAAGGAAATTTAAGAAGTAAAAACAGTGATAATGAGATGGGGTTCCCTGACTTGAAAAGTTGCCAGCAGCTAAATGCGATCACAAGGTAAATGATAGATAAATTGTCGCTGCAATTAAGCTCAATGAAATCTTACCAACCTCAACTTCCCTGTTTATCAAAAACTCAAATACTCACACTAACCACACCTTCCAGTGCTGACAATGCAAAATATTCAAGAACAAGTGGACAAAATTTCCTTCGATCCTCAAGCAACTTCCGTTGACTTGCTTGTTAACTTAATTTGTCGCTGCACTTTCCAGTGACAGTGACTGCAATTACACTTCCGTGGTCAAACAATTAAATCCAAAGATAAATAATAAAGGAAATATTGAGTAGATATCATATTTGATTTGAAATTAAATTGTACTTCCATACAAATTCAACTAATCAAAATTCATCAACATTAAAGAGAGAATAACAGAATAAATTGAAGCATCCTATTCCTAGTCTACTAGAACCATTCCTTTACACTCCTCTTGCATCGCATTTAGGAATGCTCCTCGTCAGGAGCAGATTTGTCTTCTCGTCACAGTCAGGTTGCCCTTAAGGAAATTAAGCTGCCATGGAAGCAAGCTTAAGAAAAATGTTGAAGAAAAAGTTTTAATGCCTCAAAAATCTGGAAGATGAATCCCATCGAAGATCCTCTCCTATCAGTATTTATCAACAACTGCCCAGTATAGGTGTCCTCCCTTTCAAATCCAACATCCTCTAGTTGTACAAGTTGGTTATACCAACTGTACACTCACACAGATCTAGTGTGTTCATCAAACAGTTATCGATTGTAGCGACATTTCTGGGCACAAATTTGGATTCTATTTTATGGCGACAACCTTGGATACCTGCATGCGTTGATCCTTCAGGGCAGGTTCCTACACTAACATCTTTGGATGCAATGCTGAACAACTAATTGTGGCTACATTAGTAACAAAAACAGGATAAAATTAAAGAAAATTAAACCAAGCATCACTGAGTTAGTAAATGTAGTCACTACGTTAAAAATGCTAAAATGCATGCTAAAAAATGATAAAATGGGAACAAATTATACCCTAAGTAAAGAAAAATAAATGGTCTTTTCTAATGCTATTAATATCTAAAGTAATAAACACTGAATCAAAATTGTAACTTTTTCGTTTCATCTAGGATGAACGCTTAGACCGAGTAGTCTTCTCCACTATTCTCAAGCTCACGTTTGCCGAGTGTGGGCTCGCTTCGAATAAAAAAAATTCACAAAAATTACCAATTGGGTAATTTCTATAAACTTCTTGGGTCAAGTTGTAAATAAAAAAAATTCTCTAGAAATTTTCTGCAATAATCTCTTCAGAGAATTTTCTCTCTATAACCTTCTCTTGAATTCAAGTGTATGAAAAATAATGACCCAAGGTTCTCTATATATAAGAAAAGTTTAGAGCGTTCAACTATGATTAAACTTAATCACTTTAATATTAAATTAATATAATATTTATCAAGATAAACATTAAATTAAATTTAATATTAAGATAATCACTTTAATATTAAATTAATAAAATACTATTAAAATAAGTATTAAATTAAATTTAATATTAAACTATTAAAATAATATTATTTTTGGAATAGATAATCTGACAAGTTCAATTACCCATTGAGTCAATTGTTTGACTTGAAAATTAATTTCCAAAAATATCATATTAATTTTAATTAATTTGATTAATTTAATTTTACTTGATCAAAATTAATTTTCCAAAAATTATTTAGATTTTCCAAATTAATTTTTCAAGAAAATTCTTTAATCAAATTCTCTAGTTAAACAATTCTCACGACCACCTAATTTATTTCCAAATCAAATAAATCGGCTCAATTAAATTTTTTCCAAAAGTCGTAGAATTTTCTTCTGATTCAATGCAATTCGATCAAGCTTTTGTTGAGCTAGCGGAGGGACCAATCGGACATATACAATTAGGCTCTAGTAATTGCAATTATGTTAAGAAGCATCGTTCTGAAAATTCGCAATTACTTAATCATGGAGTCAGTCCACAAGAAGTACAATGATTGAAAACTCTTTATTGCATACATTTTACGAAAGCAATTCATCCATGTACTTTGTCTAATGACCTCGTCATGTGTGTGTTACCCTCATATAATATCCTTGATTCCTTTGAGTTAAATCTTGTGCCACCCCAAACCAGACCAGAACTGACTGGCCCGAATCTGAAGTGACACATTCTAGCACAAAACCACCCAAAACACACCCCAACCTTATAACACCTCAATTCTAACTAATAATTATTTAACCTTATTACGGAAGTGATTTGTGAACCATTTCAAAACTTTTTTTTCCTTAATCCAATTATCAATTAAGGCTATATTAGCTAAGTTTTACTGCCTTAATCATATATACAATTCTAATTAATCCAATTACAACTAATAAACAACATGTATACATAATTTAAACATTCAAAATCATGCTTAACAAACAATAATTAAATCATACAATGGACTTACCTTAGCCATAAAGCTATCCACTCCTTGACAAGCTATAATTAAAATGTATTAGTGAAAATTTCATGCTTCAATCACCATGTTATCAGTTAGCAACATGCAATAATACACTCAACATTTAACCAATAAATCAAACATTAGAAACAAATATAACACCTCAAAATCAATGTCCAAATGTAAGTCTCAAACATCCATTACAAGTGTATCAAATTATCCCAATTGAGTGCCATAATGCCCTCTAATGTATCTGATAGAAAATTCCTTATTCTATACCATCAAGTAGCCTTAAACTTGGATTAGCCTTTGCCCTTGCTCCTTAACTCCCCAAAGCTGGAAAACTCTGCACAAAGCTATGAGGGTGTGAGTTGAAAAGCTCAATGAATGGCCATAAATTCTTGTATCAAATTTTGAGTATATGAATCACAATTTCAATTATATTTTCATGCTCAACTATGGCATTCAATTGACTGGAATTTCCAACAACATCACAACATCATAACATCATAACCTCACATGTTATTCCATGAATAAAAGTCACATTTATTATAGCAAATGAAAACATAATTTAATTAACAAACAAACACTTATATTGGTAAATGCCATCCATGGCAAAATATAAACATGCGATCATGCATTAGATAAACATATCTTTGATCTCATAAATATCGAATACAATTCTCTGGTTTAGTGGGGTGTAGACACACCCACTTATATAACCTCAAAATCACCAATGATTGAGTGGAAAAAAAGCTCAACACTCTCTTATCCACTCTAGCAAAATCAATACTCCTAGATCCATATGCTCACAAATAACACTTGTAGTGGTGAGTACTCACTAATCCTATGGCATGTCATCTATATCCAATGGATCCACCACGCAATGTTGCCAATATAACCGATCACACAGGGCATAAACACTAATATTTAAGCACTTAATTCATTATATAAAAATTCAATTTAAAGCATGTCACTTAGCAATTTTAGTATCAACATAAATAAACACAAAAAAATGTATTTGTCCATGGATCTAAAATCAATCATAAAACCATCATCAAGTGCTCTAATATATAGTAATTCATGCTCCAATTATTAATCAATACAATTCAAATCAATCATACCAAACACACTATTCATAGTTTTCATAAATCATTTACAAATATACTTTTAGAAAATTAAAATCAATTTTGAAATCTAAACCACATGAGATATAATTGAATCACTAGAAACATAATTCAAAACCCTAATTCAGAATGTAAATAGACATGTTCACCAATTGCCTTCGAAAACCACTCACATTCACACTTTGCTTCTTAAGCCAAAGTGTATCAAGTAGCTGTGTTTAGACCTCTAATCTGATTAGCAGTGGCTTGTCCTTGATGTGGAGCTTAAACAGAGATAAAATAAATGTTACAAGCTATCATTAACAACAAGAAAATCAAAAAATAATGAACAACAAAGATCTGAAACGCCTCTCTAGTCTACCTTATCGAAAACTCACAATCTAGTTGAAACACAAATTTTAGCCCCTAAATGACCTTCTCTATACCAAAAATCATTTCTAAACATCATATCTAATCTATAAACAAAAAACCTAAGCATCAATTTCATCAAACAAACTATTTCATAATTTTCTGGAAAATAAACTCATGTTCTTAGTTAAAAACGAATTTGTCAAAATTGATCAACCAAACGAGTTTAATCTTTTGTTTTCTAATAAAAAACATCTTAATAAACATTATTTGAGCTTAGAAATCCATTTAAACTTGGCTTCCAACCCAAAACCATGAATTCACCATTGATGAATCTCATGTTCAATAGGTAAGAGATCAAATTTTGAAAAACCATTTTAATCAATTTAAATCGAAAATAATGATTAAAAACAACCTTAGAATGAATTTAGAGTTAAGAGAATACCTTCAAGATATTTGAAGAACTCGGATGAGTTTTTCTCAACTTTGAAAATCTTTTCTGGACAATTTTGAGAGAATTTGGAGAGAATAAGAGATGAGATCCCACCTGATTTTCAAAAATTGGAGAAATTGCCAACAGACCACTCCCATAATTCCCTTGTTTTACAAAATAATCCTTTCCCTCCATAATTTCGAAAATATGAGTAATTTTCCATAGAACCACTCAAACATTTCCCTTATTTTACAAAATGGTCTTATGTAATTAACATTTCCCTCCATAATTCTCTAAATTAAACCCCCATTTTAATTTATTTTTTTCAATTCTAATTTGACCCAAAAATTATTTAAAACTATAAAATTAATTTTACAAAAAATATTTTTATTTTCCAGAATATTAGTTCCCGATTTTTAAATGAAATTAAGCTAACTAAAAAAATACTAATAAACCCGATTAACTCCTAATTTTCACTCGAAACCCGATAAACTTACTTGAAACTACTATACCTATTTTTAGGGCCTTCCAAATCTCTCCCTCTTAAAAGAAATTTTGTCCCTCAAATTTTATCCCTGAAATTTACCTAAGTCAAACAAATACGAGTACTGACACCTCATGATATCTTCCGGCTCCCAAGTAGTTTCCTAAGTCTTGTGGTTGTGCCATAAAACTTTCACCAATGGAACAGTCATACTGCACAGCACCTTGACCTCACGGTTTAAGATCGTAAACGGTTCCTCCTCATACGAAAGGTCAAATTGTACCTCAATGTCCTCAACAAGAACAACATGGGAAGGATCCGATCTATACCTCCGAAGCATGGAAACATGGAAGACATTGTGAATGCACTAAAGCTTAGGCGGCAACAGAAGATGATAAGCAACCGGTCCAATCCGCTCAATCACTTTGTAAGGACCAATGAACTTCGGACTAAGCTTACCCTTCCACCCAAACCTAAAAACCTTCTTCCAAGATGAGACCTTTGACCACCTCCGAACATACTCCCGTTCGACGTGTATTTTGGGATTTCGCAACGAAGTAATGAGTACTGCGAGGATCATACCCAAGGGAGGTAGAGAAATAGTAATTTCGATCCCTACATAGAAAATTCTGAATTAGTACTCCTCTTAAAATTGTAGTACGAAAATAAAATAAAAGATTTTAGGTTTTTAAAGTAGTAGTAAAAATCATAAAATAAACTAAGGGAAATGAGACAAAGGATTCGATAAACTGATTGTTGGGGGATTAGCTCACTTCTGTATAATTTCTTCAACTGTTGCCTTTGAGATTTTTGTTAATCAACTAGATGCTACCCTAGCAGGATATTCCGATCTTCCACTAACATAACAAGTCAACAAGAACTTATCTTCTGACCTTATAGTTTAGATTGGTTTGGGGTAAAGGTGTTTATGAATGGGCAATACCAATTTTGGGTTAATTCCCACCTAAATGACTTCCTTGGATTTTCAAGCCTAGGGTTTGTTTCACGTTCTTCCTTTTCCAAATAGTTAATCCGTTGAAGATCCCTATACAATAATTAAATAATTATACCTCCACTCCCTAAACCCCTCAAAAGGGATTAGTTCCTCATGGTTTCTTGGGACATTATAATTTCAATAAAAAGAATAAACCTAAGAAATAAGATTGCAAATATAATAGAAGAAACTCAAGGATTTGTATTGCAATCTGTTGGAACGAATCCTCAATTGTTTATGCTAACGTATAAATCACGTGTCCTTAAAATGAAAATGAAAATGAAAATACTAAAACCTAAATAAAAGAAAATAACTAAAACCTAAATCACAAGAAGGAATTCAACTAAAAAAAAGTGTGTAAAACTAAGTGCTAGAGGAGCCTTATTGTATTTGGACGGTCGTTTTCCTTAGCGCTAGGTCAGCTATTGTTCTTCGATTTTAGGTTGTGTTATAAAGAACAAAACGCCCTTCACTGGATGTAATTCCCCTTTCAAGAGTCGATGTCGCAACACATAGGAGCCATTTCACGACATGGCATACAGTTTACTCCTTTGGTGTGATTTTCAAGCATTTTCACAACATGCTATGCTAGTGTCATGACATAGAAGACAACTTCAGGATTTTTTGATTCTGGTCCCTATGTTGTGACATTGCCTGTCCCATGTCGTGACATAGTGATCAATTTCAATGTAGTTTGTCTTCTAAGGGTCTCCTACACACTCACAAAGTTCATTAACCAACCTTTAGGCCTCACTCGATCCTAAAGTCAATAAAAGAGACCTTTTTACACATTTTATTCAATATATGAAAACTAAAGTAAATCCTAAGTAATTCTACCGTAAATGCCTAATTTCAACCTCCTAAAGTGTGAAAACTAGTTTAATATGCTAGGTCGAATTACGGTAGATCAAACTACCCCACACTTAAGTCATTGTTTGTCCTCAAGCAAAAAAATAAAAAACAAAAATAATAAAAAATCATAAAAGCTTGAGCACATATCACACAAGGATTATGTTCGAAACATCTACCTTAGGCATTTTATATATTCTAATAATTTCAGCATGATAAAGAAATATTCTTACCACTTTTGATTTAAAACCTCTAAGTTCAGAAAGTTACAAAAGATACAAATGTAAAGGTCTTATCTGTATAGTTTCATCAATGACTAATATAAGTACTTTAATTATCCTATTATAATACAAATAGCTGTAATGGGATTTTTAAATTCCATATTCATTCATGCATAGATTTATTTAAGTCACATAGGTCTTTTCGGCTTGTAACGTTCTGAGGCTTAGGACAGGTCTGAATTGTAAAAGAATGGTAAGCATCAAAAGGTTACAAACATGAAAATAGTTTGACACATGTATTGTTCCCTATTCTTCCCTTTTACTATCCTTATTCCCGCTCACAGTCTTATTTCTCCTTCTCTCACATCCCTTATCTCTCCAATTAGGAAATATCAATATGGTATAATCCCTTTAGCTAGCCTATAAGCATTTTTACATTCTTGAACATGTTTTTCTTTTGACTTTGTGACTTTGTCGACTTTCATGCTTTTTCTCACTCAAGATTAATATTTTTCATTCATTTCTACTCATCTTTTTCTTCTTTTGGATTTTTTTTCTTGTTTCACAATTTTGCTATACAAAAGTTCGTATGCCACATTAATCTTTCCTATTTCTCTCTTATTTTACAAACTCCACCTCGATGTGTCTACTTACCCTCAATACATATGGCCATATGTCTATAATCATGCAATTTAAGATGAAAGAAAAGGATAAACACAAACTGACTTTACTTTTAAGGTTTTATGGTTTGTAATGAGGTTCATCAAGAAGACTCAATAGGCTTAAAGATTTGTACTAATAGGAAAAAACCAGAATAGGTTTGCTTTTTGGCTCGAAGTGTTTCCAAATAATGCGTTAGGTCATTCCTAAATATCTATGCATAAACTTCAATTTTAATCACACAATCCGAAAAGTATCATTTATCATATTTACTAGCATGCTTGTTTCCTCAAATTATTCATGTCATTTGGTACAAATAATATCTTTTAACCTATATGTAGTGTAACCTATAGAACTTAGTAATCTCATGCTTAAAAATTTACAAATTACTCATAATCATGCCAAATTTAATCAAAAATACAATCAACCTATGTACATTATCCTAACTAGTAACTTGTATTTATAAAAGCTCAAGCACGCGACAAGAAACAACATAAAAAACAGAAATAAAAAAAACCAAAATTCTATGTCACCCCCACACTTTAGAAAACACATTGTCCTCAATGTGTTACCCTTAAAAAGTTAGGAAAAAAGTTACCTGATTGATCTTGAATGGCTCTTCAACTAATGGTGGGTTCCTCCTTCTTTTGACGTGAATGGCTCAAAATGTTGTACCTTCTTTGTATGGGGTTCCTACATAAAAGATCAAAATAGATAGACGAAAATAAATCTAATACTACCCCTACTTCTACTAGTAAATAAGTCCTCAAAAAGAAAATTATCCAAATATTACAAGTCTCAAAATACAGTCTAACAAAAATAATCCTCGTCCATCTCATCATCCTCTTCATCGCTCTCTTATCCACTTTCAGTTGTTGGCCTAAACATATCAGGTGTATAGTTAGGGACCCGAATGTTATTTTTTCGAGAAAATTCTTGAAATAGTGATCTCAATTCTTGCATTCATTGTATCATCCAATCTAGTTTTGGATGACTTCCCTCACCAACTTCCTGTTGGGCTGCCACCAACCTTTGTGATGAAGCCGGTGTGGTTGTCGTCTCTCTTTGTCTCTTCTTCCCTTCCTTAATCTACTTGGCACAAAGCTTAACATATTGTTGGAAGAGAGTATCACCAAGGATGCTCCTTGACGGCTTCAAGGATTGTTCAGTAGATGTCATGGGCACTTCAACCCTTTTGCATAAAGTCGTAACTAAGTGAGGGAAGAATACACCCACTCTGTGGTTTCTCCACACCTGCTTTTTTTGTAAAATTATAGACAATAATATCGCTCGAAAGGTATTGACATTAGAGTCATTTAATGTAGGTACAATATGTTTGCATATAAATTGAATCCACATTTTTGCTTTTGGAAACATAATTTCTTGATTTAACGAAGTTGGAATACTAGTGCCCGACTTGTATTTCCACTCACTCTTTCCCTCAGTTAGTTAGTTTATCACATTATCCATATCTATGTCTTTGAAATATTCTAAATCAGTTTGGTCTAAGAAATCTTGTTCATAGTATGGAGCATAAAAGAATTTACAAATAACTTTAAGGGTGACTTTTACATTAATTCTTCTTACCATTATCGTATCCCATGTAGCATCAATAGTAGTCCTAAACATCTTAGTGATGCGTAGAATTCTTGAACTACTGGAACTATTGCTAGTTCTTTGGGAATTGTCCAAAATCATTCCCACCTATGGTATCGAACTAGTGTCCATATTTTATAAAGATAACCATCAATAGATCAAAGACCCCTTTCTTGAATGAATGTTTTCCCTTGAAGTTCGTTAAAATTTTTTTCAACATTCTCGTTTAGAAATCTTGAAGGGTTTGGACCCGTTGATGGTTCCAATTCAATTGTTCATCTAATCTTCCTAAGATACATTTTGTGTAAGTATGGAAAATCAAGAAGTTTTAAAGTTAGGAACCCTTAACCTGAGTTGGTGCAATTCCTTTTGGTTTCTGTACAAGATGTCAATCCTTGCTCCTTTACTTTAGGTTTAAAATCTATACAAGAGAAAAGAAGAAGAAAATTGAAGGTATTTTAGGGTTTCAAAAGATTAGAGATGAGTTTTAGAAGTAATATGATGTTAGTAACATGTTTAATATATATAGTGATTGGAAACTAGGGTTTAAAAGTGTTAAAAATCTGTAAAAATTAAGGTTTGGCTACCGGGTTGTGTAGTTGGATCGGGCCGACCCTGTAAAATTTGCAGTCGACTCGTGACACGAACATGTTGGTGTCATAACGTCCCCTTCAATTTTGCATTGTCACGACGAAGAGACTCCGTGTCACGACATCTTTATCAACTCTAGATTTTTCTAATCTGTCACCTCTGTCCCGACACGAGGAAAGTATGTCGTGACATAACCTTGTTTCCTGGTATCTATTGAAAGAAAAACTGTTAGAAATATTTACAATAATATACAAAAATGAAACTCTCACATCCACCATCATGTTTTACTGCTGGATTTGTTCGTTAGTTTTACCCTCCCCAGTTTGCTCCACGTTTTCTCGGCATTTATCTACCATCCACATACCGTTCCAGTTTTTCAACCCATCCTTTTCTTTAAATCGATTGATTCATTCTTTATTCATGAAATGAGTCTTACTGTGTCCTATAGTAAGCATATGGCATCGTTCTCTTTACTCCTCGATTTCATCTAGCCTATCCCCACATTTAAAGATTTCTATCTCACCATTGATCTTCATGGTTAACTCATTTGTGTTTAAGTCAATGGTTAATCTAGATGTGACTAAAAGAGTCTTCTTAGTAAGATTGATATATCGCTATCTTCCTCGAAGTCTAAAACCATAAAATCTGCATGGATAATAAAATCTCTTACTTGGACCAATACAGCTTCCAAGATTCCCTTAGGTCGTACAGAAGATCTATCAGCCAACTGTAAGGTCACTTGTGTATTTCTAAGATCTCCATACTCTAGTTTCTCAAAAGTCAAAAGAGACATTAGGTTTATACTGGCTCCAAGATTGCATAAGGCTTTACTAAACTGAAGATTCCCATTTTTTATTGGAATTGTAAAGTTGTCGGGATTCTTTAGTTTTTGAGGAATTCGTTTAGAGATGATGCGCTACAACATGCGTTGACTTCCACTTGTTCACCCACTCTGATTTTCCTACGCTTTGACATAATTTTGGACTTTCTCTATCAATTCAAATTAGAGGTAAGTTAACATTTAAGGTTTTAAATAATTCAAGAAACTTACAAACTCGTCTTCATCCTATCTCTTTTTCTCCTCTAACCTTTTAGGGAACGAAACGGTCGTACCTTTATTTTCTTTGGGGATATCATCCTCTTTTGTTTGCACTTCTTTTGCAGGTACTTCCTTATTTATTGTGACTTTAATGTCATCATCTGAGGGTATCTCTATGATGTTGTTTGACTTTTTGTGCTCTTCTCCCTCATTAAGATTTTCTAGGCTACTTAGTACTTTACCCGATCTAACTTCGATCACTTGACATGCTTTTTTCCCTCTCTTCTGGGATTTTTCTCTGTGCTTCTAGGGATGTCAGGGCCAATTTGTCTTTTAATGCCTCCCATCATACTCTAAAATTGGCCCATTTATTCCTCTAGTTTTGTCAAGGTTTTCGAAGAATTAGTGCACCTAGACTGCATTTTCTTTACCTTGGTGGGCATAGACTGTATCTGCCCCTCTATTTGATCAAACTTTTGACAACATACAGTATAGCTATTTTGATTAACTCTCTTTGATTGCCTCTGTAAAAATGGAGGTTGATAGTTTGTACTTCTCTATTGGTTGGCATTACCACTTCCTGCTTGGTTTCATCCCCAAGTTTGGATGATCCTTCCAATCGGGATTATAGGTATTTGAATAAGGGTTTCCACCTCTATTCCTAACATAGTTTACATCCTTAGTGGTATCCGTGAAATAGTGATAGAGAGGTTTGTCATCCACTTGTGACGATGGTGCACCTATTGTAGATTCAATTAGTTAAGTTTTTCCAACAGTTGGTATTTATCATCTTCTTGAATCATCTTAACCAAGGAAATTTCTACCCATATATGAATCATTCAGTTGGCCACTGATAGGATTTCATTACCATATTCTCGATCAATCCATAGGCATCATTATAAGTTTTGTTCATTAGGGGTCCTCTTGTCGCACCATCAAGCCCATATCTAGCAGATGTGTCCAACCCATTGTAGAAGGTTTGTAGTTGCAACCATTTCGGAAAACCATGGTGTGGACACTTTTGCAACAAAGTTTTGAAACATTCCCATGTCTCATGAAATCCTTCTCCTTCAAATTACAGAAAGGTAGAAATCTCTCTTCTCAACTGAACCGTTTTACTAATGGGGAAAAACTTCTATAAGAATAATCCTGCAAGCTCATCCCATGTAGTAATAGAACCTGGTGCCTGCGCATCTAACCAAGAAAAGGCATTGTCAGTTAGAGAGAATGAAAATAATCAAAGACGAATGGCATCATCAATAACACCATTATATTTAAAAGTATCGTATAATTGTAAAAATCACTTTAAATTTAAACTTGATCCTCTGCCATGGTGCCTCTAAATTGCAAGTTGTTTTGGATCATAGCTGGTTTGATCCCAAAGCTATTAGCAGTGACGGTTGGTCTAATGATACTTCCTCGCACTAAATCCATGTTAGGTAAAGCATACTCCCTTAAAGTTCTTTGATCGTGCGCCATCAGTTTGTTGGCTGGGAGTTGTGGTGGTAACCTAACTTCTTGGATGTTATCAACAACTAGATTGATAGGTGGATCTTCTTGTTCTTGCACTTTTGCAAGCGATGGTGGATCTAGTATCGACTGCATTTGTCTATGATTTCACCTAATGAGTGCTTCGAGATTAGAGATAGGATCTAGCAAGTTTCCTTGGCTTCAAGTCAAAAACTAGAATTACACAAAAATAAATACTTAATGAAAATAAATAAATATATAAATAAATAAATTGTATATATGACCTTAAAATTTCCCAATTTTTCTTTTAAGAGTGCAATAATTTAAAATCACTACAGACTTTGCCTCCCCGATAACAGTGCCAACAACTTGATCGCCTCCGAATGTACTCTCGTTCAGCGTGTATTTTGGGCTTCCGTAAGTATATTGGTTGAGTTGTAATATAGTATACAACGAAGTAACAAGTACTCCGAGGATCGAACCCAAGGGAGGAAAAGCAATAATAATTTTAATCCATGCACAGAAAAGATCTAATTAGTACTCTTCTTAAAATTATAGTACGAAAATAAAATAAAATATTTTAGGTTTTTAAAGTGATAGTAAAAATCATAAAATAAACGAAGGGAAATGAGATAAAGATTCGATAAATTGATCGATGGGGGATTAGCTCACTTTGGTATAATTTCTTTAACTATTGCCTTTGGGATTTTTGTCAATCAACTAGTCGCTACTATAGTTGGATCTTCCGATAATCCACTAACATAACGACTCAACAAGAAATACTTATCTTTCGACCTCTAATAGAATTAGAAAGAACCATTGATTTCTCCCTACTTATTGTATGATTTGTTCCCATTGGGTTATCTTTAGTATAAAATTTTAGTATTTTTAATTTAGTTATTGCATTTTCTAACTTAATGAAGATCGGCCTAATTTCCTTTGAATTTATGATATTTTTACTACTGATGTTGTTGCATTAGTATGTTTAGTTACGTGCCCAGAATTGGCATTGTAGGAACCTATTTAGAAATATCGATGCATAAACCTGTCCAGAAGTGTCATTGCATAAGATGATCCTAGAACTGTCACAGCACCTGACAGCTATCTAATTCATTAGAAATGTATGAAATGTAGAGCTGGTACAACCAACTAGTACAGTAAAAGATTGTTAGATCTGGAAGGAAGGACACCTGTACTGTGGAGCTACTGTTAGATGCTGAAGAGAAGGAGAGAGAATGGATCTTCTTCCTTGGCCATATTTGATTTTCTTCTTCAATCCATATTTTCTTAAAGCTTGCATCCATGGCAGCTTAACTTCCCAAGGGCGACCTGACGCAGAAGAGAAGGCTGAACTGCTCCTGACGAGGAGCATCCTAAGTGCGCTACAAGAGGAGAGTAAGAGTGCAATTTAAGTAGACTAGAATAGAATGCCCTAATTGTTCTATTATTTCTCTTTCTTAAACGTTGGTAATTCTTGTTATTTCAAGTTATATGGAAGTAAATTTGAAATTAGAATTGAATGATATCTATTTCAATCTTGCCTTTAATGTTAATCTTTGGATTTAATTGTTTGACCACGGAAGTGTGATTGTAGTCACTGTTACTGGAAGGTGCAGTGACAAATTAAGTTAACAAGAAAGACAACGAAAGTTGCTTGGGGATTGAAGGAATTTAATCCACTTTTTCTTGAATATGTTGCATTGCCAACACTGGAAGGTGTGGTTATTGTGCATGTTTGAGTCTTAGATCTAATAGGAGAGTCAATTTTGGTAAGATTTTCAATGTGCTTATTTGCAGTGACAAATTACTTGATATTTTAAACCATGTGAGTTACACTTAGTGTTCTGTCGACTTTTCACGTCAGGAACCCCATCTTATTATCATTGCATTTTATCTTGTTTTACCTGTTAATTGTATCGACAATTATAAGCACAAATATTCATCCTCGTGGGATCGATAATTACACATCTGTCTACTATACTTGCATCGACAGTGTACGCTTGCACATATTTGTTGTGAAATTATAACGTGATCAAGTTTTGGTGTCGTTGTTGGGGATAGCGTTTGTTTGATGTTTATTTTTGTTTTTGCATTCATTCTTTATTTTCTAATATTTATTTGTTACTAACCTTTTCTTTTTTTATTATTTTTACATTTCTCTTTTAGGTGTTTTATGACCATGAGCAATCCTGAATTTGTTGTTTGCTTAGATCCGGAAATTGAAAGCACTATTTGAAGGAGAATACAAGAATAAAGAAATATAGCTTTGCCTGGAAATATAGCAGCCATACCATAATTTTGGCCGCAAAATCCTGTTATACCTCCGATATAGCCACAAAATATCGATAATCCACTGCTATCACAGAAAGCTAAAATACAAATCGTACTATTCGAGATTTTGTTGTTCCAATTTTGGACGATTTGCAGCTAGGAGTTGTTCGACCAGTGATTCAAGCTACAAATTTTGAATTTAAGCCAGTCATGTTCTAGATGCTGAATTCTAATGGGCAGTATACTGCACTACCTCATGAAGATGCAAGAGAGCATCTTAAATCATTTCTACTAATTTGTGCTTCTTTCAGTCAGCATGGCGTTCCTGATGACGCCTTGAAAATGTAACTTTTCCCTTACTCATTCCAAGGATCGGCTCGTACCTATTCCTTGGATTACCTGCTAGATTAATCACATCATGGAATGCAGTCGCAACTCAATTTGTTTTACATTTTAATCCACCGACTATGAATGCTCGTCTTAGAAACGACATTACTACGTATCATTAGCTAGATGATGAAAATTTGCATACTACGTAGGAGCGTTATAAATCTCTTCTTTGACGCTCTCCCATGCATAGCATTCAACAAGAAATGCAGATTGAAATCTTTTACAACGAGCTGAATGCACAGCCAAGAAATCTTGTCGACGTATCTGCTAATGGTCCTTTGTTGGATTGTACTTACGATGAAGCTGTCAGAATTCTAGAGAGAATAGCTTGAAACGATTATCAATATCCAATCTCTCGAGCTACTAAAGTGAAAGCAAATCTTGGAGTTATTGAGTTAGATGCTATATTTGCTCTGAGTGCACAAGTTTCTTCGCTCGCAAATATGATAAAGAACATGAAGGGGACTAGTGAAGTTGTACCCATTCAAGTTTCCCAACAAATTGATGTCCCTACATTTTGTTGCAAAATTTGCGGTGACAATCACAGTTATGAAGATTGTCCATAGCACGCGGAGAATGCTTTCTATGTCAACAGCATCCGTGGAAACTCTTATGGTAATTCCTATAATAATCTTACGAGAAATCAACAGCCTTGGGGAAATTAGAATGCCGCGACATTCAGATATGGAAAATCATCCAATTAAGGTAGTTATAGACAAGGGAATTACAATCTACAGTAGCAGAGTTATAACTACAATACTTAGATGCATGTACATCAAGATCAGACACAACCACACACTAGTGCATAGCCATAACAATCTACAATGGCACATCTGAATGCTCAAGGACAACAACAAAAGCAGCAGTAGTAACAGTACACATAACCACGAGTTGATCCTTTAGTAGCCCTTGAAGCCCTGATGCGTTAGCATATAATGCGAACAGAAGCCATTTTGCAAGGAAATTCATCTTCTATCCAAGCATTAGGAGCACAACTGGGGCAAATTGCTTCGAATTTAAACACAAGACCACCAGGTGCTCTACCCAGCGATACAGAGAACCTAAGCTCAAAAAGGAAGGAGCATTGCAAGGCTACGACTCTTTGAAGTGGGAAACAAACTGTCAAGCCAACTATCAGCTCTGATGCAACACTTGTCATCTCTAGTGACATAAATAAGGGTGAGGAGGTTGCATCTGAAGAAGTTATAGATGAACCAAATAAAGAGACTTCACCAATTGTTACCCCCATGCCTACTATCAGACCAAGAATATTATTGACGTAACTGCCGATGTTGACACAACTAGCTATGTCAAGGCAACCTGATCTATCTAGACCTTTTCCATTTCCACAACGATTTAAAGAGAAAGAGCATGATAGACAATATTAGCAGTTTTTGACCATATTAAAATAACTGCATGTCAATATTTCTCTTGTGGACACTCTAGTACAGATTCCCAGTTATGTGAAATTCATGAAAGAGCTACTGCCCAAAAAGAAGAAGCTGACTGATATTGAGACAATTGCGCTTACATAAGGATGTAGTAAAGTCTTGACGAATAAGTTGCCAGCTAAGATGAAAGACCATAGAAGCTTTATGATTTCATGTTCGATTGGTAATCATTACTTAGGTAAAGCTTCATGTGATTTAGGCGTGAGTATTAACCTTATGCCGCTGTCTGCATTTAGAAAATTGGGGATTGGTCATATGAAGCCACTGTAGTGACATTGCAGTTGGCGAATATATCATTAGCGCAACCTGAAGGACAAATTAAAAACATCCTCGTTCGCATAGATAATTTGTGTTCTTTATTGATTTTATTATACTCGATTATGAAGTAGATAAAGAGGTGCCCATAATCTTAGAATGCCCATTCTTAGCTGCGAGATGCACTCTCATCGACGTGTATAAAGGCGAATTGACAATGTGACATATGATGAACATGTCACTTTCAGAATGTTACCAAATTGATGTGTTGGACACATCAATTGAGGAGGAATTCAATGAGCGAAGCACAATAATTACAGAAGAATTTGTGATGACATTGGATGAAGATATTCTAGTAAACTGTTACAACAAGGTTGAGGCGAATAATATTGAGCTTAGGCGTGGATGGCAAATGGAATCTTTAGATTTGACCAATTAGAACGGTTCCAGTCTTGAAGCCATCTATTGAAAAAGATCCTACTCTGGAGTTGAAGCCATTGCCTACCCATCTGAAGTATGTTTTTTTTGGTGACAATGATACATTTTCAGTGATTGTCTCTGCAACCCTTGACGCAATTCAGGAAGAAAAATTGATCCATATACTGAAGCAGTATAAACGTGCGATTGCCTGGAGTATTGCTGATATTAGAGGCATTAGTCCTTTTTTTGCATGCACAAAATTCGATTGAAAGATGAAGGAAATCAAACAATTAAACAGCAAAGGAGATTAAATGAGAAAGTGAAGGATGTGGTTAAAAATGAAATTATTAAGTGGCTGGATGCGGGTATTATCTACCTAATTTCTGATAGCACTTGGGTGAGCCCAGTCCAATGTGTCCCTAAAAAAAGTGGTATCACGGTGGTAAGTAATGACAAGGATGAGCTAATCCCTACTCGCATTCTTACAGGCTGGCGAGTGTGCACGGATTATCGTCGACTGAATGCAGCCACAAAGAAGGATCACTTTTCACTCCCCTTCATTAATCAAATACTGGACAGGCTTGTTGGAAAAGCCTACTATTGCTTTCTCGATGGCTATTCTGGAAACAATCAGATAGTTATTGCGTCAAAGGATTAAGCAAAAATGACTTACTTGTCCTTTTGACACTTTTGCCTTCTGCCGAATGTCGTTTGGTCTCTGCAATGCACTGGTGATCAACCTGTAACATCACAGCAGTTATGCAAGCAGACACATATCGATGCAAGTATAGTTGATAGAACAACTCTATCAGATATCGATCCCACGAAGAATGGGTTCTTGATGTTTAGTTGTCGAAGAAACTAATACTAAAATTAGATGAAATGTGAGTAAAGATGTCAGTGCAATTAAATCTGATCTGCACACTAAGTTAGTTAAAATTGTCAATGTAATTATAAAAGTTTAATTTTAGTGCAACTAAAAGTAAATCAAATAGTTGTGGAAGTTTTGAGAATTTAAATAAAGAAAAGTAAAATGATGATCAAGTGTGAAGAACTGAGTGGATCGCTAACTTCACTAAGTCGCAACGCTGGATGCATCGACAAGGTACTGTATAGCTAAATTGTAGCAGTAATAAAGCTCCAATGAAATCTTACTAATAACAGCTCTCTATTTAATCGAGACTCAAGTACCCACAATTATCCCGTCTCTTGATATAGGTAACATTGTGCACTTAAGAAAAAGTGATAGAATCTCTTCTAATCCCAAGCAGCTCTCGTTGACTTTCTTGTTAATCTAACTTGTCACCGCATCTCTCGATGTCGGTAGATTGCAATTCACTCTCATGTTTAAAGCAATTCAATCCAAGAATAAACAAATAAAAAGAATTAAGTAAGAATCAAAGTGATATAACAATGAAAGATATTCTCATATTCATTCAATTGTCAAGAGTAATTCATCAGCATAAAAAAAGGGTTAACAAATACATCGAAGCTTACTATCCCTAACTACTAGGACTATTCCTTACCCGTTCCTCTTGTGCCTGCACCAAGCACTCCTTGTCAGGAGTTGTTGCTTGTCTGCTCAGTCAACTCACCGATCTCCAATAAAACTTCAAAAACACAAAGTAATTGTAGATTTGATTCCTTCCCTCTTGATATTTGTCTTCATCTTTTCTCCTCAACTTATAGGCTTCAACAATGGTAAACCTTCTCTCTCCTCAGATCTAGATCCAACTGCAGCTGTAAAAGTTTGTTACAGTCCAGCTATGCACTCACGCAGATCTGGTGTGAACTTCATGGATCTGCAGATTGTCACCGCATTTTTGGTCATGGTCTGAAATCTTTAATTGCGGTGACAATGTGTGAAATTCCTGCGTTGGTGCTTCTAGGTGTAATTGCAGCTTGAATTCATTCATTCTAAAGTAAAGATTCCTATGCGGTGACATCACTGGTCGCAATTTCAAGCTGAATTTGTGGCTGCATTCTGGATTCTTTCTAGCCTTGATCTACTGAGATGTGTTCTTGCGCTGACAATTTTAAAACTCAATATATATATGCTGCATGTGACAACATTAGTGCACAAAAAGATAGAATAGTAAGAATTTAAACCAAACAATAATGAGTTAGAAAACATAAAAACTAAGTATGAAATGCCTAATATGCATACTAAATATGGTACAAAAGAGACAATTAATACAAAATTTAGGGAGAAAATCAGTGTCATTTCTAATGCTATTAACTGGCCACATTTCAAAGGTGCATGATGGAAATATTTTCAAACATGATCAAGGACTCATTAGAGTATTTCTGGATGATTTTTCTATTTATGGAAACACTTTTGATAAATGCGCTGACAACTTGGCTAGAGTTTTAAAGCGATGTGAAGACACAAATCTAGTGCTGAATTAGGAGAAATGCCACTTCATGGCAACTGAAGGCATTGTCCTAGGTCATCGCATTTCCTGTCAGGGATTGAGTGGATAAAGCGAAAATTAAAATCAATTTTGAAATCTAAACCACTTGAGATATAATTGAATCACTAGAAATACAATTCAAAACCCTAATTCAGAATGTAAACAGACATGTTCACCAATTGCCTTCGAAAACCACTCACACATTGCTTCTTATGCTAAAGTGGATCAAGTAGCTGTGTTTAGACCTCGAATCTGATTAGCAATGGACTCTCCTCAATATGGAGCTTAAATAGAGATAAAATACACGTTGCAAGCTATCATTAACAACAAGAAAATCGAAAAATAATGAACAACAAAGATCTGAAACGCCTCTCCACTCTATCTTATCGAAAACTCACAATCTAGCCGAAACACAAATTTTAGCCGCTAAATGACCTTCTCTGCACCAAAATCATTTCTAAACATCATATGTAATCTATCAACATAAAACCTAAGCATCAATTTCATTAAACAAACTATTTCATAATTTTCAAGAAAATAAACTCATGTTCTTAGTTAAAAAAGAATTTGTCAAAATTGATCAACCAAACGGGTTTAATCTTTTGTTTTCTGATAAAAAAACCTCTTAATAAACATGATTTGAGCTTAGAAATCCATTTAAACTTGGCTTCCAACCCAAAACCATGAATTCACCATTGATGAATCTCATGTTCAAGAGCTAAGAGATCAAATTTTGAAAAACCATTTCAATCAATTTAAATCAAAAATAATGATTAAAAACAACCTTAGAATGAATATAGAGTTCAGAGAATACCTTCAAGATCTTTGAAGAACTCGGATGAGTTTTTCTCAACTTTGAAAATCTTTTTTGGACAATTTTGAGAGAATTTGGACAGAATAAGAGATGAGATCCCACCTGATTTTCAAAAATTTGAGAAATTACCAACAGACCACTCCCATAATTCCCTTGTTTTACAAAATAATCCTTTCCCTCCATAATTCCGAAAATATGAGTAATTTTCCATAGAACCACTCAAACATTTCGTCTGTTTTGCAAAATGGTCTTATGTAATTAATATTTTAATTTCTCTAAATTAAATCCCCATTTAAATTTATTTTTTTCAATTCTAATTTGTCCCAAAATATTTATTTTACCCAAAAATTATTTAAAACTATAAAATTAATTTTACTAAAAATATTTTTATTTTCCAGAATATCAGTTCCCGATTTTTAAGTGAAATTAAGATAACTAAAAAAATACTAATAAACCCGATTAACTCCTAATTTTCACTTGAAACCTGGTAGACTTACTTGAAACTAGTAAACCTATTTTTAAGGCCTTACAACTCTCTCCCTCTTAAAAGAAATTTTGTCCCTGAAATTTACCTAAATCGAACAAATACGAGTATTGACACCTCATGATATCTTCCGGCTCCCAAGTAGTTTCCTAAGCCTTGTGGTTGCGCCACAAAACTTTCACCAATGGAACCGTCTTACTGCACAGAACCTTGACCTCACGGTCTAAGATCACAACCGATTCCTTCTCATACGAAAGGTCAAATTGTACCTTAATCTCCTCAACAAGAACAACATGGGAAGGATCCGATCTATACCTCTAAAGCATGGAAACATGGAAGACATTATGAATGCACTAAAGCTTAGGTGGCAACAAAAGACGATAAGCAACTAGTCTATTCCGCTCAATCACCTCGTAAGGACCAATGAACCATGGACTAAGCTTACCCTTCCACCCGAACCTCAAAACCTTCTTTCAAGATGAGACCTTTGACCTCCTCCAAACATACTCCCGTTCGGCGTGTATTTTGGGCTTCTGCAAGTATAGTTTACAACGAAATAATGAATACCCCGAGGATCATACCCAAGGGAGGCAGAGCAATAGTATTTTCAATCCTTGCACAGAAAAGTTTGAAATAGTACTCTTCTTAAAATTATAGTACGAAAATAAAATAAAAGATTTTAGGTTTCTAAAGTAATAGTAAAAATCATTAAATAAACTAAGGGAAATGAGATAAAGGATTCGATAAACTGATTGTTGAGGGATTAGTTCACTTCTGTATAATTTCTTCAACTATTGCCTTTGGGATTTTCGTCAATCAACTAGTCGCTACCCTAGCAGGATCTTCCGATCTTCCTCTAACATAACGAGTCAACAAGAACTACTTATCTTCTGACCTCATAGTTTAGAATGGTTTGGGGTAAAGGTGTCTACGAATGGGCAATACCAATTTTGGGTGAATTCCCACCTAAATGACTTCCTTGGGTTTTCAAGCCTAGGGTTTGTTTCACGTTCTTCCTTTTCCAAATAGTTGATCCGTTGAAGATCCCTATACAATAATTAAATAACAATACCTTCACTCCCTAATCCCCTCAAAAGGGATTAGTTCCTCATGGTTTCTTGGGACATTATAAATTTAATAAAAAGAATAAACTTAAGAAATAAGATTGCAAATATGATAGAAGAAACTCAAGGATTTGTATTGCAATTTGTTGGAATGAATCCACAATCGTTTATGCGAATGTACAAATTTTGTTTCCTTAAAATGAAAATGAAAATTCTAAAACCTAAATAAAAGAAAATAACTAAAACCTAAATTACAAGAAGGAATTCAACTAAAAAAAAGGTGTGTAAAACTAAGTGCTAGAGGAGCCTATTTATTGTATTTGGATGATCGTTTTCCTTAACCCTAGGTCAGCTATTGTTCTTCGATTTTAGGTTATGTTATAAAGACCAAAACGCCCCTCACTCGATGTAATTTCTTGTTCAGGAGTTGATGTCCCGACACATAGGAGCCGTTTCGCAACATGGCAGACAATTTACTCCTTTGGTGTGATTTTCAGGCATTTTCACGACATGCTATGGTCGTGTCTCGACATAGAAGACAACTTCAAGATTCTTTGATTCTGGTCTCTGTGTTGTGACATCGCTTGTCCCGTATCGTGACATAGTGATCAATTTCGATGTAGTTCGTCTTCTAAGGGTCTCCTACACACTCATAAAGTTCATTAGCCAACCTTTAGGCCTCACTCAGCCCTAAAGTCAATAAAAGACACCTTTTTACACATTTTATTCAATATATGAAAACTAAAGTAAATCCTAAGTAATTCTATCGTAAATGCCTAATTTCAAGCTCCTAAAGTGTGAAAACTAGTTTAATATGCTAGGTTGAATTACGGTAGATCAAACTCCCCCACACTTAAGTCATTGTTTATCCTCAAGCAAACAAAAACAAAAACAATAAAAAATCATAAAAGCTTGAACACATATCACACAAGGATTAGGTTTGGAACATCTACCTTGGGCATTTTATATATTCTAATAATTTCAGCATGATAAAGAAATATTCTTACCACTTTTGATTTAAAACCTCTAAGTTCAGTAAGTTACAAAAGATACAAATGTAAAGGTCTTATTTGTACAGTTTCATAAATTACTAATATAAGTACTTTAATTATCCTATTATAATACAAATAACTGGAATGGGATTTTTAAATTCCATATTCATTCATGCATAGATTTATTTAAGTCACATAGGTCTTTTTGACTTGTAACGTTCTGAGGCTTAGGACAAGTATGAATTGTAAAAGAATGGTAAGCATCAAAAGGTTACAAATATGAAAATAGTTTGGCACATGTATTGTTCCCTATTCTTCCCTTTAAATATCCATTTTCCCTCTCACCATCTTATTTCTCCTTCTCTCACATCCCTTATCTCTCCAATTAGGAAATATCAATATAGTATAATCCCTTGAGCTAGCCTACAAGCATTTTTACATTCTTGAACAAGTTTTTCTTTTGAATTTGTGACTTTGTCAACTTTCATGCTTTTTCTCACTCAAGATTTTTATTTTTCATTCATTTCTACTCATCTTCTTCTTCTTTTGGATATTTTTCTTGTTTCACAATTTTGGCTATACTAAAGTTCATATGCCACATTAATCTTTCCTATTTCACTCTTATTTTACAACTCCACCTCCATATGTCTACCTACCCTCAATACATATGGCTATACGTCTATAATCGTGCAATTTAAGACGAAAGAAAAGGATAAACACAAATTGGCTTTTCTTTTTAGGTTTTATGGTTTGTAATGAGGTTCATCAAGAAGGGTCAATAGGCTTAAAGATTAGTACAAATAGGAAAAAATCAGAATAGGTTTGCTTTTTGGCTCTAAGTGTTTCCAAACAATGCCTTAGGTCATTCCTCAATATCTCAATATGCAGAAACTTCAATTTTAATCACACAATCTCAAAAGTACCATTTATCATATATACTAGCATGCTTGTTTCCTCATATTATTCATGTCAGTTGGTACAAATAATATCTTTTAACCTATATGTAGTGTAACCTATATAACTTAGTAGTCTCACGCTCAAAAATTTAAAAATTACTCATAATCATGCCAAATTTATTCAAAAATACAATCAACCTATGTACATTCTCCTAACCAATAACTTGTATTTCTACAAGCTCAAGCACGCAACAAGAAACAACATAAAAAATAGAAATAATGTCACCCCCACACTTTAGAAAACACATTGTCTTCAATGTGTAGAAAACAGTTACCCGATTGATCTTGAATGGCTCTTCAACTAATGGTGGGTTCCTAATTCTTTTGACGTGATTAGCTCAAAATGTTGTGCCTTTTTTGTATGGGGTTCCTACATAAAAATTCAAAATAGATAGACGAAAATAAATCTAATACTACCTTTACTTCTACTAGTAAATAAGTTCTCAAAAAGAAAATTATCCAAATATTACAAGTCTCAAAATAAAGTCTAAAAAAGATAATCCTCCTCCATCTCATCATCCTCTTCATCGCTCCCTTCTCCACTTTCAGTCTCCTCTTCATCATGTTCCTCGGTTATTGGCCCAAACATATCAGGTGTGTAGTTAGGGACCCGAATATTGTTTTTTCGAGCAAATTCTTGAAATAGTGGTCCCAATTCTTGCATTCATTGTATCATCCAATCTAGTTTTGGATGACTTCCCTCACCAACTTCCTGTTGGGCTGCCACCAACCTTTGTGATGAAGCTAGTGTGGTTGTCATTTCTCTTTGTCTCTTCTTCCCTTAATTTTCTTGGCACGAAGCTCAACATATTGTTGGAAGAGAGTATCACGAAGGATGCTCCTTGACGGCTTCAAGGACTGTTCAGTTGATGTCATGGGCACTCTAGCCCTTTTGCACAAAGTCGTAACTAAGTGAGGGAAGAATACACCCACTCTGTGGCTTCTCACACACCTACTCATATTTTGGTGGATCCATTTATTGATACAAACCTGCTTTTTCTATAAAATTGTAGACAATAATATTGCTCGAAGGGTATTGACATTGGAGACATTTAATGTAGGTATAATACGTTTACATATAAATTGAATCCACATTTTTGCTTTTGGAAAAATAATTTCTTAATTAAACAAAGTAGGAATACTAGTGCCCGACCTGTATTTCCACTCGCCCTTTCCCTCAGTTAGAGAGTTTATCACATTGTCCATATCTATGTCTTTGAAATATTCTAAATCAATTTGGTCTAAGAAATCTTGTTGATAGTATGGAGTATCAAAGAATTTACAAATAACTTTAAGGGTGACTTTTACATTAGCTCCTCATACCATTATCGTATCCCATGTAGCATCATTAGTAGTCCTAGACATATAATCTCTTAGTGATGCGTAGAATTCTTGAACTATTGGAACTATTGCTAGTTCTTTGGGAATTGTCCAATATCATTCCCACCTATGGTATCGAACTAGTGTCCATATTTATTTAAAGATAACCATGAGTAGATCAAAAACCCCTTTCTTAAATGAATGTTTTCCCTTGAAGTTCGTTAAAATATTTTTCAACATTCTCATTTAAAAATCTTGTAGGGTTCGGACCCGTTGATGGTTCCAATTGAATTGTTCATCAAATCTTCCTAGGATGCATTATGTGTAAGTATGGAAAATCAAGAAGTTTTAAAGTTAGGAACCCTTAACCTGGGTTGGTGCAATTCCTTTTGGCTTCTGCACAAGATGTCAATCCTTGCTTCTTTGCTTAAGGTCTAAAATCTGTACAAGAGAAAATAGGATGAAAATTGAAGGTATTTTAGGGTTTCAAAAGATTAAAGATGAGTTTTAGAAGTAATATGACATTAGTAATATGTTTAATATATATAGTGATTGGAAACTAGGGTTTAAAAGTGTTAAAAATTGGTAAAAATTAAGGTTTGGCTACCAGGTTGCGTAATTGGGTCGAGCCGACCCTGTAAAAATTACAGTCGACTCGCGACACGAATTTTGTTCTGCATTGTCGCGACGTGGAGGCTCTGTGTCACGACATCTTTATTAACTCCAGATTTTTCTAATCTGCCACCTCTGTCACGACACGGAGGAAAGTATGTCGCGACATAACCTTGTTTCCTACTATTTATTGAAAGAAAAACTGTTAGAAATATTTACACTAGTTTTCTCCATGTTTTCTCGGCATTTATCTACCTTCCACATATCGTTCCAGTTTTTCAACCCATCCTTTTCTTTAAATCAATTGGTTCATTCTTTATTCATGAAATGGGTCTTACTGTGTCCTACAGTAAGCATATGGCATTGTTCTCTTTAATCCTCGATTTTGTCTAGCCTATCCCCACATTTAAAGATTTCTATCTCACCATTGGTCTTCATGGTTAACTCATTTGTGTTTAAGTCATGGTTAATCTAGATGCGGCTAAAAAAGGTCCTCTTAGTAAGATTGGTGTATTGTTATCTTCCTCGAAGTTTAGAACCACAAAATTTGCATGGATAATAAAATCTCTTACTTGGATCAATACATCTTCCAAGATTCCCTTAGGTCGTATAGAAGATCTATCAGCCAACTGTAAGGTCACTTGTGTATTTCTAAGATCTCCACACCCAAGTTTCTCGAAAACCGAAAGAGGCATTAGGTTTATGCTGGCTCCAAGATTGCATAAGGCTTTACTAAACTGAAGATTCCCATTTTTATTGGAATTGTAAAGCTATCGGGATTCTTTAGTTTTTGAGGAATTCGTTTAGAGTTGACGTGCTACAAGATGCGTTGACTTCCACCTGTTCACCCACTCCGATTTTCCTACGCTTTGACATAATTTGGGACTTTCTCTATCAATTCAATTAAAGGTAAGTTAACATTTAGGGTTTTAAATAAATTCAAGAAACTTATAAACTCGTCTTCATCCTGTCTCTTTTTCTCCTCTAACCTTTTAGGGAACAAAATGGTTGTACCTTTATTTTCTTTGGGGATATCATCCTCTTTTGTTTGCTCTTTTTTTGGAGGTACTTCCTTATTTATTGTTACTTCAGTGTCATCATCTGAGGGTATCTTTATGATGTTGTTTGACTTTTTGTGCTCTTCTCCCTCATTAGGATTTTCCCGACTACTTAGTACATTACCTGATCTAACTTTGATCACTTGACATGCTCTTTTCCCTCTCTTCTGGGATTATTCTCTATGCTTCTAGGGATGTCAATGCCAATCTATCTTTTAATGTCTCCAATCATACTCATAAATTAACCCATTTATTCCTATAGTTTTGTCAAGGTTTTCGAAGAATTGGTGCACTTAGACTTCACTTTCTTTACCTTGGTACGTATAGACTGTATCTCCCCCTCTATTCGATCAAACTTTTTACCACATACAATATAGTTGTTTTAATTAACTCTCTTCGATTGCCTCGTAAAAATAGAGGTTGATAGTTTGTACTTCTCTGTTGGTTAGTGATCGATGTTTTTACGACATAATGATTGTGTAAGCTTACACACGTCGATGCAAGTATAGTTGATAGAGAATTCTATCGGATATCGATCCCACGAGGAATGGGTTCTTGATGTTTAGATGTCGGAGCAACTAATACTGAAATTAAGGTAATTATGAGTAAGAATGTCAATGCAATAAGTCAGATATGTACACTAAAATAATCAGGAATGTCAACGTAATTAAGGTTAATTGCCAGAGCAACTGAAAGTAAACCAAAGTGTTGTTGAAGTGTTGAGTATTTAAATGCATAAAAGTAAAGGTTTGATCAAGTGTGAAGAATTAGAGTGGATCACTAACTTCGCTAAGTAGCAACGCTGGACACACCGACAAGGTAAATATAGATGGAATGTCGCTGCAATGAAGTCCCTTTGAGTTCTTACCAACAACAGCTCCCTACTTAATCTCGACTCAAATACAATCAATCCACCTCTCGGTGGGAGTAATGATGTGTATCTAAGAACAAGTAACTGGTTTTTATCCCAGTCCTAAGCAGCTCTCACCTAACCTACCACCGCATCTCTCGATGTCGGTGTACTGCAATTTCACTTTTGTGTTTAGAGCGGTTAGATCCAAGAATAAACGAATAAGCAGTGTAAAGTAAGAATCAAAATGATCTAACATCAAAAGATACTCTCGTATTTATTTAATATCATCAAAATCCATCATCGTTTAAGAAGAATTAAAGAGTACAACGAAGCTTACTATCTCTATACTATTAGGCCTACTCCCTAATTGTTCCTCTTGCCCAGCATCAAGCACCTCTCGTCAGAAGTTGCTGCACACTTGCTCCATCAGCTCATCCTCCTCCGACATCAAGCGTTCATGGTAGCTTGCTTGAATTCTTCACTCCTTGATATTTATCTCCTTCTTCAATCCTATATTTATAAGCTCAAAAAATTACAAATTTTCTCCATTCTCAGATCCAACAACTTTTTACAGCTGTAAAAGTTTGTTATTGACAGCTATGAAGATCTGATTTGTTTACTGGACTATTGCAGAATGTCAGCGCAATTTATAAATTGCATCGACAATTTGTCAGTAGAATTCACTGCATTTCTGGACATCTCTTCTCAGAACTAGATCTAATTGTAGCTGTCACAGTTAGTTAAATTCCAGTTGTGCACTCACACAAATCTGGTGTGATCTTTATAACTCTGGAGATTGTTGTTGCATCTCTGGTCCTGGTCTGAAATCTTTAATTGCGGTGACAACCTGTGAAATTCCTGCGCTGGTGCTTCCAAATGTGCTTGTGGCTTGAACTCACTCAAACAAAGTAAAACTTTCAATGCGTCGACATCTCTGGTCACAATTCCAAGCTATGCTTGTGGCTACATTCTTCTTCCATTGCGCTCCTAGGCTGATTCCTACGCTGACAATTCTAAGGCGCAATATATCGGTTGATTGCGGTGACATTAGTACAAAAAGAGGTAAAAATAACAAGAATTTAAACCAACTAGCAATGAGTTAGAAAATATAAAAACTAAGTATGAAATGCTTATGATGCATGCAAAATAAGATATAAAAGAGACAATTAAAACACAAATTTAGGAGAAAATATATGTCATTTGTAATACCATAAGTTGGCATTACCACTTCCTCCTTAGTTTCATCCTCAAGTTTGGATGATCCTTCCAACCGAGATTATAGGTATTTGAATAAGGATTTTCACCTCTATTCCTAACATAGTTTACATCCTCAGTGGGATTCGTGAAATAGTGATAGAGAGGTTTGTCATCCACTTGTGATGATGGTGCAGCTGTTGCAGATTCAATTCGGTTAAGTTTTTCCAACAGTTAGTATTTATCATCTTCTTGAATCATCTTAACCAAGGCAAATTTCTACCCATATATGAATTGTTCAGTCGGCCATAGATAGGATTTCATTACCATATTCTCGATCAATCCATAGGCATCATTATAAGTTTTGTTCATTAGGGCTCCTCCTGTCGCACCATCAAGCCCAGATTTGGCAGATGCGTCCAACCCATTGTAGATGGTTTGTAATTGCAACCATTCTGGCAATGGAAATTTATGCAACAAAGGTTTTAAACGTTCCCATGTCTCATGAAAGCCTTCTCCTTCGAATTGCGAAAGGTAGAAATCTCTCTTCTCAACTGAATCATTTTACTAATGGGGAAAAACTTCTATAAGAATAATCTTGCAAGCTCATCCCATGTAGTAATAGAACTTGGTGCCTGTGCATCTAACCAAGAAAAGGAATTGTCAGTTAGAGAGGATGAAAATAATTGAAGATGAATGGCATCATCAATAACACCACTATATTTAAAAGTATCGCATAATTGTAAAAATCACTTTAAATTTAAACTAGGATCCTCTACCATGGTGCCTCTGAATTGCAAGTTGTTTTGGATCATGGCTGGTTTGATCTCAAAGCTATTAGCAGCAACGGTTGGCCTAGTGATACTTCCTCGCACTAAATCCATTTTAGGTAAAGCATACTCCATTAAAGTTCTTTGATCTTGCGCCATTGGTTCGTTGGTTGGGAGTTGTGGTGGTAATCTAACTTCTTGGATGTTATTGTCAACTGGATTGATAGGTGGATCTTCTTGTTCTTGCACTTTAGCGGGCAGTGGTGGATTTTGCATCGATTGCGTTTGTCTATGATTTCACCTAATGAGTGCTTCGAGATTAGAGATAGGATTTACTAAGTTTCCTTGGCTTCGAGTCAAAAATTGGAATTAACCAAAAATAAATAAATAAATTATATATATGACCTAAAAATTTCCTAATTATTCTTTTAAGAATGCAATAATTTAAAATCACTAAAGACTTTGCCTCCCCAGTAACGATGCTAACAACTTGACCTCCTCCGAACGTACTCCTATTCGGCTTGTATTTTGGTCTTTTGTAAGTAAACTGGTTGAGTTGCAATATAGTATACAACAAAGTAACTAGTACTCCGAGGATCGTACCCAAGGGAGGGAAAGCAATAATAATTTTAATCCATTCACAAAAAAGATCTAATTAGTACTCTTCTTAAAATTATAGTACAAAAATAAAATAAAAGATTTTGGGTTTCTAAAGTGATAGTAAAAATCATAAAATAAACTAAGGGAAATGAGATAAAGGATTCAATAAACTGATTGATAGGGGATTAGCTCACTTAGGTATAATTTCTTTAATTATTGCCTTTGGGATTTTAGTCAATCAACTAGTCGTTACCATAGTAGGATCTTCCGATATTCCACTAACATAACGAGTCAACAAGAAATACTTATCTTTTGACCTCTGATAGCATTAGAAAGAACCATTGATTTCTCCTTACTTATTGTATGATTTGTTCCCATTTGGTCATCTTTAGCATAAAATTTTAGTATTTTTAATTTAGTTATTGCATTTTCTAACTTAGTGAAGCTCAACCTAATTTCCTTTGAATTTATGATATGTTTACTACTGATGTTATTGCATTAGTATGTTTAGTTATGCGCCGAAAATTGGCGCTGCAGGAACCTGTTCATAAATATCGATGCATAAACCTGTCCAGAAGTGTCACTACATAAGATGATCTAAAATTGCACCTAGAACAGTTGCAGCACCTGACAGCTGTCTAATTCACCAGAAATGTGTGAGTTGTAGAGCTGGTACAACCAAGTAGTACGGCAAATGATTGTTAGATCTGGAAGCAAGGACACTTGTAATATGGAGCTACTGTTAAATACTGAAGAGAAGGAGAATGAATGGATCTTCTTTCTTGGTCAGATTTGATTTTCTTCTTCAATCCATATTTTCTTAAAGCTTGCATCCATGGCAGCTTAACTTCCCAAGGGTGACCTGACGCAGAAGAGAAGGCTGAACTACTCCTGACGAGGAGCATCCTAAGTGCGCTACAAGAGGAGAGTAAGAGTGCAAATTGAGTAGACTAGGAATAGAATGCCCTAATTGTTCTATTATTTCTCTTTCTTAAACATTGGTAATTCTTGTTACTTCAAGTTGTATGGAAGTACATTTGAAATTAAAACTGAATGATATCTATTTTAATCTTGCCTTTAATGTTAATCTTTGGATTTAATTGTTTGACCACAGAAGTGCGATTGCAGTCATGTCACTGGAAGGTGCAACGACAAATTAAGTTAACAAGCAAGAGAACGGAAGTTTCTTGGGGATTGAAGGAATTTAATCCATTTTTTCTTGAATATGTTGCATTGCCAACAGTGGAAGGTGTGGTTATTGTGCATGCTTGAGTCTTAGATCTAATAGGAGAGTCAATTTTGGTAAGATTTTCAATGTGCTTATTTGTAGTGACAAATTCCCTGATATTTTAAACCATGTGAGTTACACTTAGTATTCTGTCGACTTTTCACGTCAAGAACCCCATCTCATTATCATTGCATTTTATCTTTAATTTTATATTATTGTATCAACAAATGTACTTCACAATTTTATTGCATTTATCTGTTCATTGCTTCGACAACTATTATCACAATTTATCTTGTTTTACCTGTTAATTGGTTATACAATGATAAACACAAACATCCATCCTCATTGGATCGATATCTGATAGGTTACACATCTATATACTGTACTTGCATCGACAGTGTACGCTTGACCATATTTGCTATAACATTCATAGCGCGATCAAGTTTTGGTGTCATTGCTGGGGATGGCGTTTGTTTGATGGCTATTTTTGTTTTGGAATTCATTCTTTATTTTCTAATCTTTATTTGTTAATAACTTGTTCTTTTTTTTATTTTTACATTTCTCTTTTAGGTGTTTTATGACCAGGAGCAATCCGGAATTTTTCGTTGGCTTACATCCTGAAATTGAACGTACTATTAGAAGGAGAAGACAATAATAAAGAAATATGGCTTTGCTTGGAAATATAGCAGCCATACCATAATTGCTGCCACAAAATCCTGTTATACCTCTAATACAGCCACAAAATATCAATAATCCACCACTGCTGCAAAAAGATCAAATACAAAATTGAACTATTCGAGATTTTGTTGTTCTAATTTTGGACGATTTGCAGCCAGGAGTTCTTAGACCAGAAATTTTGAATTAAAGCCAGTCATGTTCCAGATGCTGAATTCTAATGGGCAGTATGCTGCACTACCTCATGAAGATACGAGAGAGCACCTTAAATCCTTTCTATTGATTTGTGCTTCTTTCAGTCAGCATGGCGTTCTTGATGACGCCTTGAAAATGTAACTATTCCCTTACTCATTTCAAGGATCGGCTCGTACCTGGTTCCTTGGATTACCTGTTAGATCAATCACATCATGGAATGCGCTCGCAACTCAATTTGTTTTACGTTTCAATCCACCGACTATGAATGCTCATCTTAGAAATGACATTACTACATATCATCAGCTAGATGATGAAAAATTGCATACTACGTGGCAGCGTTATAAATCTCTTCTTCGACGCTGTCCCATGCATGGCATTCAACAAGAAGCGCAGATTGAAATCTTTTACAACGGTTTGAATGCACAGACAAGAAATCTTGTCGACGCATCTGCTAATGGTCCTTTGTTGGACTGTACTTATGATGAAGCTGTCAGAATTCTAGAGAGAATAGCTCAAAACGATTATCAATATCCAATCTCTCGAGCTGCTCAAGTGAAAGCAAATCTTGGAGTTATTGAGTTGGATGCTATATCTGCTCTCAGTGCACAAGTTTCTTCGCTAGCAAATATGATAAAGAAGATGAAGGGGACTAATGAAGTTACACCCATTCAAGTTTCCCAACAAATTCATGTCCCTACATTTGTTGTGAAATTTGTGGTGACAATAACAATTATGAAGATTGTCCATAGCATTACAGTGACATTGCAATTGGCGGATAGATCAATAGCGCAACCTGAAGGACAAATTAAAAACATCCTAGTTCGTGTAGATAATTTATGCTCTCTGCTGATTTTATTATACTCGATTGTGAAGCAGACAAAAGGTGCCGACAATCTTAAACACCCATTCTTAGCTACGGGACACACTCTCATCGATGTGTATAAAGGCAAATTGACAATGCGACATAATAATGAACATGTCACTTTCAGTGTGTTTAAGGCTATTCCCCATAAAGACAAAGAAGATGTCACCAAACTGATGTCTGGACACATTAATTGAGGTGGAAGTCAATGAGCGAAGCACAATAATTACAGAAGAATTTGCAATGACATCGAATGAAGATTTTCTAGTAGACTGTTACAGCAAGGTTGAGGCGAATAATATTGAGCTTAGGCGTAGATGACAAATGGAATCTTTAGATTTGACCAATAAAATGGCTCCAATCTTTAAGCCATCTATTGAAAAAGCTCCTATTTTTGAGTTGAAGCCATTGCCTACCCACCTGAAGTATGCTTTTCTTGGTGACAATGATACACTGCCAGTGATTGTCTCTGCAACCCTTGACGTAATTTAGGAAGAAAAATTGATCCATATATTGAAGCAGTATAAACGTACGATTGCTTGGAGTATTGTTGATATTATTAAGGAGGTGGTTAAAAAGGAAATTATTAAGTGGCTGGATGCGGGCATTATCTACCCAATTTCTGATAGCACTTGGGTGAGCCCAATCCAATGTGTCCCTAAGAAAAGTGGTATCACGGTGGTAAGTAATGACAAGGATGAGCTAATCCCTACTTTCATTCCTACGGGCTGGTGAGTGTGCATGGATTATCGTCGATTGAATGCAGCCAGAAGGAAGGATCACTTTCCACTCCCCTCAATTGATCAAATGCTGGACAGGCTTGCTGGAAAAGCCTACTATTGCTTCCTCGATGGCTATTCTGGCTACAATCAGATAGTTGTTGCGCTGGAGGATCAAGTAAAAATGACTTTTACTTGTCCCTTTGGCACTTTTGCCTTTTACCGAATGTCGTTTGGTCTCTGCAATGCACTGTGATCGGCCTGTAACATCACAGCAGTTATGCAAGCGAACACATGTCGATGCGAGTATAGTTGATAGAACAATTCTATCAGATATCGATCCCACGAGGAATGGGTTCTTGATGTTTAGCTGTCGAAGCAACTAATACTAAAATTAGATGAAATGTGAGTAAAGATGTCAGTATAATTAAATGTGATCTGCACACTAAGATAGTTAAAATTGTTAATGTAATTATAAAATTTAAATGTCAGTGCAACTAAAAGTAAATCAAATAGTTATGGAAGTTTTGAGAATTTAAATGCAAAAAAGTAAAATGATGATCAAGTGTGAAGAACTAGAGTAGATCGCTAACTTCACTAATTTGCAATGCTGGATGCATTGACAAGGTACTGTATAGATGAATTGTCGCAGCAATATATTATCAATAACAGCTCTCTTTTTAATCGAGACTCAAGTACCCACAATTACCCCATCTCTCGATGTAGGTGTTATTGTGCACTTAAGAACAAGTGATAGAATCTCTTCTAATCCCAAGCAGCTCTCGCTGACTTGCTTGTTAATCTAACTTGTCACGCATCTTTCGATGTCGGTAGACTGCAATTCCACTCTCGTGTTTAAAGCAATTAAATCCAATAATAAACAGATAAGAAGAATTAAGTAAGAATCAAAGTGATATAATAATGAAAGATATTCTCATATTCATTCAATTGTCAAGAGTAATTCATCAGCATAAAAGAAAGGTTAACAAATACATCGAAGCTTACTATCTCCAGACTACTAGGACTATTCCTTAACCGTTCCTTTTGTGCCTGCACCAAGCACTCCTCGTCAGGAGTTATTGCTCGTTTGCTCAGTTAGCTCACCGATCTCCAATAAAACTTCAAAAACACAAAGTAATTGCAGATTTAATTCCTTCCCTCTGATATTTTTCTTCATATTTTCTTCTCAATTTATAGGTTTCAAGAATGGTAAATCTTCTCTCTCCTCAGATCCAGATCCAATTGCAGCTGTAAAAGTTTGTTATAGTCCAGCTGTGCACTTACGCAGATCTGGTCTGAACTTAATGGATTTGTAGATTGTCATCGCATTTCTGGTTGCGATCTAAAATCTTTAATTACGGTGACAACATGTGAAATTCCTGCGTTGGTGCTTCCAGGTGTAATTGCAGCTTGAATTCATTCATTCTAAAGTAAAGATTCCTATGCGGTGACATCACTGGTCACAATTTCAAGCTGAATTTGTGGCTGCATTCTGGATTCTTTCTAGCCTTGATCTACTGAGATGTGTTTTTGCACTGACAATTTTAAAACGCAATATATATATGCTACATGTGATGACATTAGTGCACAAAAAGAGATAGAATAGCAAGAATTTAAACCAAACAACAATGAGTTAGAAACCATAAAAACTAAGTATAAAATGCCTAATATGCATACTAAATATGTCACAAAAGAGACAATTAATACACAAATTTAGGGAGAAAATCATTTTCATTTCTAATGCTATCAATCGGCCACATTTCAAAGGTGCATGATGGCAATATTTTCATACATGATCAAGGATTCATTAGAGTATTTTTGGATGATTTTTCTATTTATGGAAGCACTTTTGATAAATGCATTGACAACTTGGCTAGAGTTTTAAAGTGATGTGAAGACACAAATCTAGTGCTAAATTAGGAGAAATGTCACTTCATGGCAACTGGAGGCATTGTCCTAGGTCATCGCATTTCCTGTCAGGGATTGAAGTGGATAAGGCGAAGCTTGAAATTGTTAAGAAGTTTCCCTTGCCAACTAATGTAAAGGGTATTCGGAGTTTTCTCGGATACACAGGTTTTTATCGAAGATTTATTCGATACTTCTCTAAAATTACGAAACCCCTCTGCTCCTTGTTAGATCAAAATAAAAAATTCTCGTTTGATGATTCATGTGTGGATGCATTTATGCAAATAAAGAAGTAGCTCGTGAAGGCACCCATTATCATTGCACCAAATTGGTCGCAACCATGTGAAGTATTGTTTGATGCAAGTGATTTTACAGTGGGTGCAGTATTAGGACAACGTAAGGAAATAGTATTTCACGTTTTATATTACACCAGCAAGACTCTCATAGAAGCTCAAATCAATTACACAACCACAGAAAAAGAGTTGTTGGCTGTAGTCTTTACTTCCAAAAAATTTCATTCATATCTTGTCGACGCAAAGGTTACTATATTCACTGATCATTCCACGTTAAGATACCTTTTTGCAAAGGATGACGCTAAACCAAGGTTAATATGATAGATCCTACTACTACAAGAGTTTGATATAGTGATAAAGGATCGAAAGGGGTCAAAAACCAAGTGGCAGATCACTTGTCTCGTCTGGAAGTGGGTAGTGAAGACGGAAATACATTTCAAATTATCGACGCATTTCCTGATGAGAAGTTGTTTGCTATCGACACAACCCCATGGTATGCGAATATGGTCAATTACCTGATATGTGGTAGGGTTTAGGGTTTAGGGCATAACAGGCCATAAGAAAGAAAGATTTCTTCATGACATAGAGAAATATTACTAGAACTAGCCATACCTATTCTAAGTATGCAACGACAATATAATTTGGCATTTTATTCCAAAGGAAGAAATGCTTTGAATCCTGAAACACTATCACGACGCCCCTTATGGAGGTTATTTTGGTAGTATAAGAATTGCTGCAAAGGTTCTTCAGTCATGATTTTATTGGTCCTCATTATTTAAAGACGCTCATAACTTTGTGCTCCAATGTAATAAATGTCAGCGCATCGGATGAATATCTCAATGCAATGAGATGTTACAATAACCAATCATGGAAGTTGAATTCTTTGATGTTTGGGGTATAGACTTCATGGGACCATTTCCAAGTTCATTTGGTAATATTTATATCTTAGTTACTGTTGACTATGATCAAAGTGGGTGGAGGCCATTGCAGTCCTAAAAGATGATGGAAGGACAGTTTTGAAGTTTATTCCACAAGCATATACTTACTCACTTTGGCACGCCTAAGGCATTGATCAGCGACCAAGGCACTCACTTCCACTACAATCAGGTAGCAACCGTACTGAAGCGGTATGAAGTTAACCACAGAATGGCAACCACTTATCATCTACAGACTAATGGGCAAGCTGAAGTCTCCAATCGATAGATCAAAAATATTCTCGGGAATGTGGTGAATCCATCGAGGAAATATTGGTCTTTTAGGCTTGATGATACGTTGTAGGCGTTACGGACAGCGTACAAAACCCCGTTTGGGATGTCACCGTATCAACTTATCTTTGGTAAAGCATGTCACTTGCCTATGGAATTGGAACATAAAGCAATGTGGGCAATCAAGCAAGTGAACATAGATTACGATGCTGCTGGGAAGAAAAGGTTGTTGGACATCATTGAAGTTGAGGAAATTAGGCGTAATGCCGATGAAAATGCCGCAATCTATAAGGAAAAGACAAAGAGATGGCACGATAAAATTATTTTACAGCGATAATTTACTGCAGGACAACAGGTGCTATTATTTAATTCTCGACTAAAATTGCACCTAGGTAATTTTCGCTCATGTTGGTCTAGACCATTTGAAGTTGTCGAAGCATTTCCTCATGGTGCGGTCACAATTAAAGATATACACGATGGGCACGAATTCAAAGTGAATGGACAACAGCTGAAGCATTATCTTGGCCATAATGATCACAAACAAAAGGAGACCATTAATTTGGTCACGTTTTTCTAACCTCTTTTTACATTTTTACCATGTATTTGGATCGGTTTGAAAAGGGGTAATCCGAGTGGATGCATTTATTGATTACGGACCTATTGTCCTCTTTTTGCAACATAAACAAACACGTGTCTCCATCTACTCTTTTCATTCCCTATAAAGCAATCCCTTTTGTGTTGATTGTTCTATTCAAAAACCTCCATTTTTATTCAAAATTTTCTTCAAGTTCTCACATTTTCTACTCTATTACTACCTTTGCTACCAACAAATATGGCCAGACCTCGAGGCGCTAAGACACCATCAAAATCTATTACGAAATCTTCATCTATGGCTGTAGTTCATGAAATAGAGCATCACCCATCCAAAGGACCTATCATGTTCCTGACAAAGGCAACCAAAGATTTGTTCCAAGATAATATGCTGAAATGGAACTGTCATCCTGAGCAAGGGTTTCAACTGTGGAAGCAACAGGACCTTAGGAAGCAAGTTCATAAAACCATCACAAAGATGGGTTGGGAAACTTTCTACTGCCATCCAGGGAGCTACTCACGGTCCCTAATGCGAGAGCTTTACACGAACCTCACTGACAATGAGTCAGAGTTCATGTTTGTTCGTGAAGGGTTAGTACCTTAAGGTGCCGCCCACATCAATGATGTCTACAACATTATAGTGGACAAGGATGAAGATATGACATTCCTTGAGGAACTCATAGAGGAAGGGGCTGATATTTTGATGCAAGAACTCTGCATTGAAGGAGTTGTATGGACGGGCTCCAATCCAAACAATTACACAATGCACCGACAATTTCTGACGTTCCAAAGTAAGGTTTGGCTTCATTTTATTAACTATCGCCTGATGCCTTCCACCCACAGCACAACTATAAATTTGGATCAAATGTGTCTACATTCGATCATTAAGGGAAGAAAAATAGATGTAGGTGCAATTTTGTACCAAGAAATTATGGATTGTGTTACTAGGAATACTGGTATTTTGGTGTTTCCATCCTTGATTATGCAGTTGTGCCAGCAACGGAGAGCGGTGCCTTATGAGGGAGAGGAGATTTTTGGACAACAAGGCACCCATCAATGAAGCCTCAAACGAGCACATGACTCGTGGGAGAGACACTCCCACTATAAAGGAGGCTGAGGCCAGAAAAGGAAAAGGCAAGGCAAAAGTGGAAGAAAAAAGAACTAATGTCACCATAGATCCATCTTTATAGCATAAAGTCAAGGAAGTAGAGAAGATCATTGACTCCATCAACATCTAGCAGATTAAACTTGTCGCCACTATTGAGGATATGGAGAGGTCTCAAAACTTATTCTATGCCTACACCAGGGCATGGAATAGTGCCATTGTGATCACACTAAGATGTATGAGCAAGGCACCTCTACCGGAATTCCTTGTTTTTCCTCCGATTATTAGAGAAGTTGAACCTTCAATAGAGCAGGTTGACTTCAGAGGAAAGGACCAATCTATGGCTTCCTTGCAAATGATGCATATTTTTGATGATGAAAGAGAGGTTGATTCAAGGGAAGTAGAGGACTATCTAAGGAATATTGCGAGCTTATTTGAGGATGACTTTTTTGGCAGTTTAGAGGTCACTGTCGCTGAGGAAGAGGCTTATGCTAGTGAAGAGAACATGCTAGTAAAACATGTGGAGACAGGAAGGAAAAGAGGAAGTAAGAAAGTAAGAAAAAGATGTCGAGGCAACTTCAGTTGAGGAATTTGTCCTTGTACCTACAGATATGGCACCACCTGAAGCGAGTCAGGCAGAGGTTGTGATTGCAACAAGTGAGGATTACAATCCTCTAACTATAGTGGTCTATACTACATCACTCACAGAGATCCACCCATCTGATGTCACGATTGATGATGCCAAAGTGCAGCCCGATGCTGAAGAGCAATCTGATGATCAAGCCAAGTCGAAAGAACGAAAGAGGAAGCGCACCAAAGATAAGAAGCGCCGAAGGAAGAAAAGAACCACAATAAGAAGAAACATCATGAAGCCACATCTACGGCTGCCGTAAATTGAGTTAGTTTCTATTTTAGTTCTTAGTTTTAGTTTTCATGCATAACATGTAGCTGTAATTTAATTGTCACCACATTCATTTTGTCATTGCATTTTAATTGTCACTGCTTCTGTATTGTCATTGCATTTCCATGTGTCATTGTAAATTAATGTCAGTGCATTGGGGACAATACAAACTTTAAGTTTGGGGGGAATTTATAAGAGGCCGAAAATACAACTGTACCCACATTTAAAAAAATATATATTGTCCTTTTGAGTTTAATGAAACATGCAAAGGTTATTGAAAATGTGCTTGAATTTTTTTTCATTTAATGCTTAATTCTTGAATCATGTGAATTGTAATGAATGAGTTGAATGAATTTGATTGCATATTGTATCTTCAATTCTTGGATGAATGATTTAGATTGCATTAGTAATGAATGAATAGTAACATTAATTGAATCTTGAATGAATCTGCCATTTACAGCTACTTGTATAAAAGTATAGTTATAAATAAGAGACACTCCAATGTGGGTGTATTGTCAACTGTCAAGGGGGAACACTCCATTGCAAGTGTTAGAAAAAGTAATCTAGTCAAAGACTATCACTGCAATAGTGTGTATCTGCGCAATTACGTACTCTCTGGGGGTTTGTTGCATCCCATCGTTACTTCCTAGTAACAAGAGTATAATAATGCAACGACACCCCTCAATCACATAAATAAATATATATGTATGTATATATTACTGTACAATAAATGTTGTTTTGGTAGAAATGATTTAGGATTTAAAGCATGATGCTAGCATTGATGAAGCTGTAATTTTAATTATTCATACTTATGAATTATCGGTGAAATATTTTGTCATTTGAATGTGATTCATTCATTAGGATTTCAGATGATTCAAGTTGCTAGAATGATCATTGCCTTGATAGAATTTTTGCTATAACCTTTGTAGTTTTTGTTTTACTTGAGGACAAGTAAAAACTCAAGTTTGGGGGTGTGATAGCATTGGAAAGAAACATTGATTTCTCCCTACTTATTGCATGATTTGTTCCCATTTGGTCATCTTTAGCATAAATTTTTATTATTTTTAATTTACTTATTTCATTTTCTAACTTAATGAAGCTCAACCTAATTTCCTTTGAATTTATAATATTTTTGCTACTGATGTCGCTGCAGGAACCTGTTCAGAAATATCGATGCCTAAACCTGTCTACAAGTGTCCTTGCGTAAGATGATCTAAAATTGCACCCGGAACTATCGCAGCACCTGACAGTTGTCTAATTTCCACACTAGAAATGTGTGAGTTATATAGTTGGTACAACAAACTAGTACAACAAAAGATTGTTAGATATGAAAGGAAGGACACCTGTACTTTGGAGCTTTTGTTAAATACTAAAGAGAAGGAGAGAGAATGAATCTTCTTCCTCGGCTAGATTTGATTTTCTTCTTCAATCCATATTTTCTTAAAGCTTGCATCCATGGCAGTTTAACTTCCCAAGGGCGACTTGACGCAGAAGAGAAGGCTGAACTGCTCCTGACAAGGAGCATCCTCAGTGCACTACAAGAGGAGAGTAAGAGAGCAATTTGAGTAGATTAGATATAGAATGTCCCAATTGTTCTGTTATTTCTCTTTCTTAAACGCTAGTAATTCTTGTTATTTCAAGTTGTATGGAAGTACATTTGAAATTTAGAACTGAACAATATTATTTAAATCTTGCCTTTACTATTAATCTTTGGATTTAATTGTTTGACAAAGGAAGTGTGATTGCAGTCACTGTCACTGGAAGGTGCAGCGACAAATTAAGTTAACAAGCAAGACAACAGAAGTTGCTTGGGGATCGAAGGAATTTAATCCACTTGTTCTTGAATATGTTGCATTGCCAACACTAGAAGGTGTGGTTATTGTGCATGTTTGAGTCTTAGATCTAATAAGAGAGTCAATTTTGGTAAGATTTTCATTGTGCTTATTTGCAGCGACAAATTACCTGATATTTTAAACCTTGTGAGTTACACTTAGTGTTCTATCAACTTTTCATGTTAGGAACCCCATCTCATTATCATTGCATTTTATCTTTAATTTTACATTACTGCTTCAACAAATCAACCTCACAATTTTATTGGATTTATATATCCATTGCTTTGACAAGTATTATCATAATTTATCTTGTTTTACCTGTTAATTGCATCGACAATTATAAACACAAAAATACATCCTTGTGGGGTCGATATCCGACAGGTTACACATTTGTCTACTATACTTGCATCGACAGTGTACGCTTGCACATATTTGTTGTGACGTTCATAGCGAGATCAACCTCACAGTTTAGATTAGTTTTGGGTAAAGGTGTTCACGAATTGGCAATACCAATTTTGGGTTCCACCTAAATTACTACCTTGGGTTGTCAAGCCTAGGGTTTTTTTCACATTTTGCCTTTTCCAAAAAGTTGATGATTAGTTCCTCATGGTTTCTTAGGAGATTATAAATTCAATAAAAAGATTAAGCATAAGAAATAAGATTGAAAATATAATAAAAGAAAGTCAAGGATTTGTATAACAATCTGTTGGGACGAATCCATAATCATTTATGCGAACGTACAAATCTCATTTCCTTAAAACGAAAATGAAAATACTAAAACCTAAAGAAAAGAAAATAACTAAAACTGAAATTACAAGAAGGAATTCAACTAAAGAAAAGGTGTGTAAAACTAAATGCTGGAGGATCCTATTTATAGCATTTGGATGGTTGTTTTCCTTAGCCCTAGATCAGCTTTCATTCTTCGGGTTTAAGTTATGTTGTGAAGACCAAAACGCCCCTCACTCAATGTAATTCCATGTTTAGGAGTCGATGTCGTGACACAGAGGAGCCGTGTCGCGACATGGCAGGCAGTTTACTCTTTTGGTGTGATTTCTTAGCGTTGTGAAGACATGCTATGCTCGTGTTGCGACACAGAAGATAGCTTCAGGATCTTTGATTTTGGTCCCTGTGTTGCAACATCGCTTGTCCTGTGTCATGACCTAGTGATCAGTTTCGATGTAGTTCATCTTCTAAGGGTCTCCTACACACTCACAAAGTTTGTTAGCCAACCTTTAGGCCTTACTCGACCTTAAAGTCAATAAAAGACACCTTTTTACACTCTTACACATTCTATTCAATCTATGAAAACTAAAGTAAATCCTAAGTAATTCTACCGAAATTGCCTAATTTCAAGCTCCTAAAGTGTAAAAAATAGTTAATATGCTAGGTTGAATTACGGAAGATCAACCTTCAGAAACATCTTATCACCAACCTAATACTCGGTATCTCGATGTTTCAAGTCAGCATTAGATTTCTTCCTATCTGAAGTATCCTTCAATCGCCCATAGATAAGTTTTGTCTTTCCTCGATCTCACGAACAAAATTTGGAGCCAAATTCCTCTTCTCCTCTATGTCAGACCAACATAGTGTTAGAGTCAGCCCGAAGACCAATCATGAGATGATTGTAATCACATACTCATCTTAACTTGTTTATTAATAAAAGGTATTGCCATTGTTATTTCAGTTTCTTTTTCTATGTGTTTAAATAAACTAATTTATAATAATGTCCTGAGGATAATATGATTATTCTTAAAATGTTCTTAGTCAAGTATTATTGTGGGCTTGAACAACAATAATGCATTGAAACTAATATGTAGTTGATTGATGACAAAGTGTTGTCATTAACATAGGGATGTCAAAATCAATACATGAGTATGTGTTAGAGAATGACATATTAGACTGACCCGCTATGAATATGTTTCTTGGATTATTATGTAGTAGTCATGACATTACTCATAGTGATAACTATGTATACAATCCTTAGACTTGAGATAATCATTGTCCCAACATAGTGAATCATATATTTTGATACAATCAAACGTCTACTATAACAAGTTTGATTATAAAGACTGATGTTAGGTATGGCACAATCTACGTAGTGGGATATGATTGATCAAGATAGGATTTGTCCCGTCTATGTAATGTGAGCAATATCTTAGGCCACTTGATGAAGTGAGACTAGAAATGCATGGTCATGCTCAAATAAGTTAATATGAGATATTACACTTATTTGTTTATTGTAGTCTACTTCGAATATCGAAAAACATGAGATTGAATTATGCAAGTGTAACTACTCCATGACTTGTGTCCAATCTAGATGTAAAGGAAAAAAAGGATATAATACATGTGAATTTATCACAAAAGGTTATGTCGAACTACGACATCTTGTAACTTGGGTAGTAATGATGCATTGCTAGATGCCACTCATTGCTTGTAATGTTAGAATTGTTCTAGTATTACTACCTATGTTACAAGAACCTACAGGGTCACACCTAATGGTTGAAACAAACAGAATCTTAGCAAAGTTGGTATTTAATTGAATTGACATGAAAATTAAATTAATTATTGAATTAATTTAATTTGACAGTTAAATTGTTCACACATTTTATGTACAAATTTGTTTTACAAGAATAGAGAACATGGTTAAAATAAATGTATGAATTTGATTCATATAAAACTATGTATTATTATTTACGACATTATTAATTATAATAATTTCGGTTAAACATAAAATATGGAATTAATGTCCTTTTAGGAAGGATATAAATTAGAACAAGGAAGCTTATATCCTTTTGGAAAAGATATATGATTTTAATGTTTTCCATATTTCTAAAAAGGGGAGTATTTCCATTTATTTGTATTTGATTTAAAATGGAAAATAAAAAACCTTAGTGTGTGTGAAACCAAAAAGATTACAAAATAAAATAAAGAAAACCTAGGTCTAGCAGCCATCAAAGATTTTCTTTTCAGAATTCCCTCTAAAACATTTAGGGAGAATTTGTTGTTCATTCTTGATCGGGTGGACTACGTAGAGGCCGATTTTGGATCGATAGCATGTAGAGGAGGATTAATTTCGAACCCTTCCTTCCCGATTCATTCCTCGTACATGGATCCAAGGTTAGGGATCGCTGAAATAATTTTTCCACTGCGCAATGGGGCGTACTGGCAACCCAACACATAGTGGAGTCCTACACTTCCTACTATAAAGTGGCGCAAACAGAGTCATCTGAATACTCCTCTGATAACTATTTTTGTACGCGAACTCAGCTAATAGCAAATGCCACTCGTAACTTCCACCAAAATCAATAGCACAACTCTAAAACATATCCTCGAGAGTCTGAATCACCCTCTCATACTGACCATATGACTGCGGATGATATGTTGTACTGAAGTGAAGCTTCAAACCCAAAGCCTCATGCAATGTCTTCAAAACCTCGACGTGAACCGTGGATCTCTGTCTGATACAAAAGAAACTGGAACTCTATACAATCTAACAATCTCCATGATATAAAGCTCGACCAACTGCTGAAAACTGAAAGTAATATGCAAAGGCAAGAAATGCTCACATTTCGTAAACCAATCCACTATCACCCAAACTAAATCCTTTCGTGATGGAGTTAACGACAATCCAAAAACAAAATCCATTATGATCTGTTCTCATTTCCACTTTGGAATTCTGATCAGTTGAAGTAACCCAGATGGACATTAATGCTCAGCTTTAACCCTCTGGCAAACTAAATATCTACTGACAAAATCAGCTACGTCCTTCTTCAAACTTGGCCACAAATATAAAACTCAAAGATCCTGATACATTTTGTTCCCACTGGGACACACATCCGACCTCTAAAGCAAAGGACACCATTAGCATTGAGTATGTGCATTAGTTAACAAAATAATAGGTTGTCGTGAATTTAATTCGTAACAAGCATGAACATGATTCTAATAATATTAAGTTCAAGAATGCAATCGATCTAGCACATTATGTCATATTGATTAAAAACCTTGAAATTGAGCATTGGAATTTACTTTTATATTTTTTTACTTAATTGCTTAGATTAATTTTAGTTTATTAAATCTTTTCAAAAAAAATTAGTTTATTAAATCCTTCTCAAAATCAATATATTTTTCTTCACCAATTTGTTAATTTAATAATTTCACAAGTATTTTTCTAACACAGTCCCTGTGTGTACGATAACTCGACATTTACTTGTCACTTTATTACTTGATACGATTGTGTACACTTGCACATTTCCGTCGTTCCAAGTTTTTGGTGCCATTGTCGTGGACTGTTTGAAGATATTATTTGTGAAATTAATTATCTTCCAATTTGGTTCAATTTTTTTTGTTTAACAATTTTTTTATTATAAGGTGATAATGGATCTTCTACAACAAGTTCAAGGAGGAGTATTTGCTCATAATGTTCATAATTCGATCATTATTACCGATGACAAAAACTGTGCCATTCGACAATATGCCATTCCTCTTTTCAATGAGCTCAAATTGGGTATTGTGAGATCCGAAATTGAGGCATCGCAATTTGAACTAAAGCCAATCATGTTCCAAATGTTGCAAAATATGGGTCAATTTAGTGGGATGCCTACTGAAGATTTGCATCTTCATCTTCAACTATTCATAGAAGTGAGCGACTCATTCAAAATGACTGGGGTGATTGAGGACGCCTTGAGACTTAAATTATTTCCATACTCCTTAAGAGATAGAGCGCGAGCGTGGTTGAATTCCTTCCTTACCATCCTGTTCCATAACTACTTGGCAAGAGTTGGTTGAACGTTTCTTAATGAAATACTTTCCCCCATCCCTAACTGTCAAGCTCCAAAATGAAATCACTTCATTTCAACAACTTGACGAAGAATCTTTATATGAGGCATGGGAGCGGTTCAAGGAATTATTACAAAAGTGTCCTCACCATGGTATTCCTTATTGCGTTCAAATGGAGTCTTTCTATATTGGTCTTAACGATCATACTAAAACGATGGTGGATGCTTCGACAAATGGAGCCCTTCTTTCTAAGTTTTATAATGAGGCTTATGAGATTATTGAAAGAATTGCTAGCAATAACTATCAATGGTCAACCAACCAAGCAACCTGAAGAAAACGAGTAGTAGGAGTACATTAAGTTGATGCACTTACTTCTTTGGCAGCCCAGGTATCTTCTATGTCTTTTATGCTTAAGAATATGACCATTAATGGTTTTAATGGTAATTTGACAGATCAGCAGTCGAGTCAATTAGGGAATATTTCTTGTGAATACTATGGAGATGGCTGTTTCTTTGAAAATTGCCCATCGAATCCAAAGTTAAAATATTACATGGAAAATCAGAATTGGAATGGTCCACAATAGAATTCTTACAACTTTTCATGGTAGTATCGTTCAAATTTTCCATGGAGTAATCAATGGATGGACCCTAGCAACTTTTCTATGCCATCTCGACCAAATTATCCGCTGGAATACTCTCAACAAGTGCAACAACCCTCACCAACTGGATCTTCAAGTAATCTTGAGAATTTGCTGAAGGCACACATAGTGAAGAATGATGACCTAATCCAAAGCCAAGCAACAGTGTTGAAGAATTTAGGAAACCAAGTGGGAAAGCTAAGCAACGATCTCAAAAGCAAACCCCAAGGTATTTGGCCTAGCGGCACAGAAAATTTGAGAAGCCAGGTCAAAGAACATTGCAAAACCGTCACTTTACAAAGTGGGAAGACATTGGAGCTTAAAGCGGTCAAGGTTGAAGATGAGCCTATTGTAGCCCAAGACAAAGAGGAAGTTCAACCGAGTGTTGAAACTCTTGATTCATAAAAGTTGGATTCGATGGTCTTTGATGAGGTAAACTCTAAACCAGTCAGTTTTGATAATCTAACAACTTTGTCAAATGCAAAGAAATTGTCACAGAAAAGTTCTCCGGTTAAAGTTAAGATTCCACTATCGCCATATCCTCAATGATTCTAGAAGCAGTAGCATGATACTCAAGTTAAAGAAATTTTGGATGTCGAGGCAACTTTTAATGACTTCGATGCTACTAAATCCCTAGATGTAGTTCAAGACTGCTATACTATTTTTGAGATAGAATCGTTAGCTTCTACAAAATTGTAACTTAATTCTCTAAATGATCTGTTAGAGCATATTTTGTTAGCGGATTCACCAAGTGATGATGAAGGTGAGGGGTGTTTGGCTTTGTCAAGAGCTAATTCGAAGGATATCACCCAGAAAGTTCCACTGGAATCACTAGAGTTATTATCTCAAGAGTACACACAGCCAAAAGCATTGATTGAAGAGCCAGTTAAATTGAAACTGAAGATTTTGCCCCCTCATCTGAAATATGATTATTGGGGGCTATATACGACTTTACCTATCCTAATTTCAGTTGAGTTCACCAAGAATCAAGAAGAAGAGTCACTTGTGGTTTTGGAAAAGCACAAGAAGGGTGTTGGATGGATTATTGCAGATATTCAAGTCATAACTTGGAGGATTCTCATGAATTACAAGAAGTTAAATAAGGCCACCAGAAAGGATAATTTCAGGTTTTCTCTCCTAAATCAATTGTTGGACAAATTTTTGGGCAAAAGCATGATTACTTCCTAAACGAGTATGGCTGGTATGATAGATGACCCTTTGACACTGTCTCAGTCAATGACGATTTCGAATAAAATGGAGGGAGTTCTTCACTTTCTCTATCTTTATTTCATATTTTTAGTTTTTTTTTCATTTGAATAAAATGATAGACTTAGATAAAAAAAATTTTGGGAAATTACATTAATTAAAATTCTGTCTAGGAGATTGAAACTTAAGTGGGACCAGCTGTGATCCCTCCAGTCTTTCCTAGGAGTTTAATTTAATGTAATTTTTTGAAAAATATTTTTCTAAGTAGCTAGAATAATTTATTTATTTATTTGGTTAAATAAAGGGTCAACTTTAGACCCCAAGCACTAATTTCTTTGAGTTTTTTTTTCAGTTTACTTTTTGTACAAGAGCTTAGGATCCAAAAAAGGTGTTGCCATTGGTCTTAAGGCACTGCTAGGAAGGGAAATATTCAACCTTTTTTTCCATAAACTTGTAGCCCTTACCTTGCTCCATCGCCACTCCTAAGTAGCCCAATACTTCATCTCCCTTAACCCCTTAATGTCGCAACCTTTAACTCCCTAAATCACTACCCTGAACACCTTTATTCAAAGCCACCAACCACCGCACTTAAACTATCCTTAAAATCACCTCCTCCTCCAACTCTTCAACTACTCACCCACTTCCCCAAAATCGAAATCAACCTTAACGTATTTTCTAACTCCGATACTGAGAGTCCCTTCATCTAGCACTATTCCACGAAGTGAGTAGTTTGATATAATGGCTATGCTTCAACACATGGAGTGACATCAATAAGCTTACTAGAGATACTAAAAAAATATGGGATGACTCAATTAGTGATGCACTTAAAAAAATATTTCATAACCCGTTCATTTTTGTGCCTGAATTTCCTTACTTATACTCGAACCATGGACTCCAATGTCAAGGAAGGAACGAGGCAATCAAATTAAGAGGGGACTGCAAATAAATAAAAAAGGGGGGGATCTTGTCTTTACTTTATTTTACTGTTTAGGATATTTTAAGTTTTTAGTTTTAAGCTCTCTTAGGATATTTTTTATTTCATGCATAATAAATCCAGAGGTTGAAGTCACAAATAAAATTGAACAATATGCAAAATAGGAAGTGTGTCAATAGATATGTACATGCCTAGGATTGGATTTGTCTAGGAAGAGCTTGATATTTAAGTAGTCAAATTTGACTCACCTCCTTTGTTTGGGATCATACCTGGTGTATAGTATCTATTCACTTCTATATTTTCATTCCCTCTATTGTTTTTAACAATAAGGACATTGTTCATCTTAAGTAGGGGGACTAAAAATTGAAAACTTCTTTTAATTATTATTTCTTCTTATTTTATGAATTTACTTATAATTTTGCTCAGAAATTTGAAATTTTGTTTATTATACTAAGCTTTAGTATAAATAAAGTTCAATTATCTCAATGGTTGTGATGTTAGCTAAACCATGACATAAATGTTAGTCTTAATAAAACATGTAAATTAAACCATGAAATCTTTAATTCCTTATAAAAGCGAAACATGCATGAAAGTTTAAGTCTCTAGAATTGACTTAGAAATTTCTTGAGGCGAAATCCTAGGAGGCATGGAATTTTGAAATGATTTAGGCAACATTTGTTTGGACCGTTTAAGCCTTTCAAGCTAACCTTAATGAATGCTATTCCTTGAAGCCAACTTTGAGACTGTATGGCTTGATTTTCTTTAAACCTTACAATGATAAACCATCCTATCTCTCGTACTTACCTCCAAATTGTCCCAACTACTAGACTTAGTCTATCAAGAATATTTTCTGAAAATAAGTTTGGAGGAGTTGAGAAGAAGTACCAAAATGCTCAACAAATTGTAGTACATACAATATGATGCTAGATAAAAAAGAAAAAAATAGAAAAAGAATAGAGCATATGTACTTAAAAGAAAAAGAGAAAAGAGCATGAGTACTCAAGTTCGAAAAAGTTGGTAAATTTGAAGGTAATTATCCTAAAGTTCCGATGCAAGTTGAGTCTAGGGGTTCATCTTAAATATATCTATCTGTTACCTACCCCTAGCCTAGCCCCGTTACAACTTATATAAAATACCCATATGATTCAAAATTTCTATGCTACTTACATTAGTGGAGAGAAATTGCTATGTTCAATTTATGAAGGTATACGTTAAGCTTAGTGATTACAGTTTGGTCTTAAATAAGGGAATGAAAATCAAATGGTAAGATTTTGACATGTCTTTATTAAGAAAACATTTAGTATATTTTTTGTTAGCATGATGATAGTTGAGATTAATTTGAATAATCTGTATACTTGAGCTGCATAACATCGAAATTCTTGTTCTTGTGCTTAATTGCATTAAAGTCATACTTATGAGGAGAAATGATAATTTCGAATAAAACTCTTGTGTGATTTATGAATTTCTTGAGATGAGCAATGAATTAAGTTTGGGGTTGTGGAAACATGAAATTATATAGACTTTTCATGCCTTTTCTAGCTCAGATTCATGTAATTTCGTAGTAAATATTGTTGGAAAATATAATTTAATTATAAAATAATTAAATTGTACTTAAACTCTAATTATATTAAATTTTAATTATTTTTATAACAATTAATCATGAATTTTATGTATTTTTTATAGTTTGACACAATTGATGAAAATCAGCTCATCAAACACTATATAATGCCTAAACCGTTGGGGTAATTTACACACCGAGTGAACTAAGAGCAAGACTGATTATTTTTCTAGCAAATGAAGGTCCAAATTATGAACATTTAAATAATTTATAATTAAATTTTAATCCAATTTTAATTGGGTTAAAAATTAATATAAATCCTAAAGAGAAAGTGGCCCGATATGCTAAGTGTGAAAGACTAAACCACCATGCAATTGGGCAGCCCAGTGACGTCCATATAGTTAACCCAATCAGCTGAATTTAGCTGATTTTTATACTTGCAAAGTAGCCCTCAAAGTTCCTTCAAACTCCATTCAAACCCCTCCATTATTTATGCCTTTGAAGATTTGCCATAAGCTAAATAAAGCAAACTTTGAACAAGTCAAAGTTGCTTGAGTGGTGGCCCGCTATGGAAAGGTGAGTGGCTGAAATTTCCTTGCTAAAAATAGCCTTCAATCCCACCTATAAGTACCCCATTTTTCTACTCATTTTCATCACTCAATTAATCAACACATCTTTTCTATTCTTATTCATTTTCTCTCTAGTTTTCCATTCCATTCTCTTCTTTCCTTTTCCAATTTCCCCTTCTTGAGAAAGAGTTGCTTGTCAGCCTTGGAGTAGCAACTTTCGAGTGTTCATCAGAGACCTCAATTTGAAAAGAACAAGCAAAAATGAAGAGGAACGTGCTAGTAGCTTCAGAAAACTACTAAATTTGTTTCTAGTCCCTTTCCTTTTTAATTTCTTATTGCTGTTATGATGAATACTATTTATTGTGCTATTGTTGATTTAATTAAATTGACTTAATTTAATTTCGTGTTAGATTGGTTGTGTTCGATTGCTTAAATTATTAAAAATCATTTTTGTGTTGTTATAGGCCTTGTTTTGTTTAATTAAATAAAATTATGTTTATATTATACTTACATATATTTGTAATATAACGAATGAATTAATCATTAACTAGATTGAAATTATTATTAGTGGACACAATATTTAATTTGTGCATGTTTAATCTTCTAAGGTAGTTGAAGGTTAAATTAGCAATGATATTAAAACGTACATTAGCCTCGCATAACTTGCAAGATTCTTGTGATTAAATTGTTTCAACATAGATGTTTGTTGTTACCTCAATTAATCTTATAATTGCTTATTAAAATTAATTGATTATTTAATTTAATAACTATGTATGTGCATTAGTTAAAAAAATAACAGGTTGCCATGAATTTAATTCGTAACAAGCATGAACATGATTCTAATATTATTAAGTTTAAGAATGCAATTGATCTAGCACATTATGTCATATTGATTAAAAACCTTGGAATTGAGCATTGGAATTTACTTTAATATTTTTTAGTTAATTACTTAGATTAATTTTAGTTTATTAAATCCTTCTCAAAATAAATATATTTTTCTTCACCAATTTGTTAATTTAATTATTTCACAAGTATTTTTCTAACACAATCCTTGTGGGTATGATTATTCGACATTTACTTGTCACTTTATTACTTGATACAATTGTGTACATTTGCACATTTCCATCATTCCATCTCTATGACTACAAACTCTACTCATATGCTCGAATCAAGCATGTAAAAATTGATCTATATTTTGTTTGTGAGAAAGTGTTAGTTGGTGTGTTGCAAGTCAATTTTGTATCATCCACCCATCAGCTTGCAGATTTGTTTAGAAAACCAATTCCACCGAGTCGATTTTTTGACTTCAAGTTCTTGATGCAACGTCAGTTTTTCTCAAGATAAAGAAAAACCAAGAGAATGATAGAATGGTAGTTTGAACGTCTTGAGTTTGTTATCCAGATGTTGTAACAGCTCAGCTGATTAGTTGTTAGCCAAGTTCTGGTAAAACTTTTATGCCTATGTATGAGCATGTTTTACATGATTTCCAGCATCTCTCAATCAATATATATATATATATATACACTCAATAATAGTTGCTGAGATAGTTCTTCTGAATTTCAATACAATAATAAAAAGTATTCAACTCCTTATTTTTTTCTCAGCTGCCAAACAATAGCTAAACATGATATTTTGCTATATTTCTATCTTTTTATAATGGATGACTGGGCGAGAGTTCTAAGATGAGGTTATGTGGGCAGAAACTGGTTTAGCAAATTACTTTATTTTTATTTTTTTGGCTAAATTGCATAAGGTTACTACAGTCTGGAATATTTGAAACTTTCTCAGTCATGCCAATTTTTATAGATGATTTATGAAATATTTCCCTCAGATATCAAAACCATTGAGTCAATTGTTTCAAAAAGACACATTGTTCGTTTTCAACGAAAAATTTGCCCAAGCTTTTGAGGTAATTAAATAGAGGCTATTTTCAGCTCCTGTAATAGTCAATCCAGATTGGTTAGAATCTTTTGTTATCATGTGTGACGCAAGTGACTATGTTATGGGGAGCAATATTGGGACAAAGTAAAGAAATTTCTTTTCATGCAATTCATTATGCGAATAAGACCTTGAATCTTGCTAAGTGTATTTATACTACTATAGAAAAGGAAATGATGGCTGTGGTGTTTGCCTTTGAAAAATTTTGCTAATATTTAATGGCAAATCGGGTGCATGTTTACATTAATCATTCAGCTTTGAAGTATGTTATTAATAAGAAAGAGACTAAAAGCAAATTAATGCGATGAGTGCTACTACTTCAAGAATTTGTTCTCTGGATCCTTGATAGGAAAGCCACTAAGAATCAAGGGGCAAATCATCTCTCATGATTAAAGATTGAGTCAAGCCAACAAGATGATACAGAGATTAGTGAAAGATTTATTGACGAATAGTTATTCCAAGTAATCCACCATGAAGTAATGTAGTTGACTAAAAAATGCCTTGGTATGCGGATATTGTGAATTATCTAGCTCTAGGAGTCTTTATTGCAAACACTTCATGGTAAAAGAAGAAACAAATAATGTATGTTGCCCACAAATATATGTGGGAGGAACTTTATGTGTTTCGACAACGTGCAGACCAACTAATGAGATGGTGTGTGGAAGAGTAGGAAATGTAAGACATCTTGTTAGGATTTCACACGTTACCATGTGGGGGCCATTTTGAAGGAAGGAGAACAACATAAAAAATACTTCAATCAGGAATTTACTGACCTAAAGTGATCAAAGACACATACGAATTTGCTTAATGATGTGATAGATGTCAACAACAAGGAAACATATCAAAATGGGATGAAATGCCAGAAATTGGGATTTTGGAGGTAGAAGTCTTTGATGTCTAAGGCATTGATTTTATGGGCCCATTTCCTAGTTCTTTCAGTAATCAGTACATTCTCTTAGCAGTAGACTATGTATCAAAGTGGGTAGAAGCAGTTGCATTATCGGTCAACGACACTAAGGTTGTAGTTTGATTCTTATGCAAGCATATTTTCACACGATTTGGGACTCCTAGAACAATTGTTAGCGATGAAGAATCACACTTTTGTAGCAAACAATTAGAGGCAACCTTAGCAAAATACAATGTCAAACATCGAATCACCATGACATACCATCCATAAACTAATGGGAAAGTAGAAGTATCAAATTGAGAAGTCAAACAAATATTAGAGAATATAGTGAACCCAAGTTGAAATGATTAGGTGACATATTATGGACATATAGAATAGTGTACAAGATTTTAATGGTATGTCTCCATATAGATTAGCTTACGGAAAAAATTTCCATCTACCAATCGAATTAGAGAAAAACGCTTATTGAGCCATTAAGGAATTGAATTTAGATCCCCATTTATCCAAGGAAGCACACTTATTTCAATTACACGAGTTAGAGGAATTTTGATTTGCGGCATATGAAAATGCAAAGATGTATAAGGAGAAAAGTAAGCTAAAACATGATGCCGTGATTAAGAAACAATCATTCACACTAGGACAACAAGTGTTATAACTCAAGACTGAAATTACTTTTAAGAAAACTACGATCGAGATGGACATGACCATACACTATTAAACATGTATCTCTCTATGGAGCCATGGAGTTAAAAATAAAGAGGGAGAAACATTTATTATCAATGGGTAGAGATTGAAACAGTATTTTGGGACAACTTTGAGAATATCTACGAAAAACAAAATTTGGAATGTCGAGCCATGATGAAGGTGGAGGATGAAACAAAACACTGGAGTTAGAACTTGTGCTAGGACCTAGAAGGATAAGGGAGTCACATATAAAGCAAAAGAGAGTACCCAACCTAATGTGTAAAATATTGTACAATTGACTATATCTAATTTTGTTATTTTGCTGTAAAATGACAAGCTAACATAGAGGGGGTGGAAAAAGGAGTTGTACGCAATAGAAAGGTGAATTTCAAGACATCTAAGGTTTTGTCGCGACACAACGTTTATGGTGTCGTGACACCTTAGTTTGAATACTTCAACGTTGTTGAAAGAAAAGCAATGTCGCAACACTAACTTGCAGTGTCACGACATGACACTTCGAAGCCTAAAAATCAAGACTAGAAAGCCTATGTCACAACGTAAAAAACCAACATCTTGACACTAAACATCGAAATAAGATCTTGAAGTATTATAAATGCGATTTCACGACATTGAGTCTGGGTGTCATGACACCACGTCGAATTTGCATGATTTCTTACAAAGTTTCATGGAATCAATGACTTTTCTTTTACAAATCATGCCGATTAAAAACCTTATCAAACCCCTTAAATACACTCCTAAGGTACCCCCTAAATACTTACCAACCCCAAAGCATACCAAAATATCTTTCCCCTTTTTTTCTTCTTCCACACACAACTTTTAACTTTTAAGTGCTTATTGTTATTCATTGATGTGGTTTGCCACGTGGTTGCATACATCAAAGGACATTTTGCCAACCCCATAACGATGATTTAAGATGTTATCGTTTTTAGACTTTAACTTAATTTTGTTTTACAACCTTTATGTTCACTGTTATTGGTGCTTTTTAAAACAAATAAACTTGTATGTTGTAATGGCTGCCAAAAATGCTCAAGTAATGTCGTACGACGAATCGTCGGTCACTGATAATTTCTTAAACTTAAAAAATAGTGAGCTCGAGGAACATCTTAAAATTTTCCAAAAGAAAACCATTATTCAAGAACAGGGATTCATTTTCCCAGTGGATAATGGAGGTGAAGTGTGGAAAATAATGCACACCCATAAGTGGGAAAATTTTGGCAAGCACCCATCCGAACCAACATGTATCCCGATAGTTCAAGAATTTTATGTGTCACTCAAAGAGTACGAGACCAAAAGACCATTAGGTGATCTTTGGTTGTATGTTACTGTTTAAGGGAAGGAGATTTTAATATCGTGTCCAGAAATTTATAGGTTTTATGGAGTTTCGTTTTACATGTATGATTTTATACAAAGAACCCACCTAAATTTTTGCCCAAACATTAGCTTAGAAGATGTATTAGATTATTTAAACGAGGGGAAAAGCGAATGGCAAAGAGATTTAGCCACCAATTTGCCGACATTCTTCTATCAATCGAGCATGATTCCTTTAGCTAAATTCTAACATCACTACTTTTCTAAAGGAATCGTATTTTGATGATTAATTGCTTAATTAAGGGAAAAGGAGTAAATTGTAAAAGGGGTAAAAGTTGATTGCTATTGATCAAAAATAAAAGGGACCAAAGTGGTAATTACACCATGGTTAAAAAGTCCAAGCGGTGGAGGATATGATTACCTTCCACTAACTTTTGGGTTATTTATTATTTAGTTCTTTTTAGTTTAAGGCTAAATTGTAAACAAGTTTGTTTAATTGGAATTTAATATAATTGAGGGACCAATTATGAAATTAGATCCTTTTTAAATAGCCTAAAAATAGAATGATGTGAAACTCTTTAGATTTTTATAAATTGCAACTAAATCCTAATAAAATAAAGATTTACTAATTAGTTTATTTTTAGTGTGATAGAAAATTATGGTTTCGAGGCCATAACTTCGATGTGTCAGACCATAAATATTATTTATTTAATATTTATGAGGTTATTAGTATCGTATTTGGTTACGAAATTTTATCGTATAGACAATTAATTAAGTAAAAAGGACTAGACTGTAAAGGTTGTAAAATACATAAATCATTGATTAAACATGTTACTTTTTAAAGGAATGACCTAGAGAGGTCCTTAAAGGGTAATTATACCTTTAGGGAGTTTAGTAGACGGTCTTAGCCTTTAAATTGGTTGAAATTGAATGAATTAAATAAGGGTGAAAATGTAATTATGTTAAAAGGGCAATTATAAACATAAAAACATAATAAAAATTGGAAGAAATCATCTTCTTCCACCTATTTTAGAACCGAAAAACCCTAAACACCATGGGAGGGAGCTTCGGCCAACTTTAGTTCATGGGTTTGGTATGTAAATCTTGCCCGTTTTTAGTAATTTTTATGTTTTTGAGTTCGTATTAGCTTAATCTAGCTAACCAGGGGATTAATTTGTGAATCTGTTAAACGTTATAAATATTTCCATTGATGAATGTGTTGTTTCTTGAAAATTTATTGAAGTTTATTAAGCTTGGTTGTTGGATTTGATTATTTTGTAAAGTGATTTTTTATGATTTAAATGTTTAAGGACTAAATTATTAAAGTGTTAAATTTGCAAGGACTTAAGGTGAAATAATGCAAAAGTGGGCTGTTGAAAGACACATGAATATTCGGCAAGCTAAAAATTTAAAATAAAATGGTTAATTTGCAAGTTTTGAGCTAAAGGACTAAATTGAATAAAAGTGAAAAGTTAAGGGAATTTTGTAAAAATACCAAAAAGGCTTATTTGCATAAAATGATTAAAAATTTATATTTATTTAAATAATTGAATGAAATTATTGTAATAGATCAAGATCATGTCCTAATCGTGGAAAAAGGAAAATTATGAATTTGCCCCTAAAGTTCACTTTAACTAAATTTCGTTCAGTAAATTCGTAATGTTAAATTTACATTTAAATAGTATATTATTTGTATTCTTTATGATTGTTATAGAATAGGTTATGGTACGTGAAATTGTGAAACATGAAAAAGAAATGAATGAAAGAGATATCAAGCTTTGAACAGATGATTTGAAACCGACGTGATGGCTGAGGTACCGCCTATGTTGCGAGTCCTCGACAGCTCCTATGAGCAGTATCGTGAGTAAAGAAATGAGAAAAGAATCCAATAATGGATTACAAGCATTACGATGATTGAGATTTATGCATAAGTGCATATTCTCGATAGCTCGTGTGAGCAGCATCGTTAGGGAACAATTATATACACAGATATCGTATCGATGGTTGAGGTACCGCATATGTTACGAGTCCTTGACAACTTGTGTGAGCAGCATTGTGACTTGGGAAAGAGATATGGATTCTAAATAGATTATAGGCCTTACGATGGCTGGGACTATCCTTTACGCATACTCTCGACAGCTAGTGTAAGCAGTATCATTAGGGAACAATTATATACACAGATATCGTATCGATGGTTGAGGTACTGCATATGTTACGAGTCCTTGACAACTTGTGTGAGCAGCATTGTGACTTGGGAAAGAGATATGGATTCTAAATAGATTATAGGCCTTACGATGGCTGGGACTATCCTTTACGCATACTCTCGACAGCTAGTGTAAGCAGTATCGTTAGGGAATAGTTTATAGTACAGACAGGCACTGTATCGATGGCTAGGGTAACGCATACATTGTGAGTCCTCGACAGCTTGTGTGAGTAGCATCAAGTACTGGTAACAGAAAAGTTATAGACAGGAAAGTTGGAACACCAAATGTGGCTTGAGGAAGTAACATTTCATCCTAGCTCGATTGAGATATAATTGATTTATGCATATGATTGGTAACTCTTTAATCTCTACGAACTTACTAAGCTTTGAAGCTTACCAAAGATGTTATTATTGTTTTGTAGATTGTTTGCTGTTTGAAGATCGGGTCATCTCGAAGAAACCACACTATCTCGAGAGCTCAGTCGGTAGTATTTACATCACTTGGTTATATGGCATGTACTAGGATGATGGTACCTTTCAAATGCTTGATTTTAGATTCTTGGTTTCTTTGTTGAACTAAACTTGCATGCTTGCTTGATGTTCTAAACAAGCAAATGTGTTTAGTAATGAGTTGACCTGTGAATTTAAGAATCCTTGTGTTGGTTGATTGTATTTTGTGTTACATGATGAAATAAGTATTGTCATGTATAGATTTTGCAAGATGAGAATTTGAATAAGAGTCTTGTATTGAATGATGACTGATAAGCTTGAGGACTTGTGTGAATAAATGAATTCTGCATACTTGTTTTGGTAGAACCCCTGCATGTATCGGTAGAAGTAGAGGGCAGGAGAGAGGTTATTCACTGGCTTGAGTTGTATCGGTAGTTACATAATAAGTACCGGTAGTTTTTCCCATAAGAGTATCAGTAGTTTATGTACTTCTATCGGTAGAAGCTACAGGATAGGACATTTTAGCTCTCTGGAGTTTTTAGTACCGGTAAAAGCATGATTTGTTTTGGTAGAAGCTTTACTTGTATCGGTAGAACTGTCATAGGTATCGGTAGAAGTTTGCACTATTTCTTGCATTTTTTACTAACTTGACAACTACCGATACTTGTCTAACAAGTACTGGTTGAAGTCTCCTAGAATTGTGGAAATGATATTTTTACCCTTATTGAGTTAATAAACAAAGTAAGAATAACGAATTATAAATATATATGTATTTTAATAAATCAAGAAAGATGTTAAAATAAGATATGAATAGGTAATGATTTGAGGCACGAATGCATGTGATCTTAAAACCCTAACCGACGATGGTGTTGGGTTTAAGTACTATACAATGATAGTAAGAAGGATTGATGTAGCTTGGATGATATTGTGATATTATGGATGTCATGATTTGTGAAATGAATATTGATTCCTTCTGTGATGTAATGATAAGTATATTTGGTTATAGTTTGGTTAGCTAGTGGTGAGAATTGTGTGTTTGAGATACAGGACCATGTGATCCCTGATAGAAAATATTTGTACGTGATTCCTAAGTTCTTGCATGATTGAATTTGATTATTTATTGATTGAAAGGTTATAAATGAATGTGTAAAATTAAATGTAGTTAGTATTATGAGATACAAATTATAATTGTATAAGTTGTGATCGAATTGTACGTAAAAAAAAAGAGATAAAGAAGAAAGACTCAAAAAATTCTGTAAACCTTGAGACCTTGGACCGGAGATGATTTTAGATTTTTGGGTAGTACATTTAGTGGTATCAAAGCTTATGATTTACGCGATTGTCGGGCTTAGTATAGTGTGAATAAAGTCTAGAAATTACATGCTATATAAATCTGTGATAGTGTGATATTGATTGATTCGATCTAACACCTATTTTATTGCAGATTTTAAAGATGTTATATGAATCTGATCGTGATGAAATAATGAAGTTAATAGTATAAATGGCTTAAATGGTGAACTGGTTTGCTTATTATGGTTGAGTCTGGTAAATCAGATAGTATAAATCAGAGTTGTTAGATGGCTTTGTACAGGAAATTACCTAAAATGATTGTAATATATATAATTGACTTTTGGATCTGAGGAATAACTGTGTACCATTCACCAATGAGTATTTTGATTTCTCCTGAAAGATTTCTGAGATTCTTACCTAAATTCGATAAGGGAATAAATTCAAGATATAGGAAATATATATATATATCTCATACAGGGAACTTGTTTACTAAGTTAAAAGGGCATAACAGTGTATTTGAAAGTTAATAAAGATTCAGTTATTCAGTTCTAGTTAAGGATATGAGATGTTGAAAATTTCTTTAAACTTGAGATAATCATTAAGAATTCTGGTAATATTGCCTAGATCAACCAATGTCTCTGTTGATTTATGAATATAATGAATCAGATTGTTTAATCTTATCTAAAAATTTGGATGCAGTCTTACTATGATTATTGATGATATTCTGATAGATCTCAAATAGAATCTATGTATGTATAATATGCGAGAAATGTATTATAGACTATGTGTGAGAAATAATTTATGTGAAAATTATCAATGGTGAATTTTGGTTTAGTGAGGTTGATTTTCTTGGTCCGGTAAAGTTGACAAATGGGTTTTAATAGGTTCGAGTAAAAAGATTTTTCTATTGTTATGTGAAAAATTATAATATATATATCTCTGGAAATTTCTGTTTCAATCTATCTTGAACCTTGGAAGGAAATTTAACATTAAGTATCGTCTAAATTATTACTGCTTATTATGATTCTTGAGTAGGAACTAATTCCATTTTGGTGAATTAGGGAGTGGAAGTATGAATAGTTAATCTTTGTTTTACAGGGATTTTACCTTTCGGATCAACTGTTTAGGAAAGGAAAAAATCGAACAAATACTAGGCCTGATAACCCTAGGAAGTCATCTAGGTGGGAATGAAACCAAAATTGGTATTACCCATCCGTGAACATCTTTTCCCCAAACCTATTTAGATTGTGATATCTAGCGATAAGTAATCTCTATCGACTTGCTATGCCAACAGAAGATCGAGAGATCCAACTGGGGTGACGACTAGTTGATTGGAGGAAAATCCCTAAAACTCAACAATTAAAGAACTTATACGGAAACGACCTAATATCCCCAAAGTCGTTTTTAAGACTTCTGCATCTTAACTTTTTACTCTACTTATTGTTTTAATTTTTATCTTTTATTATATGCTTTTTGAAGCCAACTCTTCAATTTCTCTTCGTATTGTAAACCCTAAGATAAATACTAATTATTTTTCTTCTTTCAAGGGATTTTATTTACTATCGCTTTATGCCTCCTTTGGGTACAACCCTCGGAATACTACCAAGTGTTTCTTTGTAACACACTATATATACAACCTGACTCATATATTTGCAAAAAGCCTAAATCTACGCTGAACGAGAGTACATTTGGGGATGGTCAATGGATCTATCGAAGCATGATTCACTATATTCGTGAAGAAAAAAGTAGGACTCTTCTTTCCACAACTTATAATTGTCTTGTGCAAAAAAGCGAAGATTCCTATGAGATGGTTTGAATGATGGTTGCGCCCAACTAGAAATTCAATTGGAAACTCAATCTATAAGCAACTCATCACATCCTATCATAAACAATTCAGTAAGGGAAAGAGGACACAAGCGACACAAAAAGAAGATCTACCTCCTCTGAAGAAACAAAGTACACCAAAACGTAGACAAAATAGGTGCACCAACCATTGTAACATCCCAAATTTGGCTGAGTATGTTTGACCCGAATCTGGTGAGATACCAGAAATAAATTATCGATACCTTATCCAAAAGGTATGAATACGGATCGATACCCCCTAGGGTTTGTGAAAAACAAAATGCTCATTTGGTATTGTTTTTTAGCAAATGTATCGATGTTTTATAGAAATTATCGATACCAATAAAGTGGTATCGATATTTTTCAGGGGTTGTCAAAACAGAATGCATGTTTGGTCTCGATTTTCCAAACGGTATTTTTATTTCGAGAATTATCGATACTTGGTCAAAAAGGTATCGATACTTTTTGGCCTAGAGCTATTTTGACTTGTTTGAAAAACATTTTGAAGTGTTAAAATGATTTTGACTTGGCTCAAATTATTTTGACATGTTTAAAATCATTTTAACTTGATTTTAAAATTATTTCAAATTTTTCTAAGACTTGAAGATAAGAGTTTATATTTTATCTCTTAGACTTTAAATTAAGAAATTATTTTGTCAATTTTAACTTAAATTCAAAAACATTTCAATTTGTTTTATAAAAATACTTTATCAAATAAAGCTTAGTTTAACAATTTCTCCCTTTTTGATATAACAAAACTTTTTAAAAATTTGTTTTTGAATAATTGCTCCCCCTTAATAAAATGCATTTTAAATTTAACACCAAAATAAAATTTGTCAGTCAAGTTTGCATTCATTTTGGTTTTAATACAAATTGGTCACAAAATCTTGTATTTAGAATTTTAAAAAAAATCAAGCAAATAATTAAACATTTTACCTTTTCTTCTCCCCCTCTTTGTTATATAAAAAAATCAAATAAAAGTTAGTTCATCACAATATATTTAGAGAAAATGGAATGAGCAATGAACAAAAAAATATACTTTATATCTAAAAAATACTAATAAAACATTAAGTGCAATTGAATCCAACAATGTCAAGAAAGCAATGAAGTTCAATAAAATAAAAACAAAGGCAAAAACAGAAAAATGAAAATGCAAATGTCATGAAAGTGCATGACCAAAGGTACTCTATTCATCAGTATGAGGAGTCGAATATGGAGGCGTGGAAGACGTGGAAGGAAAACGTGCAAGTAGAGTTGCCATTTGAGCTTCTAAGGTTTAAAGCCTCATATTAATTTCTTCTCTAAAACTCAGAATTTTAGTGTTGTTGGCCTGGACATCATTGCTTAATGAGTGAATGGCATCGAGTAAGGCGGTGTTTACCTTCGATGTAGGTTGAGCGTGAGAAGATGAAGCCGGTGGAGGAGCGCTCTTAGGAGTCAAAACGTCATCAAAAGTAACGTCAAAGTCATCATCATCATGATCCAACGGAGCATTACTCTTAAGCCACATACCGATAGAGGCATCGAGATGGTAACTGCATGATGGAGAGCCTTAAAAATAATAGGTTGAGTTGAGAAAATAGGGGTATCTCCACGAGTACTAATACCTATCCTCCTAAAGATATATGACAAGTACGTGCCATGGGGAAGGGTAACATTTCTACCTAGTTCCTCTCGATAGATTTCATAATGTCATTAAATAAGATAAGCAAAAGGTCGGGATGCCTATTGTTTCTAAAGCAATTGATCATCCAATAATCGGTGTTTCGAATCTTAGCGTTTCTTAATAGGCCTAAGGTTCCATGTAAGGATAAGGTGTAGGACACGGTCATGAAGGTTGAGTTTGGATACCAAGTCGAAAGGAATAAAAAGCGAGGGATCATAATGCCCCTTTTCATCGAAGAGACCTCCGGGAGGTAAATGAAGATATTCACCACACTCTTTGAGAGTTAGGGAAATCGGAGTGCCCATTAAAAATGAGAAGATGGTGATGAAGGTTTCTTCAATTTCATCATGTTCGAGCATGACATTTGAAATGAAGGCTTGAACAAGGTTTAAAAAAGTTAGCGAAGAAATGTTGAAAAAGTCCATCCATCCCCAATTTTGTAAAATAGGGAGATAGGAAAAGCTAATAGCCTCTAACATGGCTATGCCAATTTTCCTAGCCTCCCATACACGTTTTGAGGCAAAATGGGTGTTGAAATGTTGAAGTGAATTAGCATTTTGAAAACATTCGTTAAACGAGGATTCAACTTCACTAGATGTGCAGGTGCTAGGCCTAGAACGTTTCTTAGGATCCATGGGTACTATCTAAGAGCTTAGAAAGTAATAGAGCTAAGAAAAATTTCTTTGAGGAATTTTAACAAACACTTGGTGGGCTAAGGTTTTGGGTAAAAAATTTAAGAAAGACCTTAAAAATCAATAACCTCTTGTAGTAAAACAACATATATATGCTTTAAAACAACCCAATAAACCATTAAAATTCACTATTTCAACCTATATTGTACAAAATCAACAAGTTAAAAATTTAGGTTTTTTACCTCAAAAGTGTTGAAATAGACAAAAATCCCAAGAAATGTTGAAAAAATCTTGTTGAGATGATGTTTGGAGATGTTCAGAGGTTAAGATTTAGTGAAAATAATAAAAAACTGTTAAGAAATTTTTGAAGAGAAGGTTAAGTTTTTTGGAGAAAAGAAGAGGGGTTTTGTGTTTTTTAAACTATTTTGAAAAACCTAGCAGCAGGTGCCCTTTAAAAGCCTGTGGTATCAATATTTTTTTTTCATGAGTATTGATATTTTTATAAAAGCATCGATATCAAATTGTAGTTATATTTTCCAAGTGCAATGAAATTAAAAAAAATGAGACTTTTAAGCCCTATTATTTTCTAAGGGTCCTAAAATGGCTCAAAAACTATTACTAATGATTTAGAAAGTATTGATAAGACTAAGATACATGAAAATAAATAAATAAATAAAGTAAAATGAAGGGTGACTAATTTTTGATATATATATGAGAGCAAGAAAATAGAAGTCATACTAGATGAAATAGATCAACCAATCATATAAAGCTCCCCCTATCTTTTTGGATATAAAAGCCAAGAAAATTATGCTTATCAAGCTTTTGTACAATAATTTAAAAATAATTTTAACACATAGTCAAGGTAAGGTGGTCAATCCTAGTTCTCTCTTAAGTGTCCAAAATATTTCCTTGTCTAAATGTTTTGTGAAAATATCAGCTAATTGATGTAAGGTGTCAATATATTCTAGAACTATATCTCCCTTTTGGACCTAATCTCTAATGAAATGATGTCTAATTTCAGTATGTTTAGTCCTAGAATGGTGGATGGGATTTTTAGAGAGAAAAATAGCACTAGTATTGCCACACTTGATAGGAATGGTAGCTACATCAATTCCATAGTCCGTAAGTTGTTGTTTCATCCATAAAATTTGAGCACAACAACTACCGACATAAATATATTCTGCTTCGGTGGTGGACAATTCAACACTATTTCTTTTTTTTGAAAACCATGAAATTAGCATGTTGCTTAAGAATTGACAAGTACCGGAGGTGCTTTACCTATATAATTTACAACCTCTAAAATCCGTATCCGAGTAAGCATGCAAGATAAGGTATGAATCTCTATAATACAAAAGGCCTAAGTTTTAATTATCTCTAAGGTATCTAAAGATTCTCTTAAGGGCTTGTAAATGTGATTTCTTAGGACAAGATTGATATTTAACACACAAGCATACACTAAACATAATGTCGGGTCTACTTGCAGTAAGATAAAGCAAAGAACCAATCATTGACCTATATAGTTTTAAATCAACACATTTACCTTTCTCATCTTTACCAATCTTTGTAAAAGGGATCATTGGAGTAGCTTGTGGTTTGAGATTATCCATCCCAAACTTCTTGAGCGTTTCCTTTGTGTACTTAGCTTGATTAATGAAGATGTCATCTTTTCTTTGCTTGATTTGGAGTCCCAAAAAGAAATTTAGTTCTTCCATCATGCTCATCTCAAATTCACCTTGAATTAGCTTAGAAAATTCTTGACAAAGAAAATCATTAGTAGACCAAAAATTCTTGTGCCAACCTTCCCTTTACAAAAACATTTTTCAATAAGAAAATTTGATAATCTTTCATACTAAGCTTTAGAAGCTTGTTTCAAACCATATAAAACTTTTGAAAGTTTAAAAACATGGTTTGGAAATTTTGTATCTTCAAAACTGGGTGGATGTTCAACGTACACTTCTTCATTTATAAAACCATTTAGAAAAGCACTTTTTACATCCATTTGATACAATTTGGATTTATTAAAGAATGCAAAAGCTAAAAGCATTCTGATCGCTTCCATCCTAGCTATGGGAGCATAAGTTTCATCATAATCTATTCCTTCTTCTTGAGTGTAACCTTGAGCAACAAGTCTAACCTTGTTTCTTACTATGTTATCTCTCTCATCTAGCTTATTTCTAAACACCCATTTTATTCCTATAGTGGATTTATCACTAGGGTCCACACTTTACTTCTCTTAAATTTATTTAACTCTTCTTGCAAGGCCAAAATCCAAAATTCATCTTTTAATTTTTCTTTGATATTTTTAGGCTCAATGCATGAGATAAATGCAACATAATTACAAGTATTTCAAAGAGAAGATCTAGTAATTACCCTTTTTGATGGATCACCAATGATTTGCCTACCCTTAACATATGAAAGCTCTCTTGGGTGGCTAGATTCTCTTTTAACATGAGTTGGTTCTTGAAGTTCATCAATTTTAAGTTCTTGAACCAATTTACTCATGCCTGCTTGATTTTGCTTAAATTGATATATTTGTACATCATCAAAACCAATAGATTCCTTTCTAAAATGTAACACCCTAAACCCGTAACTGTTACCGATCTAGGTTCTCGGAGTATTACAATACAATTTCTAACCATTAATACACTTTTAACAATTATTCAAATATATATATATATGCTACTCCCATTTACATATTAAAACAAGCTAATAATCACGTATAGTAACTCAATATAAATATACATGATCATTTACAAGCAATACAAGAAATTAGGGATCCAATTGAAATACATTAAAGCTTTTAAAAGAAAACTAAAATTTTTCTCAAAATAGGGGTGATCTACTGGTTTTATACCTAGAAGATTGAACTAGTTTTCACACTTGAAGATCTTGAAACCAATATTTTCCTTATGTTTTCGTAGGATTTAACTTAGATTTCTTGTTTGAATAAATTGTGTAACCAAAGTGCTAAAATGTCAATTTATTATCTTTACGGCTAATTGAGGTCTAAAGGTTAACTAATGAACTTTTGAAGTGTGTAGGAGACCATAAGAAGTTGTAATAATAGGAGACAGATCACTTCATCATGACATAGGCTGACCTATGTTGCAACCAAGGGACCAGACATGAAGATTTCGAAGACTGACTTCTTTGACACGACATACATAGGCTATGTCATGACAACGCCTGGAGGATAACACTTCACATGGAGTCTGATGTATACGTCAGGACAAAGGTCCTAGTGTGTCACAACATCGATCCCTGGACGTGGATTCTGCATCAAGTGAAAGGCGTTTCAGTATTTACAATGCCACTTAAACACGAAGGATGGCAGTAGACCTAGGTTAAGGAAAACGGTCGGACAAGGCTATAAATAGGGCCTATAGAATTAGGTTTAAACACACCATTCACTAGATTTTAGTTTTTAGTTTTATTTTTGTATTTTCATTTGAATCAAGATTGTAGAACTCGTATAAACGTTCAAGAAATTTTTCCCGATAGGTTGCCAATACAATTCGAGTTTATTTTTCATTCTCTTATTTAATTATATGTTTATATATATATTTGTGTTTACGATGATCAAGAAACCCATGTGGAACTAATTCCATTTTGGGGAATTAAGGAGTGAAAGTATGAATTTAATTGTTGTTTAACAAGGATTTTACCTTTTGGATCAGCTGTTTGGGAAAAGAAGAGCATCAAATGAACACTAGGCCTGACAACCCTAGAACATCATCTAGGTGGGAATGAAACCAAAATTAGTATTCCCATCCGTGAACACCTTTTCCCCAAACTAGTTTAGACTATGACATCTAGCGATAAATAGTTTGTATCGACTTGCTATGTCGACGGAAGATCGAGAGATCCAACTGGGGTAGTGACTAGTTGATTGGAGGAAAATCCTCAAAACCCAATGGTTGAAGAAGTCATGCGGAAATGACCTAATATCCCCAAAGCCGTTTATAAGAATTTCTACATCTCAACTCTTTTATTTTATTTTCTATTTTATTTTATGCTTTTCAAAATCCACTCTTTTAATCTTCGTACTATAATACCTAAAGTAAGTACTAATTAACTTTATTCCTTGTAGGGATTTGATTTACTATCACTTTACACCTCCTTTGGGTATGATCCTTGGAATACTACCAAGTGTTTCATTGTACACATTATATTTACAACCTGACCCGTATACTTGCGGAAAGCCAAAAATCTATATCGAACGGAAGTTCGTTCAGGGGTGATCAAGTTGTTGGTGCTATTACCGGGGAGGCAATGCCTTAGTAAATTTTATTCTTTCTTTGTATTAGAATAATTAGGAAATTTTCAAGTTTTAGATATGAATCTCTTTAATTTTCTGCTTTCAATTTTATTTTCCTTACATTAACTCATAAAATGATGAAAAATGCATTATAGATGTTTTTTTTATTTAGAATGGTTACAATATAGTATTACTAGACCACCAATTTATCAAAATCATTTTGAATTAAATCCATCTTTAATATCTTGGATTACTAACAATCTTAGCTTTTCTGATCCCTCAACAGAAGATCCTGCTGCATTTTTACGAAAATTCGAGGCACTCTGTAGCACAGTTTCATATGCAAGGGTAGCCCCAGGTGTGATTAGATTGTTGTTGATTCCTTTTGCCTTAAACGGAACGGCCAAGTTATGGTTGGATTCTTTCCCTCAAACACCATCAGTACTTGGGAAGAATTTGTATATATGTTTCTTCAATGAATGATTTCTATGCTTAAGTGATAGCATTAGAAATGACACCTATTTTCTCCATAAATTTATGTATTAATTGTCTCTTTTGTATTATATTTAGCATGCATAATAGACATTTCATACTTAGTATTTATATTTTCTAACTCATTGTTGTTTGGCTTAAATTCTTGTTATTTTATCTCTTTTGTGCATTAATGCCGCCACATGAAGCCTATGTATTGTGTGTAAAAATTGTCAGCACAGGGATCCATCTCAGAAGATAGATTCTAGAACGAAGTTAAAGAATGCAGCCACAAGTTTAACTTGGATTGCGGCCAGATATGTCACCGCATAGAAACCTCTACTTTGTATGGATGAAGTTATGCTGCAAACACAACTAGAAGCACCAGCACAGGGGAAAAACACGTTATCACCGTAATTGAAGGTTTCAGATTGCGCCCAGCAATGTCGCGACAACCTGCATATTTTTGAAGAACACACCAGATCTGCGTGAGTGCACTGCTGGATTGTAACAAACTTTGACAGCTGCAAATGGATCTGGATCTGGAAAGAGATGAGATTTACAATTCTTGGAGCCTATAAATAGAGGAAAGAAGATAGAGAAAGATATCAAGAGATGAAGGAATTAATTCTACAAATACTTTGTGTTTTGGAGATTATTGTTGGAGAACGGTAAGCAGATTGAGCGAAGGAGCAACTGCTTCTGATGAGAAGTGCTCGATGCAACGTAAGATGAGTGGTGAAGAAATAGTCCTAGTAGTCTAAGGATAGTAAGTTTCGATATATTTGTTGACCCCTCTCGTTATGTTGATGAATTATTATTGACAATTGAATGAATATGGGAATATCTTTCAGTGTTAGATTACTTTGATTCTTATTTGATTCTTCTCATTTGTTTATTCTTGGACTTAACTACGTAAAACACAAGAGTGGAATTGCAGTCTACCGACATCAGGAGATGCGGTGACAAGTTAGGTTAACAAGCAAGTCAGCGAGAGTTGCTTGGGATTAGAAGGGATTCTGGTCACTTGTCCTTGAGTGCACAACATTGCCAACACTGGGAGGTGTGGTAATTATGGGTGCTTAAGTCTCGATTAAACAGAGAGCTGTAATTGGTAAGATTTCATTGGAGCCTTATTGTTGCAACAATTCGTCTATACAATACCTTGTCGACGCATCTATCGTTGCTACTTACTAAAATCAGTGATCCACTCCAATTCTTCGCACTTGATCACAATTCTACTTTCACGCATTTAAATTCTCAACACTTCAACAAAAATTTGATTTACATTCAGTTGCTTTGACAATTAACTTTTATAATTACATTGACAATTTTGACTGTCTTAGTGTTCAGATCTAATTTAGTTGCACTGACATCCTTACTAGCATTTTCTCTAATCTTAGTTTTAGTTCCTTCGACATTTAAACATCAAGAACCCATTCCTCGTGGGATCGATGTCTGATAGAATCAATCTATCAACTATACTTGCATCGGCGTATGTCTGCTTGCACAACTACTGTGATGTTACAGGCCGATCAAGTTTTGGTACCGTTACCGGGGATGGCATTTGTTTGATGTCTATTTTTGTGTTTGCATTTATTTTTTTATTATCTAAATTTTAGTTGTCACTAACTTGTTTTCTTTTTGTTGTTTACTTTTACATTTTTCTTTTAGTGAAATATGGCTAGGAACGAGGTGATAGAACCTCAAGATGTTGGACTACCATGAGTGATGCTATAGAAATGGAGCTCGATGCCATAATCACCCAAGTATCTTCTTTGACTAATATGAGTAATTCAATGCAGAATGCTGTAGCAATTGCAGAATGAAAATTTCCTATGACAATTTGCGATTACTGTGGAGCAACCATGAGTTTGAACAATTCCCATCAAATCCAGCAAATGTGTACCACATGAGGACTTCCTATCGAAATGAAAATCCATATTCTAACACCTAAACACCAGAGTGGGAGGAACATCCAAATTTTTGTTGGAACAATCAAGACCCTGGAAGTATAAACAACGATGTTAGATCTGAGTGGACATTGCCCAATTATGATCAACTCTTGTCAAGGCAAAATATCCAGCAAGACGAAGCATCAGAGATTTCATCAATTGAAAATTTACTGAGACAATAGATTTCCAAGACTAAAGTTGTGCTTCAGAGTGAAACTGAATCCATACGAGCTCTAGAATATCAAGTTGGCTAGATTGTGAGTGCAATAAATTTACGACCACAAGAATCTTTGTCGATGGATATTGAGAATTCGATATCACAGGGCAAGAGCATTGTAAGGGAATTATTCCTAGAAGTGAGACTCAACTAAAAGGAAGATAATTCAAATCTCGACAATGGAAAGATGTCAGAATAATCTGAAAAGCAAATTACAGCTGAAGAAGTTAAACAAATATTGTGGAGACAGAATCAGATCATTTTGTCGCCATAAATACTACAGCAAAACAACCTCAAAAACTTGAAGATGCATGGTCAAAGAAGAAATGATTGGGAGAAGTCGAAGCAACCGCACTTACTAAAGGGTGCACTGTCATGACAATTAAATTGCTCCAAGAATTTAAGGATCCCAAGAGCTTCTCAAACCCTATTCCATTGATGATCGATATATTGGAAAGACATTATGTGATTACAATGAAAGCATAATTTTGATGCCTATATTCGTAATTAAGAAGTTACAGAATTGGAAAAATGCAAGAAAGAGTGGAAATTTTTGGGACCGTGTGAAGAATAAAAGAGTACGAAGCACTTGAAGAAGAAGGAATAAATATTGTGTCTGCACCGATTGAGAAATAAGTAAACACCATTGTCGACGCACTAGGATTCTATTGTCAGCGCAATTTCGTACAGCTGTACTACACCTATTGATTTATTACTGAAAATGGAAGAAGTTCGTGTAGAGGAAGAAAAAGATGAAGAAATAGATGTCAAGGTAATTTAGTTGAGAAATTTGTCCCTGCACCTGAAGTTATGGGTACAATAACTGAAGGCTTGGTGCAAGATGGAGTAAGTCAGGCGGAAGCTGTGGATGAAATTAGTGAGGACCACAATCCTTTGGCAATAATGGTCTACACTAGACCAACAAATGCAGCAACTAATGATGCTAGAGCAGTCCACAAACTACGTGAAGCTCAAACGAAAGAAAAAGAAGAAAGAAGAGGTTGTTTGACATTGCTGAACTGGAAGAAATTCATCGTAATGCTTATGAGAATGCTGCAATATACAAAGAAAAGACTAAGAGATGGCATGATAATATTATCTTGCGTCGACAGTTTAATCCTAGTCAGTTAATACTTTTGTTTAATTCAAGTTTAAAATTGCATCTAGGTAAATTGTGTTCAAGATGGTTAGGCCCCTTTAAGGTTGTTAAAGCATTCTAGAATGGCGAGGTGACAAATGAAAATCTAAAGGATAGACAACAATTCCAGTTGAATGGCCAATGACTGAAGCACTATGTAAGCATAAATGTCAAAGAACTAAACGAGACCATAGATCTGGTCACATTTAAATAATGTCAACGCTTTTTTGCATTTCCTTTTATCTTTTCACTTTTATTTGTTTCCTTTTAAATTCTATGCTGGAACAAAAGTTGTCTTTTTGTCGATGCATCGCAAAGCACAACTTGTCGGCGCATTCTATGATGACTCAGCAAAGCTTTTTAAGCAAGAATCGCGTTGATTGATTTTCATCTCTCCCCAGTCGTTAGATCAACCAAAAGGTACGATCTGTAGCCTGATATTTATTGGCTGTAGACGTAACATTTTCCCACACCTTTTGCAATCATCACATTTCCACCAATCCAAAGTTTATAAAACCCTTCTCTACCGACTTCCTTCTCCCACTCACAATCGCTATTGCTGCTGCAACTCATCTACTTTGTTGTTTTTACTCTTACTCTCTCAAGTTTATTCTTTTCTCTACAAGTTTCTTTTAACCTTTTTACTAAGCTATTATCATAAGGATAAGAGGTGCAAAAACTCCTTCCAAATCCCCCGCTGAATCTTCACCCACCATGGTTCGGACCACAGACCAACCTCCATAAAATGAACCAGTCCTATTCTTGTCCAAAGCGGCGAAGGACCGCTACCATGACATTATGCTTAAACGGAACTGCCACCCAGAGCAGGGTATACAGTTGTCCCTACACCAGACATTGGGGAAACAAATCGTAAAAACAATCAGTCGTCTAGGTTGGGAATTCTTCTACGAGCACCCAAGTGAATATTCCCCTATCATGGTAAGGGAATTTTATGCCAATCTTATAGACTCTGAACAGGAGTTCATCTTTGTGAGGGAGGGCTTAGTAGCATGAAGTGCTACCTACGTTAACACACTGTTTCAGATTGCTGAGAAAATGGACACCCACACTACATTTTTGGAAGAGTTGACTGATGACGGAGCTGACTAGGTGATGAGAGACCTTTGTGTTGAAGGTACTGTTTGGACGAGTAATGGTCCACACAACTATACCATGCACCAACGTTATCTAATAACCCTAAGGAAAGTAAGGTTTCATTTTGTGAACAGCCGTATATTGCCTTTTACACATAGCACTACGGCGACATTAGATCGCATGTGCATCTTGCACTCCATCAGAAAGGTTCGCCACATAGATGTCGATGCAATCCTCTATGACCAGATTGCTGAAACTGTTGCTAAGTATACATGTATATTACCTTTCCCTTCCTTAATCAAGCTGCTATGTAAACAAAGGAGTATTATGCCTAGAGATGATGAGAAAGTGCTAGAGAATAAAAGCCTCATTAATGATATCTTAGTAGAGAGAATGACGAGAGGCTAAGAGACTCCATTGGTGAAAGAAGCACCAAAGAAGCAGGAGAAAGGGAAAGGTAAGACGAAGGAAAAGTACGCAGATGCACTCACAGATCCTCAATTGGGGAAGAGGTTGGCTGCTATGGAAGTCAACATTGATCGCATCGACATGCGCAATATCCATATTGTCAGCGTGTTAGAAGACATGGACTATAGGCAGAACATATTTTATGCATACACAAAAGTGTGGAATGACGCTATTGTCATTGCATTAAGGAGTACGAGCCCAAGTCCGCTGCCATATTTCCCTGTCTTCCGATCTATCTTTCGACCATTACCCTTATCCTCTAACCAGCCTACTCCTGATGGTAAGCCTTAACATGTCTCCTTTCCAACGAGAATCCACATTTTAGATGACGAGGAGCACGAGTGGCATTCTAATGCTATGGAGGATTGCTACAGAACTCTAGCTAGCTTGTTCGAAGAAGAGTTCTCGAACAGCCTTGGAGCTAATAAGATAGAGCGGACGGCTATGGTTAACGAGGTGCATACTCTGATTGTATCTGTGGGTGTGGACGCAAAGGAAGGTGTCGAGAAAGACACTACTGAGTAGGAAAAGCCTGGGGAAGAAGAAGTAGAGAAAGAAGAAGGCCATGAGAAGAAGAAGGAAGGAGAGGAAGACAAACTTGTGAAGGAGGATCCTGAAGGAGAGGAGGTAGAGAAGAAGGACGATGCCCTGACAAATATCGCAGAGGATATTGTCGAAGCACCCACCAGTATGGAGCCATCTAGTGAAGATATGCTCCACCTAAAGCGAGCCAGGCTGAGGCAGTTACTAGCAGCATTGAGGAACCAAATCCTCTAGCCATCGTGCCTTATGTGGCACCACTTGTTGAGGTCCAACCATCAGATGTAACTGCCGATGAGGCCGCCACTCAATCAATTGAAGAGGAGCAATCTACTGCTCCGGTTGATTCTAAGGATAAAAAAGAAAGCGCAAGGATAAGAAAAAGAGGCGCAAAGAGGAATGTGAGCGCCCAAAGTAAAAGAAGAAGAAAGCTAAAGCAGCCACTGCATCGGTTACTGAATAAATGAGTTAGATTACTTTTTAGTAGGTAGTTGCATGCATTTCATTGTTATTGCATTATTATTTTTCACTGCATTTTTCATGTTAGTTTACGTGCATTGTAGTTGCATTTCCATACTTATCTGTATAATATTGTTAGTGCATTGGGGACAATGCAGACACTTAGTTTGGAGGGGATCTTGTGCGAAATGGAAATGCGATTGCACCCACATTTTTGAAAATTTACTTATTTCTTTAGTTGAATGAAAGTATGCTAAATTTCAACAAAAATGAATTGGGTGAATATGAATGAATATTGAGCTCTTCTATTTTTGAATGAATGATGAGATTTGTGCTAGTAATGAATGGATAGTAGCAGTTTTGAGTTTTAAACTGACTTACCAATTGCAGCAACATTTTACTAATAAAGGACACTCCAATATGAGTGAATTGTGACTTGTTAAGGGAGAACACTTCGTTGCATGTGTTAGAAAAATCATCTAGCCAAAGGTTGTCACTACAAGAGTGTGTGTCGACGTAATTACATACCTCTTGGGGGTTTTTTGCACCCCATCGTTACTACCTAGGAACAAAAACAAAGGTAGAGTAATGCAATGACATCTCTCTGTCACCTATAAAAAAAGTGAGAAGAAGAAAGGAAAGAAAAGAAAAAGAGAAAAGAATGAAAAAAGAAATAATTTGCTGTATTGGTTGAGAAAAGTTAAGATTCAAAGTATGATACTAACATTAGTGAAAGTGCAAGTCTAATTATTCATGTCTATAAATTATCGGCGTAATACTCTAGCATGTGAATATAATTTATATATTAGAATTCCAAAGATTTTAAGTTGTTAGAATAATGATTGCGGTGACATGTTTTGTTTGAGATTTCCTTTCCTTTTGTTTACTTGAGGACAAGTAAACACTCAAGTTTGAGGGTATGATAGCATTAGAAATGACACCTATTTTCTCCTTAATTTTGCGTATTAATTGTCTCTTTTGTATTATATTTAGCATGCATAATAGACATTTAATACTTAGTATTTATATTTTCTAACTCATTGTTGTTTGACTTAAATTCTTGTTATTTTATCTCTTTTATGCATTAATGTCGCCACATGCAGCCTATGTATTATGTATAGAAATCTTAGAAGATAGATGCTAGAACGAATTTAAAGAATGCAGCCACAAGTTTAACTTGGATTGCGGCCAGAGATGTCACCGGATAGAAACCTCTACTTTGTATGGATGAAGTTACGTTGCAAACACAACTAGAAGCACCAACGCAGGGGAAAAACATGTTGTCACTGTAATTGAAGGTTTCAGATTGCGCCCAGCAATGTCGCGATAACCTGTAGATTTTTGAAGAACACACCAGATCTGTGTGAGTGCACTGCTGGATTGTAACAAACTTTGACAGCTGCAAATGGATCTGGATCTGAGAATAGATGAGATCTACAATTCTTGGAGCCTATAAATAAAGGAAAGAAGATAGAGAAAGATATCAAGAGGTGAAGGAATTAATTCTGCAAATACTTTGTGTTTTTGGAGATTATTGTTGGAGAACGGTGTGCTGATTGAGCAAAGGAGCAACTACTTCTGACGAGAAGTGCTCGATGCAACGCAAGAGGAGCGGTTAAGAAATAGTCCTAGTAGTCTAAGGATAGTAAGCTTCGATATATTTGTTGACCCCTCTCGTTGACAATTGAATGAATATGAGACTATTTTTCAGTGTTAGATTACTTTGATTCTTATTTGATTCTTCTCATTAGTTTATTCTTGGACTTAACTGCATTAATCACAAGAGTGAAATTGCAGTTTACCGACATCGGGAGATGCGGTGACAAGTTAGGTTAACAAGCAAGTCAGCGAGAGTTGCTTGGGATTAGAAGGGATTCTGGTCACTTGTTCTTGAGTGCACAACATTGCCAACACTGGGAAGAGTGGTAATTATTGGTAAGATTTCATTGGAGCCTTATTGCTGTAACAATTCATCTATACAATACCTTGTCAACACATCTAGCATTGCTACTTAGTAAAATCAGTGATCCATTCCAATTCTTCGCAATTGATCACACTTTTACTTTCATGCATTTAAATTCTCAACACTTCAACAACAATTTGATTTACTTTCAGTTGCTTTGACAATTAACTTTTATAATTACATTGACAATTTGACTGTCTTAGTGTGCAGATCTAATTTAGGTGCACTGACATCCTTACTAGTATTTTCTGTAATCTTAGTTTTAATTGCTTCGACATTTAAACATCAATAACTCATTCCTCATGGGATCGATATCCGATAGAATCAAGTTATCAACTATACTTGCATCGACGTGTGTCCGCTTGCACAATTGTTGTGATGTTACAGACCGATCACTAAGATTATGTAGGGATATATACAAATGTTTCATTTCTGGCACACGGTGACAGAAACATTAAGACAAGCTTGGAAGAGAGTCAAAACCATACTTCGATCCATACTAGGAGGAGGAATTCATATTTCTATACAACTTCAACACTTTTGTGATGGGCTGAGTACGAAAAATAGACACAAGGTGGATATAATAATTAGAAGAAGAATTTGGATGAAGACATGGAAAGATGTTGCGGACATATTGGAAGTAGCAAGTGTAAATGAAATATTCTGGGAGGAAAGCTCGGAACCTTCGAAAGAAATCAATAAACCTGTTTATAACCAGATTGTGAGTAGTCAGTGTAAAGAAGAAGATTCTAAGGATAAAGGACCTATGAAAGAGGAAACAAATGAAGAATCTTTAACAACCTAGTTGGAGTGGTGGCAGCAAAGCAAAGAGGTGGTGGATCAAGCGATGCCAAATGCCACTAAAATGATACCATCAATTATGATGCCACTAGAAGTAGAATTAAAGCCATTACCAGAACATTTGGAGTATGGATATTTGGGTGAGAGAAATACTTTACCTGTTATACTTGCATCAGGATTAAGTAATTAGCAAGAGGCGGCTTCTTTGAACGTGCTTAAACGTCATAAAAAGGCTATTGGGTGGACAATCACTGATATAAAAGGAATCAACCCAACATTCTATAAACACAAAATTCGATTAGAAGAGGGCAAGAAACTCGTTCTCAACGCACAGAGACGACTTAATCCGACCATGAAAGAAGTGGTGAAAAAGGAATTGGTAAAGTGGGTAGACGCAGGCATAGTTTATGCCATTTTCGATAGTGAATGGGTAAGCCCTACGCAATGCGTACCAAAAAAAGGTGGGTTGACAATAGTAGAAAATGATCACAATGAGCTAATTCCTACAAGAACGGTTATTGGGTGGAGAGTGTATATTGATAACAGGAAATTAAACGATACAACGAAAAAATATCACTTTCCACTACCTTTCATTGATCAAATGCTAGATCAGTTGGCAGGTAAAAAGTATTATTATTTCTTAGATGGGTATTCAAGGTATCATCAAATCCCAATACATCCCGATGATCAGGAAAAAATAACTTTTACATGCCCTTTTGAGACATATGCTTTTAAACGAATGTCTTTTGGACTTTGTAATGCACCGGCTACTATAGTGTTAGAAAGAACATATGTTTTCTCCCTACTTTTTGGTTAAGTTGTTCCCATCTAGTCATCCTTAGCACATATTTTAGCATATTTTAGTTTAGTTAATTGAATTTTCTAACTCAATGAACCTTAGCCTAGTTGCCTTTAATTTTGTCATATTTTGGTACTGATGTCGCTGCATGAGTATTTCCAGATTGTGTCCAGGATTGTCGCCGCATCTGACAGCTATTCAGATAAGAACAAAAATGTGTGAGCTATCTAGTCTAGTATAGCCAACTTGTACAACTAGAGATAGCTTGATTTTGATGAAAGGAAACCTACACAATTTGGCTGAATATAAATACTCACAAGGAAAGAGAAAAAGGATTCTTTTTTCGGTAGATAGTCTTCTTCAACCTACCTTTTGAAGCTTCCGGCTATGGAGGCTTAAGCTTTCAAGGGTGAACTGATGTGAAGAGATGCAGACCAACTCCTAACGCAGAGCCCTAAGTGTGACCCAAGAGGGAAGTGAGAGATCAAGTCAAGTTTATCTAGGAATAGTATTCTCTACTTGTTTCTTTTAGGTTTCTTCTTTAAATGTTGGTGATTACTGTTTATTTCATGTTTGTATGGAAGTAAACATGATTTCTGGATTAAAAGTTATTTTATTCAATCTTGCTTCTACTATTTAATCTTTGGGTTTGAATGTTTTTAGCACGGAATTGTTATTACGGTCACTGCCATTGGAAGGTGCAATGATAGTTTAAGCCAACAAGCATGACAACAGAAGTTGCTTGGGGATTTTAACTTCCGTTGTACAAATATCAAAGGTTTTCAAATATTTTTGGGACATGCCGGGTTTTATAGAAGGTTTATAAAATATTTTGCTTATATCTCTAAACCTTTAAATTTTTTATTGCAAAAAAGATGTTCCCTTTGTATTTGATAATAACTACATTAAAGCTTTTGAAAAGATAAAAGAAAAATTAATAATTGCCCCCATAATTATCACACCAAACTGGAATGAACCTTTTATTATTATGTGTGATGCTAGTGATTGTGCTGTAAGTGTTGTCTTAGGACAGAAGAAAGACAATCTATTTGGAGCAATTCATTATGCCAGTAGAACTCTTAACCCCACTCAATGCAATTATACTACTATTGAGAAGGAAATGTTAACTGTAGTTTTAACTTGTGAAAATTTTTGTCCTTATTTAATGGCTAATTGTGTGTATATTTATACAGATCATTCAGCTCTGAAGTATGTGATGAAGAAAAAAGAAACCAAAGCAAGGATAATGAGATGGGTATTGCTACTACAAGAATTCGACTTATGGATCATGGATCGGAAAGGGACAGAGAACCAGATAGCAGATCATTTGTCTCTATACCTTTGAGAGAAATAAAGGAAACCTTTGCAAATGAGCAACTATTCAAAGTGGAAACTCAATTTCCAAACACAAGAGCACTGTGGTATGCAAATTATGTGAACTATTTAGCAAAAGGGGTGTTCCCAGCAAAAGCATCTTGGCAACAAAAGAAATGAATTATGCGTGAGGCAAAAAATTATATTTTGGAGGATCCTTATGTATTCAGGCAATATGCATACCAATTAATACGACGATGTGTAGTCGAGGAAGAAATCAGTGACATCCTTAAAGGATGTCACGACTCTCCTTGTGGAGGACATTTCAATGGAAAATGGACAGCTTAGAAAATTTTGCAATTCGAATTCTATTGGCCTACTATGAATCAGGATGCTCATGTGTTTGTACAAAACTGTGATCGATATCAGCTAATGGGGAATATATCAAAAAGGGATGAAATGCCACAAGTGGGAATTATTGAGGTGGAAATCTTTGATGTTTGGGGAATTGATTTTATATGTCCTTTCCCTAGCTCATTCGGGAATCAATATATCATGTTGGAAGTAGATTATGTTTCCAAGTGGGTAGAAGCAGTGGAATTACCTACTAATGATATAAAATCAATGGTAATATTCTTAAGAAAAATATCTTTTCAAGATTTGAAACTCCCAAGGCATTGATTAGTGATGAAGGATCACTTTTTTGCAGCAAACAATTTGAAGTCACTCTAGCAAAATACAATATTCAACATAAGATGGTAACTGCATATCACCCTCAGTAAAATGGACAAGTTGAAGTTTCTAATCGAGAAATTAAATAGATATTTCAGAAGATAGTAAATCCTAATAGTAAAGACTGGGCGGCGAAATTGGATGGCGCATTTTGGGCTTATTAAATAGCCTATAAAACACCCCTAGGTTGTCTCCTTATAAACTTGTGTATGGAAAAAATTGTCATTTGTCTATTGAATTAGAGAAAAAAAACATATTAGGCTATTAAAGAATTGAATCTAGATCCTGAGTTAGCGAAAAAAGAGAGATTGTTCCAGTTGCAGGAGTTGGAGGAGTTTCGATTCATGGCCTATAAAAACACGAAACTTTATAAAGAAAGAAGTAGGTTGCATCATGATGCAAAGATTCGAAAATGAAACTTCGAGCGAAGACAAAAGGTACTCTTGTTTAGTTCTAGGCTCAAACTATTTCTTGGAAAACTCAAATAAAGATGGACAGGGCCATATATCATTCATTAGGTAAAACCATATGGGGCAATTGAGTTGTGAGGAAAGAGTGGTGAAACTTTTCTAGTCAATGAGAAAACACTAAAGCCATATTATGGGGGAACTACAGATATACTTATTGAGGAGCAACCTCTACATTGTAATAAGACATAGGATAAACAGCCAGTGCTAGACTTGAACATTAGAAATACCCCAAGAAAAGATAGTAGCTTAGATTCAGAATCAAAGGAAACCTTGTCTATATGTTGCAATGAACACATTCGATGTCGTGATGACCACACATCAAAAAGACATGACCACTGGTCTCGATGTCACGACACGTCACCCCTATGTTGTGACAAGTAGTACTTCTCGAAACAGCATTTCTAGTCTTGATGTCGTGACACAACAACCCTATGTCGCGACACATCGACGTAACAACTACAGTCTAGGTAAGACTCTAACACCTAGCAGTCTTAATTAGAATTAGATACTGTAATTTCTAAATAACATTAACTTTTAAGTATACTAAATTCCTATTAATAATACCTTATAAATGACATCCCTTCAATTTTATCTTTCCTTCCAAAGATTCCAACCATAAATTCAAATGGCTGATTCAAGTGAAACTACTGCTAATCCTATTTTTGAATTCCCAGAAGATGATTTAGATAGGTATCTCTAGCAATTACAGTTGTATACCTTCATTCAGGAACAAGGGTTTGATCCTCTTATGTGAGTTTCCAGAGGTATTTGGGAAATAGTGGTTGATCATGAATGGACTCAATTTTGTATACCCTGCAAAGAACCGGTAAATATTTCAATAGTTCAAGAACTTTATTTAGCTCTAAAAAGCATGAAGTCGAGAGAGCTTGTGGGTAGATTCAAGGTCCAATGAATATTCGAGGAATTGAAATATACCTGAATGAGGTCCAAATTTGTATATTTTACAATGTCCCGTATTATTACCAAGATTATCTCCATAGAGTAGACTTAAAGGATTTTAAGAATATTGATATCGAGGAGATCCTAATTTTCTTAACAGCGGGGAAAGAATTATGGACCTATCGAGAAGGTACTGCAATCCCAAAAACTTTCAACCAAGAACTCATGATGCCTAAAGCCAAGATGTAGATGAAATTTGTTTGTTCTAGAATACTTCCCACTTCTGATATGACAAAGATACGTCCAATCCATGCTATAATGACACATGGGATTCTCAGGAAGAAACGAATTTGTGTTGGAAAATGGATTCATCGAAGCATGGTGGAATGTGCAAAGAAATTAAGGAAAGGTATATTTTCCCCTCATTTAATATCTTCCATGTGTACAAAGGTGGGAGTGCCAACTGAGAGATTTGATTGAACAAGAATCCATCGAGTAAACTCTTAAGTGATGATCTTTTCACGTAATTCATATTACTACAGCAAAGTCAAAGTGAAGAACGGAGGAAGAGAGGATTGAATAACGAACATGAATAGGGACTTATAGTTTGACCAATGTTTAGAATTAGGTTTTCTTTAGTTTTTAAATTGTTTTAATTTTTATCTTTTTTGACAATTTATTTTTGTAATTTTTGGATAATTTTGTTTTGTTTTTAGACTTATATAATTTTTAGGAGTAGGACTAGGTTTTATTTTTGTATATATGTTTTAATTCTTTTTGTAGGATCCCCACATTATGGAAGACATAACAATTTTGAGCATTAACGCCAAAAGGAGAAGGACAACCACCATAAGAAGAAGAGGACTCTCATGATAAATCGGGTAACTTCTTTCCTTATTATTGAAGGGGACTACACATTGAGGACAATGTGTTTTCTAAAGTGTGGGGGGTAACATAGGAATTTCTGGCATATAGTTTTTTTAGTTTTTATTTGTTTTTTATGTGTGCTTGAGCTTGTAGAAATACAAGTGATTGGTTTGGAGCATGTATAATAAGTTGATTATCTTTATTAATAAAATTGGCATGATGGTGAAGAATTTTTTAGCATGAAATTCTTTGAGTTCTATAGGTTATATTAAGTATCGATAGAGAGGTATTATTGATACCAAATGATGTGCGGAATATAAGGAAATGAGCATGATAGTATATATGGTTGATGATAATTTTGAGATTATGTCATTAAATTGATGTTTGTGAATACTGAGATGTTTAGGGATGACCTAAGGCATTGTTTGGATGTATCTAGAGCTAAAAAGCCAAATCCTATTATGAATTTCCAATTAGTACCCATCTTTGAGCCTTATGACCCTTTTTGATGAACCACATTACAAGCCTTTCTAACCTTAATTGATGATTTGTGTATACTTTTTTTCTTAGGTCCTATTTTACATGGAAATAAACGTACGACCATCTGTATTAAGGGTAAGAAGACACACCAAGGTGGAGGTTACAAAATAAAAATAGGAAAATCAATATAATGTATGAACTTTAGTTTAGCCAAAAAAAAAGACAGTAATTGAGAAAAATCAAAAAGAAAAGAAAAATGAGTAGAAATAAAAGAATAAAAGTAAGAAAACATGTGAATGGTGACAAAATTATAAAGTCACCAAAAAGAAGAAAAAGAAAATCTTAATCAAAGAAACAAAAGAAAAAAAGAATACTCATAGGCTAGCTAAAGGAATTACTTTTTATAGAGATTTCCTAGAATGGAGAAAAAAGGATGGTGAGAGAATGAGAGATAAGGGGCTGAGATGGAGTAGGACATAAATGGGAAAATAGGGAACAATACAATGTGCTAAACTATTTTCATGTTTGTAACCTTTTGTGCTTAACTATTTTTTGAAATCCGTGCCTATCCTAAGCCTCAACACGTTACAAACCGAAAAGCCCTATATGACTTAAACAACTCTATGCATGAATAGATATGGAAATCGTATGATCTCACTATAGTTATATGTATTGTACTAGGATAATTAAAATACTTATATTAGGCATTGATGGATGCATATTGATAAAACCTTGATATTTGTATTTTTTATAACTTACAAAACTTATATTGTTTCTAATTGAAAATGATAAAATTGCTTGATCATCATGTCAAAGTTATTAAGAGATAAATGATACCTAGACTACATACTACGAGCCCACTCTTTGTATATCTATGAACTCAAGCTCTTCGTTTTTCTTGTTTTGTTTGCTTGACCATAAGCAAAGACTTAAGTGTGGGGGGGTTTGATCTATCGATTTTATACTTACCAGATTGAACTAGTTTTCACACTTGAAGAGCTTGAAATCAAATATTATCCTTATGTTTTCGTAGGATTTAACTTAGATTTCTCGTTAGAATAAATTGTGTAACCTAAGTGCTAAAATGTCAATTTATTGTCTTTAAGGTTGATTGAGGCCTAAAGGTTAGCTAATGAACTTTGTGAGTGTGCAGGTGGAACGATGAAAATATATAAACATTACCCTTTTTAACCTAAATTCATGCAAATTCTAAGTAACTAATGTCGAAAAATATAATTTAATTATAAAATAGTTAATTTGTGCTAAAATTTCCAACATATTGATTTTTAATTATTTTTATAAATACTAAGTATGAATTTGATGATTTTTTTATAGATTTGCAGAATTGGTGAAAATCGACCCTACAAAACTGTTGACAGCTTAAACCGTTGAGGGAATTTTTACACCGAGTTAATGAAGAGCTAAGAAGAATATTTTTCCATCCAAGTGTCAGTCCAATATGAAGCTAAATTATTCTTTATAATTATATTTTTAATTCAATTAATTTGGATTAAAAATAAATTATAAAGGTTGAACTGAAGTGGCTCGATGTGCTTGCAACCGAGGGTCAAACCACCTTGATTTGGGCTAGCTATGTTCCATCCACATGGTGACTAAATTCAGTTGATTATATTGACCAATTCAACCTTGCAAAACAACCCTTTAAGTTTCCCAAAATCTCATTCAAACCTCTCCACTTTTCATGGTTTCAAATTTCCACCCTAAGCCAAATTAAGCAAAGTTTGAAATTTTCAAACGTTGCTTATGCATGGTCGGCCAAGCATTGTGTGTGGCTGATATTTATTTTCTAAATATATCCACCCACTCTCACCTATAAAAGCCCCCTCATACCTCTCATTTCCACACACCAATACACTTTATTGTCTTCTTTCTCTCATTTGCTCTCTAAGCTTTCCATCCACTTTCTCCCCTCTTCCTTTGCCCATTTTCCCTCTAGAGAAAGACTGGTTCGTCACCCCTTCCATAGCCTTTGTTGATTGTTCATCAGAGACCTCGATCCGAGAAGAATCGAGCAAGAACGACAAAGAACGTGACAACAGTTCTTAGAAATCGACGGATTTAATCCTAGTCTTTTTCTTTATTTTAGATTCTTGTTTTTTATTATGATGAATGCTATTATGAGTGCTATTTTTATTTAATTGAAATGGCTTAAATTCTTTAAGTGTTGGGTTGATTGTGTTTAATTGCTTCTTTATATTTAACCTGTGTTTATATTGTTATAGGCCTTGAATATTTTATTTAATTAAATATTATCATGCATAAGTTATTATTGCATTACCCTTGTGATATAACTATTGAATTAATCATTTAAATGCATTGAAATTGTGATTAATGGACACACTATCTAATTTGTGCGTGTCTAATCTTCTAAGGAAGCTGAAGGTTAGATTAGTGATGGTATTAAAAAATACATAACCTAGCAATAACACATTTGCTTATTACAATGTTTAAGAGATTCTTTAGCTTTCATATAGTATGTATGTGCAATAACACATTTGCTTATTAGAATTGATTTAGTCGGATGAATTGACATAGAGATATATTCAAGAGATGTATGTAATTTAGTAAGTGATGTTGTTCATAAGTTAGCAGGGTACCGAGTTGCCGTGAATATTATTTCATAACAAGCATTAACATGATTTAGAGTTAATCAAATAATTAAAGCAATTAACCTGACACATTTATGTCATATTGATTAAAACCTTTAGAAATCGTGCATAGGAACTTAATTTAGTTTTAATTTAACTTAGTTTAATTTAGCTTAGAATACTTTAGATTAATATCCCTCACAAATATTATATTGTTTTTAACCAATTTGTTGATTAAATATTTGATAAATACTTTTCATAGCACAATCCCTATGGGTACGATACTCGACATTACTTGTCACTTTATTACTTGAATACTATTGTGTAGAATTGCACATTTTCGTCGTTCCAAGTTTTTGGCACCATGCTGGGGATTGTCAAAATTATTTGAGATTATTTGTTTGCATTTTGGTTTATTTATTTTTCTATATAATTACTAACTTATTCTTTTTTATTATTTCAGGTGTTTATGAGTATTGACCGAATTATCGACTTACTCTTAGTGGACCTTGAAATTGAATGAACCTTCAAGAAAGAAGAAGACAAGCATCTCAAAGAAGGACTGAAGAGATGAATTTTGAGAATCAAAATCAAGGAAATGGAGCTAACCATGCTCATAATCCTATCCTTATTGCTGATGATAGGGATAGAGCCTTGAGACAAAATGTTGTGTCATTGTTTCACAAGCTTAATTTAGGAATTAGAAGACCTGATATTGAGGCACAACAATTCAAACTAAAGCCAGTGATGTTTCAGATAGTGGGCTAATTCAGTGGAATGCCTACAGAAGATCCTCATCTTCATTTGAGACTTTTCAAAGAGGTGAGTGACTCTTTCAAGTTAGCCAGAGTGTTAGAAGATGCACTTTGATTGAAGTTATTCCCATTTTCACTAAGGGACAGAGCTAGAGTCTGGTTGAACTCGTTGCCACCAAATTCTATTACAACATGGCAAAAGTTAGCTAAATGATTCCTTAGGAAGTATTTCCCTCTAAGCAAAAATGCTAAGTTAAGAAGTGAGATCACTACTTTCCAACAAATAGATGATGACTTTGTATGAGGCATGGGAAAGATTTAAAGAGCTATTAAGGAAATGCCCTCATCATGGAAATTCGCGTTGCATCCACTTAGAGACATTTTATAATGTTATTAATTCGCACACAAGGATGGTAGTAGATGCTTCCGCCAATGGAGCTATTCTTTCTAAGTCTTATGAAAGTATAGAAAGGATCGTAAGCAATAATTACCAATGGCAAACTAATTGAGCAAACTCAGGAAGACGAGTTGAAGAAATCCATGAAGTTGATCCACTCACTTCACTTACAGCTCAAGAATCATCGATTTTCTCAATACTTAAAAATTTTACTACTAATGGGTTTAACAATGTTGCAGCTCACCCACCTATTCAATTCGAGAACATAGCCTATGTCTATTATAGAGAAGGACACTTGTTCGAAGAATGTCCATCAAACCTATAATCTGTGTACTACATGGGCAATCAAAACCAAAACTGAGGCAGACAGGGAGTGCAATCGAATTTTTACAACCCATCTTGGCAAAATCACCCTAATTTCTCATGGAGTAAACAAAGAGCTGGACCCAGTAACAATTACACTCAATCAAGACCGACGCAGCCATAAGGATTTACCTAGCAAGTTCAGAAGCCACAACAAGCTAAATCTTCCAACAACTTAGAGAGTTTATTGAAGGCATATATGGCAAAGAATGATGCCACTCTAAGGAATTTGCAGAATCAAGTGAGGCAACTTGCCACTGAACTAAAGAACCGTCCGCAAGGTGCTTTGTCTAGTGATACGGAGATTCTGAAAAATCCAGGGAAGGAGCACTGTAAGATGTTGCAACCTAACGTTGTTGAAGTAGAACAAGAGCAAGATGATGCTCAAGAATCAGTGGAAGTTAAACCTAGTGTTAACTCCAACTTTGCGAGAACCAGTTTCACCACAACCAGAATTGGTGAATGTTGAGAAAGAGACATCTGAACCAGTCAAGCCTGATGATTTAACAACTTCATTAGATGCAGAAGTGCCACAGAAAGTGAAGAAGCTAGTTCAAGTTAGAAATCCTCCACCACCCTACCCTCAAACTTCAAAAGCAGAAGCAGGAAGTCCAGTTCAAGAAATTTCTTGACGTACTCAAGCAACTTCATATCAACATTCCATTGGTAGAAGCACTTGAGCAAATGCCGAATTATGTCAAGTTCATGAAAGATATTCTGTCAAAGAAATGAAGACTTGGAGAATTTGAGATAGTAGTCGTAACGAAGGAATGCAGTGCATATCTTCAAGACAAACTACCCTCAAAGTTGAAGGATCCTTGATGTTTTACTATACCTTGCAACATTGGAGCAACTTATTATGGTAAAGAACTATTCTGATACGAAATGAAGGCGGAACAGGGTCGTAGCTTATGAATGTGATGGGATCAAAGTTTCTCAAGGCCCAAGCAAATTCGAGCAAGATTGAATGGGACCATCCACGACTTCGTTACCAAGGCCCTAGATGCGCACACGGCCGAAAAAGAAAATCATGATTCACTTTCTTGTTTTCAAGAAAATCAAGAAACTGAATCTTGGTCCAATTTTTCATTCAAACAATTTCAAGAATCAAGAAAATCAAGATTTAAAATCTTGGAAATCTTGGTCCAAGAAACCGAAGTTGCAAATTTTAAAGTTGGTGAAATCAGCAGACTTGCAATGACTTTTTGGATGGGATCCAGGAATTTATGGGTTGAGATGTCTGCATGGATTTTGAAGATCTATCTCTTAGCTTCGAATCACACTTTTAATCACTCGATTTGGAGTTCGGGAGCTTACGTTATGGTGGTTTTAATAAAGACTACTCGGCTAGAATTTCTAGACGTGATTATGACGGGAATTACAAGTTTCGGCCTTTTAATTTGAGTTTAAATCATATTGGGTTCGAGTTTTAGGGTTAATTTTTATTTTATATGAGCCCAATATTGTATTATCAGCTCTTATTATTTTATTATTATTTTTGTTCCGAATTCTTAATAATTATTAAGTAGTTTTATTTAGGAGTGTTATGTAAACAAGAAAGTTTAGTTTAAAATTACTTCTTGTTTAGATTTATTTAGCTTTCCTATATATAGGCCTTGGGATTGTAAACAAAAGACACTTGATTTTATTCTTTTGAGTTAATAATAATTCTATTTGAGTTTTTCTTCAAGAATTGCTCTTGAGTTTTTTTAGAAGTTGTTTTAACAATCTTTTAGGTTGTGGGAATCATCTTCAAGCTTTTTCTTGCCAAGATCTCTTTCTTGGAAGGGGAATTAGAGTCATTGAAGGGAGTTGTGGATTCTTATAGTTTCCAAGGCATCTTAGGGCGTTAGCTTCTCTTTTCTATCTTTGATATATCGTTCTTGTTTGATCTAGTTTATTTCTTGTTGTTTTGGGTTGCTAATTTAGTTTATTTTTGTTCTAGGTTCAAATTGCTTCAAGAGGGACATTCTCCTACCTTGATCCATCAAGAAACACATAAAAAATTAGGAGATTTAATATTTTCTTGCTGTTTCAATTGTTCTTGCCTAAACAGTTTGCTTTCATCTTTTAAATCACTTCTAACGAATCCGTTTGTGTTTTTATTTTCCAGGTTTGGTTGGGATGTTTCCTTGAGGTCCAAGGGCGGTTTCTTTCATCTAAGAAACCCGATTTCGTTCTTTATTGGATCCTTTACTAGTGGTTCTCCTTTCTTTTTTTCAATTTCTGTTGATTCTTCTTTTTGTCAACTAATCTGTCTTTCTTTGTTTTAGTTTCAGGTTACATTTAACTAGAGCGTTAGGGTAGATCCGCGACTTGATAACTTTACAATCCTCTTCTATTTTCATCCCATATCAATTTTTGGGTGTTCTTCGTTGCTTTCTATACTGATTTCCATTACAAACAGTCAAACAAGCTGTTTTTTACCTAGTAATTTTTTCAGAAAAAAATGTTTTTGAGTAGGTAAACGCTTTTCAATTGATTTAAAATTTTATACACTGATTCTTGGCACTATATTACAGTATAAAAAAAGTCCCCACAAAAATTATGATAAAAAAAGAAAAATATGATAAAAAGAAAAAAATAAAAAAATATTCAGTGGGTTGAATTTTGTGCCGAAAATTTCCAGATCAAAAACACATTATTTGGAGAGGCTCCAGTTTAAATTTCATGATTTTTTGAAATCGGGAACACCTCGAACGAAGTTTGTGAAGTTGCTTTTCTGCAATTTTATTGATTCTTAGTTTTAGTTTTCATTTGTTTTTGCTTTTTATTGTTTCTTTACACATTATAGCACTTTCTCATTTCTTGTGTTAGTAGGTTAACGAACATTGCACCTTCCTCCCTCCGTGCAACACAATTCTTTGGAGTCTAGCTGATTTTGGACTCATAGTGCCATTACGATTACTTTGTTAGTTTGATTCTAATACATCCTGATTGATTGACATAAATACTTCTAAAGGACTCACAAGATTAATTCTTACCTCATTGAGAATTCTATTTTTGTTTCTGAGTGCATAACAATGAGGTTTTCTTAATTTTACTTTTCTTGAGTGTTGTGTTCTTTTCAAGCATTCATAATGATTAGCAATACTATGATCGAGAAGTGGCAACGAATTCTAGACCGTCAAGAGGTTCAAAATGCTCGAGATCAGCAACAAAATATTCTTCTAGAAACAATCTGCAAAAATTTGGAACTTTTAAGAACCGAAATGAAGCATCGAAATCGTAATTGGGGAGATAAGGTTAATCAGCCTCCTCTTCGTGCAAATAATGCTCAACATGTCTCTTGGGCAAATGATGAGTACTTCACGAAGAGATGGCCAAACGAAAGGAGGATTCCAAGTGTTTTCTCATATTTTGTGCAATGTTATTGGTGTAGTTCAAAAGATCATGAGAGTTTTCGATGTCCAATCCAATATCCAACTAGAGAAGAAAGTAAGTATGACTTTACGCCTTTTGTTGACTCTTACTCTAGTGAAAAAATGATTTGTTGTGATGGTGAACTTTGTGAACCAGAAAAAGATGATAATGAGAATTTTTCCCTTGATTCTATAGATGAAGTAGAAACGTCATGTTCTCCTACTGAGATGCTTTGTACTGAATTGAATATTCATATTACTTGTGAGGGGTATATGGGAAGTGAGGAAAAAATGTAAAAAGACTGAGAGAAAAGATACCTTGAGTGATAAAAGTCTACTTGAAGATCCAAATTTGGTGAGTGAAAATCCATATGAGGTAAAATTGGAGAGTTCTCAAGAGGAAAAAGAAAATAAAAAACAAGAAGATACCCATACAAAAGTGAGGAATGATTATGTTTTAACTAACCATAACTCGAATTTTTTTAGTGGTGTTTCCTTGGTACAGGATTTTAAAGATCCATTGACGGACTTCCAATTACAGTATCCTACCATCGATCGACACGTTTACTTGTGGAAGAGAGCTAAAGATTCGAGGACGAATCTTCTTGAGGAAGTAGGGAATGATACGAGTTCTCAAGGCCTAAATTCAAGTTTATGAATGTGATGGGATCAAAGTTTCTCAAGGCCTAATAACGAGGTCGAAGGCCAAGCAAATTTGATCAATGAATGGGAGCATCCAAGACTTCGTTACCAAGGCCTTAGATGCGCACACTTCCGAAAAAGAAAATCATGACTCACTTTCTCATTTTAAAGTAAATCAAGAAACCAAATTGTGGTTCAATTTTTCCATTCCAAACAATTTCAAGAATCAAGAAAATCAAGATTTCAAATCTTGGAAATCTTGGTCCAAGAAACTGAAGCTGCCAATTTTAAAGTTGGGGAAATCAACAGACTTGCAACGACTTTTTGGATGGGATCCAGAAATTTATAGGTTAAGATGTCTACATGGATTTCGAAGATCTATCTCTTATATTCGAATCGTACTTTGAATCACTCGATTTCAAGTTCGGGAGCTCAAGTTATGATCATTTTAATAAAGACTGTGTGGGAAGAATTTCTGGACGTGATTATGACGGTAATTACGAGTTTCAAGCTTTTAATTCGAGTTTAAATCATATTGGGTTCGGGTTTTAGATTTAATTTTTATTATATATGAGCCCGATATTTTATTATCAGCTCTTATTATTTTAGTTGTTATTTTTATTCCGAATTTTTAATAATTAGTAAGTATTTTAAGTTATTTAGGAGTTTTATGTCAACAAGAAAGTTTAGTTTAAAACTACTTCTTGTTTAGATTTATTTAGCTTGCCTATATATAGGCCCTGGAATTGTAAACAAAAGACACTTGATTTTTATTCTTTTGAGTTTTTCTTTAAGAATTGCTCTTGAGTTTTTTCTAGAAGTTATTTTAACAATCTTTTAGGTTGTGGGAATCATCTTCAAGCTTTTTCTTGCCAAGATCTCTTTCTTGGAGGGGGAATTAGAGCCATTGAAGGGAGTTGTGGATTCTTATCATTTCCAAGGCTTCTTCGGACGTTATCTTCCATTTCCAAGGCTTCTTCGGACGTTATCTTCTCTTTTCTATCTTTGATCTATCATTCTTGTTTGATCTAGTTTATTTCTTGCTGTTTTGGGTTGCTGATTTAGTTTATTTTTGTTCTAGGTTGAAATTGCTTCAAGAGGGACGTTCTCCTACCTTGATCCATCAAGAAACACATAAAAAATTAGAAGATTCAATATTTTCTTGTTGTTTCAATTATTCTTGCCTAAACAGTTTGCTTTCATCTTTTAAATCATTTATAACGAATTTGTTTGTGTTTTTATTTTCTAGGTCTGGTTGGGACGTTTTCTTAAGGTCCAAGGGTAGTTTGTTTCATCCAAGAAACCCTGATTTCATTCTCTATTGGATCCTTTACCAGCCGTTCTCCTTTCTTTTATTTTAATTTCTTTTGATTCTTCTTCTTGTCAACTAATCTGTCTTTCTTTGTTTTCATTTCAGATTACATTTTTCTAGAGCTTTAGGGTAGATTCGCGACTTGACAACTTTACGATCCAATTTTGCTTTCGTCTTGTATCATATGTGATCTGGGTGTGAGCATTAACTTAATGCTCATTTCCATATTTAGAAAGTTGATGAGAGGTGAAGTTAAACCAACTATAGTTATGCTTCAGTTAGCCGATCTATCCATAGCATATCCTTAAGGAAAAATTGAAGATGTATTGGTTTGTGTTGATAAGTTTATCTTCCCTGTTGACTTCGTCAGTTTAGACCTTGAAGCAGATAAAGATGTGCCATTCATCTTAGGAAGGTCATTCCTAGTAACAGGAAGGACCCTCATTGATGTGCAAAAGGGCGAGCTAACTATGCATGTTCAGGACGATCAGGTAACCTTTAATTTTTTAAGTCTATGAGATTTCCTGATGTAGTTGATGATTGTTCTATAGTGTCTAAGTTAGAAGACATAGTCATTGAAGAGGAATTCAACTCAGTTGAAGATCCTTTGGAAAAGATTTTGCTGACAAACCCTCTGAGTGATGAAGAGGGGGAGGAAAACTTAGCTTTACTAGAAACTAATTCGAGGGGATTTAATCCACAACATCGTTTTGAATCTTTGGATTTGGAAAGCAGAGATTATGTTCAACCGAAAGAGTCGATTAAAGAGCCACCTAAGTTAGAGTTTAAGGTATTACCTTCGCATTTAATATGTTTGTTTAGGTGACACTACTACTTTACCTATGATTATTTCAACACAACTAATTGAGAACCAGGAAGATCAATTGATTAAAGTATTGAAGCAATTTAAAAAGGGTATTGGATGGACCATAAGCTGACATTCATGGTATAAGTCCATCCGTATGCATGCAGAAGACCTTCCTTGAAGATGACAAGAAAGGAACAATTGATGGACAACGGAGACTGAACCCCATTATGAAGGATGTAGTCAAGAAAGTAATTATCAAGTGGTTAGATATGGATATAATCTAACCCATCTCAGACAGTTCACGGTTTTGTCCTGTCCAATGAGTGCCAAAAAGGAGGTATTACGATCGTAAAGAATGAAAATAATGAGTTAATATTGACTAGAATGGTTACGGGATGGCGAATTTGCATTAACTACCGGAAGTTGAAAAAAGCGACATGGAAAGATCACTTTCCTTTGCCATTTTTGGATCAGATGCTGGATAGACTTGCAAGGCGAGACTATTACTATTTTCTAGATGGGTACTCAGGGTACAATCAGATTACAATCCCACTGGAAGATCAACACAAAACGACGTTCACATGCCCGTACGGTACGTTCGCATTTACACACATGCCATTTGGTTTATGTAATGCACATGGTACGTTTCAAAGATGTATGATGGTCATTTTTACTAACATGGTTGAGAAGTATTTGGAAGTGCTCATGGATGACTTTTCAATGTTCGGGGACACTTATGATGATTTCTTGCTTAGCTAATCCAGCTAAGGTACTAAAGCGATGCAAAGAGACAAACCTTGTTCTCAACTGGGAAAAGTGTCATTTTATGGTAAAAGAAGGTATTATTTTGGGAACCAAATAACAAGACAAGGAATTGAAGTCGATAAAGTCAAAATAGATGTTATCATGAAGCTACCACCTCCAACATCTGTAAAGGGTGTTAGGAGATTTTTGGGACATGCTGGATTCTATCGAAGATTTTATCAAGGACTTCTCTAAAATTGCTAAACCCTTAAGCAAGTTGTTAGAGAAGGAATCAACATTCAACTTTAATGAAGAATGGTTGATAGCATTTAATGATTTGAAGAATCAATTAGTTTTAGCACCAATTATCATCACACCAGATTGGGATTTGTCATTTGAGTTAATGTGTGATGCAAGTTACTTTGCGGTCGGACCTGTGATGGGCTAGCGAAGGATCAAAGTTTTTCATCCCGTCTACTACGCATGTCGGACTTTGTCAGAAGCTCAACTGAACTATATGGTAATTGAGAAATAATTACTTGCAGTTGTGTTTGCTTTTGACAAGTTTGATCCTATCTTGTAGTTACAAAAGTGACTATCTTTACGGATCATTCGACAATTAAATACTTACTTGCCAAAAAAGATGCCAAGCCGAGACTAATTCGTTGGGTGCTACTACTTCAAGAGTTCGATCTAGAAATTCAAGATCAAAGAGGCGTAGGGAACGCAGTAGCCGATCACTTGTCTAGATTAGAGCCACGAGAAGAAAATTCAACTCTTGTACCTATACAAGAAATGTTCCCTAACGAACATATACTCAAGGTAAGTCATAACATCCCTTGGTTTGTTGATTTTGCTAACTACTTAGCTTGTGGTTTGATTCCCTATGATAAGACGTATCAATAAAGGAAGAAGTTCCTTCACGATGCTAAGTATTACTTTTTGGAAGAGTCGTATTTGTTTAAGAGGTGTGCAAATCAGATGATCAGAAGATGTGTGGCAGAAAATGAAGTATGAACAATATTATATCAGTGTCATACAGCTTTAAGTGGGGGACACTCGGGGTAATGACTTTCTTGGTTCATTCCCTCTATCATTTGGTATGTCTCAAAATGGATTGAGGCCAAGGCATATCCGACAAATGATGCCATGGTAGTTAAGAAGTTTCTATAGAAGCAGGTGTTCACACAATTTGGAACTTCGAGAGCCATCATCAGTGATGAGAGGTTCCATTTTGTGAACAAATTGATGAAGTGGTTACTTGATAAACACGAAATACGACACAAGGTTGCTACGTCTTACCATCCACAGACGAATGGACAAGCTGAGTGGCAAAATAAAGAAATAAAAGGCATACTCGAGAAGGTAATGTGTCTAAATTGACGAGATTGGACGATGTTGTATGGGCCTACAGAAAAGCTTACAAGACACCTTTAGGGATGTCTCCCTTTAGGTTAGTACTTGGTAAAGCATGCCACCCTCTGGAGTTAGAACACAAAGCTTACTAGGCTCTTCAGCAGCTCAATTTGGATCCCAAGCTTGCTAAAGAGAAACGAATGCTCAAGCTCAATGAGTTAGAAGAATTCCAAACATTTTCTTACGACAATGGCAAGCTATGCAAAGAAAGATTAAAAAGATGGCATGACAAACACATCCAAGTCAGGGAGTTTGAAGCAGGTCAGCAAGTTTTACTGTTTAACTCTAGAATGAAGTTCTTTCCAGGTATGTTAAGATCACGTTGGTCTGGTCCATTTAGTATCCATAAAGTTTTTCCTTACGAAGTTGTGGAACTCCGCAGTAGGAGAGGTAATTTTCAAGTTAATGCTTAGCGGTTAAAACACTATTAGGGATGTGAAATTGAGTGGAATAAATCGTCTCTCATTTTATCTGATGATTAATTTTCTTGTGTTTTAATAAAGAACTTAGGTTATATTTTCTGGACTAAAATGTTGAAATGAATTTGTTGAGGAGTTTGGAACTTAAGCGAGATCGCTTGTGACCCCTCCAATCTTTCCTGTGAATTAATTTTAACATAATTTTTCGAGAAATTATTTCCTAAGTTAGAAAATAAATTTTTATTTTTAATTTTGCAAATAAAAAGGGTCAATTCTTGACCCATGTTTTTAATTGCAACTCAATCTTCAAATTATTTAAAGTTCAAGGAGAAATTCTTTGTAAAATTTGGTTGTTAATTTTGTAAATATTAAAATTAGTTATGCTTTTTTCTGTAAATATTTTTAAAACAGCTAAAATAAATTTTTCATTTTATGTTATTTATTTTTATTTTTCAAAAATTTGATAATATTTAATATAAAATTATAAATTAAATTTTATGATTTATATTAATTATTATCAAAGTTTTAATTAGGACTTGTTTTAAGAATTTTAATTTAAATAAAACTTATGTTAATTGTTATTGAGTTGAAATAGGACTAAGGAATTTTAATAATTTGAGAGTTTGAATAAGAATTATATTTCATACATTATAAATAGACCACCTCTTCATAAATTTATCATTCAAACCATCAAAGTAGCCACCATAGGTGGCCACCATCGGAGGTCGTCGAGCAACGTCGAGAACCATCAACTGTGAGCACCTGACTCCATCCACAAGCACTCGACACAACCTTTTTGCAAGCTCTCGCAAGTGCCAGATGTAGCTCCCGCACGTCCCAAGCACCTGTGTTGCTGCTGTCGAGCATTACTGCACAAGCTTGCTACTGCCAAGGCAAGCCCCACGCCGAGTGTTGCTGCCTTGTGTGCCCATTCCAAGCCGTGCGCACCACACGCCCTAGGAGCCTAGGCCATGTACCCCATATTTCGAGCACCTAAATCACCTGCTAAATTTACCCTAGATTTTAAGTCATTTTTTTAATTTGGATTTTATTCATCAAAAGATGGTAAGAAGTTTTTATTTTTTATTTTATATTTATTTAATTTTTAATTTATTTTAAATTGTTAATATTTTATACTAATTAAATTTTAGAAAAATATTAGTGTCTATCTTATTGTTGATTAGGTAAAAATTATGCCACGCAAGAGAACTCATGTCGTAATGGAAGAAGTGCCTAACAAATTCCACAGTGCAAAAGCTAAGGCAAGATATGATAACATGTTCAAAAATCAACATATGTTTCCTGAGAAAGGATTTACTTGGGAAGAAAGTAAATATACAAAATTCATGGCAGGTATCCAAAAAATTGATGAAGCGCTGAACTTGGGATTATTTTGTGAAAAGCGACCGAGTGCAGATTAGGAATTGGTTCGAGAATTTTAGGAAAATTTTACCTTGTGTGAACTTACAGAAATTTTCGTCCGAGGAATCAAGGTACCACTGAAGTCAAGCACTAGTAATGAGTTCTTTGATTTACCTGATTTCGAAGAAGACGAGTATTCTACTTTGTTGAAGAACTTAGAGGCTGAGAAATTGCAAGAAATTCTTCGAGAACTTACAGTTCCAAGTTCTGAATGGACGGTGTCAAAGTATAGAATTCGTACATGTCGTAGAGAAAATTTGACGCCGATAGCAAAAGTGTGGTTTTACTTCATTCAACTCAGTCTCATGCCTATTCCACAAGGAACTGCTGTTTCATTAGAATGAATAGTGTTGCTATATTCAATCCTGAAGGCAAAGACCATCATGTGGGAAGGATCATCATCAGAGAAATTTGAAACTATGCCATGAGACGTTCTGTTCAAGCTTATTTCTTATTCACGATCACAGTGCTATGCCTAAAAGCTAAAATTCTTGGGAATTTGGATAAAGCAGGATATAGTCAATGAGCAATCACTGATTGGGATTTGTATCGAGTAGCAAGAAATTCCATTCTTCAACAACAAGCTGAAGATGAAGAACATCCTGTGGAGATTAAAGAAGATCTTTCGGTGACAGAACCGATTGGAATGCATGATGAGGCAGAGTCTACTGAATGAACATACGAGCCTAACATATCCATAACTAGACCTCAGTTGCCTCCATCTAAACTTCAAAATGAGCTATTAAAGATGATGGATTGCATGCAACACATGCAATGGAAGCAACAATCATATTGGAGATACACGAAGATACGTGATGATGCATTTAAAAGTGCATTTGAAAAAGTGTTTCGTGACCCATTTATCTTTGAGCCTGAACTTTTAGATTATATATTTGAACCATGAACTCCAATGGCGAAGAAGGAACAAGGTGACTCGAGCAATAATAGGGACTATCAAGCGAAAGGAGAGTCAAAGTCTGGGGGTCTGAACATAAATAAAAATGCGGGAACTTGTCTTTTCTTTAATTTCTATTATTTTATTTTCAGTCTCTAATTCTTGAATGAATTTAGGATTAGGTCACTAGGATAGTTTTAATTCTTGCATAATAATTTAAGAGGTTGGAGACAATAATTGAGCAACTTAGAAAAATAAGTGTGTGATAATAAATATGTACATGTTTAAGATTGGACATTGAAAGAGTTTGGTACTTAAGCAGTCAATTTGACTCACCTCCTCTTCTTTGATGCTACCTGGTGTACAGTATTTATTCAATTTTATTTTTACATTCTCTATTGTTTTTAACAAAGGGGACATTGTTCAATTTAAGTAGGGGGACCAGAAATCGAAAACTTCTTGATAGTATTATTTCTTATTATTTTATGAATTTAGTTATAATTTTGCTTAAAAATTTGAATATATGTTAATTAAGTTAAAGCTTTAGTAAAAATAAATTTTAATTATCTAAATGGTTATGATGTTAAGCTGAAACATTATAAGAATGCTACTCTTAATAAAATATGTAAAATTATATCATAAAATTTTAATTCCTTATAGAGCTAAATATGGATGAAAGTTTAAGTCTCTAGAATTGACTTAGTAATTTCTTGAGGTGAAATCCTGGGAAATATGAAATTATGAAAATGATTTAGGCAACATTTATTTGGATCGTTTGTGCCTTTCAAGCCAACCCTGATAAATGTTATCCATTGAAGCCAACATTGAGACTATATGGCCTGATTTTCTTTGTACCCTACAATTATAAGTCATCTTATCTCTAAATTGTTTCAACTACTAGACTCGATCTATCAAGATTATGTTCTGAAAATAAGTTTTGGGGAGTTAAGAAGAAGTACCAAAATTCTCAACAAAAGTATAGTACATACAAAATGATGCTTAGAAAAATAGAAATGAAAAAGAAAAAAAAAGAAAAAAGAGCATATGTACTCAAAAGAAAAAGAAAAGAGCATGAGCATGAGCATGCAAAGTTCGAAAAAAGTTTATGAAATTGAAGGTCTGCTGCAAGCTGAGTCTAGGGTTTTAGCTTAAATTTATCTATCTTTTTCTACCCCTAGCCTAGCCCCATTACAACCTATGCAAAAGACCTATTTGATTCAAGATTTCAATGCTACCTACATTAGTGGAGAGAAATTGCTATGTTCAACATATGAAGACATGTTAGACTTAATGATTGCAGTTTGGTCTTAACTAAGGAATAGAAATTGAGTGATAGGATTTTGACATGTTTTTATTAAGACAAGCATGATGATACTTGAAGATAATAATTGAATAAAAAATTACTTGAGCTACATAATTTCTAAATTCTTGTTTTTATGCTTAATTATTTTGAATTCATAAGTACGAGGAGAAATTATCAACTCTTTTGTGATTTGTGCATTGCTCGGGATGAGCAATGAATTAAGTTTACGGGTATGGAACGATTAAAATATATAGACTTTTTCATACCCTTTTTAACCTAAATTCATGCAAATTCTGAGTAATTAATGTCGAAAATATAATTTAATTATAAAATAATTAATTTGTGCTAAAATTTCCTACATATTGTTTTTTAATTATTTTTATAAATATTAAGCATGAATTTGATGATTTTTTGACATATTTGCACAACTAATGAAAATCGGCCCAGCAAATACTGTTGACAACTTAAATCGTTGAGGGAATTTTTACACCAAGTTAATGAAAAGCTAAGAAGAATATTTTTCCAGCCAAGGGTCAGTCCAATATGAAGCTAAATTATTCTTTATAATTATATTTTTAATTCAATTAATTTAGATTAAAAATAAATTATAAAGGCTGAACTGAAGTGGCTCGATGTGCATGCAACCGGGGGTCGAACCACCTTGATTTGGGCTAGCCATGTTCCATCCACATGGTGACTAAATTCAGCTGATTATATTGACCAATTCAACCTTGCAAAACAGCCCTTTAAGTTTCCCAAAATCCCATTCAAACCCTTCCACTTTTCATAGTTTCAAATTTTCACCCTAAGCTAAAATAAGCAAAGTTTGAATTTTTCAAACGTTGCTTATGCATGGCCGGCCAAGCATTGTGTGTGTCTGATATTTATTTTCTAAATATAGCCACCCCCACTCTCACCTATAAAACCCCCCTCATACCTCTCATTTCAACACAGCAACACACTCCATTCTTTCTTCTTTCTCTCATTTGCTCTCTAAGCCTTTCATCCACTTTCTCCCCTCTTCCTTTGCCAATTTCCCCTCTTGAGAAAGAGTGGTTCTTCAGCCCTTCCATAGCCTTTATTGATTGTTCATCAGAGACCTTGATCTGAGAAGAATCGAGCAAGAACGACGAAGAACGTGACAACAATTCTTAGAAATCGACGGATTTAATCCTAGTCTTTTTCTTTATTTTAGATTCTTGTTTGTTATTATGATGAATGATATTATGAATGCTATTATTTATTTAATTGAAATGACTTAAATTATTTAAGTGTTGGGTTGATTGTGTTTAATTGCTTGTTTATATTTAATCCATGTTTATATTGTTATAGGCCTTGAATATTCTATTTAATTAAATATTATCATGCCTAATTTATTATTGCATTACCCTTGTGATATAACTATTGAATTAATCATTTAAGCGTATTGAAATTGTGATTAATGAACACACTATTTAATTTGTGCATGTCTAATCTTCTAAGGAAGTTGAAGGTTAGATTAGTAATGGTATTAAACAATACATAGCATTGCATAACTTGCAGGATTTTTGTGATTAAATTGTTTCAACATAGAGATATGATTGTTACTTCACTTGAACCTTTACATGCTTATTATAGTTAATTAGTCAGTTGAATTGGCATCAAGATATGTTTAAGAGATTCTTTAGCTTTCATATAGTATATATGTTCATTAACATATTTGCTTATTAGAATTGATTTAGTCGGTTGAATTGGTATAGAGATATGTTTAAGAGATTCTTTAGATTTCATATAGTATGTATGTGCAATAACACATTTACTTAGTAGAATTGATTTAGTCGGTTGAATTGACATAGGGATATGTTCAAGAGATGAATGAATTTTAGTAAGTGATGTTGTTCATAAGTTAGCAGAGTACTGGGTTGCCTTGAATATTATTTCGTAATAACCATAAACATGATTTAGATTTAATCAAGTAATTAAAGCAATTAACCTGACACATTTATGTCATGTTGATTAAAACCTTTAGAAATCGTGCATAGGAACTTAATTGTTTTTAATTTAACTTAGTTTAATTTAGCTTAGAATACTTTAGATTAATATCTGTCACAAATATTATCTTGTTTTTAACCAATTTGTTGATTAAATATTTCATACACACTTTTCATAGCACAGTCCCTGTGGGTATAATACTCGACATTACTTGTCACTTTATTACTTGAATATGATTGTGTACACTTGTACAGTTGCATCGTTCCAGCAGTAAACCATAAGAAGTTGTAACAATTGGAGACTGATCACTTCGTCATGACATAGGCTGAGCTATGTTGTAAACAAGGGACTAGACTTGAAGATTTCGAAGACTGACTTCTTTATCGTGACATACATGGGCTATGTCGCGACAACGTCTATAGGATAACACTTCATGTTGAGTTTGATGTCTACATCACGACACAGATCCTAGTGTGTCGCAAGATCGACTCCTGGACGTAAATTCTGCATTGAGTGAAGGGTGTTTCAGTCTTCACAATGCCACTTAAACACGAAGGATAGCAGTAGACCTAGGGTTAAGGAAAACGGTCGGCCAAGGCTATAAATTGGGCCTTTAGCATTAGGTTTAAACACACCATTCACTAGATTTTAGTTTGTAGTTTTATTATGTATTTTCATTTGAAACGAGATTGTAGAACTCGTATAAACGTTCGAGGAATTTTTCCCGACAGATTGCCAATACAATTCGAGATTCTTTTTCATTCTCTCATTCAATTATATGTTTTTATATATATTTGTGTTTATGATGATCAAGAAACCCATGATGAACTAATTCTATTTTCTAGAATTAGAAAGTGGAAGTATGAATATTTAATTGTTGTTTAACAGGGATTTTACCTTTCGGATCACCTGCTTAGGAAAGGAAGAGCATCAAACAAACAGTAGGCCTAACAACCCTATAATGTCATCTAGGTGGGAATAAACCCAAAATTGGTATTGCCCATTCGTGAACACCTTTTCCCCAAACTGGTTTAGACTGTGACATCTAGCAATAAGTAGTCTCTATCGACTTGCTATGCCGATAGAAGATCGAGAGATCTAACTAGGGTAAGGACTTGTTGATAGGAGGAAAATCCCTGAAACCCAATGGGTGAAGAACTCATACGAAAATGACCTAATATCCCCAAAGCCATTTATAAGAATTTTTACATCTCAACTATTTTATTTTATACTTTTCAAAATCCACTCTTTTAGTCTTCGTACTATAATACCTAAAGTAAGTACTAATTAATTTTATTCCTTGTAGGGATTTGATTTAATATCACTTTATGCGTCCTTTGAGTACGATCCTCAGAATACTACAAAGTGTTTCGTTGTACACCTTATATTTACTGCCTAACCCATATACTTATGGAAAGTAGAAAATCTACACCGAACGGAAGTACATTCGGGGAAGGTCAAGGGGTCACACGGCCATGTGTCTCAAACATACGCCCGTGTGCCAAATCCACACACCCGTGCCCCTAGCTATGTACTAGGTCATGTGTGTACTCGAAATGTAGTCACACGGTCATGTCAGAGACTATGTGACAAGTCATGTGTCTATATTGACTTGCAGCACACGCCCGTACGATGGATCGTGTGTCTATATGAAACTGGACCACATGGTCGTGTCCCAGCCTATGTGTCTGACCATGTAACCTGTACTGCACTTTCAAATGACACACGGCCGTCTAACAGCCTATGTCACAAGCCGTGTGTAGCCTAATTTACTTTTAAAACAAGGCATTCACTCAACCTATCTTACCCAACAATGTACACTAAACAAAAGACAAGTTTCTATATGCCAAAATGCATTTCAAGCATCAAATACAAATCATACATCACATTTATGCCTAACCAATATGCCCTTCAAGGCACCTCAATTCAAAGATAACAACCATTTAAGCAACTTGAATAACTACATTACCTAAATCTAACATTTAAATGCCAACAACAATCAACTTAACCTATCATGAGAAAAGTTCAATAATGTGCATTGTTTCATACATCATTTGCAACATTGTAATCCTATTTAATTCAAGCTTCTATTAAAATCAAATGTCTTAAACTCCTAAACCAACCAATCTCACCAATCAACCATTCTCAAAATATTTATCATATAATGTCACGCACATTTAAATTCCATTTCACCGTAATTATATATATACAATATTTACAAGATAAACTACAACCCAAAGTTCACTAGACATCTATAGACTTCCTAGGTACATGGCAAAATGTAAAAGTGGACTTCACCGACATTGAGGACGAGATTTCTTGAAAGATGATGAGTCCAATTATACTAAATCATCGAACCTGAAACCATGGAACATAATTCTCCTTAGATAGATTTCATTTATTTAAGTAACCATAAATATAACCTAATCAATCAAAATTACTTCATACTTTAACAACATAATTCATGCTTCACATAATGTCCTCAAATGGTTTACTATTTACATAAGTTAATATGTTCTTTATACTCAAATACAGTTATCTTGCATACTTCTTCAATGGATCATCCCAAACTTACCATTTAATTTAATTTCAATATGGCACCCAGTGCCTAGCGGATAAACAGTGAAAGACTTTGTGCCCAGCGCTAGTCGGATGAACCAACGATAGTTGTGAGCCCAACTCAAGTTAGATTAACCAACAATGTTACACCCAACGCTAGTCGGATAAATCGACGAATGTGTGCCCAGCACTAGTCAGAGAAACTGACGGTATTAATAATGAGCCCAACTCTAGTTGGATTAACCAACAATATTGCGCCCAATGCTAGTTTGATAAACCGACGAAAAAGTGCCCAACACTAGTTAGATAAACTAACGAAAGTTGTGGCCAGCTCTAGTCGGATAACCGACGTATTATAGTATTCATTTCCATAATTTTCACATTTCTCAATTAATATAATCATTTAAATACATATATGAGATTATTTCCATGTATCAAGAATTTAAAAAATGATCGCCTCGGAACGTACTCCCGTTCGGTATAGGTTTTAGGCTTCCACAAGTATATCGGTTAAGGTTGTAAATAGAATGTGTTACAACGAAACACTTGATAGTATTACGAGGATCGTACCTAAAGGAGGCGTGAGGCAATAGTGAATTAAATCCCTACAAAGAATAGAAGTAATTAGTAATGACTTTAGGGATTATAGTACGAAATGAAATAAAAAGGTTGTTTGTGTAAAGCATAAAAAGAAAAGAAATAACGTAAAGAGTTGAGATGTAGAAGATTTATATATGACTTTGGGGATATTAGGTCTCTTCCGTATGAGTTCTTCAATTGTTGGGTTTTGGGGATTTTCCTTCAATCAACTAGTCATTACCTCAGTTGGATCTCTCGATCTTTCGCCAGCATAGCAAGTCGATAAAGACTACTTATCACTAGATGTCACAATCTAAATTGGTTTGGGGAAAAGGTTTTCATGGATGGGTAATACCAATTTTGGGTTCATTCCCACCTAAATGACGTTCTAGGGTTGTCAAGCCTAGTGTTTGTTTGATGTTCTTCCTTTCCCAAATAGCTGATCTAAAATGAAAAATCCCTGTTAAACAGCAATTTGAATAATCATACTTCCACTCCCTAATTTCCCAAAATGGAATTAATCCAAATGTTTTTCTTAATCATAATCAAAAAAATATATGAAAGCATAAAAGTTGAAAAAGAAACTTGATTTGTATTGGCAATCTATCGGGAAAAATTTCTCAAACATTTATGTGAGTTCTATATTCTCATTTAAAATAAAAATACAAAGTAAAAATTGAAAACTAGCAAATGGTGTGTTTAAACCTAATGCTAAAGGCCCTATTTATAACCTTGATCGGTCATTTTCATTAACCCTAGGTCTACTTCCTTCCATTGTGTTTAAGTGGCATTGTAAAGATTGAAATGCCCTTCACTCAGTACAAATTCCACGTCCAGGGGTCAGTGTTGCGACACACTAGGACCTGTATCGCGACGAAGCCATCAGTCCCCGTATGAAGTGTCATCTTGCAAGCATTGTCGCGACATAGCCCATGTATGTTGCGTCAAAGAAGTCAGTCTCTGAAATCTGCAAGTCTGGTCCCATTGTTACGATGTATATCATCCTATGTCGTGACAAAGTGATCAACTTTATATTTATGCAACTTCTTATTATCTCCTGTACACTCACAAAATAAATTAGCTAACCTTTAGGCCTCAATTGAAACAACATTTTAGCACTTAGGTTACACAATTTATTCAAAAAAAGAATCTAAGTTAAATCCTACGGAAAATAAAGAAAATACTTGATTTCAAGCTCTTCAAATGTGAAAACTAGTTCAATCTGCTGGGTATAAAACCGACAGATCAAAACCCCCGCTCTTTAGTCTTTGCTTGTCCTCAAGCAAACAAAACAAGAAAAATCAATTATAAAGGAATGAAATAAGAAAGAAAAACAAAAGGAGCTTGATTTTGTATTATACAAGGATTAGGTTTGCAACATCTACTCTAGGCGTTATGTATTTCTCAATAATTCTAATATGATGAGTGAACAATTTTATCATTTTTGGTTAGTAATAATATAAGTTCAGTAAGTTACAAGGAATACAAATATCAAAGTTTTATCGACATACATCCATCAATGCCTAATATAAGTACTTTGATTATCCTAGTACAATACAGATGGTTATAATAAGATCATACAATTTCCATATCTATTCTTGCACAGAGTTGTTTAAGTCACATAAGGCTTTTCGGCTTGTAATGTGTTGAGGCTTAGGAAAGGTATGAATTTCAAAGAATAGTTAAGCACAAAAAAGTTACAAACACGAAAATAGTTTGGCACATTGTATTGTTCCCTATTCTTCCCCTTAATGTCCCATTCCGTCTCACCCTCTTATCTCTCCTTCTCTCACCTTCCTTTTCTCTTTGATTTTAGGAATTTCAATATAGTTTAATCCCTTTAGCTAGCCTATGTGTATTTTCTCTTGTTTCTTTAGTAAGATTTCTGTTTCTTCTTTTTGGTAACCTTGTGACTTTGTAACAACCCATTTTTCAGTGGTGTCGAAAATAGTAGTTTCGAGACCACAATTCCAGAAACAGTATTATAGTAAAACATGTTTTAATTAAGTTTATTAAATTAGTCAATTAGTCAAGGTACAAGTGGTTTGTATAAAAAGTCAGTGGTTTTTAAAAATGAGGTAACGAGACCTCGTTTTTATAGACCGATCTCGTAAATATTTACAATTTTAGTATAAGTGGATTGAAGTTTGGCCCGTTAATTTTGATGTTTGGATTGTAATTTATGAAAAAGGACTAAATCGTAAAAGTGGTAAACATTTAATCACAATGAACTTTTAATTAATTGAAGGACCAATTGGGTAATTAGTTAAATATATTTAATTAAATAAACTATTATTAATTAATTTTTAATTAAATATGTATATATATATATTAAAAATAAAAAAGGAGAATAGATATCTTGTTTCCTTCTTTTAATCATCTTCTTCATGAAGTGAAAGAAAAAAAAAGCTTTTGGAGTTTTGGACAGTTGGTTCCTTATTTGTTTTTTATATCGTTACAACTAGGTCTAGTTAATCCGTACCTCTGTTTTCAAATCTGTCAAAGTTTGGAAAATTTACTATAGATATTTTTTAAGCTTTTTAGTTTTTAAAGGTTTAGTTTGAAGCTTTATGTTGAAATATGACTATTTTGTAAAGTGATTTTGTATAGATTTTAAGCTTAAGGACTAAATTGAAAATATGTTAAATTTGCATGGTTTTCTTGTAAAATTTCAGTATTAGAGGACTGATTATGGATGTTTAAAAATTTGAGTATGTAGGTTTGTGAAAATAAGCTTATTTTAGTATTATAGATTAAATTGAATAAAAACTAAAAGTTTAGGGAAATTGTGAAAAATGTCAATAAAGAAGTCATATGCATTAAATGGATTATTATTAGGTATTTGGGTTGATAATTGAAATAAATTATTATTTAGATCAAGAGTCAGATAATTGTGGAAAAGAGAATTTCTTATTAGTCCCTAACATTGCAATTTTTGCTGTTTAGTCCTGGTAAGTCTAAACGGTATGTTTTCTTTTTTATTCGAATTAAATTGTAATTTCTGCATTTGAATTTGTTATTCATGGTAAGAATGTAAGGTGAGGTTCTCTGTTTAATTAAGATGATTTGAATTGATTGATGATTATTTGGACTAAATTGATTATGTATGAAAAACATGCATATATTGAAATAAACATGGAAATTGAATACGAAATGAGATATTTGATGTTTTCATATGTTTGAATGAATGAGTTCATGAGAAAATAGATGTGAATTGAGTTATTAAATAGATTCAAAAAATATTATATATTATTTGAAAGGCGAAATTGTGATAATGTTGGGATTAATATGCTATTATATATATATAAAAGTGTGTGCAAAGTTTGGATTTTTTTTATTTTGATTAAAAATTTGAAATGGAGAAATGATTACAAACGAAATGTGAAAAATTGTTACCTTATTAACTTTCCGGGCAAGGTCGGGTATAATTATCATGCCATAGGATAGGAAGAGTTCAGGGTTACTTCGACTACGAGTCGATGAGGCACTAGGTGCCAATTTGCTAAAGTTATATCGAAGAGACACTATAAACTGAAAAATATATAGGTTTTTCCTATATAATTTATCACCTTTTTACTTGAATTCATTGTTAAAACTAAGTAAATATTTAATAAATTAATGAAATATGTGAAAATATGAAATTAGGATATAGATATTATTAAAATGTGATTTCATGCATAAAATGACTTATTTTATAACTATTTGAATATATTATATTTTTAAGACATAAAATGGGCCAAGCATGAATAAATTAAATAATAAAATATAAAATTATATTTAATAATTTATTATAAAATATTTCATTAATATTTTGGGTTTAATTAATTATTTAAACTGGGTTAATTTTATTCTTTGGTCCTTTAATTAATTAATTTGTTTTGGACAGGTCTAATAACTTTGCTGGATCACAAAACCGTCCAAATTGAAGACCAAGTCAACCTAATTTCGGCTACACATGGCTGCCCAAATAAACCACTTATTGGTTTAATTGCACAAGGTCCTTACAATATTGAAGAAATCTGAGATTTGCCTGAAGATTTACTGTTGACCGAGTCTCAATCCTTAGTTTATATGGCATGAAAATTGCTTAAAAATCAAGCAAAAATCACTCAAAATCCTTGAGTGATGGCCAACCACCCATTGAAGAAGCATGAAGAGATTAAACTTCTCTATTTTTAGTAAACAACTCTCCTCTCCTCACCTATAAATAAGACCTTATTTTCACCATTTCAAATTATCCCTTCATCCAACATTCTCTCTTCTCTCTCAATTCTCTCTAGCATTCTCTATTCCCCACGCCTAGTATCATCTATTCATAGAGATTTTAGCTCCTTAAGCCTTTTAAAGAGCCCTTGGTTGGCCATCTTGGAGAGTCATCAGCAATGGAGCAAAGCGAAGGAACAAAGGAGTCTTTTTCGATCAGAGTTTTGGGTAACAGCCACTTTGATTTGGGTTTATTCTTTCTTTTCTTTAATTTGATTTAAAAATGTTTGCTATGTGTTCTTTATTCTTGATTACAGCAATGTTAGCTTTATTTTATTTAAGCTAGGATAATTGCTTTAATTAAATAATATTTGTTTGATTCATGTTTGTGATGTTTGTGCCTCAATCGATCATATTTTCAATTAATATCAAGCCTGTATTTCGTTCATACGTGATTGAAATGCACCAGAACTAGTTAAGCGATCCTGACCAGACGATGGCTAGTAGACACATAATTGAAATGTGCATGCTCAATTTAGATCCTGACTCAATTAAATTGTAGTTTCATAACAACTCTGGCCAAGCTCTATTATCTGCATAGTTTTTAGATTCGTGTGATTAAACTATTTCAAACCTAACATGTCCCTGTTACCTCACATGAATGCTAAGAAACCCTTAGTAAATAAGGATCAGTAAAATGCATATTTACTAAGTAAAGGATTCCGAAAGGACCTAATTTGGTTTCCAAACTCATGAAAGATCGAGTGGTCATGGAATATTTTTCCGAACATTATTAAGCATGTTGATAATAAATTGCGTTTAATTAAAGTAATTGTCCTAGTTTATTTATGATATAATTGTTGTGAATTGTGTTTAATCTCGCTAAAATCTATTTCATACATTTAGTTTGCATACTTAGGATAATTTGCATTAGGGATCATTTGCATTTAGTTTAATAAATTTAATTTTAATCATCACTTATCAAATCATATTGTGTTTTTTTTTAATTCACCAAGTTGTTAATATAATTTTACAATTAAATGACTTAACATATATACAATCCCTGTGGAGACGATAACTCTATACTTACTTATTACCTGATAACGACTGTGTACACTTGCACAAACCTACGCATTACAAGTTTTTGGCACCATTGCCGGGGATTGTTAACTGTTGCCATAGTCTTTTCTGTGAAATTATATATTTTCAATTTGGTTTTTTATTTCTAACATTACTAACTTATTTCTTTTAATTTTGTTATTTTCTTTTCAGGTGTTTATGAGCATAGATCAGATTATCAATTTACTCCCTGTAGACCTTGAAATTGAGCAAACTTTCAGACAAAGAAGACGTGAACGATCAGCTCAAAGACAAGCCGACATGGACCTTGGAAATCAGAATCATGGCCAAGGTAATGAAGCTGATCGTGTATGAAATCTCATCCTCATTGCCGATAATAGGGATCGATGCATTAGACAATATGTTGTGCCACTATTCAGTAAGTTAAATCTAGGAATTAAAAGGCTGTATATTGAGGCACCCCGATTTGAGTTGAAACCAGTGATGTTTCAAATGCTACAAACGGTGGGCCAATTCAGTGGTATGCCAACAAAAGATCCACATCTCCACCTTCGATTGTTTATGGAGGTGAGTGATTCATTCAAGATAGCCTGTGTGACTGAAGACACGCTGAGGTTGAAGTTGTTTCCATACCAATTGCGAGATCGAGCACGAGTATGGCTCAATTCATTGCCACCAAGTTCCATATCTACACGACAAAAATTAGCAGAGAGATTTTTGGTTAAATATTTCTCACCTAGCAAAAATGCTAAGTTGAGGAACGAGATCACAACTTTCTAGCAATTGGATGACGAGTCTTTGAACGAGGCTTGAGAGTGATTCAAGGAATTACTTTGTAAGAGTCCTCATCATGGGATTCCTTATTGTATCTAGTTGGAGATGTTCTATAATGGTTTTAATGCACATACAAGATTGATGGTAGATGCTTCTACGAATGTTGCAATTTTGTCTAAGTCTTATAATGAGGCTTATCAGATCATCGAGAGGATCGCTAGTAACAACTATCAATGGCCAACAAATCGCGCAGCTTCAGGAAGACGTGTAGCTGGAGTTCATGAAGTTGATGCCCTTACTTCGTTATTAGGTCAGGTATCATCTATTTCCTCTATGTTAAAACAGTTTACCGCTAATAGTGCTAATAGTTTTGTAGCTTAACCACCAAGTCCGTTTGAAGTAGTTTCCTACGTTTTACTGTAGGGAAGGTTATTCTTTCGAGAATTATCCATCAAATCCCGATTTAGTATACTATGTGGGGAATCAACATCAAAATAGGAGTGGATAAGGACCCCAATCCAACTTCTACAATCCTTCATGGCGTAATCATCCTAACTTTTCTTGGAGTAACCAAGGAAATGGACCGAACAATAACTTTATATAGCATAGACCCAATCAATCTCAAGGGTTCAATCAGCGAGCTCCGAAACCACCTCAAGCTGAGTCATCAAACAGTTTGGAGAACTTGTTGAAAGCGTACATGGCAAAGAATGACGCTTTGATCTAGAGCCAAGCAGTAACATTGAAAAATTTGGAAAACAAAATGGGTCAATTAGCTACGAAGCTTCATAATAGACCGCAAGAAACCTTGCCGAGCAATATTGAGAATCCAAGAAATTTGGGCAAAGAACATATCAAGGCAGTGGCATTGCGAAGTGGTAAGATTCTGGAACCCCGAATGATTGATGTTGAAGATCAGCCTATTGAGAAGGAAGAAAGTCAATCAGCTGTTGAAGTTCCTACATCAAAAGAGTCAGAATCTAGAAAGTCTGACAAGGTAAACCCTATCCTAGTGAATTCTGATAATTTAACATCTTCTTTAGATGCAGATTTACTTCCTCAGAAGAGTTGTCCGATTCAATTGAAAGTTTCATCACCTTCATATCCGCAAAGATTGCAGCAACACAAGCAAAAACAAGAGGTGCAATTTAAGAAGTTTTTGGATGTTCTAAAGTAGTTACACATCAATATTCCATTGGTAGAGGATTTAGAACAAATGCTGAACTATGTGAAATACTACCCAAGAATAAACGACTTAGTGAGTACGAGACTGTTGCTTTGACGAAGGAGTGCAGTGCGTTCCTGCAGAACCGGCTGCTGTCGAAATTGAAAGACCCAATAAGCTTTACTATACCCTGTAACATTGGTGAATCATACTATGGTAAAGCTTTGTGAGACTTAGGAGCGAGTATCAACTTGATGCCTAAGTCCATTTTCAAGATGTTAGGGATAGGAGAAGTATGACCTACGACTGCGACGCTTTAGCTAACGGATCAATCTTTAGCATATCCCGAGGGAAAGATTGAGGATGTTTTGGTAAGAGTCGATAAATTTATTTTTCCTGTTGATTTCTTTATCTTAGATTTTGAAGCAAATAAGGAAGTGACGATCATCCTTGGGAGGCCTTTCCTAGCCACAAGAAGAACGTTAATTGATGTGCAGAAAGGTGAGCTCACCATGCGAGCTCAAGACGATCAGGTAACCTTTAACATCCTTAAAGCTATGAAATTTCCAGATCTGATAAAAGAATGTTCAGTTATGGAAGTGAAAGAAACCTTCGTTTCTATGTAAAGCAATTTTTAAGAAGATCCATTGGAGGGAGCTTTAAAGTTTGACCCTTTGGAGGATGAAGAAGGTGAAGAAAACATGGCTTTGATGGAAGCCAATCTGAGAAATTTTATGCAATCCACATAGTTTGAACCGTTGGAGTTAGGAGCCAGAGAATTTGTGCAACCAAAGTTGTCAATCGAAGAACCGCCTAAACTCAAACTAAAGGTACTTCCTTCCCATTTAAAATATGTTTATTTAGGTGACTCTTCTACTTTGCCTGTGATTATTTCAACAGAACTGACGAAAGATCAAGAAGAGCAACTAATTACTGTTCTAAAGAAATTTAAGAAAGTAATCGGTTTGACCATAACTGATATTTGAGGCATAAGCTCTTCTTTTTACATGCATAAAATTATTTTAGAGGAAGGCGAGAGAGCTCGAATTGATTGGAAAAGGAGGCTCAATCCTATTATGAAAGAAGTTGTGAGAAAGGAAATGATCAAATGCTTAGATGCGAGAATCATCTACCCTATTTCATATAGTTCGTGGGTAAGTCCAGTGCAATGTGTGCCGAAGAAAGGTGGAATCACGATTGCTGAAAATGAGCGTAACGAGTTGATTCTAACGAGAACTGTTACTGGTTGGAGGATCTGTATTGACTTCAAAAATTTGAATAAAGCCACTCGGAAAGACCATTTTCAGTTGCCTTTTATAGATCAGATGTTAGATCGACTGGCAGGTAATGAATTTTATTGCTTTTTAGATGGCTATTCAGGATATAACCAAATAGCCAACATAAAACAACCTTTACATGCCCGTACGGTACGTTTGCTTTTAGGTGAATGCCTTTTGGTTTATGTAACACACCTGCAACATTTCAATGATGCATGATAGCAATATTCGCTAATATGGTTGAAAATTTTGTTGAGGATTTCATGGATGATTTTTTTAGGTTTTGTAACACTTACGATATTTGTTTTTGTAATTTGGCTAAGGTACTGAAGAGATGTGAAGAGATGAATCTTGTCCTTAATTGGGAGAAATGCCACTTTATGGTTAAGGAAGGGATTATCTTAGGGCATAAAATCTCAAAGAGAGGAATTGAAGTCGTTAAAGCAAAGGTGGACGTAATTGAAAGATTATCAGCCTCAATTAATGTGAAAGGAGTTAGAAGTTTCTTAGGCCATGCCAATTTTTATAGAAGGTTTATTAAGGATTTTTCAAAAATTTCTAAACCTCTGTGTTTGTTGTTAGAGAAAGATATAGTGTTTGATTTAAACAAAGCATGTTTGGAAGCTTTTGAAGATTTGAAAAAATGGTTAATCACAGCCCCAATAACTGTTACACTTGATTGGAACTCACCTTTTGAGTTGATGTGCGATGCAAGTGATTATGCCATTAGAGGTGTGATAGGTCAAAGAAGAAACAAAGTGTTTCACCCTATTTACTATGCAAGCAGAACTTTGACGGGAGCCCAACTCAATTACATGATAACCGAAAAAGAAATCTTTGCTATAGTTTTTGCTTTTGACAAGTTCCGTTCATATCTTATAGGTACCAAAGTTACAATATTTACTGACCATGTGGCCATTAAATGCTTACACACGAAGAAAGATGCGAAACTGAGGCTAATTCGTTGGATACTCTTACTTCAAGAATTTGACCTTGAGATCCAAGACAGAAAAGGTGTCGAGAATCAAGTAGCTGATCATTTGTGCCTATCAAAGAAAATTTCCCAGATGAACACCTATTTGAGGTAAGTCAAATTCATGAAGCACCTTGGTTTGCTGATTTTACCAAATATCTTGCATGTGGAATAATTCCTCAAGAAATGACATACCAGCAAAGGAAGAAATTTCTTCATGATAGTCGGTATTATTTTTGGGAAGATTCGTTTTTGTTTAAACAGTGCGCAGATAATATAATCCGAAAGTGTGTAGCTGAAAGTGAGATTGCTGAGATCTTGTATCATTGCCATTCATCTCCAAGTGGGGGACATTTTGGTGGTTCACGTACTGTAGCAAAGATTCTACAAGCAGGTTTCTTTTGGCCTACATTGTTTAAGGATGCTTATGCTTATGTGAAGAACTGTGATAGATGTCAAAGGATCGAAAATATATCAAGGAGGAATGAGATGCCCTTGACAAACATTTTGGAGATTGAATTATTTGACGTATAGGGCATTGACTTCTTAGACCCGTTTCCTTCTTCATATGGCAACAAATACATCTTATTTGCTGTGGACTTTGTATCCAAGTGGGTTGGAGCCGAAGCATACCCTATAAATGATGCTAAGGTAGTCATGTGATTCCTACATAAGCATGTGTTTACACGATTTGGGACACCAAGAGCTATTATTAGTGATAAAGGTTCTCACTTTGTGAACAAATGGCATAAGTGGTTGCTTGACAAATATGATGTGAAGCACAAGACTGCAACTACTTCTCACCCCAGTTGAATGGGCAAGTTGAAAGAGTGAACCGTGAAATCAAAGGTATCCTCGAAAGAGTAGTACGCCTTAGCAGAAAAGATTGGTCTCGAAGGCTCGATGATGCATTGTGGGCCTATCGAACATCATTTAAGACACCGTTAGGAATGACTCCTTATCGGTTAGTCTTTGGAAAGGCATATCATTTTCCATTAGAATTGGAGAATAGAGCTCATTGGGCTTTGAAGCAGTTGAACTTTGATCTTAAGCAAGCCGGTGAAAGAAGGATGTTACAACTTGATGAGTTGGAAGAGTTGAGATTGTTTTCCTATGAGAATGCCAAGATGTGTAAAGAAAGATCAAAGATATGGCATGATAGTCATATACAACCTCGTGAGTTTAAATAAGGTCAGAAGGTTTTGTTGTTTAATTCAAGGCTGACGTTATTTCCTAGGAAGCTTAAATCCCAATGGAAAGGACCCTATACCATCTACCAAGTTTATCCTTATGGAGCCATTGAATTATACAACAATTTTGGAGGTATGTTTAAAGTTAATGATCAACGTCTCAAACACTATTGGAATGGTAAAGTTGAGCGAGTTGAATCCTTGTTCAAATGAACAGACCCTTGATTTTTCATGAACCCATTTGTAAATAAATAAATAATTAGAACTTATTTTCTTAACTTATTTAATTAATTTTGTCTGAGAAGATTGGAACTTAAGCGGGATCGTTGTGACCCCTCCAACCTTTCTTTGGAATTAATTTAATGTAATTTGTTGAGAAGAAATTTTCTATTTGAGTTTTAAAATTTTTAAGTTTAATTATTTTTGTTTTTGTTTAAAAATTTAATTTTAATATTTATGTTAATAAAGGAAGTCAAATTTCGCCCAAGTACTAAGCAGTTGCTTTTTTTCTTTTAGTGAGTCTGTAAATATAGTTTGATACTCAAGCCCAAGACAGCAAAAAGGAGGGAAAATACCCATGCTTTGCCACCACTCCTATTTCTTTCCGCCCAAGTAACCCTAATGTAGCTAAATTTTTGTTACATCTTGCCTTAATTTTTCCCTATATAAACCCCTCTTCATTCTAATATTTTTCATATCCCTCAAAGCAATTTGTTCAAACCCTAAAAATCCCTAAATTTTCCTCCTTGTGCCGCTAGACTCAAATCCCGAAGGAAACCCTAGTTTTTCTTCCCTTGTTCCCAAAACTACCTAATGCCGAAGCACCAACGTTGCCACCACACACCTCTATTGCTATCATACATTGTCATCACCGCTGCACCATCCTTGTCGTCGCAAGGTTGTTGCCGTAGCAAGTCCCTACACCACCTTGCCGATTTCTATTCTTTCCTTTGCGTCTAAAATTTACCAAATTTTCGAGAAAAATATCATGTCTTGCAAAAGAACTAGATCTTCAAAGACTACTCCTGAAAACCCTATTTTGATCGATGAAAAAATGAAAGAGAGATTTGAGCCAATCTTCAAGCATCAACCTATGATGCTGGAAAAAGTTTTTTACTTGAAGAGTCATGATTTGATGGTTGTTCCTGTGCCGATCAGAAAGAAAGTCAATGCTCTCAAGTGGGAAAAATTTTGTGATGCTCGCTCACTTCCCGATGATGAACTAGTTCGAGAGTTCTATGCTAGTTTGACTCTACAAGATGCCACTGAAGTCATCATTTGAAAGAAAAAGGTACCTCTTACTTCTGAGTCCATCAATGATTTGTTTAACTTGCCTGATGTTGAAGAAGATGAGTACTATCCTATGATGAACAATATCAATTGGGATTTTCTTCAACAAGTGCTTGATGTTGTGACAAATTCGGCATCCTAATGGATTATAAGAAAGTATGGGAGCCATTCTTGCTGAAGGGTATACCTAAAATCGGTAGCAAAGGTATGGTTTTATTTCGTTCGCTACAGTTTCATGCCTATCTCACATAGTTCCACCATCTCGATGGAATGGATGCTCTTGTTGTATGCAATTTTGACAGAAAAGTCCATTAATGTTGGGAAAATTATTGTTAAGGAGATCCATGATTGTGCTAAAAAGAAGACAGGAAGTCCTTATTTCCCATTATTAATATCTTCACTTTGCTTAAGGGCCCATGTTAAAACACAAGCAAATCTGAAGGGGTAATATGTTCAAGGGTGCATTACAAATCATGATCTTGAAAGGTTAGTAGAGAAGGTTAATGAATTGAATCAAGGCGAGCAAAAAGAACCAACTGAGCCAAATATCGAGGAGTCAACAAATGAGACTGAAACTGAAGCTGATTCAGTAGCTGACACTAAATAACAAGAATCTGATAAGGAACCAAACAGTCTAAACCAATTGAGGGATCTGCAAACCCTTAACCAAAAGTTGAGCCAGAAGGAGAAACAATCAAGCTAAGTGTTGAACCTGAATTTACAACTCCAATGTCGACTTTTGCAAGTACTTCAAAGAAATCGAAGTTGTCAATCATGATGGATATATGCAAGTTCATGCACAATCAATAACAAACTTACTGGAAATACGCAAAGATTAGAGATGACTCAATTAGAAATACTTTTAAGAATATCTCTATCACTTTTGTTCCTAAGTTCCCAGATGCTATCTTTGAGACATGGAAAGAAGATAACGACTATAAAAGCGAAGATGGAGCTGAAGAAGACAAAGGGAATAAGTCAGAAAAATAAAAGGGGGGATTCTTATCTTGTTTTTTTATTTATTTGTTTTTAGGTCCTTAGGAATTTATTTCTTTCGTAATTGGGATTTTATTTCCGTAAAATAAAACATAGCAAGCATGAATAAAATTAACACCTCTTTAGAAAGAAAAAGACTAAGTGATGTAGTAATGGGAATGAACATGTCTAGGATTGGATTGTTAAGAAAGTCTTGGTATTTAAGCAGTCTTAATGACTCACCTCTCTTTTCTTACAACCCTACCTGGTGTTCAGTTTTCATTCATTACTTTGTTCTTTCAATGAGGACATTGCTTCTATTTAAAAGGGGGGTAAGGCAAATAAATTGCTCAAATTTTTTAAAATTTTCAAGTATGTTTCAATCATTTTTTTCATAAGTATGTTTTAATAAATGAATGTTTAGAGAAAATTTTTGTTAATAAGATAGTTTGTATGCAAGCATGAATGATGATTCTATCTGAGTGAATGTATCATGGATAATGGAATGCTTGTTTGATCTTAATATTAGGTAATGTTTGCCATGAAAACTTAGTTTCTCTTGAGATTAGACATGCATGAAAGTTTATATCTTTAGAATTGACTTAGTAACTTTCTTGAGGCGAAATCCTAGGAGACAAAAAAATCTAAAATGATATAGGCACTATTTCTTTGGATCATTTGAGCCTGTCAAGCCAACCATATGATATTAGACCCTTGAAATTGTGATTTTGAGCTTAAAGGCCTGTTTATTACAATATACCTACATTATAAGTCACATTACCATCATTTTAAGTTATCCTATTTTTGCGCACCCATCTTAACTAAAGTTGTCTTGGTGATCAGCATTTGAGGAAAATTTCAAAAAGATGTACGTGTTCATGCTTAAAAAAAGAGGAAGAAAAGTTGTTCAGTCTCTGAAAAGAAAAATGCATGAGCATGAGTTCAAAATAAGTTTGGGTTCCAAAGGTTCACTTAAAGAAGAAGGTTGTATTTTGAGAAATCCAAGACAAAGTTAAAGGTTAAGATTTTGAAACCGAAATTTTCCATCTCTTAGAAATCCTTACCTTTAACCGAGCCCCATTACAACCATTTAAAAGACCTATTGATTTGATGATTATATCATCTACGTTAGTGGAGAGGGAGTACTAAGTTCAACATATGAAGATCATAAATAAGCCTTATGATTGTTTTGTTTAGATTTATAAGAAATTATGTTGAATGAAGAATGTTATCTATGAGTGTGACAAACATACAAACAATGATTCATGTCAACATATTTTTGAAACTTAGTATAAAATTCGAAATAAATGTTTGCATGTGAATTACTTATTCATAAAGTAGATCTATGAACATGAATTTCTTTATGCATGATTATGAGACAAAAATTGATGCTGCTTACACATCTAGCAATTTTGCCTTAGCAAGACCTTTTGCTGTGCCTGAACATTACTTAGGACGAGCAATGATTTAAGTTAGGGGGTGTGTAAATTGAAAAATATATAGGTTTTTCCTATATAATTTATCACCCTTTTACTTGAATTCATTGTTAAAACTAAGTAAATGTTTAATAAATTAATGAAATATGTGAAAATATGAAATTAGGACATAGAAATTATTAAAATGTGATTTTATGCTTTATTATATAGTTTTCATGCATAAAATGGCTTATTTTATAACTATTTGAACATATTATATTTTTATGACATAAAGTGGGTCAAGCATGATTAAATTAAATAATAAAATATAAAATTATATTTAATAATTTATTATAAAATATTTCATTAATAATTTGGATTTAATTAATTATTTAAATTGGGTTAATTTTATTCTTTAGTCCTTTAATTAATTAATTTGTTGGTAGGTCTAATAACTTTGTTGGATCACAAAACAGTCCAAATTGAAGAGCAAGTCAACCCAATTTCGGCTACACATGGCTGTCCAAATAAACCACTTTTTGGTTTAATTGCACAAGGTCCTTGCAATATTGAAGAAATCTGAGATTGACCTGAAGATTTACTATTGACCGAGTCTCAGTCCTTAGTTGATATAGCATGAAAATTGCTTAAAAATCAAGCAAAAATCACTCAATATCCTTGAGTGATGGCCGACCACCCACTGACGAAGAATGAAGATATTAAACTTCTCTATTTTTAGTAAAGAACTCTCCTCTCCTTACCTATAAATAAGACCCCATTTCACCATTTGAAATCATCCCTTCATCTAGCATTCTCTCTTCTCTCTCAATTCTCTCTAGCATTCCCTATTCCCCAAACCTAGCATCATCTCTTCATAGAGATTTTAGCTTCTTAAGCCTCTTAAAGAGCCCTTAGTTGGCCACCTTGGAGAGCCATCAACAAAAGAGCAAAGCGAAGGAACGAAGGAGTCTTCTTCGATCAGAGTTTTGGGTGACAGCCACTTTGATTTGGGTTTATTCTTTCTTTTCTTTAATTTGATTTAAAAAAGTTTGTTGTGTGTTCTTTGTTCTTGATTACAACAATGTTAGCTTAATTTTATTTAAGCTAGGATAATTGCTTTGATTAAATAATATTTGTTTGATTCATGCTTATGATGTTTATGACTCAATCAATCATGTTTTCAATTATTACCAAACCTATATTTCGTTCATATGTGATTGAAATGCACCAGAACTAGTTAAGCGATCCTGACCAGACGATGGCTAGTAGACACATAATTGAAATGTGCATGCTCAATTTAGATCTTGACCCAATTAAATTGTAGGTTCATAAAAACTCTGACCAAGCTCTGTTATCTGCATAGTTTTTAGATTCGTGTGATTAAACTGTTTCAAACCTAACACGTCCCTGTTACCTCACATGAATGCTAAGAAACCCTTAGTAAATAAGGATCAGTAAAATGCGTATTTACTAGGTAAAGGATTCCGAAAAGACCTAATTTGGTTTCCAAACTCATGAAAATTTGAGTTGCCATGGAATATTTTTCCGAACATTATTAAGCATGTTGATAATAAATTGCGTTTAATTAAAGTAATTGTCCTAGTTTATTTATGTTATAATTGTTGTGAATTGTGTTTAATCTCGCTAAAATCTATTTCATACATTTAGTTTGCATACTTAGGATAATTTGCATTTGGGATCATTTACATTTAGTTTAATATATTTAATTTTAATCATCACTTATCAAATCATATTGTGTTTTTTTAATTCACCACATTGTTAATATAATTTTACAATTAACTGACTTAACACATATACAATCACTGTTGAGACGATAACTCTATACTTACTTATTACTTGATAACGACTGTGTACACTTGCACAAACCTACGCATTACAAACACTGGGTGTTAAACTTATTAATAGCGCTGGGCGCGACTATTTGCTTCGAATTTATATGATGAGGCACTGGGTGCCAAACTGGTGTGTTAGTTGGATCTGTGTATCCGTCCGAGTCTGAGTTGTGTTAATAGGGAAATAAATGGTAAAAACAAAATATTTGATATTTAAAATGACAATTGATGTGAAATGGAATATGAAATTGTGAAACGTGAATTATGTTCAATGAATCCATGAATTTTGAAATTGAGATTGAATGTGATTTGTAATTCGTAATATGAAATGAAGTAGTAATTGACATTAAATTGACAAATATATATATATATATATAGTATAAAGATGAATTGATATGAAATGGGAATGAAGTTTATACAGTTTAATATGAATTTGATTCAGAATTCAAATTTTGAAATGAAAAATAATGTTTAGCATTATTTTGAAATGGGGTGTATTACGAGTAAATAAATGGTATGATATGATTAAGATAGTCAATTGATTAAATGATTGTTTGTTTTATTAATGATAATGAAATGTTAGATTAAGTGAATTGAAATGTTATATTATTGAATTAATATTTATAGTATGATAAATGTTGAACTCACCTTTTAGATATGCGGTTCGTCATGATAGGGAAACTTTATCAAGCTAATTAATATGTAGTGAATAATTATAACCTGAGGTAAGTTATTTGGTTTTAAATAATTGTGAACTTACTAAGCTTTTGTAATGCTTACTCCCTTGTTTTCCTTTTCCCTATAGATGGTCAATTTGTGAAACATGTCAGACGGAACGTCAAGAAGCTCATCACACTATCCCGATATCGTTTCAGTAGTCTTTTGACCATATCAAGGCTCGATTATGTGTGGCATGTAGGTAGGAATTGTTTTGGTTCACTTGTATATTGATATGACTTGAAATCCTTGTTGGTATGAGTATGGCAAAGAATATGTTTAGTTGAAACTTATGCATATAGTAGATAGTTTGAATTGTGCATTTGGTATTTGAATTGGCATTTGGGGTATGCAATTACATAGGTAATATGATGTCATGGTACGGATAAAAGACTGGGTTGAAAGGTTGAGTTTATTTAAGTAAACTTGATAAGTTTTAATGCTAATTTGTGGAATGTTAGATTAGTTGGTTGGAAAGGGAGATATATGGTAATTTGGGTTTATAATGATTAAGTCTATGTTGGGATTATGTTTTGAATTTAAAAGTTGGAATTTGTAAGGTGTTTAGAATGATTGTCTTATATGATAGAACTTAAAGATTATTACGGTTTATAATCTTATGGTAGTTGTGATGTTGTACCTATAGGTCAAGATGTTGTGAAATATTGTAAGCTTGGTATGTTTAACGATAGGAACTCGACAAGTTATATATTGGTAGAATATGGTTTTTTACATTCAAGAATGTTTGATAATATAATAACATGTTTGTGATGGTGCCTTGAGGTATACTGCTTAGGAATTCATAGGATGGTATGTAATATATTTTGGAATGCTTTAAATGATATTATGTAGGTATTTTGTGTGTGTGTGTGTATTTGTATGCTCATTTTAGTCTTTGCATTGTTCATAACTTTTGTTGTGCACGTAATTAAAAAAATTGATTATTTTAATTGAATTCAATGTAATAATTTGTGTCTGAACATTCTAGTGTTTGTTGTAGCATTCTGTAACTTGGGTCTGACAATCAGACCGAGTGAGGGGTGTTACAAGCTTTGTCACTCTTCTCATGATTTCTTACTCACGACTTTTTCTTTCATTTCTACTCATTTCTCTTTCTTTTTGATGTTTTCAATATTTCTCTCTTTTTGGCTAACTAAAGTTCACTTGTTATTTTATCACCTCCACCATGATGTGTCTACTTACCCTCAATACATATGACCATACGTCTATTATCATGCAAAATAGAACCAAACAAAAGAGTATACACAAATCATCATTTTTAGGCTTTAGAGGCTTGTAGTGTGGTTTATCAAGAAGGGTTATAAGGCTCAAAGAAGGGTACTAATTGGAAATTTAGAATAGGGTTTGGATTTTTAGCTCTAGATGCAACCAAACAATGCCTTAGGTCATCCTTCAGCACCTCAATATGCATAAATATCAATTTAGTCATATAATTCTCAAAATTATTATCTATCATCTATACTAGCATGCTCATTTCCTCATATCATTCATATCATTTGGTATCAATATTACTTTTTTTATCTATACTTAATGTAACCTATAGAACTTAATAATTTCATGCTAAAAAATTTAAAAATTCCTCATCATCATACCAAATTTATCAACAAATACAATCAACCTATTATACATACTCCTAACCAGTCACTTGTATTTCTACAAGCTCAAGCACACATAAAAAAACTAAAACTAAAAACTATATGAAGAAATTCCTATGTTACCCCCACACTTTAGAAAACATATTGTCCTCAATGTGTAGCCCCTTAAATAGTAAGGAAAGAAGTTACTCAATTGATCATGAAAGTCCTCTTCTTCAGGGTGGTTAACCTTCCCCCTTTTATCGTGAATGCTCAAAATTTTTGTGTCTCCATAGTGTGGGGTTCCTACAAAATTAATTAAGACATATATATGCAAAAGTAAATCCTAGTCATACTCATACAAATTATATAAGTCTTAAAAAAACAAAAACAAAAAATTATCCAAAATTACAAAATTAAATTGTTCAAAACATTTATTCATCCTCATCCATCTCTTCCTCATCCTCATCACTGCCGTTCCCTTCTTCCGGTTCTTTCTCATTATGCTCCTCGTCCACCATTCCAAACATGTCTAGTGTGTAGTTAAGGACCATAATGTTGTGTTGCCTAGCAAACTCTTGAAATACCGGTCCTGATTCTTGCATCCATTGCATCATCCAATCGAGTTTTGGATGACTTATTTCACCCACTTCTTGTTGGGCTGGTGCCAACCTTTGTGTGGATGTTGGTGTAGCCGTCGAGTCTCGTGATTTCCTCTTCCCCCCTTTCAGTTATTTAGCACGAAGGTCCTCATATTGTTGGAAGACTGTGTTACTGGAACAATGAAAGTGTGCAAGTGTACACAATCGTATTCAAGTAATAAAGTGACAAGTAAATGTTAAGTATCGTACCCACAAGGACTGTGCTATGAAAAGTATTTAAGAAATATCCAATCAACAAATTGGTTAAACACAAGATAATATTTGAGAGGGATTTTAATCTAAAGTGTTCTAAACTAAATTAAACTAAGTTAAACTAAGACTAAATTATATTCCTATGCACGATTTCTGAGGGTTTAATCAATATGACATAAATGTGTTAGGTTAATTACTTTAATTACCTAATTAAATTTAAACCATGTTCATGCTTGTTACAATTAATATTCACAGCAACCCGGTATCTTGCTAACTTATGAATAACATCACTTACTAAAATCAGTTTATCTCTTGAACATACACCTATGCCAATACGACCGACTAATTTAAATTCATAAGTAAGTAAAGGATCAAGTGAAGAAACAATATACACCTATAATGATACAATTTAATCACAAAAATCCTGCAAGTTATGCAAGGCTAGTATTCTTCAATACATCACAATCTTAACCCTCAGCTTCCTTAGAAGATTAAGCATGCACAAATTAAATAGCGTGTCCATGAATCACAATTTCAATGCACTTAAATGATTAATTCAATAGTTATATCACAAGGGTAATGCAATAATAACATAGGCATGATAATATTTAATTAAACAAAATATTCAGGGCTATAACAACACAAACAAACATGGATGGTGTATTTATATGTGGAGTTGAGGAGAGATGTGGTGACTATATTTAGCAAATAAACATAAGCCACACACTCCCCCATGGCCGGCCACCACACACAAGCTTTGACTTGTTCAAAGCTTGCTTAAAAAAAGTGAAGGGTGAGAATTTGAATCCATGAAAAGAGGAGGGGTTGGAATGGATTTTTTGGGAAAGTTTGAGGGCTGTTTTGCAAGGTTGAAATGGTCAAGATATCAGCTACTTATGGTCAGAACTTGGATGGCACATGGCTAGCCTAATTAGGGGTGGTTCGACCCTCGGTTGCATGCACATCGAGCTACTTCAGTTCAGCCTTTATAATTTATTTTTAATCCAATTTGATTTGAATTGAAAAAATAATTATAAAGCAAAATTTAGCTTCATATTGGACCGAACCTTGACTTGAAAAGTTTTCTTCTTATCTCTTCATTAACTCGATGTAAAAATTCCCTTAACGGTGTAAGTTGTTAGTAGTGTCTGTCGGGCTGATTTTCACCAATTGTGAAAATCTGTCAAAAAATTATTAAATTCATGCTTAATATGTATAAAAATAATTAAAAATAGATATGTTTGAAATTTTAATACAAATTAATTATTTTATAACTAAATTATATGTTTTTGACATTAATTACTTATAATTTGCATGAATTTAGGTTAAAAAGGGTATGAAAAAATCTATATATTTTCATCGTTCCACACCCCCAAACTTAATTCATTGCTCATCTCGAGTAATGCACAAACCAAAAAAGAGTTGATTATTCCTCCTCATGCTTACGAACTCAAAATAATTAAACATAAAAACAAAAATTTAGAAATTATGCATCTCAAGTATTTTTTTATTCAATTATCTTCAATTTTCATCATGCTTATCTCAATAAAGACATATCAAAATCTTATCACTCAATTTTTATTCCCTAGTTAAGACTAAACTGCAATCATTAAGTTTAACTTATGTCTTCATATATTGAACATAGCAAATTCTCTCCACTAATGTAAGCAGCATTGAAATCTTGAATCAAATAGGTCTTTTGCATAGGTTGTAATGGGGCTAGGCTAGGCTAGGGGTAGGAAAAGATAGATAATTTAAGCTAAACCCTAGACTCACCTTGCATCAAACCTTCAATTTCACCAACTTTTTCCGAACTTTTCATGCGCATGCTTTTTCCTTTTTCTTTTGAGTACATATGCTCTTTTTTCTTTTTCTTTTTCTTTTTCATTTATGTTTTTCTGAGCATCATTTTTGTATGTACTATACTTTTGTTGAGCATTTTGGTACTTCTTCTTAACTCCCCCAAACTTATTTTCAGAACATAATCTTGATAGACTGCGTCTAGTAGTTGGGACAATTTAGAGATAAGTACAAGAGATAAGATGACTTATAATTGCAGGGTACAAAGAAAATCAGGCCATATAATCTCAAAGTTGGTTTCAAGGGATAACATTTATCAAGGTTGGCTTGAAAGGCTCAAAAGATCAAAACAAATGTTGCCTAAATCATTTTCAAAATTTCATGCTTCCTAGGATTTCGCCTCAAGAATACTAAGTCAAATCTAGAAACTTAAACTTTCATGTATATCTAGCTTGTATAAGGAATAAATAATTTTATGATATGATTCACATATTTTATTAAGAGCAACATTCTTATCATGGTTCAGCTTAACATCATCACCATTAAGATAATTAAATTTTTATTTTTACTAAAGCTTAACATAATCAACATAAATTCAAATTTTCAAGCAAAATTATAACTAAATTCATAAAATAAGAAGAAATAATACTATTAAGAAGTTTTCAATTTTTGATCCCCCTTACTTAAATTGAACAATGTCTTCATTGTTTAAAACAACAGAGAACGAAAAAATAAAAGTGAATAAATATTGTACACCAATTAGGATCAAAGAAGAGGAGGTGAGTCAATTTGACTGCTTAAGTACCAAGCTCTTCAATGTCTAATCCTAGACATGTACATATTTATTACCACACTCTTATTTTTCTAAGTTGCTCAAATTTTATCTTCAACATCTTAATTTATTATGCAAGAATTAAAAACTAACCAAGTGACCTAATCCTAAATTCATTCAAGAATTAAAATTGAAAAATAAAATAACAGAAATTAAAGAAAGACAAGTTCCCCCCTTTTATTTATGTTCAGTCCCTCTAGACTTTGACTCTCCTTTTGCTTGGTAGTCCCTATTATTGCTCGAGTCACCTTGCTCCTTGTTCACCATTGTAATCTGGAAATTCAGGCACAAAGACAAATGGGTCACGAAAGACTTTTCAAATGCACTTTTAAATGCAACATCTCGTATCTTTGTGTATCTCCAATATGATTGTTCCTGCCATTGCATGTGTTCATGCAATCCATCATCTTTGACAACTCAGTTCGAAGTTTAGCTAGAGGTGACGGTGGTCTTGGTATGGATCTGTCAGGTTCGGATGTTCGTTCAGTAGACTTTGTCTCATCACGCATTCCAATCGGTGCTGTTATTAAAAGATCATCTTCAATCTCCATAGGATCTTCCTCAGGATCCTCTTTTTGATCTTCTTCTTCTTCAGCTTACTGTTAAAGAATGGAATCTCTTGCTACTCAATATAGATCCCAATCAGAAATTGCTCCTTGGTTATATCCTGCTCTATTTATGTCCCCAAGAATTTCATCTTTCAAGAACAACACTCTGATCGTAAATGGGAAATAAGCTTGAGCAGAACGTCTCATGGCATAGTTTCAGATTTCTCTGATGATGATTCTTGGTACATCGATGGTTTTTGCCTTCAGGATTGAATAAATCAACACCATTCGATCTAATGAAACAATAGTTCCTTGTTGAATAGGCATGAGACTAAATCGAATGAAGTAAAACCACACTTTTTCTATCGGTGTCAAGTTTTCTCTGCGACATGTATGAATTCCATGTTTCGACACTGTCCATTGAAACATTGGAACTGTAAGTTCTCGAAGAATTTCTTGCAATTTTTTAGCCTCTAAGTTCTTCAACAAAGTATGATATTCATCTTCTTCGAAATCAGCTAAGTCAAAAGAACTCATTAATAGTGCTTGGTACCTTGATTCCTCAGACGGAAATTTCTTTAAGTTCAACTGAGGTGAAATATGCATAAAATTCTCGAACTAGTTCCTCATATGCACTCGGTTACTTTGCATAAAATAATCCCAAGTTCAAAGCTTCAGTAATTTGTTGAACTTTTACCATGAATTTGGTGTATTTACTTGTTTCCCAAGTAAATCATTTTTCAGGAAACATCTACTGATTTCTGAATGTGCTATCGTATCTTTCCTTAGCTCTTGCACTGTGGAATTTATACAACTCTTCCTCCATTGTGGCACGAGTTCTCTTGCGTGGCATGATTTTAACCTGATCAACAAATAAATGGAGACAAATTTTTTTCTAAAATTTAATTAGTACAAAATATTAACAATTTAAATTAAATTAAAGAGTTAATAACTTAAATAAATTAAAAATTAGAAGATGAAATTTTACCACCTTTTGTTGAAATTAAATCCAAAATAAATAATTAGGGCTAAAAATAAAAGGATTTTATCTAATGTATAGTTTGGAGGAAACTTAGGGTTTTAGGGTAAGGACACATAACCTAGGTGCCTAGGGCGTGTGGTGCGCACGGCCTAGGAGGGCACACAAGGCAACAGCACGGCATGGTGTGGGTGTCGCTCGGCAACAGCACACAAGCGCCTAGGCGTGCGAAAGTTGGTGCGCGCTAGCAGCTGGGGCGCGCGAACGCTGTCGGATGCTATCGGGGGCTTGCGAACACTGTCGAATTGATATGTCAGGGGGCATCGGACAACGTCGGGTGGTATCGGATGCTTGCGAACTGGTGAGTCCGAAAGCGTCGGACGGTATCGGGCAGTGTCGGGTGCTTTTGGAAGGCGTCGGTTAATTGCGCTCGATGTGACCCAATGACTTCCGATGACTGCCGATGGTGGTTGCCCATGGTAGCTAATTTGATGGTTTGAGTGATAATTCCCTTAAGTGGTGGGCTATTTATAATGCATGGAAGATAATTTACACTCAAACACTCAAATTAAATTCCTACATCCTATTTTAACTCAAACACAAATTTTATTTAAATTCAAATAAAAAACTAATCCTAAATTAAACTTTTGATAATAATTAATATAAATTATAAAATTTAATTTATAATGTAATATTAAGAATTATAAAAAATTTAAAAAATAAAATAAATAAATAGTTTAAATGAAAAACTTTATTTTTAGCTGTTTTAAAAATATTTACAAAAATAAACAGCTTATTTTAATATTTACAAAATTAACAACCAAATTTTACAAAGAATTCAATTAAGTCATTGAACTTAAAATCATTTGAAAATTGGGTTGTAATTAAAAACTTGGATCAACAATTGATCCTTTTATTTGCAAAATTCAAAAATTAAAAATTTATTTTCTAACTTAGGAAATAATTTCTCGAAAAATTATGTTAATATTAATTCCCAAGAAAGATTGGAGGGGTCACAAGCGGTCCCGCTTAAGTTTCAAACTCCTTGACAGAGTTCATCTCAATATTCTAGTCCAAAAAATATAACTTAAGTTCTTATTAAAATGAAAATATAACCTAAGTTCTTTATTAAAATGAAATAAATTAAGTGTCGGATAAAATAACTGATGCTTCATTTTGCTCAACTTTATTTCGCCAATAATCTTTCAATCTTTGGGCATTAACTCGAAAAATACCTTGCTTACCATAGAGTTCAACCACTCCATATGGAAAAACTTGATGGATAGTGAATAAACCTGACCAACGTGATCTCAATTTACCTGGAAACAATTTCAATCTAGAGTTAAACAATAAAACTTGTTGGCGCTTATCATGCCATCTTTTTAGTCTTTCTTTGCATAGCTTGGAATTTTCATAAGAGAACGTTCAAAATTCTTCTAACTCATTGAGCTGAAGCATTCGTTTCTCTTCAGCAAGCTTTGGATCCAAATTGAGCTACTGAAGAGCCTAGTAAGCTTTGTGTTCTAACTCCAAAGGTAAATGGAAAACTTTTCCAAATACCAACCTATAGGGAGACATCCTTAAAGGTGTCTTGTAGGCTATTCTATAAGCCCATAAAGCATCATCCAATCTCTTGGACCAATCTCATCGATTCAGACACACTACCTTCTTGAGTATGCCTTTTATTTCTTTATTCGCCAATTCAGCTTGCCCATCTGTTTGTGGATGGTAAGCTGTAGCAACCTTATGTCTTATTCCATGTTTATGAAGTAACCACTTCATCCATTTGTTCACAAAATGGGACCCCTCATCACTGATGATTGCTTCCGGAGTTCCAAATCGTGTGAACACATGCTTCTGTAAAAACTTCTTTACTACCTTGGCTTCATTTGTTGGATGTGCCTCGGCCTCAATCCATTTCGATATGTAGTCGACTCCAACCAGAATATAGTTGTTACCAAATGACAGAGGGAATGGACCAAGATAGTCAATACCCTGGACGTCGAACAATTCCACTTCCATGATGTTTGTTTGAGGCATTTTGGTGACATTTCCATCCCTTTGACATCAGTCACAGCTTTTGACATAAGCTTACGCATCCTTGAACAATGTCAGCCAAAAGAATCAGGATTGTAATACTTTGGCCGCGGTACCTGAACCTTCGAAGTGTCCCCTACTTGGAGTTGTGTGACATTGATACAATATCACTCATACTTTATCTTTTGCAACACATCTTCTGATCATCTGATCTACACACTTCTTAAACAAATACGACTCTTCCTAGAAGTAATACTTAGCATCATAAAGGAACTTCTTCCTTTGCTAACAAGTCTTATCATTAGGAATCAAACCACAAGCTAAGTAGTTAGTAAAATCAGCAAACCAAGAGGTGTTATTACTTACCTTGAGTATATGTTCCTCAGGAAATGTCTCTTGTATGGGTACAAATTTTCTTCTCGTGGCTCCAATCTAGACAAGTGATCGGCTACTGAGTTCTCTACGCCTCTTCGATCTTGAATTTCTAGATCGAATTCTTGAACTAGTAACACCCAACGAATCAGTCTCAGCTTGGCATCTTTCTTTGCAAGTAAGTACTTAATTTTCGAATGATCCGTAATGACAGTCACTTTAGTACCTACTAGGTAGGATCTAAACTTGTCAAAAGCAAACACAACTGCAAGTAATTCTTTCTCAGTTACCTTATAATTCAATTGAGCTCCTAACAAAGTTTGACTTGCATAGTAGATGGGGTGAAAAACTTTGTTCCTTTGCTGGCCCATCACAGCTTCGACCGTGAAGTCACTTGCGTCACACATTAGCTCAAACAACAATTCCCATTTTGGTGTGACGATAATTGGTGCTAAAAGTAATCGATTCTTCAAATCATTAAATGTTATCAAGCATTCTTCATTCAACGTTGAATGTTGAATCCTTCTCCTAACACCTTTTATAAGTGTTAGAGGTGGGAGTTTCTTAATAACATCTACTTTGGCTTTGTCGACTTCGATTCCTTGTCTTGTTATTCAGTGCCTCAAAATGATACCTTCTCGTACCATAAAATGGGACTTTTCCCAGTTCAGAACAAGGTTCGTCTCTTCGCATCACTTCAATACCTTAGCTAGATTAGCTAAGCAATCATCATACTGTCCCCAAACACTTCCAAATATTTCTCAACCAAATTAGTAAAAATGACCATCATACATCTTTGAAATGTAGCAGGTCTTTTACATAAACCAAATGTCATGCGTCTAAATGCGAACGTACCATACGGGCATGTGAACGTCGTTTTATCTTGATCTTCTGGTGCAACTATAATCTTATTGTACCCTGAATACCCATCTAGAAAACAGTAATAGTCTCGCCCTACTAGTCTATCTAGCATCTAATCCAAAAAGGGAAAAGGAAAGTGATCCTTCCTTGTTGCTTTGTTCAACTTCCGATAGTCGATGCAAATTTGCCATCCCGTGACTGTTCTAGTCGGTATTAACTCGTTGTTTTCATTCTTCACGACCGTAATACCTCCTTTTGTTTGGCATGCATTGGACAAGACTAACTCCTTGAACTGTCTAGGATGGGATAAATTATACACGCATCTAACCACTTGATGATTTCCTTCTTGACTAAATACTTCATAATTTGGTTCAGTCTCCGTTGTCAATCAATTGTTGCTTTATTGTCATCTTCAAGAATAATCTTGTGCATGCATACAGATGGACTAATATCTCGAATATCGGCTATGGTCCATCTAATAGCCTTCTTTAATTACTTCATCACTTTAATCAATTGATCTTCCTGCTTCTCAGTTAGTTGTGCTGAAATAATCACAGGCAAAGTAGAAGCATCACCTAAATAAACATATTTTAAATGTGAAGGTAATACCTTAAGCTCTAACTTAGGCGACTCTTCAATCGACACTTTCGGTTGAACATAATCTTTGCTTTCCAAATCCAAAGATTTAGAACGAGGTTGTGGCCTCTCGAATTAGCTTCCAGCAAAGCTAAGTTTTCCTCCCCCGCTTCATCACTTTGAAGGTCTCTGTCAGCAAGATCTTTTCCAAAGGATCTTCAATAGAGTTGAAATCCTCTTCAATGACTATGTCTTCTTAGACACAACAGAATAATCATCAACTACATTAGGAATTCTCATTGATTTAAAAACATTAAACGTCATTTGATCGTCCTAAATACGCATAATTAGCTCGCCTTTCAGCACATCAATTAAAGCCCTTCCTGTTGCTAGGAATGACCTTCCAAAGATGATTGCCACTTCTTTTTTTTTCAAAGTCTAAAATGACAAAGTCAGCAGGAAAAATGAACTTATCAACATGAACTAATACATCTTCAATTTTTCCTTCAGGATATGCTATAGATCGATCGGCTAACGGAAGTGTAACTGTAGTTTGTTGATAACATCAGAAAATACCATTAAATTCTCCCTAATTAGAGTATAATTTGTTCCCTTTGTATCATATTTGGCATACATTTTCAGCATTTTATACTTAGTAATTACATTTTCTAAGACAATGTTGTATGGTCTTATTTTCTTTCATTTTATCCCATTTGTGCTACTAATGTCGCTGCATTTAGTATCAATTTTTGTGTCTAAAGATGTCAGCGCAGGAATCCATTGTAGAAGATCAAAGCAAGAAAACATTCAGAGCTATAGCCAAAAGTTCGATATAGAACTGCGCATAAATATGTCATCGCATGAACACTTCCAGATTGCAACAGGGACTTTAAGCTGCTAAACATATCCAGAACCACTAGCACATTAAAAAGTCAAGTTGTCACAGTAAATAAAAATATAAATTTACATCCAGTAATGTCATGACAACCTGCAACTTCCTAATGCATAAACCAGATCTGCTTGAGTGTACAGCTGGACTAACTTACTTGTACAGCTATAAGGAAGTTAGATCTGAGAAAAGGAGGACACCTGTACTTGCCAGTGATGATAAATAAAAGGGGAAGAGAGAAGAAGAAAAAGGAAGATCGTGAAGAAATTAACCCATATTTTTCTGATTCTTTCTTAAGTAAGCTTCCATGGAAGCTTACCTTTCTAGGAGGGTGATCTGATGCAACGAGAAGGCAACTATTTCTAACGAGGAGTGTTTAAGTGCGACGTAAAAGGAGCAATTACGAAAGGATTCTAGTAGGCTAGGAATAGAATGCTTCAATTTCTTCTTTAATTCCTCTTGAATGTTGATAAATTTTATTGACTTTAATTGTGTATGGAAGTACCTATTAATGTTATATCTAATTTGATTTCTGCTCAATTCTTTTTATTTGTTTATCTTTTTATTTAACTGTTTTAACCACAGAAGTGTGATTGCAGTCACAGTCACTAGAAGGTACAGTGACAAAGTTAGATTAACAAGCAAGACAACTGAAGTTGCTTGAGGCAAGAAGGTATTCTGGCCACTTGTTCTCAAATGCAAAGCATTGCCAGCACTGGAAGGTGTGGCTAATGTGAGTGTTTGGGTCTTTGCTAAACAGAGAAGTCAAAAGTAGTGAGATCTCATAGAACTTAATTACGACGACAATTTTTCTACCAGTTACCTTGTAGTCACATTTAGTGTTTGTCAACTTGCCAAATCAGGGATCCCCCATTCCTTTATAATTGTTTTACTTCTTTAATTCTCTTAATTTACTTTCACAAAACATATTCAACATTCATTTCATCTTCTATGAAATTGCTCTGACAATCTATATTACAGTTTTACAATATTTACGCTGACAGTTTTATCTCTTTTATTAGTGCAGTCTTGACTTAATTGTACTAACATTACTCCTGACAATTCTTCTTATTTTAACTACTTTTGCTTCGACAAATTTAAGAAACGAGAACAATATCCTCGTGGGATCGATGTCTGACAAACTCACATCTGTCTATTATACTTGCATCGATAGCTTTCGCTGCACATTATTGCTGTGACGTTTATAGCGCGATCAAGTTTTGGTGTCACTGTAGGGGATGGCGTTTGTTTGATGTTTATTTTTGTACTTGCAATTATATTTTATTTTCTGACTTTTATTTGTTACTAATCTATTTTAATTTTTTCTCAATTTTTTTTGGGTGTTTTATGTCCACAAGGAGAAATCCTAACAATATTGTCAGTTTTGGTCTAGAAATTGAAAGAAGTATTTGGAGGAGGTGACAAGAGAAAAGAAATATGGCTGGAAATAATAACGACGTACCATAGTTGCCACCACAAAACTCTATTCCTCTAGTACAGCCACAACACCTCAATAATAGGTCGCTGCCAAAAGAAGAGCAAATCCGAAACAAGACAATTAAAGACTTTGTTATTCCTGTGCTTGATGATCTGCAACCATGGGTTGTTAGACTAGAAATACAAGCTGGGAATTTTGAATTAAAACCGATGATGTTTCAGATGTTAAACTCGAATGGGCAATATGCTGGTCTGCCTCATGAAGATGCGAGGGAGCATCTCAAATCTTTTCTATTAATATGTGCTTCTTTCAGTCAACATTGTGATCTTGATGACGCCTTGAAGATGCAGTTGTTTCCTTATTCTTTGGAAGGAAGAGCACGTACATGGTTTCTTGGTTTACTTGTTGGATCCATTACGTCATGGAATATGCTAGCAACTCAGTTTGTTTTGCGATTCAATCCACCCACAATAAACACTAGACTGCGAAATGATATTACTGCTTACCATCAGTTGGATGATGAGAACCTGCATACTACTTGGGGGCGTTACAAAACTCTGCTTTGACGTTGTCCCATGCACGAAATCCAACAGGAGACACAGATCGAAATCTTCTACAATGGATTAAATGCATAGACAAGAAATCTTGTCGACGGATCTACAAATGGTCTTTTGTTGGATTGCATTTATAATGAAGTTGTGCGAATCTTGGAGAGAATTGCGCAAAATGATTATTAGTACCCGATTTCTCGATCTGCTCAAGTGAAAACAAATCCTGGAGTTATTGAGATAGATGTCATATCAGCTCTAAGTTCACAAGTATCCTCATTGGTGAACATGATCATGAACATGAAGGGGACGAGTGATGTTGCCCCTATTCAAGTAGCCCAGCAAATGGATGTCCCGACATTTTGTTGTGAAATTTACGGTGACAACCATAGTTACAAGGACTGTCCATAGCATGTTGAGAATGCGTTTTATGTAAATAATATCAGAGGGAACTCATATGGTAACTCGTATAACAATGCAAATAGGACTCAACAACCTTGGGGGAATCTGAATGAATCCACATTTAGATATGTAAATTCCTCAAATTAAGGGAACTTTCAACAAGGGAGTTACAACCAGCAACAGGAGAATTATAATCACAATCCTCAAGTACATTCACATCCTGATCAGATGCAGTCACATAATTAGATGTAGCCACATGCTCAAATGCAGCCACAGCAGAATGCAATGCCAAATGTTCAAGGACAACATCAACAATAGCAATAGCAGTACTCTCAACCAAGATCAGATCCATTAGCTGCTCTTGAAGCTTTGATGCGTGAGTATATTATGAGAACTGAAGCTATTATCCAGGGGAATTCTTCTTTCATCCGCGCGTTGGAAGCGCAATTAGGACAACTGGCTTCTAAAATGAGCACAAGACCACCAGGTGGTTTGCCTAGTGACACTGAAAATCCAAATCAGAAGGGGAAGGAGCATTGCAAGGCTATTACTTTGAAGAGTGGAAAGCAAACTGTCGAACAAAGCAACAGCTCTAATCCAAAACCTGTCGTCGCAAATGAAACAAAGCAACAGGGAGAAGTTGCATCTGATGAAGAAGCAATAGAAATAAATGAGGAACCACTAGTAATCACACCCATGCTTACCATTCGACCTACGAAGTTATCGATGTGTCGACCCATGTCGACGCAACCGGGTGTATCACAGCAACCTAATGTTAATATACCTTTGCCATTTCCACAGCGATTCAAGGAGAAAGAACATGACAGAGACTATCAAAAGTTTTTGACTACCTTGAAATAATTACTTATTAATATATACCTCTTGTTAATGCTCTTGTGCAGATACCTAGCTATGGGAAATTTATGATGGAGCTCTTATCAAAGAAGAATAAGTTATCCGATATCGAGACAATTGCACTCATAGAAGGGTGCAGCACAGCGTTGTATTAACAAAATAACTGCCACAAAAAATGAAAGATCCTAGTAGTTTCACAATTCCATGCTCTATTGGAAACCACTATTTAGGAAAATATCTATGTGATCTAGGAGCTAGCATCAATCTTATGCCATTATCAGCATTCAGGAAATTAGGAATTGGTCATATGAAGCCTACTGCGATGACATTACAGCTTGTGGATAGATCTTTAACGCAACCTAAACAGCAAATAAAAGATTTTTTCGTCCAAGTTGTTAAGTTTGTGTTCCTAGCAGATTTCATCATACTTGATTGCGGAGCCGATAAGGAGGTGCTCATTATTCTAGGACGACCATTTCTTGCAACGGGACGCACACTTATAGACATTTTCAAAGGCGAGTTGATCATGCAACATAACGATGAACATGTTACTTTCAGTGTTTTCAAAGTAACTCCTTCTAGAAGTAAGGAACAATGTACCACATCTATGTTCTGGATGAGTTAATTATGGAGGAATTTAATGAACGTAGTTCAGTAGTGCCAGAAGAATATGTAGTGATATCGAAAGATAATTTCCCACCTAAATGTGACCACAAAGTTGAGGCTAATGTTTGTGACCTCAGACATGGTTGACAAATGGAATCTTTGGATCTAACCAATAGGCGATCCTTGTTTTCAAGCCATAGGTTGAAGAAGCTCCAACGCTGGAGTTGAAACCATTGCCAACGTATCTGAAATATGTTTTCCTTGAATACATTGCCAGTAATTGTCAGTGCAAGTCTCGACGCAAGCTAATAAGAGAAGTTAATTGGAATATTGAAGCAGCACAATAGAGCCATCGCCTGGAGGATCATAGATATCAGAGGCATTAGTCCTTCCTTCTGCAAGTATAAAATTAGGCTGGAAGATGAGGAAAAATAGTCAATTGAATAGAAACGTATATTAAATGAGAAAATGAAGGAAGTTGTGAAGAAAGAAATCATCAAATGGCTGGATGCAGGCATAATCTACCCAATCTCGAATAGTACATGGGTGAGCCTGGTCCAAAGTATGCCAAAAAAGAGCAGCATCACAGTGGTAAGCAATAATAAAAGTGAACTAATCCTTACTCGCATTGCTACAGGTTGGTGAGTATGCATGGATTACGGTTGTTTAAATGTTGCCACAAAGAAAGGTCACTTCCCACTTCCATTTATTGATCAGATGCTGGATAGGCTAACTGGTAAGGCCTATTACTGTTTTCTTGATTGATACTCTAGCTACAACCAGATAGCAATCACGTCGGAGGACCAAGCAAAGACAACTTTTACTTGCCCGTTTGGAACCTTTGCTTTCCGTCGAATGTCATTTGGTTTATGTAACGCACCAACCACATTTCAGAGGTGTATGATAGCCATCTTCTCTGATATGATCGAGGATTCGTTGGAGGTATTTATGGACGATTTCTATGAGTATGGTCATAATTTTGATAAATGAGATAAAAATTTAGCCAAAGTATTGAAGCGATGTGAGGATACCAATCTAGTGCTAAACTGGGAAAAATGCCACTTCATGCAATTGAAGGCATTTTCCTTGGCCATCGTATCTCTTGTCAGGGCATTGAAGTTGATAAAGCAAAGGTAGAGATTATCGAAAAGCTACCCCCTACCAATGTCAAGGGAATAAGGAGTTTTCTCGACCATGCCAGATTTTATCGACGTTTCATCTGAGATTTCTCCAAAATAGAAAAACCTCTCTGCTCCTTGTTGGAGCAAAATAAAAAGTTTTTGTTTGATGATGCTTGTCTAGAAGCATTTGTTAAAATTAAGCAGCAGTTAGTACATGCACCTATTATCGTCGTACCGGATTGGTCCCAACCATTCAAAGTGATGTGTGATGCAAGCGACTATGCTGTTGGTGCTGTACTTGGACAAATCAAATGACAAGGTATTTCATACAATATATTATGCTAGTAAAACTCTAACTGAAACGTAGGTAAATTATACAACTACAGAGAAAGAGCTGCTAGAAGTTTTTTTTTGCATTTGACAAGTTCTGCTTATATCTTGTCGACGTAAAAAGTACAGTTTATATTGATCATTATACCTTAAGATACCTCTTTTCCAAAAAAGATGCCAAACCTAGGCTGATTAGATGGATCCTATTATTACAAGAATTAGATGGAATCTAGAGGTGATGATAGGAATATGTCACAAATTGTTGACGTATTTCCCGATGAGAAACTATTCTTTTTCGACACATCTTCATAATATGTAGATGTCATCAATTATTTAGTCTGTGGAGAGTTTCCGCTGGGCACAACAGGTCGCCGAAAGGTCAGATTTCTTCTAGATGCTGTGAAGTACCATTGCAATGAGCCATACTTGTTCAAGGTATGCACTGATAATATTATTCGTCACTGCGATCCTGAAGAAGAGATGCTCTCTATCCTGACACATTGCCATGATGCTCCTTATGGAGGACATTTTGGTGCTGTTAGGACTGCTACAAAGGTCATTCAGTCAGGATTTTACTGGTTAACATTATTTCGAGATGCCCACAATTTCGTTCAGCAATGTGATAAATGTCAGTGTACCGAATCCATATCTCGACGCAACGAGATACTTCAACAGCCTATTTGATGTCTGGGGTATGAATTTCATGGGAACATTTCTCAATTCTTTTGGAAATGTTTATATTCTGGTCGCTGTCGATTATGTTTCAAAGTGGATCGAAGCAATAGCTATTCCCAAGGATAATGCTCAGATAGTGTTGAAGTACTCTCACACATACATCCTTACATGGTTCGGCACACCTCGAGCATTAATAAGTGATCAAGGCACTCATTTCCATTGTAATCAAGTTGCGACAGCTTTAAAATATTACGGTGTGAAGCATTGCATGACAACTAGATATCATCCGCAAACAAATGGACAAACTGATGTATCCAATCGATAAATAAAAAATATTCCTGCAAAGGTGGTTAATCCATATAGACGTGATTGGTCTTCGTGACTAAATGATGCATTATGGGTAATTAAGCAAGTAAACATGGATTATTATGCTGTTGGGCAGAAGAGATTGTTGGGCATTTCAGAACTAGAGGAAATTCGACGCAACACTTACAAAAATACTACCATTTATAAGGAAAAAACTAAGAGATGGCAAGACAACATCATTTTACGGTGACAATTTTCTGCTGGCCAGTTAGTGCTTTTATTTAATTCACGTTTAAAACTGCATCCAAATAAATTGTGCTACAGATGGTTAGGACCTTTCGAAGTTGTCGAAGCATTTCCACATAGTTCGGTGACAATCAAAGATTTAAACAATGGGCACCAATTTAAAGTGAATGGCCAACTATTAAAGCACTAACTCAGCCCAGACACTAATGAACAGAACAAGACCATTAACCTGGTCACATTTTCTTAGAATGTCCTTACAATATTTCTATGTACTTCTGTTTTTTATTTTCTTTTAATTCTCTTCTTTAGTTTTCTGTAGAAATAAAAGTTATCCTTTCTATCGACGCACAGAAACTCAACTTGTCAACGCATTTAATTACTAACTCATCGAAGACTTTCAAGAAAGAATCACTCGATTGATTCACCATTTTCCCCAACTGTTGGATCGATTTGGAAAAAGGACAATCTGTGTCATCGCATTTATTGGTTGTAGACATAGTGTCCTTTCATAGCAGTGAAAATCATCACAACTTTTCGATTTCATCCTCTATAAAATACCCTATTGTACCGATTGTGTTCTTCACACTAACATCCTCTATTGTTGTTGTAATCTTTCCTTTTCTTCAACTTACAAATATTCTGCAATTTTTCACTTTCTTCTCTCATTTAGCTATGGCCAGAACTCGAGGTTCCAAAATCCCTTCAAAACTCACTGAATCATCTGCGGCGATGGTTCGTAACGCGACCAGCTAATCCCCAAATAGTCAGTCATGTTCTTAACCAAAGTGACTAAAGATTGTTTCCATGAAGTTATGGTGAAGCAAAACTAGTACCCTAAGCAGGGATTCTATCTATCCCAACTACTAACGCTGGGGAAGCAAGTGATCAGGACCATTTCGCGCTTGGGATGGGAAAAGTTTTGCGATCATCCAGAGAGGTATTCTCTGTCCTTGGTAAGAGAATTCTATGCCAACCTACTTGATCAGGACTAGGAGTTTATCTTTGTCCGTGAGGGATTGGTGCCATGGGGCGCTGAAAATATAAATGCCCTCTACAACATTATCGAGGGGGAGGATGAGCATGTCAAGTTTCTGTAGAACTTGACAAAGGCAGGGGCTAATTTGCTGCTGAATGATTTATACATCGATGGTGTTGTTTGGACCGAAAATAGTCCAAACAATTATACAATGCACCCATTTCCTCACAGTCCAGAGTAAAGTCTGATTTCACTTCATCAACTGCCGCCTCATACCCTCCACTAACTGCACTACAGTAACGCTGGATAGAATGTGTTTAATACATTCCATCATAAAGGGCCGCCGGATAGATGTTGGAGCAATCCTCTACCAAGAAATTTTAGAGTTTGCCATGAAACAAATAGGTATCTTGCCATTCCCTTCTCTAATCATGCCGTTATGTCGACAAAGGGTCGTTGTGCCTCGCGAAGGAGAAGAGTTTCTAGAGAATAAATGCCATATAAATGATGTCTCGATGGAGAGAATGACGAAGGGGTAGGAAACCGCTTTTATAAAAGAAGCATCATCAAAGAAAGAGAAAGGCAAGGCGAAGAAGAAAGACAAGGAATCCCATGCACCCACAGATCCTCAACTTTGGAAGAAGATTATTGAAATTGAGCAGCTCGTTGACAGAATGAGCGTGTGATAAATCAAACTTGTCGGCGTAGTGGAAGAGTTGGAGTACTCACAGAACTTATTCTATGCCTACACCAGGGCATGGAAAACTGCCATTGTCAACACACTACGCAGCATGAGCAAGCAGCCCTACCAGAATTTCTAGTGTTCCCCTACCATCAGGGAGGCCACACCATTAATAGGGAAGGCTGCTTCAGAAGGGAAGACTCAGTTTGTCCACTCTCCCCACATGGTCCACATTTTTTACGATGAGGACCAAGAAATGCATTCTAGGGATGTGGAGGGCTATTTTCGCAATATCCCTCTTTGTGGATGATTTTTCAAACAGTTTGGAGGAAAATATGGTGGAGAAAGTAGCTGCTACTACAGAAGAGGAGCACACAACCATGGCCTTTGTGGGTGTTGAGGAAGAAGAGAAGAGAGAAGAAGCAAGAGAAAAAGAAAAAGAAGAAGAATTTGTAGCGACGAATTTATCGCCGCACCTACCCATGTGGGTGCATTTACTGAAGACTCGGCGCCATTTGGTACGAGTCAAGCCGAGGTCGTAACATCCAACAATGAGGATCTTAATCCTCTGGCTATTGTGACTTATGTGGCACCACTTGCTAAAATTTATCCTTCAGATGTTACTGTCGATGAAGCCAGTACCCAACTGAACCTGGAGGAGCATTCTACTACCTCGGTTGAACCATCGGAGAAAATGCGCAAACGCAAAGATAAAAAAAAGCTCAAAGAGGAGTGCCCCAAAAAAAAGAAAAAGTCCAAAGTAGCCACATCCTCGACTGTGACACACTGAGTTAGATTTTACTTTTCAGTATTTATTTTAGTTGCATGCATTTCATATAGTTGTCATTGCATTTTAATTGTCTCTGCATTTTATTTGTTAGCACATTTGCATTGTAGTTGCATTTCCATTAATATTTGTATAATATTGTCAATGCATTGGGGAGAATGCAGACTCTAAGTTTGGGGGAAATATGTATGGCATGGAAATACAATTGCACCTACAAGTTTAAGAATTTATTTGTCTTTTTAGTTGAATGAAAGTATACAAAGTTATGAAAAATGTGGCTACAATTTTTCATTTGATGCTTAATTCTTGAATTGTTTGAGATGCTAATGTGTGAATTGGATGAATGTGATTGAATGTTGTATCCTTCTACTTTTGGATAATGGTTAAAATTGTATTAGTAATAAATGAGTAGTACCATTATTTGAATCTTGAATTAACTTACCATTTGTAGCTATGAATATAATTATATCTGTTAATAAAAGACACTCCAATGTGGGTGCATCGTGACTTATCAAGGGGGAACACTCCAATGCAAGTGTTAGAAAAATTATCTAGCCAAAGGCTGTCAGTGCAAGAGTGTGTGTCAGCATAATTACATACTCCCTGGGGGTGCTACTTAGGAACAAGGGTATAGTAATGTAATGACATCTCTCAGTCACATAAAAAAAAGAAAAAATTTTGATAAAAAGAAATATATATATATATATATATGTATAGAATAATAAATATTGTATTGGTTAAGAAGATTTAAGATTTAAAACATGATGCTAGCATTAGTGAAGTTGTAGTTTTGATTATTCATACCTATAAATTGTTGTCACAATTTTCTATCATATGAGTATAATTTATACATTAGGATCCTAGAGAATTTAAGTTGCTAGAATGATTATTGCGGTGACAAGAATTTTGATATGACTTTGCTAGCTTTCATTTACTTGAGGACAAGTAAAAACTCAAGTTTGGGGGTGTAATAGCATTAGAAAAGACCATAAAATTCTCTCTAATTAGAGTATAATTTGTTCCCTTTGTATCATATTTTGCATACATTTTCAACATTTTATACTTAGAAATTAAAATTTCTAAGTCAGTGTTGTATGGTCTTATTTTCTTTCATTTTATCCCAATTGTGCTACTAATGCCGCTGCATTTAGTATCAATTTTTGCGTCTAAAGATGTCAGTGTAGGAATCCATTGTAGAAGATCGAAGCAGGAAAGCGTTCAGAGCTGTAGCAACAAGTTCGATATAGAACTTCGCCCAAATATGTCATCACATGAACACTTCCAGATTGCAGCAGGGACTTTAAGCTGCTAAACATATCCAGAAGCACCAGCACATGAAAATGTCAAGTGGTCACAGCAAATAAAAATATAAATTTACATCCAGTAATGTCGCGACAACCTGCAACTTCCTAATGCATAAACAGATCCGCGTGAGTGTACAATTGGAGAAACTAACTTGTACAGGTACAAGGATGTTAGATCTGAGAAAAGGAGGACACTTGTACTTGCTAGTGAAGATAAATAGAGGGGAAAGAGAGAAGAAGAAAAAGGAAGCTCGTGAAGATATTAATCCATATTTTCTGATTCTTTCTTAAGTAAGCTTCCATGGAAGCTTAACTTTCTAGGAGGGTGATCTGATGCGACGAGAAAGCAACTACTTCTGACGAGGAGTGTCTAAGTGAGACGCAAGAGGAGAAATTAAGGAAGGATTCTAGTGGGCTAGGAATAGAATGCTTCAATTTTTCTTTAATTCCTCTTGAATTTTGATAAATTCTGTTGATTTTAATTGTGTATGGCAGTACCTATTAATGTTAGATCTACTTTGGTTTCTGCTCAATTCTTCTTATTTGTTTATCTTTGGATTTAATTGTTTTGACCACGGAAGTGCAGTTGCAGTCACAGTCACTGGAAGGTGTAGTGACAAAGTTAGATCAACAAGCAAGACAACGGAAGTTGCTTGAGGCAAGAAGGAATTCTGGCCACTTGTTCTCAAATGCAAAGCATTGCCAGCACTGGAAGGTGTGGCTAATGTGAGTGTTTGGGTCTTTGCTAAATAGAGAAGTCAAAAGTAGTGAGATCTTATAGAACTTAATTGTGTCGATAATTTATCTACCAATGACCTTGTAGTCACATTTAGTGTTTGCCAACTTGCCAAATCAGGGATCCCCCATTCCTTTATAATTGTTTTACTTCTTTAATTCTCTTAATTTACATTCACAAAACATATTCAAAATTCATTTCATCTTCTATAAAATTGCTCTAACAATCTGTATTAGAGTTTACAATATTTGCGCTGACAGTTTTAACTCTTTTATTTGTGTAGTCTTGACTTAATTACACTGACATTACTCCTGACAATTCTTCTTATTTTAACTACTTTTACTTCGACAAATTTAAGCATCAAGAACACTATCCTCGTGGGATCGATATTCGACTCGTGGGATCGATATCTAACAAACTCACATCTGTCTATTATACTTGCATCGATAGTGTCCGCTTGCACATTATTGCTGTGACGTTTATAGCGCGTTCATTGGTCTAACTTCACCTATCCCCAACTTTCTAAATAACGATATGGGCATTAAGTTAATTCTCGCACCCAAATCGCATAGTGCTTTACAACAATTAGTTGCTCCAATGTTGCATGGTATAGTTAAACATCCAAGATCCTTCAACTTTAGGGGTAGTTTGTCTTGAAGATATGCACTACATTCCTTCGTTAAAGCTACTGTCTCAAATTCTGCATGTCTTCACTTCTTTGACAGGATGTCTTTCATGAACATGACATAATTTGGCATTTGCTCAAGTGTTTCTACCAACGGGATGTTGATATGAAGTTGCTTGAGTACGTTAAGGAACTTCTTAAATTGGACTTTCGACTTCTGCTTTTGAAGTCTTTGAAGGTAGGGTGGTGGAGGATTTTTAACTTGAACTGGCTGCTTCAGCTTCTGTGGTACTTCTACATCTAACAAAGTTGTTAGATCATCAGACTTGACTAGTTTTGAAGTCTATTTCTTAACATTCACCACTTCTGGTTCTAGTTCTATTAGTTCTAGCAAAGGTTGAGTTTCAACACTTGGTTGAACTTCAACTGATTCTTGAGCATCAACTTGCTCTTCTTCTACTTCAACAACGTTGGGCTACAACGTCTTTTCGCTCCTCAATGTTAATGCTTTACAATGCTCCTTCCCCGAATTTCTTGGATTCTCCGTATCACTCGGCAAAGCTCCCTATGGACAGTTTCTAAGCTCAGTGGCAAGTTGACCCATTTGATTTTCAAGGTTCTTCAATGTGGTTGCTTGGCTTTGGATCAAAGCATCATTCTTCGCCATGTATGCTTTCAACAGATTTTCCAAACTATTAGATGGTTCAACTTGGGTTGGCTTTTGAACTTGCTAGGTAAATCCTTGTGGCTGGGTTGGTCTCGATTGAGCGAAATTGTTACTGGGTCCAGCCCCTTGATTATTCCATGAGAAATTAGGGTGATTTCGTCGAGATGGATTGTAAAAGTTTGACTGCAGTCCTTCCTACCTCAGTTTTGGTTCTGATTACCCATGTAATACACTGATTCTAGGTTTAATGGGCATTCTTCAAACATATGCCCTTCTCCATAATAGACACAGGCTGTGTTCTCGAATTGATTAGGTGACTGAGCTGCAACATTGTTAAACTCATTAGTAGTAAGATTTTTAAGCATTGAAGACATCAACGATACCTGAGCTGCAAGTGAAGTCAATGGATCAACATCGTGAATTCTTGCAACTCGTCTTCTTAAGTTTGCTCGATTAGTCGGCCATTAGTAATTATTGCTTGCGATCCTCTCTATAATTTCATAAGTCTCATTATAAGACATAGAAAGAATAGCTCCATCGGTGGAAACATCTACTACCATCGTTGTGTGCGAATTAAGACCGTTATAAAATGTCTCTACCTGGAATTCCATGATGAGGGCATTTCCTTAATAACTCTTTAAATTTTTCCCATGCCTCATTCAAAGATTCATCATCTATCTGTTGGAAAGTACTAATGACAAATAATACACTAATTTAAGGAGAATTTAAGTGTCATTTCTAATGATATCACACCCCAAACTTAAGTTTTTACTTGTTCTCAAGTAAATAAAAGCCAGCAAAGTTATATCAAATTTCTGTCACCACATTCATCATTCTAGCAACTTATATTCTCTAGAATCCTAAGGTATAAATTGCATTCATATGTTGGAATATTACACCGACAATTTTTAGGCATGAATAATCAAAATTGCAATTTCACTAATGCTAGTATCATGCTTTGAATCTCAAATCTTCTTAACCTAATGCAACATTTATTGTATAATAATATATAAATATATTCTTTCTTTTTCCTTCTTTTTATCAGCTTTTCTTTCTTTTTCTCTTTTTCTTTTCTTTATGCGACTGAGAGATGTCATTGCATTACTATACCCTTGATCTTGAGTAGTAACGATAGGGTGCAACAAACCCCCAATGAGCATGTAATTACACTGAGACACACTCTTGCAGTGACAGCCTTTGGCTAGATAAATTTTCTAACACTTACAGTGGAGTGTTCCCCCTTGTTTAAGTCACAATGCACCCACATTGGAGTGCCTTTTATTCATACATATAATTATAGCTGCAAAATGGTAAGTTAATTCAATATTTAAAGAATGATACTACTCATTCATTACTAATGCAATTTCAACCATTCATCCAAAAATAGAAAGATTCAACATTCAATCACATTCATCCAATTCATGCATTAGCATTCAAAAGAATTCAAGAATTTTGCATCAAATGAAAAATTGTGATCACTTTTATTTTAACTTTGCCTACTTTCATTTAACTAAAGAAACAAATATATTCCTAAACTTGTGGGTGTAATTGCATTTCCATTCCACGTCCCCCCAAACTTAATGTCTACATTATCCCCAATGCACTGACAAGACTATAAAAAAATAATGGAAATGCAACTACAATGCATATGCTAAAACAAATAAAATGCATAAACAATAAAAATGAAATTACAAGTAAAATAAATGCAGGCAACTAACTATCGAAAAGTAAACTAACTTAATGAGTGATAATTGATGAAGTGGCTGCCTTGGTCTTTTTCTTCTTCTTCGGGCGCTCCTCCTTGGCCTTCTTCTTTGTCTTCCATTTGCGTCTCTTTTGAGTTGGTTCAACCAGTGTAGCAGATTGCTCTTCCATAGCCGGTTAAATATCGACTTCATCGATCGTTACATCCAAATGATGAGTTTCAGCCAGTGGTGCCACATATGGCACAATATCTAGAGGATTAGAATCCTCATTTTCAGATGTGACGACTCAGCCTAGCTTGACCCAATTGTCGCCAGGTTTTCTTCAGATACACCCACACTTTTGGGTGCGTCGACAAATTTCACAGATAAATTTGTCGGGGCAATGCTTTCTTCGTCATCCTTTTATTCTTCCTTTTCTTCTTTCTCTTCGTCTCATGCTCCGTTATCTCGTGCTTCTTCGTTAGCTCCAATATCCACAGATGGGGCTGGTGTTTGTTCCTCCCCAGCAGTAGCAACGGCCTCTAGTTCTACCTTGTTGGCACCCAAACTATTTGACAAGTCATCGTCAATGAGGCTTGCTATGTTGTAAAAACAATCTTCCACTTCCTTGGACTGCACCTCTTTCTCTTCATCATTAGAGATGTGGATTCGATTTGGGGATTAGATGGATTGGGTTCGTTTGTCTGAAGTGTGCTACTCGAAGGATGGAATTGCTTCCTTGATAATGGAAGGGAACACAGGGAAATCTGGCATCGGTTATGTGCTCAAACCACGCAACGTGGCGACAATAGCTTTGTTCCATACCCTGGTATAGGCATAAAATAAATTTTGCTTGTACTGTATTTCCTCTATTATGCCGACAAGTCGAATTTGTCTGCAGCTTGTTCGATCCACACAGTTTTCAATCTCCACAAGTGTCCTCCAGATCAGAGGATCTGTGTGCACATTAGTCTGAGCGACCTTCTTCTTCCCTTTTCCTTTTTCTTTTTTCTTTGGAACCTCCTTTACCAAAGGGATTTCTTGTCTCTAGTCATCCTCTCTACCTAGGCATCATTGATTGGGCCTTTGTTCTACAAAGTTTCACCCCCTTCACCAGGCACAATGCCTCTTTGTGTACATAGCAGCATTATCAAAGAAGGAAAAGGTAGGATACCTATCTGTTTTGTGGCTGCCTCAACAATTTCTTGATGTAAGATTGTGCCAACATCAATTCTACAACCCTTCATTATGGAATGTAACAAGCACATTCTATCGAGTGTCGCAGTGGTGCTATGAGTAGATGGCAGCAGCAACAATTAATGAAGTGGAACCAGACCTTGCTTTGAACTGTGAAATAGCGACGGTGCATGGTGTAGTTATTGGGATTGTTGCTAGTCCACACCGTGCCTTCAACTTATAAGTTGTTCAGCAAAATGTCAGTACCATCTTCAGTTAAATTTTTTAGAAATTCAGTGTGTTCATCATCCCCTTCAGTGATATGGAAAAGGGCGCTTATGTGATCGGCACTCCATGGCACCAAACCTTCTCATTCAAAAATAAATTCCTGTTCGGAGTCCACCAAGTTAGCATAGAATTCCCTTATTAGAGAAGGAGAATAGCCTGCTGGATGGTCATAAAATTGTTCCCATCCCAGACGAGAGATTATTCTAGCTACTTGCTTTCCCAAAGTCAATTGCGACGACAACTGAAATCCTTGTTCAGGATGACAGTACCTCTTTAGCATAGTGCCATGATATCGATCCTTTGTCACCTTTGACAAAAGCAAAATCGGCTCTTTGGGTTAAGGTTGGTCAGCATTTCTGACCACAGCCGCTGAAGATTCAGCCACCTACTTGGAAGGTGTTTTTGCTCCACGAGTTCAAGCCATGAGTACTGAAATAGAAAATGTGAGAGTATCTGGTAGAAAAATATAAGGTTGAAGAGAAAGAGAATACAATAACAATGGAGTTTGTGAGCGTGAGATATTAGTCGGAACAAAAGGGATGCTTTATAGACGATGGAGGCAAAGAGACGTGTAGATTGGTGATAGTACACTATGCCTGCAACCGATAAATGCTAGAACACAGATTGTACTTTTTCGGGATGATCCAACGGCTGGAGATCGAGATGAATCAATCGGCGTGAGTCTTGCTCGAAATGTTTCACTGAGTCATCAATAAATTGCGTCGACAACTCGCGTTGTCATGCGTCGACAAAGAGACGATTTTTATTCCTGCATAAAACTTAAAGAAAAAGAGTTAAAAGAATAACAAAAAGTAAAAATCAAAATTTTGCAATGACATTATTAAGAAAATGTGACTAGGTTAATGGTCTCTTATTGTTCGCTGATGCCTGAGCTATGATAATGTTTCAATCGTTGGCCATTTACTTCAAACTGGTGCCCATCGTTCAAATCCTTAATTGTCACGGCACCTTGTGGAAATGCTTCCACAAATTTAAAAGGTCCAAACCACCTTGAGCGCAATTTCCCTAGATGCAATTTTAAACGTGAGTTAAATAAAAGTACTAACTGACTAGGAGAAAATTGTAGTCGTAAAATGATGTTGTTGTGCCATCTCTTAGTTTTTTTCTTTGTAGATGGTAGTATTTTCGTAGTAGATGGCACTATTTTCGTAGGCATTGCACCGAATTTCCTCTAGCTCTAAAATATCCAATAATCTTTTTTGTCCAGCAGCATTGTAATCGATGTTTACTTACTTGATTGCCCACATGGTCTTATGTTCAAGTTCAATAGGTAAATGACATGATTTCCCAAAGACCAGCTGATATGGAGATATTCCTAATGGAGTCTTGTAAGCAGTGCGAAGTGCCCACAATACATCATGTAGACGCAAAGACCAATCTCTTCTAGATGGTTTAACCACCTTCTCAAGAATACCTTTAATCTGTTGATTGGAGACCTCTGTCTGTCCATTTGATTGTGGATGGTACGTGGTTGCCATGCTATACTTTATACCATAACGTTTTAATGCTGCCGCCACTTGATTATGATGGAAATGAGTGCCTTGATCGCTTATTAAAGCTCGAGGTGTTCTGAACCTTGTGAAGTTAATACCCCAAACATCAAAGAGTTTAACCTCCATGCTAGGTTGTTGAAGCATATCGTTGCGTCGAGATATGGAACCAGTGCGTTGACATTTGTCGCATTGTTGCGTGAAATTGTGAGCATCTCAAAATAGCGTAGGCCAATAAAATCCTAATTGTAAGTCCTTTGCAGTAGTCCTAACACCATAAGAATGGCCTCCATAAAGAGCATCGTGGCAATGCTTCAGAATGGAAAGCATTTCCTCCTCAGGAATGCAATGGCGAATGCAAAAACTACTACAGTGTATACTGTAACTTTTGTGTCAACAAGATATGAACAATCTTGGAGTAAAAGGATTCATCTGATCAACCTGGGCTTGGCATCTTTCTTATCAAAAAGGTATCTCAAAGCAGAATGATCAGTGTATACTGTAACTTTTGTGCCAACAAGATATGAACAAAACTTGTCGAATGCAAAAACTACTACCAGCAACTCTTTCTCAGTAGTTGTATAATTAACCTGCGCTTCAGTTAGAGTTTTACTAGCATAATAGATAGGATGAAATACCTTATCTTTCCTTTGTCCAGCACTGCTACTACAGCAAAGTCGCTCGCATCACACATTACTTCAAACGATTGCATCCAATCTGGTGCGACGACAATGGGTGCTTGTACTAGCTGCTGTTTAATCTTAAAAAGCGCTTCCAAACAAGCATCATCGGAAAAAAACTTTTTATTCTGCTCGAACAAAGAGTACAATGGTTTTGCTATCTTGGAGAAGTCTCAGATGAGTCTTCTATAAAATCCGGCATGGCCGAGAAAACTCCTTATTCCTTTCACATTATTGGGTGGAGGTAGTTTATCAATGTTTCCATCTTCACCTTATCTACTTCAATGCCCTGACAAGATATTCGATGTCCAAGGACGATTCTTTCGGTTGCCATGAAGTGGCATTTTTCCCAGTTCAGAACTAAGTTGGTGTTCTCGCATCTCTTCAGTATTTTAGGTAAATTGTCAAAGCATAAATCAAAAGTTTGCCCATACACAGAAAAATCATCCACAAATACCTCTAATGAATCCTCGATCATGTCCGAGAAGATGACCATCATACATCTCTAGAATGTGGCTGAGGTGTTACACAATCCAAATGGCATCCGCCGAAAAGCAAAGGTTCCAAATGGACAGGTGAAAGTCCTCTTTGCTTGATCCTCCGATGCAATAGCGATCTGGTTGTATCCTGAATACCCATCAAGGAAACAATAATAGGCCTTACCAACTAGCCTATCCAACATTTGATTAATGAATGGAAGTGGGAAGTGATCTTTTTTTGTGGCCGTATTTAAACGACGGTAATCCATACACACTCGCCAACCTGTAGCAATGCAAGTAGGGATTAGCTCATTTTTATCATTACTTACCAGTCTGATGCCACTTTTCTTAGGCACACATTAGACCGGGCTCACCCATGTGCTATCCGAAATGGGATAAATGATGCTAACGTCCAACCACTTAATAATCTCCTTCTTCACTACTTCCTTCATTTTTCTCATTCATTCTTTGTTGTTGCTCAATGGGCCATTTCTCTTCATCTTCCAGCCTAATCTTATGCATACAAAAAGAGGGACTAATGCCTCTGATGTCTGCTATGCTCCAAGAAATGGCTCTTTTGTGTTGGTTCAGTATTTCGATTAATTTTTCTTCTTGGCATACATCGAGACTTGTGCTGACAATTACAGGCAATGTTCATTGTCGCTTAGGAAAAAGTACTTCAAGTCCGTCGGCAATGGCTTTAACTCTAGAGTCCAAGCTTCTTTAACTGATGGTTTAAATACAGGGATCATTCAATTAGTTAGAACTAAAGATTCCAATTACCAGTCATGTTTCAGCTCACAAATGTTAGCTTCAGCTTTGTGGTCACATTCAGGTGAGATATTGTCTTCAGATGTCACCGCATATTCCTCTGGCATTGATGAGCTTCATTCATTGAACTCCTCTGTAATTAACTCGTCCAAAATATCAATGTGGTGACATTGCTCCTTACTGTGTGATGGAGATGCTTCGAAAACACTAAAGGTTACATGCTCGTCATTATGACGCATGATTAGCTCCCATTGCTAAAAATGGGCGTCCCAAAATAATAGGTACCTCCTTTTTATATTCGTAATCAAGTATGATAAAGTCAGCTAGGAACACAAATTTATCAACACGGATAAGAACATCTTTTATCTGTCCTTTAGGTTATGCCAAAGATCTGTCCGCAAGTTGTAATGTCACCGCAATGGGCTTTAAATGACCAATCCCTAGTTTCCTGAAAGTTTACAATGGCATAAGATTAATGCTAGCTCCTAAGTCACAAAGAGCTTTACCTAAGTAATGTTTTCCAATAGAACATGGAATTGTGAAACTACCAAGATCTTTCATCTTTGGCAGCAATTTATTTGTGAGCATAACGCTACACCTTTCTGTGAGCGAAATTGTCTCAATATCAAAAAGCTTTTTCTTCTTCGACAATAGCTCCTTCATGAATTTCCCATAGTTGGGGTTCTGCACAAGAGCATCAACTAGAGGTATATTAATATGTAATTGTTTCAAGGTAGAAACAAACTGTTGATAATCTTTGTCATGCTCTTTCACCTTGAATCACTGTGGAAATGGCAAAGGTATGTGTACAACGGGTTGTTTTGTTGTAACCGATTGCGATAACGTGGCCAATTACGTTGACAACTTCTTAGGATGAATGGTAGGCATCAACATGACTACTGGTGGTTCATCATCATGTATTTCTGCTGTTTCTTCTTCAGATGCAACTTCTCCTTGTTGCTTTGGTTCCTTTGCGTCGACAGGTGCCTGGTTAGATCTACTACTATTGTCGATAGTTTGCTTTCCACTCCGTAATGTAATAGCCTTACAATGCTCTTTACCTTTCTGATTTGGATTTTCAGTATCACTTGGCAAAGCACCTGGTTGTTTTACGCTCATATTAGAAGCCAGTTGTCCTAATTATGCTTCCAACGTTCGGATGGAAGAAGAATTTCCTTGAACAATTGCTTCTGTTCTCGTAATATGCTTTCGCATCAATGCTTCAAGAGTAGCCATGGATCTGCTCTTGGTTGAGAGCATTACTGTTGCTATTGTTGATGCTGTCCTTGTATATTTGAAATCACATTTTGTCGTGGTCGCATTCGAGCTTGATGATGCATCTGGTTATATGATTGCATCTAATTTTGTGATCGCATCTGATCTTGTTGTGCATTCAATTGCGGATTGTGATTATAATTCTGCTGCTGTTGACTTTAACTCGCTTGTCTAAAATTTCCTTGATTTGAGGAATTCCCAATCTATATGTGGATGTATTCTAACTCCCTGTTGAGCTCTACTTGAACTGATGTATGAGTTACCATAGAAATTTTCACAAATGTTATTAACATAGAATGCATTTTCTGCATGTTGTGGACAATCCTCATAGCTGTGGTTGTCACCACAAATTTCACAAGAAAAAGTCGAGACATCCATCTGTTTGGCTACTTGGAAAGGGGCAACATTACTTGTTCCCTTCATGTTTTTGATCATGTTTGCCAACGAGGATACCTGTGCACTAAAAGCTGATATAGCATATAATTCCATAACACCAGGATTTGTTTTTACTTGAGCAGCACGAGAAATTGGGTATTGATAGTCATTTTATGCAATTCTCTCTAACATTCATACTACTTCATTGTAGGTGCAATCCAACAATGGACCATTGGCAGATGCATTGACAAGATTTCTTGTCTGTTCATTTAATCCATTGTAAAATATCTCGATTTGAGTTTCCTGTTGGATTCCATGCATGGGATAACGTCTCAACAAAGTTTTGTAACGTTCCTACATAATGTGTAAGTTCTCATCATCTAGTTGATGATATGCCGTGATATCATTTCGTAATATAGCATTCATTGTTGGCGAATTAAATCGCAAAACGAACTGCGTTGCTAGCTCATTCCAAGAAGTAATGGATCCAGCCAGTAAACCAAGGACCATGTTCTTGCCCTTCCTTGCAAAGAATAAGGGAACAACTGCATCTTCAAGGCGTTATCTAGAACACCATGTTGACTGAAAGAAGCACATATGAGTAGAAAAGATTTGAGATGCTCTCTAGCATCTTTGTGAGGTAAACCTGCATATTGTCCATTCGAGTTAAGCATTTGAAACATAATCGATTTTAATTCGAAATTACCAGCTTGTATTGTTGGCCTAACAACCCCTGGTTGTAAATAATTGAGCACAGGAGTAACGAAACCTCTGATTGTCCTGTCAGGAATTTGCTTTGCTTGTGGCAGTGGTGGTGGTATATTATGAACTCTTTGTGGCTGCACTGGAGGTACAACATTTTATGGTAGAAATGGTGGTAGATCATTGTTATTTCCAACCATTTTTCTTTGCTCTTGCTTTCTCCTCTGAATTGTCCTTTCAAGTTCTAGATCAAAACTAACAATGTCCTTAGGATTTCTCCTTGTGGACATAAAACACCTAACAAAGAAAATTGAAAAGAATTAACAAAAGATTAGTAATCAGTAAATGGTTAGAAAACAACAAATAAATGCAATGACAAAAAAATAAACATTAAACAAATGTCATCCCCGGTAACGGCGTCAAAACTTGATGCACTATGAACGTCACAGCAAATAATGTGCAAGCGTACACTGTCGATGTAAGAATAGTAGAAAGAAATGAATTTATCAGATATCGATCCCACAGAGATTGTTGTTTATTGTTTAATCTGTCGAAGCATTCTGAGTTGAAATGAGAAGATCTATCAAGAGTTATGTCAATGCAACTAGGTTAAAGTTATACAAGTTAAGAAGTAAATCTATCAGCGCAATCAGAATGTTAAATTTCAGAGCAAATTATAAAAAATGAATGGATTGTTGAGAAATTGTACAGTAAACTCAGAACTTAAAATAAATGGATCAAGTGTAAAGAAGTGGAGAGGATCACTGACTTCACAAGTGGCAATGTTAAATGTGACTACAAGGTTTCTTATAGATGAATTTGTCACTGCAATTATGCTCCAATGAAATATTACTAATATCAACTCTCTATTTATCAAATATTTAAGCACTCACAACTACGAACCTTCCAGTGCTGGTCATGCTTTACACTCAAGAACAAGTGACCAAAATTCCTTCTAGTTTCAAGCAACTTTTGCTGTCTTGCTTGTTAATTTAACTTTTCACTACACCTTTCAGTGTCTGTGACTGCAATTGCAATTCCATGGTCAAACAGTTAAATCCAAAGATAAACAAATGAGAAGAATTAAATAAGAATCAAAGTAATCCAACATTAAAAGACACTTCCATGTACAATCAATTGTCATATGAAATCATCAGCATTAAAAGAGGGATTAACAAATGAATCAAAGCATACTATTCCTAGGCTACTAGGATTATCCTTTAACCGTTCCTTTTGCGTGGCATCAAGCTCTTCTTGTCAGAAGATGTTGCGCCTTTGCTGGTTCAGATCACTATCCTTCAGATCAAGCTTCCATGGCAGCTTTGGATGAGAGAAATTTAGATTTGAAATCTTCACAACTTGATATCATCTTCTTTTTTTGTCCTTCTATTTATAATCACTGGTTCCTTCTAGATCTTTCTCTCTTCTAATATCTAACACCTTTTACAGCTGTAGAAGTTGTTATTTGCCAGCTATGCACTCATGCAAATCTGTTCTTTGAGAAGTTGCAGATTATCGCGACTTCTCTAGACTCAAATTATGTCTTTAATTTACTGTGACAATTTTGTCTCACGCTGGTGCTTCTGGATAAGCTAGTAGCGTGAAATCCTTGATAAGTTGTGGAAACATTCATGTGACGACATATTTGACTGCAATTTTGGATTAACTTGTTACCGCAATTCTAAATGCTTCCTTACTCTAATCCTTCCAGGTGGATTTCTGCGCTGACAACTTCAGACGCAAAATAGGTGCTAAATACAGTGACATTAATAGCATAAAAGAGATAAAATGAAAGAAATTAAGATAAAAACATCATGGAGTTATAACAAGCTCAACACTCTCTTATCCACTCCAGTAAAATCAATACTCCTAGATCCATATGCTCACAAATAACACATGTAGTGATGAGTACTCACTAATCCTATGGTATGTCATCTATATCCAATGGATCCACCACGCTATGTTGCTAATATAACCGATCACACAGGGCATAAACACTAATATTTAAGCACTTAATTTATTATATAAAAATTCAATTTAAAGCAGGTCACTTAGCAATTTTAGTATCAACATAAATAAACACAAAAAATGTATTTGTCCATGGATCTAAAATCAATCATAAAACCATCATCAAGTGCTCTAATATATAGTAATTCATGCTCCAATTATTAATCAATACAATTCAAATCAATCATACCAAACACACTATTCATAGTTGTCATAAATCATTTACAAATATACTTTTAGAAAATTAAAATCAATTTTGAAATCTAAACCACTTGAGATATAATTGAATCACTAGAAACACAATTCAAAACCCTAATTCAGAATATAAATAGACATGTTCACCAATTGCCTTCGAAAACCACTCACATTCACACTTTGCTTCTCAAGCCAAAGTGTATCAAGTAGCTATGTTTAGACCTCGAATCTGATTAGCAGTGGCCTCTCCTCGATGTGGAGCTTAAATAGAGATAAAATACATGTTACAAGCTATCATTTACAACAAGAAAATCAAAAAATAATGAACAATAAAGATCTGAAATGCCTCTCTAATCTACCTTATCGAAAACTCACAATCTAGCCGAAACACAAATTTTAGCCCCTAAATGACCTTCTCTGCACCAAAAACCATTTCTAAACATCATATCTAATCTATCAAAAAAAAACCTAAGTATCAATTTCATCAAACAAACTATTTCATAATTTTCTGGAAAATAAACTCATGTTCTTAGTTAAAAACGAATTTGTCAAAATTGATCAACCAAACGAGTTTAATCTTTTGTTTTCTAATAAAAAACATCTTAATAAACATTATTTGAGCTTAGAAATCCATTTAAACTTGGCTTCCAATCCAAAACCATGAATTCACCATTGATGAATCTCATGTTCAAGAGCTAAGAGATCAAATTTTGAAAAACCATTTTAATCAATTTAAATAGAAAATAATGATTAAAAACAACCTTAGAATGAATTTAGAGTTGAGAGAATACCTTCAAGATATTTGAAGAACTCGGATGAGTTTTTCTCAACTTTGAAAATCTTTTCTGGACAATTTTGAGAGAATTTGGACAGAATAAGAGATGAGATCCCACCTGATTTTCAAAAATTGGAGAAATTGCCAACAGACCACTCCCATAATTCCCTTGTTTTACAAAATAATCCTTTCCCTCCATAATTTCGAAAATATGAGTAATTTTCCATAGAACCACTCAAACATTTCCCTTTTTTTGCAAAATGGTATTATGTGATTAATATTTTAAATTTTCTAAATTAAACCCCCATTTTAATTTATTTTTTTCAATTCTAATTTGACCCAAAAATTATTTAAAACTATAAAATTAATTTTACAAAAAATATTTTTATTTTCTAGAATATTAGTTCCCGATTTTTAAATGAAATTAAGCTAACTAAAAAAAATACTAATAAACTCGATTAACTCCTAATTTTCACTCAAAACCCGGTAAACTTACTTGAAACTACTAGACCTATTTTTAGGGCCTTACAACTCTCTCCCTCTTAAAAGAAATTTTGTCCCTGAAATTTACTTAAATCAAATAAATATGAGTATTGACACCTCATGATATCTTCCGGCTCCTAAGTAGTTTCCTAAGTCTTGTGGTTGCGCCACAAAACTTTCACCAATGGAACCGTCTTACTACACAGCACCTTGACCTCATGGTCTAAGATCGTAAACGGTTCCTCCTCATACGAAAGGTCAAATCATACCTGAATGTCCTCAACAAGAACAACATGGGAAGGATCCGATCTATACTTCCGAAGCATGGAAACATGAAAGACATTGTGAATGTGCTAAGATTAGGCGATAATAGAAGACGATAAGCAACCAGTCTAATCCACTCAATCACCTCGTAAGGACCAATGAACCTCGGACTAAGCTTACCCTTCCACCCGAACCTGAAAACCTTCTTCCAAGACGAGACCTTTGACCACCTCCAAACATACTCCCGTTCGACGTGTATTTTGGACTTCCGCAATAAAGTAATGAGTACTGCGAGGATCATACCCAAAGGAGGCAGAGCAATAGTAATTTCAATCCCTGCACAGCAAAGTCTGAATTAGTACTCTTCTTAAAATTATAGTACGAAAATAAAATAAAAGATTTTAGGTTTTTAAAGTAATAGTAAAAATCATAAAATAAACTAAGGGAAATGAGATAAAGGATTCGATAAACTGATTGTTGGGGGATTAGCTTACTTTTGTATAATTTCTTTAACTGTTTCCTTTGGGATTTTCGTCAATCAAATAGTCGCTACCCTAGCAGGATATTCTGATCTTCTATTAACATAACAAGTCAACAAGAGCTACTTATCTTCTGACCTTATAGTTTAGATTGGTTTGGGGTAAAGGTGTTTACGAATGGGCAATACCAATTTTGGGTTAATTCCCACCTAAATGACTTCCTTGGATTTTCAAGCCTAGGGTTTGTTTCACGTTTTTCCTTTTCCAAATAGTTGATCCGTTCAAGATCCCTATACAATAATTAAATAATAATACCTTCACTCCCTAATCCCCTCAAAAGGGATTAGTTCCTCATGGTTTCTTGGGACATTATAAATTCAATAAAAAGAATAAACATAAGAAATAAGTTTGCAAATATAATAGAAGAAACTCAAGGATTTGTATTGCAATCTGTTGGAACGAATCCTCAATCGTTTATGCGAACGTATAAATCTCATTTCCTTAAAATGAAAATGAAAATGAAAATACTAAAACCTAAATAAAAGAAAATAACTAAAACCTAAATTACAAGAAGGATTTCAACTAAAAAAAAGGTGTGTAAAACTAAGTGCTAGAGGAGCCTATTGTTCTTCGGTTTTAGGTTGTATTATAAAGAACAAAATGCCCCTCACTCGATGTAATTCCACGTTTAGGAGGTGCTGCTGCGACAAATAGGAGCCGTTTCGCGACATGGCAGATAGTTTACTCCTTTGGTGTGATTTTCAGGCATTTTCACAACATGCTATGCTCATGTCGCGACATAGAAGACAACTTTAGGATTTTTTGATTCTGGTCCATATGTTGTGACATTGCTAGTCTCGTGTTGTGACATAGTGATCAATTTCGATGTAGTTCGTCTTCTAAGGGTGTCCTACACACTCACAAAGTTCATTAGCCAACCTTTAGGCGTCACTCGGGCCTAAACTCAATAAAAGACACCTTTTTAAACATTTTATTCAATATATGAAAACTAAAGTAAATCCTAAGTAATTCTACCGTAAATGCCTAATTTCAAGCTCCTAAAGTGTGAAAACTAGTTTAATATGCTAGGTCGAATTACGGTAGATCAAACTCCCCCACACTTAAGTCATTGTTTGTCCTCAAGCAAAAAAAAAACAAAAACAATAAAAAATCATAAAAGCTTGAGCACATATCACACAAGGATTATGTTCGGAACATCTACCTTAGGCATTTTATATATTCTAATAATTTCAGCATGATACAGAAATATTCTTACCACTTTTGATTTAAAACCTCTAAGTTCAGAAAGTTACAAAAGATACAAATGTAAAGGTCTTATATGTATAGTTTCATCAAGGACTAATATAAGTACTTTAATTATCCTATTATAATACAAATAGCTGTAATGGGATTTTTAAATTCCATATTCATTCATGCATAGATTTATTTAAGTCACATAGGTCTTTTCGGCTTGTAACATTTTGAGGCTTAGGACAGGTATGAATTGTAAAAGAATGGTAAGCACAAAAAGGTTACAAACATGAAAATAGTTTGGCACATGTATTGTTCCCTATTCTTCCCTTTTACTATCCCTGTTCCCGCTCACCGTCTTATTTCTCCTTCTCTCACATCCCTTATCTCTCCAATTAGGAAATATCAATATGGTATAATCCCTTTAGCTAGCTTACGAGCATTTTTACATTCTTGAACATGTTTTTCTTTTGACTTTGTGACTTTGTCAACTTTCATGCTTTTTCTTACTCAAGATTATTATTTTTCATTCATTTCTACTCATCTTTTTCTTCTTTTGGATTTTTTTTCTTGTTTCACAATTTTTCTATACTAAAGTTCATATGCCACATTAATCTTTCCTATTTCGCTCTTATTTTACAAACTCCACCTCGATGTGTCTACTTAACCTCAATACATATGGCCATATGTCTATAATCATGCAATTTAAAACAAAAGAAAAGGATAAACACAAATTGACTTTTCTTTTTAGGTTTTATGATTTGTAATGAGGTTCATCAAGAAGGGTCAACAGGCTTAAAGATTAGTACTAATAGGAAAAAATCAGAATAGGTTTGCTTTTTGGCTCTAAGTGTTTTCAAACAATGCCTTAGGTCATTCCTAAATATCTATGCAGAAACTTCAATTTTAATCACACAATCCCAAAAGTACCATTTATCATATATACTAGCATTCTTGTTTCCTCGTATTATTCATGTCATTTGGTACAAATAATATCTTTTAACCTATATGTAGTGTAACCTATAGAATTTAGTAGTCTCATACTTAAAAATTTACAATTCACTCATAATCATGCCAAATTTATTCAAAAATACAATCAACCTATGTACATTCTCCTAACCAGTAACTTGTATTTATACAAGCTCAAGCACGCGACAAGAAGGAAAATAAAAAAAATTATGTCACCCCCACACTTTAGAAAACACATTGTCCTCAATGTGTAGCTCTTAAAAAGTTAGGAAAAAAGTTACCGGATTGATCTTGAATTGCTCTTCAACTAATGGTGGGTTCCTCCTTCTTTTGACGTGAATAGCTCAAAATATTGTGCCTTCTTTGTATGGGGTTCCTACATAAAAATTCAAAATAGATAGACGAAAATAAATCTAATACTACCCCTACTTCTACTAGTAAATAAGTCCTCAAAAAGAAAATTATCCAAATATTACAAGTCTCAAAATACAGTCTAAAAAAATAATCCTCCTCCATCTCATCATCCTCTTCACCGCTCCCTTCTCCACTTTCAGTTGTTGGCCCAAACATATCAGGTGTGTAGTTAAGGACCCGAATGTTATTTTTTCGAGAAAATTCTTGAAATAGTGATCCTAATTCTTGCATTCATTGTATCATCCAATCTAGTTTTGGATGACTTCCCTCACCAACTTCCTGTTAGGCTGCCACCAACCTTTGTGATGAAGCTGGTGTGGTTGTCGTCTCTCTTTGTCTCTTCTTCCCTTTCTCAATCTGCTTGGCACAAAGCTCAACATATTGTTGGAAGAGAGTATCACCAATGATGCTCCTTGACGGCTTCAAAGACTGTTCAGTAGATGTCATGGGCACTCCAGCCCTTTTGTGTAAAGTCGTAACTAAGTGAGGGAAGAATACACCCACTCTATGGCTTCCCCACACCTACTTTTTTTGTAAAATTATAGACAATAATATCGCTTGAAAGGTATTGACATTAAAGACATTTAATGTAGGTACAATATGTTTGCATATAAATTGAATCCACATTTTTGCTTTTGGAAACATAATTTCTTGATTAAACAAAGTAGGGATACTAGTGCCCGACCTGTATTTCCACTAATCCCTTCCCTCAATTAGATAGTTTATCACATTGTCCATATCTATGTCTTTGAAATATTATAAATTAGTTTGGTCTAAGAAATCTTGTTCATAGTATGGAGCATCAAAGAATTTACAAATAACTTTAAGGTTGACTTTTACATTAGCTCTTTTTACCATTATCATATCCCATGTAGCATCATTGGTAGTCCTAGACATATAATCTCTTAATGATGTGTAGAATTCTTGAACTACTAGAACTACTGCTGTTTCTTTGGGAATTGTCCAAAATCGTTCCCACCTATGGTATCGAACTAGTTTCCATATTTATTTAAAGATAACCATCAATAGATCAAAGACCCCTTTCTTGAATGAATGTTTTCCCTTGAAGTTCGTTAAAAAAATTTTCAACTTTCTCGTTTAAATATCTTGAAGGGTTCGGACCCGTTGATGGTTCCAATTCAATTGTTCATCTAATCTTCTTAGGATGCATTATGTGTAAGTATGGAAAATCAATAAGTTTTAAAGTTAGGAACCCTTAACCTAAGTTGGTGCAATTCGTTTTGGTTTCTACACAAGATGTCAATCCTTGCTCCTTTACTTTAGGTCTAAAATCTATACAAGAGAAAAGAAGAAGAAAATTGAAGGTATTTTAGGGTTTCAAAAGATTAAAGATGAGTTTTAGAAGTAATATGACGTTAGTAATATGTTTAATATATATAGTGATTAGAAACTAGGGTTTAAAAGTGTTAAAATCGGTAAAAATTAAGGTTTGGCTACCGGGTTGTGTAGTTGGGTCGGGCCGACCCTATAAAATTACAGTCGACTCGCGACACAAACATGTTGGTGTCGTAACACCCCCTTCAGCTCTGCATTGTCGCGACGTGAAGACTCCGTGTCACAACATCTTTATCAACTCCAGATTTTTCTAATCTGCCACCTCTGTCGCGACACGGAGGAAAGTATGTCGCGACATAACCTTGTTTCCTACTATTTATTGAAAGAAAAATTGTTAGAAATATTTACAATAATATACAAAAATGAACTCTCACATCCATCATCATGTTTTACTACTGGATTCGTTCGATAGTTTTACCCTCACCAGTTTGCTCTACGTTTTCTTGGTATTTATCTACCTTCCACATACCGTTCTAGTTTTTCAACCCATCCTTTTCTTTAAATCGATTGAATCATTCTTTATTCATGAAATGAGTCTTACTATGTCCTATAGTAAGCATATGGCATCGTTCTCTTTACTCCTCAGTTTCGTCTAGCTTATCCCCACATTTAAAGATTTCTATCTCACCATTGATCTTCATGGTTAACTCATTGTGTTTAAGTCAATGGTTAATCTAGATGTGGCTAAAAAGGGTCTTCTTAGTAAGATTGGTATATCGCTATCTTCCTTGAAGTCTAAAACCACAAAATCTATATGGATAATAAAATCTCTTACTTAGACCAATACATCTTCCAAGATTCCCTTAGGTTGTACAGAAGATCTATCAGCCAACTGTAAGGTCACTTGTGTATTTCTAAGATCTCCATACCCAAGTTTCTCAAAAATCGAAAGAGGCATTAGGTTTATGCCGGCTCCAAGATTGCATAAGGCTCTACTAAACTGAAGATTCCCATTTTTTATTGGAATTGTAAAGCTGTCAGGATTGTTTAGTTTTTGAGGAATTCGTTTAGAGATGACGCGCTACAAAATGCGTTGACTTCCACTTGTTCACCCACTCTGATTTTCCTAAGCTTTGACATAATTTGGGACTTTCTCTATCAATTCAATTAGAGGTAAGTTAACATTTAAGGTTTTAAATAAATTTAAGAAACTTACAAACTCGTTTCATCTTGTCTCTTTTTCCCCTCTAACCTTTTAGGGAACAGAACAGTCGTACCTTTATTTTCTTTGGGGATATCATCCTCTTTTGTTTGCTCTTCTTTTGGAGGTACTTCCTTATTTATTTTGACTTTAGTGTCATCATCTGAGGGTATCTCTATGATGTTGTTTGAGTTTTTGTTCTCTTCTCCCTCATTAGGATTTTCTAGGCTACTTAATACTTTACCCGATCTAACTTCGATCACTTGACATGCTCTTTTCCCTCTCTTCTAAGATTATTCTCTGTGCTTCTAGGGATGTCAGTGCCAATTTGTCTTTTAATGTCTCCCACCATACTCATAAATTGGCCCATTTATTCCTCTAGTTTTGTCAAGGTTTTTGAAGAATGAGTGCACTTAGACTGCACTTTCTTTACCTTGGTGCGCATAGGCTATATCTCCCCCTTTATTCGATCAAACTTTTGACCACATAAAGTATAGTTGTTTTGATTAACTCTCTTTGATTGCCTCTGTAAAAATGGAGGTTGATAGTTTGTACTTCTCTATTGGTTGGCATTACCACTTCCTCCTTGGTTTCATCCCCAAGTTTGGATGATCCTTCCAATCGGGATTATAGGTATTTGAATAAGGGTTTCCACCTCTATTCCTAACATAGTTTACATCCTCAGTGGTATCCATGAAATAGTGATAGGGAGGTTTGTCATCTACTTGTGACGATGGTGCACCTATTGTAGATTCAATTCAGTTAAGTTTTTCCAACAGTTGGTATTTATCATCTTCTTGAATCATCTTAACCAAGGCAAATTTCTACCCATATGTGAATCGTTCAGTCGGCCAGTGATAGGATTTCATTACCATATTCTTGATCAATCCATAGGCATCATTATAAGTTTTGTTCATTATAGGTCCTCCTGTCGCACCATCAAGCCCATATCTGGTAGATGAGTCCAACCCATTGTAGAAGGTTTGTAGTTGCAACCATTTCGGCAAACCATGGTGTGGAAACTTTTGCAACAAAGTTTTGAAACGTTCCCATGTCTCATGAAAACCTTCTCCTTCAAATTGCAGAAAGGTAGAAATCTCTCTTCTCAATTGAACCATTTTACTAATGGGCAAAAACTTCTGTAAGAATAATCCTGCAAGCTCATCCCATGTAGTAATAGAACTTGGTGCCTACGCATCTAACAAAGAAAAGGCATTGTCAGTTAGAGAGAATGAAAATAATCAAAGATGAATGACAACATCAATAACACCATTATATTTAAAAGTATCGCATAATTGTAAAAATCGCTTTAAATTTAAACTCAGATCCTCTGCCATGGTGCCTCTGAATTGCATGTTGTTTTGGATCATGGCTGGTTTGATCTCAAAGCTATTAGCAGCGATGCTTGGCCTAATGATACTTCCTCGCACTAAATCCATGTTAGGTAAAGCATACTCCCTTAAAGTTATTTGATCTTGCGCTATCGATTCATTGGCTGGGAGTTGTGGTGGTAACCTAACTTCTTGGATGTTATCGACAACTAGATTGATAGGTGGATCTTCTTGTTCTTGCACTTTTAAGAGCGATGATGGATTTTGTATCGACTGTGGTTGTCTATGATTTCACCTAATGAATGCTTCGAGATTAGAGATAGGATCTAGCAAGTTTCCTTGGCTTCAAGTCAAAAACTGGAATTAAACAAAATTAAATACTTAATGAAAATAAATAAATATATAAATAAATAAATTATATATATGACCTAATAATTTCCCAATTATTATTTTAAGAGAGCAATAATTTAAAATCACTACAGACTTTGCCTCCCCAGTAACGGTGCCAACGACTTGACCACCTTCGAATGTACTCTTGTTCGGTGTGTATTTTGGGCTTCCGTAAGTATATTGGTTGAGTTGTAATATAGTATACAACGAAGTAACAAGTACTCCGAGGATCGTACCCAAGGGAGGCGAAGCAATAATAATTTTAATCCATGCACAGAAAAGATCTAATTAGTACTCTTCTTAAAATTATAGTACGGAAATAAAATAAAATATTTTGGGTTTTTAAAGTGATAGTAAAAATTATAAAATAAACTAAGGGAAATAAGATAAAGATTCGATAAACTGATTGATGGGGGATTAGCTCACTTCGGTATAATTTCTTTAACTATTGCCTTTGGGATTTTCATCAATCAACTAGTTGCTACCATAGTTGGTTCTTCCGATAATCCACTAACATAACGAGTCAACAAGAAATACTTATCTTTCGACCTCTAATAGCATTAGAAAGAACCATTGATTTCTCCCTACTTATTGTATGATTTGTTCCCATTGGGTCATCTTAGTATAAAGTTTTAGTATTTTTAATTTAGTTATTGCATTTTCTAACTTAATGAAGCTCAGACTAATTTCCTTTGAATTTATGATATTTTTACTACTGATGTTACTACATTAGTATGTTTAGTTATGCGACCAGAATTGGCACTGTAGGAACCTGTTCAAAAATATCGATGCATAAACTTGTCGTGAAGTGTCATTGCATAAGATGATCTAACATTGCGCCTAGAACTGTCGCAGCACTTGACAGCTGTCTAACTCACCAGAAATGTGTGAGTTGTAGAGCTAATACAACCAACTAGTACAGCAAAAGATTGTTAGATCTAGAAGGAAGGACACCTGTACTGTGGAGCTACTAATAAATACTAAAGAGAAGGAGAGAGAATGGATCTTCTTCCTTGGCCAGATTTGATTTTCTTCTTCAATCCATATTTTCTTAAAGCTTGCATCCAAGGCAGCTTAACTTCCCAAGGGCGACCTGACGCAGAAGAGAAGGCTGAACTGATCCTGACGAGGAGCATCCTAAGTGCACTACTAGAGGAGAGTAAGAGTGCAATTTGAGTAGACTAGGAATTGAATGCCCTAATTGTTCTATTATTTCTCTTTCTTAAACGTTGGTAATTCTTGTTTTTTCAAGTTGTATGGAAGGACATTTGAAATTAGAACTGAATGATATCTATTTCAATCTTGCCTTTAATGTTAATCTTTGGATTTAATTGTTTGACCACGGAAGTGTGATTGCAGTCATTGTCACTGGAAGGTGTAGCGACAAATTAAGTTAACAAACAAGACAACGGAAGTTGCTTTGGGATTGAAGGAATTTAATCCATTTTTTCTTGAATATGTTGCATTGCCAACACTGGAAGGCGTGGTTATTATGCATGTTTGAGTCTTAGATCTAATAGGAGTGTCAATTTTAGTAAGATTTTCAATGTGCTTATTTGCAGTGACAAATTACTTGATATTTTAAACCATGTGAGTTAACTTAGTGTTCTATCGACTTTTCACGTCAATAATGCCATCTTATTATCATTGCATTTTATCTTGTTTTACCTGTTAATTGCATCAACAATTATAAACACAAACATCCATCCTCGTGGGATTGATATTTAACAGGTTACACATCTGTCTACTGTACTTGCATCGATAGTGTACGCTTGCACATATTTGCTGTGAAATTCATAACGCGATCAAGTTTTGGTGTCGTTGCTAGGGATGGCGTTTGTTTGATGTTTATTTTTGTTTTTGCATTCATTCTTTATTTTCTAATCTTTATTTGTTACTAACTTGTTCTTTTTTTATTATTTTTACATTTCTCTTTTAGGTGTTTTATGACCAAGAGCAATCCTGAATTTGTTATTGGCTTAGTTCCTGAAATTGAACGCACTATTAGAAGGAGAAGACAAGAATAAAGAAATATAGCTTTGCCTGGAAATATAGGAGCCATACCACAATTGCCGCCACAAAATCCTGTTATACCTCCGATATAGCCACAAAATATCAATAATCCAATGCTACCATAAAAAGATCAAATATAAAATCGAACTATTCGAGATTTTATTGTTCCAATTTTGGAAAATTTGCAGCCAGGAGTTGTTCAACCAGCTATTTAAGCTAGAAATTTTAAATTAAACCCAGTCATGTTCTAGATGTTGAATTCTAATGGGTAGTATACTGGACTACCTCATGAAGATGTAAGAGAGCACCTTAAATCCTTTCTACTAATTTGTGCTTCTTTCAGTTAACATGGCGTTCCAGTTGACGCCTTGAAAATGTAACTATTCCCTTACTCATTGCAAGGACCGGCTCGTACCTGGGTCCTTGGATTACCTACTAGATCAATCACATCGTGGAATGCACTCGCAACTCAATTTGTTTTACATTTTAATCCACCGACTATGAATGCTCGTCTTAGAAACGACATTACTGCATATTATCAGCTAGATGATGAAAATTTGCATACTACGTGGGAGCGTTATAAATCTCTTCTTCGATGTTATCCTATGTATGGCATTCAACAAGAAACGCAGATTGAAATCTTTTACAACGGGCTAAATGCATAGACAAGAAATCTTGTCGACGTATCTGCTAATGGTCCTTTGTTGGACTGTACTTACGATGAAGCTGTCAAAATTCTAGAGATAATAGCTCAAAATGATTATCAATATCCAATCTCTCGAGCTGCTCAAGTGAAAGCAAATCCTGGAGTTATTGAGTTGGATGCTATATCTGCTCTAAGTGCACAAGTTTCTTCGCTCGCAAATATGATAAAAAACATGAAGGGGACTAGTGAAGTTGCACCCATTCAAGTTTCCCAACAAATTGATGGCCCTACATTTTGTTGCAAAATTTGCGGTAACAATCACAGTTATGAAGATTGTCCATAGCATGCGGAGAATGTTTTCTATGTCAACAACATCCATGGAAACTCTTATGGTAATTCCTATAATAATCCTACGAGAAATCAACAGCCTTGGGGAAATCAGAATGCCGCGACATTCAAATATGGAAATTCATCCAATTAAGGTAGTTATCGACAAGGGAATTACAATCCACAGCAGTAGAGTTATAACTACAATACTTAGAGGCATGCACATCAAGAACAGACACAGCCACACGCTCGTGTATAGCCATAACAATCTGCAATGCCACATCTGAATGCTCAAGGATAACAACAAAAGCAGCAGCAGTAACAGTACACACAACCACGAGCTGATCCTTTAGTAGCACTTGAAGCCCTAATGCGTTAGCATATAATGTGAATAGAAGCCATTTTGCAGGAAATTCATCTTCTATTTAAGCATTGAAAGCACAACTAGGGCAAATTGCTTTGAATTTAAACACAAGACCACCAGGTGCTCTACCCAGCAATACAAAGAACCTAAGCTCAAAAGGGAAGGAGCATTGTAGGGCTACGACTCTTTAAAGTGGGAAACAAACTGTCAAGCCACCTATCAGCTCTGATGCAACACCTGTCATCACTAGTGACATAAATCAGTGTGAGGAGGTTGCATCTGAAGAAGTTATAGAAGAACCAAATAAAGAGACTCTACTAATTGTTAACCCAATGCCTACTATCAGACCAAGAAAATTATTGACGCAACTGTCGATGTCGACACAACCAGCTATGTCAAGGCAACCTGATGTATCCATACCTTTTCCATTTCCACAACGATTTAAAGAGAAGGAGCATGATAGACAATATTAGCAATTTCTGACCATATTAAAACAACTGCATGTCAATATTTCTCTTGTGGACGCTCTAGTACAGATTCGCAATTATGGGAAATTCATGAAAGAGCTACTGTCCAAAAAGAAGAAGCTGACTAATATTAAGACAATTGCCTCACTAAAGGATGCAGTGCAGTCTTGATGAATAAGTTGCCACCTAAGATGAAAGACCCTAGAAGCTTTACGATTTCGTGTACGATTGGTAATCATTACTTAGGTAAAGCTTCATTTGATTTAGGCGCGAGTATCAACCTTATGCCGCTGTCTACATTTAGAAAATTGGGGATTGGTCATATGAAGCCACTTCAGTGACATTGCAATTGGCAGATAGATCATTAGCGCAACCTGAAGGACAAATTAAAAACATCCTAGTTTGTATGGATAATTTGTTTTCTTTGTTGATTTTATTATACTCGATTGTGAAGTAGACAAAAAGGTTCCCATAATCTTAGACGCCCATTCTTAGCTGTGGGACGCACTCTCATCTATGTGTATAAAGGCGAATTGACAATGCGACATAATGATGAACATATCACTTTCAGTGTGTTTGAGGCTATTCCCTGTAAAGACAAAGAAGAATGTCACCAAATTGATGTGTTGGACACATTAGTTGAGGAGGAATTCAATGAGCGAAGCACAATAATTATAGAAGAATTTGTGATGACATCGGATGAAGATTTTCTAGTAAACTGTTACAGTAAGGTTGAGGCGAATAATATTGAGCTTAGGCGTGGATGGCAAATGGAATCTTTAGATTTGACCAATAGAACGACTCCAGTCTTTAAGCCATCTATTGAAAAAGCTCCTACTCTGGAGTTGAAGCCGTTGCCTACCTATCTGAAGTATGTTTTTCTTGGTGACAATGATACATTTCCAGTGATTGTCTCTGTAACCCTTGACGCAATTCAGGAAGAAAAATTGATCCATATACTGAAGCAGTATAAACGTGCGATTGCCTGGAGTATTGTTGATATTAGAGGCATTAGTCCTTCTTTTTGCATGCACAAAATTCGATTGGAATATGAAGGAAAGTAATAAATTAAACAGCAAAGGAGATAAAATGAGAAAATGAAGGAGGTGGTTAAAAAGGAAATTATTAAGTGGCTGGATGCGGGCATTATCTACCCAATTTCTGATAGCACTTGGGTGAGCCCAGTCCAATGTGTTCCTAAGAAAATTGGTATCACGGTGGTAAGTAATGACAAGGATGAGCTAATCCCTACTCGCATTCTTACGGGCTGGCAAGTGTGCATTGATTATCGTCGATTGAATGCTGCCACAAAGAAGGATCACTTTCCACTCCCCTTCATTGATCAAATGTTGGACAAGCTTGCTGGAAAAGCCTACTATTACTTCCTCGATGGCTATTCTGGCTACAATCAAATAGTTATTGCACTGGAGGATTAAACAAAAATGACTTTTACTCGTCCTTTTGGCACTTTTTCCTTCTACCGAATGTCATTTGGTCTCTGCAATGCACTGGTGATTGGCCTATAACATCATAGCAGTTATGCAACCGAACACATGTCGATGCAAGTATAGTTGATAGAATAATTCTATCGAATATCGATCCCATGAGGAATAGGTTCTTGATGTTTAGCTGTCGAAGCAACTAATACTAAAATTAGATGAAATGTGAGTAAAGATGTCAGCGCAATTAAATCTGATCTGCACACTAAGAGAGTTAAAATTGTCAATGTAATTATATAAGTTAAATGTCAGTGCAACTAAAAGTAAATCAAATAGTTGTGGAAGTTTTGATAATTTAAATACAAAAAAGTAAAATGATGATCAAGTGTGAAGAACTGGAGTGGATCGCTAACTTCACTAAGTCACAACGCTGGATGCATCGACAAGGTACTGTATAGATAAATTGTCACAGCAATAAAGCTCCACTGAAATCTTACTAATAACAGCTCTCTGTTTAATCAAGACTCAAGTACCCACCATTATCCCATCTCTCGATGTAGGTAACATTGTGAACTTAAGAACAAGTGATAGAATCTCTTCTAATCCCAAGCAGCTCTCGCTAACTTGCTTGTTAATCTATCTTGTCACAGCATCTCTCAATGTCGGTAGACTGCAATTCCACTCTCGTGTTTAAAGCAATTAAATCCAAGAATAAACAGATAAGAAGAATTAAGTAAGAATTAAAGTGATATAATAATGAAAGATATTCTCATATTCATTCAATTGTCAAGAGTAATTTATCAGCATAAAAAAAGGTTAACAAATACATCAAACTTTACTATCTCTAGACTACTAGGACTATTCCTTACCCGTTCCTCTTGTGCCTGCACCAAGCACTCCTTGTTAGGAGTTGTTACTTGTCTGCTCAATCAGCTCACCGATCTCCAATAAAACTTCAAAAGCACAAAGTAATTGCAGATTTAATTCCTTCCCTCTTGATATTTTTCTTCATCTTTTCTCCTCAACTTATAGGCTTCAACAATGGTAAACCTTCTCTCTCCTCAGATCTAGATCCAATTGCAGCTGTAAAAGTTTGTTACAGTCCAGCTGTGCACTCACGTAGATCTGGTGTGAACTTCATGGATCTGCAGATTGTCACCGCATATCTGGTCATGATCTGAAATCTTTAATTGCGGTGACAACGTGTGAAATTCCTGCGTTGGTGCTTCCCGGTGTAATTTCAACTTGAATTTATTCATTCTAAAGTAAAGATTCCTATGCGGCGACATCACTGGTCGTAATTTCAAGCTGAATTTGTGGTTGCATTCTGGATTCTTTCTAGCCTTGATCTACTGAGATGTGTTCTTGCGCTGACAATTTTAAAACGCAATATATATATGCTTCATGTGACGACATTAGTGCATAAAAAGAGATAGAATAGTAAGAATTTAAACCAAACAATAATGAGTTAGAAAACATAAAAACTAAGTATGAAATGCCTAATATGCATACTAAATATGGCACAAAAGAGACAGTTAATACACAAATTTAGGGAGAAAATCAGTGTCATTTCTAATGCTATCAACTGGCCACATTTCAAAGGTGCATGATGGCAATATTTTCAGACATGATCAAGGACTCATTAGAGTATTTTTGGATGATTTTTCTATTTATGCAAACACTTTTGATAAATGCGTTGACAACTTGGCTAGAGTTTTAAAGCGATGTGAAAACATAAATCTAGTGCTGAATTAGGAGAAATGCCACTTCATGGCAACTGAAGGCATTGTCGTAGGTCATCGCATTTCCTGTCAGGGATTGAAGTGGATAAAGTGAAAATTAAAATCAATTTTGAAATCTAAACCACTTGAGATATAATTGAATCACTAGAAATACAATTGAAAACACTAATTCAAAATGTAAACAGACATGTTCACCAATTGCCTTCGAAAACCACTCACACTTTGCTTTTAAAGCCAAAGAGTATCAAGTACCTGTGTTTAGACCTCGAATCTGATTAGCAATGGCCTCTCCTCGATGTGGAGCTTAAATAGAATCAAAATACACGTTGCAAGCTATCATTAACAACAAGAAAATCAAAAAATAATGAATAACAAAGATCTGAAACGCCTCTCCAGTCTACCTTATCGAAAACTCACAATCTAGCCGAAAGAAAAATTTTAGCACCTAAATGACCTTCTCTGTACCAAAAACCATTTCTAAACATCATATCTAATCTATCAACATAAAACCTAAGCATCAATATCATCAAACAAACAATTTCATAATTTTCTGGAAAATAAACTCATGTTCTTAGTTAAAAACGAATTTGTCAAAATTGATCAACCAAACAAGTTTAATCTTTTGTTTTCTGATAAAAAAACCTCTTAATAAACATGATTTGAGCTTAGAAATCCATTTAAACTTGGCTTCCAACCTAAAACCATGTATTCACCATTAATGAATCTCATGTTCAAGAGCTAAGAGATCAAATTTTGAAAAACCATTTTAATTAATTTAAATCGAAAATAATGATTAAAAACAACCTTAGAATGAATTTAGAGTTAAGAGAATACCTTCAAGATCTTTGAAGAACTCGGATGAGTTTTTCTCAACTTTGAAAATCTTTTCTGGACAATTTTGAGAGAATTTGGACAGAATAAGAGATGAGATCCCACCTGATTTTCAAAAATTGGACAAATTGCCAACAGACCACTCCCATAATTCCCTTGTTTTACAAAATAATCCTTTCCTTCCATAATTCCGAAAACATGAGTAATTTTCCATAGAACCACTTAAACATTTCCCTTGTTTTGCAAAATGGTCTTATGTAATTAATATTTTAAATTCTCTAAATTAAACCCCCATTTAAATTTATTTTTTCAATTCTAATTTGACCTAGAATATTTAATTTACCCAAAAATTATTTAAAACTATAAAATTAATTTTACTAAAAATATTTTTATTTTCTAGAATATTAGTTCCCGATTTTTAAATGAAATTAAGCTAACTAAAAAAATACTAATAAACCCGATTAACTCCTAATTTTCACTTGAAACCCGGTAAACTTACTTGAAACTACTAAACCTATTTTTAAGGCCTTACAACTCTCTCCCTCTTAAAAGAAATTTTGTCCCTGAAATTTACATAAATCGAACAAATACGAGTACTGACACCTCATGATATCTTCCGGCTCCCAAGTAGTTTCCTAAGTCTTATGGTTACGCCACAAAACTTTTACCAATGGAACCGTCTTACTACACAGAACCTTGACCTCACGATCTAAGATCGCAACTGATTCCTTCTCATACGAAAGGCCAAATCGTACCATAATCTCCTCAACAAGAACAACATGGGAAGGATCCGATCTATACCTCTGAAGCATGGAAACATGGAAGACATTATGAATGCGCTAAAGCTTAGGCGGCAACAGATGATAAGCAACCAGTCCAATCCGCTCAATAACCTCGTAAGGACCAATGAACCACGGACTAAGCTTACCCTTCCACCCGAACCTCAAAACCTTCTTCCAAGATGAGACCTTTGACCACCTCCGAACATACTCTCGTTCGGTGTGTATTTTGGGCTTCTGCAAGTATAGTTTACAACGAAGTAATGAATACTCTGAGGATCATACCCAACTGAGGCGAGCAATAGTAATTTCAATCCCTGCACAAAAAAGATTGAATTAGTACTCTTCTTAAAATTATAGTACGAAAATAAAATAAAAGATTTTAGGTTTTTAAAGTAATAATAAAAATCATAAAATAAACTAAGGGAAATGAGATAAAGGATTCGATAAACTAATTGTTAAGGGTTTAGCTCACTTCTGTATAATTTCTTCAACTGTTGCCTTTAGAATTTTCGTCAATCAACTAGTCGCTACCCTAGCAGGATCTTCCGATCTTCCACTAACATAACGAGTCAACAAGAACTACTTATCTTCTGACCTCATAGTTTAGATTGGTTTGGGGTAAAGGTGTCTACGAATGGGCAATACCAATTTTGGGTAAATTCCCACCTAAATGACTTCCTTGGATTTTCAAGCCTAGGGTTTGTTTCACGTTCTTCCTTTTCGAAATAGTTGATTCGTTGAAGATCCCTATTCAATAATTAAATAATAATACCTCCACTCCTTAATCCCCTCAAAAGGGATTAGTTCCTCATGGTTTCTTAGGACATTATAAATTCAATAAAAAGAATAAACTTAAGAAATAAGGTTGCAAATATGATAGAAGAAACTCAAGGATTTGTATTGCAATCTGTTGGAAAGAATCCACAATCGTTTATGCGAACGTACAAATTTTATTTCCTTAAAATGAAAATGAAAATTCTAAAACCTAAATAAAAGAAAATAACCAAAACCTAAATTACAAGAAGGAATTCAACTAAAAAAAAGCTGTGTAAAACTAAGTGCTAGAGGAGCCTATTTATTGTATTTGGACGATCGTTTTTCTTAGCCCTAGGTCAGCTATTGTTCTTCGGTTTTAGGTTATGTTATAAAAACCAAGACGCCCCTCACTCGATGTAATTCCATGTTCAGGAGTCGATGCCGTGACACATAGGAGCCGTTTCGCAACATGGCAGACAGTTTACTCCTTTGGTGTGATTTTCAGGCATTTTCACAACATGCTATGCTCCTGTCACGACATAGAAGACAACTTCAAGATTCCTTGATTCTGGTCCCTGTGTTATGACATCGCTTGTCCCGTGTCGTGACATAGTGATCAATTTCGATGTAGTTTGTCTTCTAAGGGTCTCCTACACACTCACAAATTTCATTAGCCAACCTTTAGGCATCACTCGGCCCTAAAGTCAATAAAAGACACCGTTTTACACATTTTATTCAATATATGAAAACTAAAGTAAATCCTAAGTAATTCTATCGTAAATGCCTAATTTTAATCTCCTAAAGTGTGAAAACTAGTTTAATATGCTACGTCGAATTACAATAGATCAAATTGCCCCACACTTAAGTCATTATTTATCCTCAAGCAAACAAAAACAAAAAAAAATAAAAAATCATAAAAGCTTGAACACATATCACACAAGGATTATGTTTGGAACATCTACCTTGGGCATTTTATATATTCTAATAATTTCTGCATGATAAACAAATATTCTTACCACTTTTGATTTAAAACCTTTAAGTTCAGTAAGTTACAAAAGATACAAATGTAAAGGTCTTATCTGTATAGTTTCATCAATTACTAATATAAGTACTTTAATTATCCTATTATAATACAAATAGCTGTAATGGGATTTTTAAATTCCATATTCATTCATGCATAGATTTATTTAAGTCACATAGGCCTTTTCGACTTGTAACGTTTTGAGGCTTAGGACAGGAATGAATTGTAAATGAATGGTAAGCATCAAAAGGTTACAAACATGAAAATAATTTGGCACATGTATTGTTCCCTATTCTTCCCTTTTAATATCCCTTTTCCCTCTCACCGTCTTATTTCTCCTTCTCTCACATCCCTTATCTCTCCAATTAGGAAATATCAATATGGTATAATCCCTTTAGCTAGCCTACAAGCATTTTTACATTCTTGAATAAGTTTTTCTTTTGAGTTTGTGACTTTGTCAACTTTCATGCTTTTTCTCACTCAAGATTATTATTTTTCATTCATTTCTACTCATCTTTTTCTTCTTTTGGATCTTTTTCTTGTTTCACAATTTTGGCTATACTAAAGTTCATATGCCACATTAATCTTTCCTATTTCGCTCTTATTTTACAAACTCCACCTCGATGTGTCTACTTACCCTCAATACATATGGTCATACGTCTATAATAGTGCAATTTAAGATGAAAGGAAAGGATAAACACAAATTGACTTTTCTTTTTAGGTTTTATGGTTTGTAATGAGGTTCATCAAAAAGGGTCAATAGGCTTAAAGATTAGTACTAATAGGAAAAAATCAAAATAGGTTTGCTTTTTGGCTCTAAGTGTTTCCAAACAATGCCTTAGGTCATCCCTAAATATCTCAATATGCAGAAACTTCAATTTTAATCACACAATCACAAAAATACCATTTATCATATATACTAGCATGCTTGTTTCCTCATATTATTCATGTCAGTTGGTACAAATAATATCTTTTAACCTATATGTAGTGTAACCTATAGAACTTAGTAGTCTCATGCTCAAAAATTTAAAAATTACTCATAATCATGCCAAATTTATTCAAAAATACAATCAGCCTATGTACATTCTCCTAACCAATAACTTGTATTTCTACAAGCTCAAGCACGCGACAAGAAACAACATAAAAAATAGAAATAAAAATTTTTTTATGTCACCCCACACTTTTGAAAACACATTGTCCTCAATGTGTAGCCTTTAAAAAGTTTGGAAAAAAGTTACCCGATTGATCTTGAATGGCTCTTTAACTAATGGTGGCTTCCTCCTTCTTTTGACGTGAATAGCTCAAAATGTCGTGCCTTCTTTGTATGGGGTTTCTACATAAAAATTCAAAATAGATAGACGAAAATAAATCTAATACTACCCCTACTTCTACTAGTAACTAAGTTCTCAGAAAGAAAATTATCCAAATATTATAAGTCTCAAAAAGATAATCCTCCTCCATCTCATATCCTCTTCATCGTTCCCTTCTCCACTTTTAGTCTCCTCTTCGTCATATTCCTCGGTTGTTGGCCCAAACATATCAGGTGTGTAGTTAGGGACTCGAATGCTGTTTTTTCGATCAAATTCTTGAAATAGTGGTCCCAATTCTTTCATTCATTGTATCATCCAATCTAGTTTTGGATGGCTTCCCTCACCAACTTCCTATTGGGCTGCCACCAACCTTTGTGATGAAGCCGATGTGGTTGTCATTTCTCTTTGTCTCTTCTTCCCTTCCTTAATTTGCTTGGCACGAAGCTCAACATATTGTTGGAAGAGAGTATCACCAATGATACTCCTTGACGGCTTCAAGGACTGTTCAGTAGATGTCATGGGCACTCCAGCCCTTTTGCACTAAGTCGTAACTAAGTGAGGGAAGAATACACCTACTCTGTGGCTTCCCACACACCTACTCATATTTTGGTGGATCCATTTATTGATACAAACCTGCTTTTTTTGTAAAATTGTAGACAATAATATCGTTCGAAAGGTATTGACATTAGAGACAATTAAAGTAGGTACAAAACGTTTGCATATAAATTGAATCCACATTTTTGCTTTTGGAAACATAATTTCTTGATTAAACGAAGTAGGAATTCTAGTGCCTGACCTGTATTTCCACTCACCCCTTCCCTCAATTAGATAGTTTATCACATTGTCCATATCTATGTCTTTGAAATATTCTAAATCAGTTTGGTCTAAGAAATCTTGTTGATAGTATGGAGTATCAAAGAATTTACAAATAACTTTAAGGGTGACTTTTACATTGGCTCTTCTTACCATAATCGTATCCCATGTAGCATCATTAGTAGTCCTAGACATATAATCTCTTAGTGATGCGTAGAATTCTTGAACTACTGGAACTATTGTTGGTTCTTTGGGAATTGTCCAAAATCATTCCCACCTATGGTATCGAACTAGTGTCCTTATTTATTTAAAGATAACCATCAATAGATCAAAAACCCATTTCTTGAATGAATGTTTTCCCTTGAAGTTCGTTAAAATATTTTTCAACATTCTTGTTTAAAAATCTTGTAGGGTTCGGACCCGTTGATGGTTCCAATTCAATTGTTCATCTAGTCTTCCTAGGATGCATTATGTGTAAGTATGGAAAATCAAGAAGTTTTAAAGTTACGAACCCTTAACCTGAGTTGGTGCAATTCCTTTTGGTTTCTGCACAAGATGTCAATCCTTGCTCCTTTCCTTTAGGTCTAAAATTTGTACAAGAGAAAATAATAAGAAATTTGAAGGTATTTTAGGGTTTCAAAATATTAGAGATGAGTTTTAGAAGTAATATGACATTAGTAATATGTTTAATATATATAGTGATTGGAAACTAGGGTTTAAAAGTGTTAAAAATCAGTAAAAATTAAGGTTTGGCTATCGGGTTGTGTAGTTAGGTCGAGCCGACCTTGTAAAAATTACAGTCGACTCGCAACAAGAACATGTTGGTGTCATAACATCCCCTTTTGTTCTGCATTGTTGCAACACAGAGACTCTGTGTCACAACATCTTTATCAACTCCGGATTTTTCTAATCTGCCACCTCTGTCACGACACGAAGGAAAGTATGTCGCGACATAACCTTGTTTCCTGCTATTTATTGAAAGAAAACTGTTAGAAATATTTACACTAGTTTGCTCAACGTTTTCTCCGCATTTATCTACCTTCCACATATCGTTCCAGTTTTTCAACCCATCATTTCTTTAAATCAATTGGTTCATTTTTTATTCATGAAATGGGTCTTACCGTGTCCTACAATAAGCATATGGCATCGTTCTCTTTACTCTCCGATTTCGTCTAGCCTATCCCCACATTTAAAGATTTCTATCTCACCATTGATCTTCATGGTTAACTCATTTGTGTTTAAGTCAATGGTTAATCTAGATGTGGCTAGAAAGGGTCTTCTTAGTAAGATTGGTATATCGTTATCTTCGTCAAAGTCTAAAACCATAAAATCTACATGGATAATAAAATCTCTTACTTGGACCAATAAATCTTCCAAGATTCCCTTAGGTCGCACAGAAGATCTATCAGCCAACTGTAAGGTCACTTGTGTATTTCTAAGATCTCCATACCCAAGTTTCTCAAAAACCGAAAGAGGCATTAGGTTTATGCTGGCTCCAAGATTGCATAAGGCTCTACGAAACTAATGATTCCCATTTTTTATTAGAATTGTAAAGCTATCAGGATTCTTTAGTTTTTAAGGAATTCGTTTAGAGATGACGTGTTACAAGATACGTTGACTTCCACCTGTTCACCCACTCTGATTTTCCTATGCTTTGACATATTTTGGGACTTTCTCTATCAATTCAATTAGAGGTAAGTTAACATTTAGGGTTTTAAATAAATTCAAGAAACTTATAAACTCGTCTTCATCATGTCTCTTTTTCTCCTCTAACCTTTTAAGGAATGAAATGGTTGTACCTTTATTTTCTTTGGGGATATCATCCTCTTTTGTTTTCTCTTCTTTTGGAGGCACTTCCTTATTTATTGTGACTTCAATGTCATCATCTAAGGGTATCTCTATGATGTTGTTTGGCTTTCACTGCTCTTCTCCCTCATTAGGATTTTCTGGGCTACTTAGTACTTTTCCCAATCTAACTTCAATCACTTGACATGCTCTTTTCCCTCTCTTATGGGATTATTCTCTATGCTTTTAGGGACGTCAGTGCCAATCTATCTTTTAATGTCTCCTATCATACTCATAAATTGGCCCATTTATTCCTCTAGTTTTGTCAAGGTTTTCAAAGAATTAGTGCACTTTCTTTACCTTGCTGTGCAAAGACTGTATCTCCCCCTCTATTCAATCAAACTTTTGACCACATACAGTATAGTTGTTTTGATTAACTCTCTTCGATTGCCTCATAAAAATGGAGATTGATAGTTTGTACTTCTCTGTTGGTTAGTGATCGATGTTTTTACAACATAATGATTGTGCAAGCGTACACACGTCGATGCAAGTATAGTTGATAGACAATTTTATCGGATATCGATCCAACGAGGAATGGGTTCTTGATGTTCAGATGTCAGAGCAACTAATATTGAAATTAAGGTAATTATCAGTAAGGATGTCAATGCAATAAGTTAGATCTGCACACTAAAATAATCAGGAATGTCAACATAATTAAGGTTAATTGCCAGAGCAACTGAAAGTAAATCAAAGTGTTGTTGAAGTGTTGAGTATTTAAATGCATAAAAGTAAAGGTTTGATCAAGTGTGAGGAATTGGAGTGGATCACTAACTTCACTAAGTAGAAACGCTGGATGCACCGACAAGGTAAATATAGATGGAATGTCGCTGCAATGAAGTCCCTTTGAGTTCTTACCAACAACAGCTCCCTACTTAATCTCGACTCAAATACAATCACTCCACCTCTCAGTGCGAGTAACGATGTGTATCCAAGAATAAGTAACTGGTTTTTATCCTAGTCCCGAGTAGCTCTCACCTAACCTACTTGTTAACCTAACCTGTCACCATATCTCTCGATGTCGGTGTACTACAATTTCACTTTCGTGTTTAGAGTGGTTAGATCCAAGAATAAATGGATAAGCAGTGTAAAGTAAGAATCAAAATGATTTAACATTAAAAGATACTCTCGTATTCATTTAATATCATCAAAACTCATCATCGTTTAAGAAGAATTAAAGAGTACAACTAAGCTTACTATCTCTAGACTACTAGGCCTACTCCCTAATTGTTCCTCTTGCCCAGCATCAAGCACCTCTCGTCAAAAGTTGCTGCACACATGCCCTATCAGCTCATCCTCCTCCAACGTCAAGCTTCCATGGTAGCTTGCTTGAAGATTTGAGAGATTTTTTTAATTGAAATTCTTCACTCCTTGATATTTATCTCCTTCTTCTATCCTATATTTATAAGCTTAAGAAATTGCAGATTTTCTCCATTCTCAGATCCAACAACTTTGTACAGCTGTAAAAGTTTGTTATTGACAGCTATGCAGATCTGATTTGTTCACTGGACTATTGCAGAATGTCGGTGCAATTTATAAATTGCATCGACAATTTGTCAGTAGAATGTCACCGTATTTCTGGACATCTCTTCTCAGATCCAGATCTAATTACAACTGTCACATTTAGTTATATTCTAGCTGTGCACTCCGCAGATCTGGTGTGATCTTTATAACTCTACAGATTGTCACTGCATCTCTGGTCGTGATCTAAAATCTTTAATTGCGGCGACAACCTGTGAAATTCCTGCGCTGGTGCTTCCAGATGTGCTTGTGGCTTGAATTCACTCAAACAAAGTAAAACTTTCAATGCATCAATATCTCTAGTTACAATTCCAAGCTATGCTTGTGGCTGCATTCTTCTTCCATAATTGCGCTCCTGGGTTGATTTCTGCGCTGACAATTCTAAGACGCAATATATCGACTGATTGCGGTGACATTAGTACAAAAAGAGGTAAAAATAACAAGAATTTAAACCAACTAGCAATGAGTTAGAAAATATAAAACCTAAGTATGAAATGCTTATGATGAATGCAAAATAAGATATAAAAGAGACAATTAATACACAAATTTAGGAGAAAATGTATGTCATATGTAATACCATTAGTTGGCATTACCACTTCCTCCTTGGTTTCATCCCCAGGTTTGGATGACCATTCCAATCGAGATTATAGGTATTTGAATAAGGGTTTCCACCCCTATTCCTAACATAGTTTACATCCTCAGTGGTATTCGTGAAATAGTGATAGAGAGGTTTGTCATCCACTTGTGACGATGGTGCACCTATTGCAGATTCAATTCGGTTAAATTTTTCCAACAGTTGGTATTTATCATCTTCTTGAATCATCTTAACCAAGGAAAATTTCTACACATATGTGAATCGTTTAGTCGGCCACTGATAGGATTTCATTACCATATTCTCGATCAATCCATAGGCATCATTATAAGTTTTGTTCATTAGGGCTCCTCCTGTCGCACCATCAAGCCCATATCTGGTAGATGCGTCCAACCCATTATAGAAGGTTTGTAATTGCAACCATTCTGGCAAACCATGGTGTGGAAACTTTTGCAACAAAGTTTTGAAACATTCCCATGTCTCATGAAAGCCTTCTCCTTCGAATTGTGAAAGGTAGAAATCTCTCTTCTCAACTGAACCATTTTAGTAATGGGGAAAAACTTCTATAAGAATAATCCTGCAAGCTCATCCCATGTAGTAATAGAACCTGGTGCCTGCACATCTAACCAAGAAAAGGAATTGTCAGTTAGAGAGAATGAAAATTATCGAAGACGAATGGCATCATCAATAACACCATTATATTTAAAAGTATCGTATAATTGTAAAAATCACTTTAAATTTAAACTCGAATCCTCTGCCATGGTGCCTCTGAATTGCAAGTTGTTTTGGATCATGGCTGCTTTGATCTCAAAGCTATTAGCAGCAACGGTTGGTCTAGTGATACTTCCTCGCACTAAATCCATGTTAGGTAAAGCATACTCCTTTGAAGTTCTTTAATCTTGTGCCATTGGTTAGTTGGCTGGGAGTTATGGTGGTAACCTAACTTCTTGGAAGTTATCGTCAACTGGATTGATAGGTGGATCTTCTTGTTCTTGCACTTTAGCGGGTGGTGATGGATTTTGCATCGATTGCGTTTGTCTATGATTTCACCTAATGAGTGCTTTGAGATTAGAGATAAGATCTACCAAGTTTCCTTGGCTTCGAGCCAAAAATTGGAATTAAACAAAAATAAATACTTAATGAAAATAAATAAATAAATAAATTGTATATATGACCTAAAAATTTCCCAATTATTCTTTTAAGAGTGCAATAATTTAAAATCACTAAAGACTTTGCCTCCCCGGTAACGATGCCAACAACTTGACCGCCTCCGAACGTACTCTCATTCAACGTGTATTTTGGGCTTCCATAAGTAAACTGGTTGAGTTGTAATATAGTATACAACGAAGTAACGAGTACTACGAGGATTGTACCCAAGGGAGGCAAAGCAATAATAATTTTAATCCATTCACAAAAAAGATCTAATTAGTACTCTTCTTAAAATTATAGTACGTAAATAAAATAAAAGATTTTGGGTTTTTAAAGTGATAGTAAAAATCATAAAATAAACTAAGGGAAATGAGATAAAGGATTCGATAAACTGATTGATGGGGGATTAGCTCAATTTGTTATAAACTGATTGATTTCTCCCTACTTATTGTATGATTTGTTCCCATTTGGTCATCTTTAGCATAAAATTTTAGTATTTTTAATTTAGTTATTGCATTTTTAACTTAATGAAGCTCAACCTAATTTCCTTTGAATTTATGATATTTTTACTACTGATGTTGTTGCATTAGTATGTTTAGTTATGCGCTAAGAATTGTAGCTGCAGGAACCTGTTCAGAAATATCGATGCATAAACCTGTCCAGAAGTGTCTTTGCATAAGATGATATAAAGTGACGCCTAGAACTGTAGTAGCACCTGACAACTGTCTAATTCACCAAAAATGTGTGAGTTGTAGAGCTGGTACAACCAACTAGTATGGCAAAAGATTGTTAGATCTATAAGGAAGGACACCTGTACTGTGGAGCTACTGTTAAATACTGAAGAGAAGGAGAGAGAATGGATCTCCTTCCTTGGCCAGATTTGATTTTCTTCTTCAATCCATATTTTCTTAAAGCTTGCATCCATGGCAACCTAACTTCCTAAGGGCGACCTGACGCAGAAGAGAAGGCTGAACTGCTCTTGACGAGGAGCATCCTAAGTGCACTACAAGAGGAGAGTAAGAGAGCAATTTGAGTAGACTAGGAATAGAATGCCCCAATTGTTCTATTATTTCTCTTTCTTAAATGCTGGTAATTCTTGTTATTTCAAGTTGTATGGAAGTACGTTTCAAATTAGAACTGAATGATATCTATTTCAATCTTGCCTTTAATGTTAATCTTTGGATTTAATTGTTTGACCATGGAAGTGTGATTGCAGTCACAGTCACTAGAAGGTAAAGCGACAAATTAAGTTAACAAGCAAGACAACGGAAGTTGCTTGGGGATTGAAGGAATTTAATCCACTTTTTCTTGAATATGTTGCATTGCCAACACTGGAAGGTGTCGTTATTGTGCATGCTTGAGTCTTAGATCTAATAGGAGAGTCAATTTTGGTAAGATTTTCAATGTGCTTATTTGTAGTGACAAATTCCCTGATATTTTAAACCATGTGAGTTACACTTAGTGTTCTGTCGACTTTTCACGTCAAGAACCCCATCTCATTATCATTGCATTTTATCTTTAATTTTACATTATTGCATCAACAAATCTACCTCACAATTTTATTTCATTTATCTGTTCATTGCTTCGACAACTATTATCACAATTTATCTTGTTTTACTTGTTAATTGCATCGACAATTATAAACACAAACATCCATCCTCGTGGGATCAATATCCGATAGGTTACACATCTATCTACTGTACTTGCATCGACAGTGTACGCTTGCACATATTTGCTGTGACATTCAAAGCGCAATCAAGTTTTGGTGTCGTTGCTGGGGATGGCGTTTGTTTGATGTTTATTTTTGTTTTTGCATTCATTCTTTACTTTCTAATCTTTATTTGTTACTAACTTGTTCTTTTTTTTTTTTTTTTTTACATTTCTCTTTTAGGTGTTTTATGACCAGGAGCAATCCTGAATTTGTTCTTGGCTTAGATCCTGAAATTGAATGAACTATTAGAAGGAGAAGACAAGAATAAAGAAATATGGCTTTGCTTGGAAATATAGCAGCCATACCACAATTACTGCCACAGAATCCTATTATACCTCCGATACAGCCACAAAATATCAATAATCCACCGCTACCGCAAAAAGATCAAATACAAAATTGAACTATTCGAGATTTTGTTGTTCTAATTTTGGACGATTTGTAGCCAGGAGTTGTTCGACCAGCTATTCAAGCTAAAAATTTTGAATTAAAGCTAGTCATGTTCCAGATGCTGAATTCTAATAGGCAGTATGCTGGACTACCTCATGAAGATGCGATACAGCACCTTAAATCCTTTCTACTGATTTGTGCTTCTTTTAGTCAGCATGGCGTTCCTGATGACGCCTTGACAATGTAACTATTCCCTTACTCATTGCAAGGACTGGCTCGTACCTGGTTCCTTGGATTACCTGCTAGATCAATCACATCATGGAATGCGCTCACAACTCAATTTGTTTTACATTTCAATCTACCGACTATGAATGCTCGTCTTAGAAACGACATTACTACATATCATCAGCTATATGGTGAAAATTTGCATACTACATGGGAGCATTATAAATCTCTTCTTCGATGCTGTCTCGTGCATGGCATTCAACAAGAAACACAGATTGAAATCTTTTACAACGGTCTGAATGCACAGACAAGAAATCTTATCGACTCATCTGCTAATGGTCCTTTGTTGGACTGTACTTATGATGAAGCTGTTAGAATTCTAAAGAGAATAGCTCAAAATGATTATCAATATCCAACCTCTCGAGCTGCTCAAGTGAAAGCAAATCCTGGAGTTATTGAGTTGGATGCTATATCTGCTCTGAGTGCACAAGTTTCTTCGCTCGCAAATATGATAAAGAACTTGAAAAGGACTAATGAAGTTACACCCATTCAAGTTACCCAACAAATTGATGTCCCTACATTTTGTTGCGAATTTTTCGGTGACAATCACAATTATGATGATTGTCCACAGCACACGGAGAATGCTTTCTATGTCAATAACATCTGTGAAAACTCTTATGGTAAATCCTATAATAATCCTACGAGAAATCAATAGCCTTGGGGAAATCAGAATGTCGCGACATTCAGATATGGAAATTCATCCAATTAAGGTAGTTATTGACAAGGGAATTACAATCTACAACAGTAGAGTTATAACTACAGTACTCAGATGCATGCACATCAAGATGAGATGCAGCCACACACTCGTGCATAGCCACAACAATCTGCAATGCCACATCTAAATGCTCAAGGACAATAACAAAAGCAGCAGTAGTAACAAAACCACGAGCTGATTCTTTAGCATCCCTTGAAGCCTTGATGCGTGAGCATATAACGCGAACAGAAGCTATTGTGCAGGGAAATTCATCTTCTATCCGAGCATTAGAAGCACAACTGGGGCAAATTGCTTCGAATTTAAACACAATACCCAGCGATACAGAGAACCTAAGCTCAAAAGGGAAGGAGCATTGCAAGGCTACGACTCTTTGAAGTGGGAAACAAACTGTCAAGCCAGCTATCAGCTCTGATGCAACACCTGTCATCACTAGTGACATAAATCAGGGTAAGGAGGTTGCATCTAAAGAAGTTATAGAAGAACCAAATAAAGAGACTCCACCAATTGTTACCCCTGTGCCTACTATCAGACCAAGAAAATTATTGACGCAACAACCGATGTCAACACAACCAGCTATGTCAAGGCAACCTGATGTATCCATACCTTTGCCATTTCCATAACGATTTAAAGAGAAGGAGCATGATAGACAATATTAGCAGTTTCTGACCATATTAAACCAACTGCATGTCTATATTCCTCTTGTGGACGCTCTAGTACAGATTAGTTATGGGAAATTCATGAAAGAGCTACTGTCCAAAAAGAAGAAGCTTACTGATATTGATACAATTACGCTCACAAAAGGGTGCAGTGTAGCCTTGACGAATAAGTAGCCACCTAAGATGAAAGACCCTAGAAGCTTTACGATTTCGTGTTCGATTGGTAATCATTACTTACGTAAAGCTTCATGTGATTTAGGCGCGAGTATCAACCTTATGTCGCTGTCTACATTTAGAAAATTAGGGATTGGTCATATGAAACCTGAAGGACAAATTAAAAACATCCTAGTTCACGTAGATAATTTGTGTTCTCTGCTGATTTTATTATACTCGATTGTGAAGTAGACAAAAGGTGCCCACAATCTTAAATGCCTATTCTTAGCTACGGTATGCACTCTCATCGACGTGTATAAAGGTAAATTGACAATGCGACATAATGATGAACATGTCACTCTCAGTGTGTTTGAGGCTATTCCTTGTAAAGACAAAGAAGAATGTCACCAAACTGATGTGCTGGACACATTAATTGAGGAGGAATTCAATGAGCGAAGCACAATAATTACAGAAGTATTTGCGATGACATTGGATGAAGATTTTCTAGTAGACTATTACAATAAGGTTGAGGCGAATAATATTGAGTTTAGGCGTAGATGACAAATGGAATCCTTAGATTTGACCAATAGAACAACTCTAGTCTTTAAGCCATCTATTGAAAAAATTCCTACTCTGGAGTTGAAGCCATTGCCTACCCACCTGAAGTATGTTTTTCTTGGTGACAATGATACACTGCCAGTGATTGTCTCTGCAACCCTTGACGCAATTCAGTAAGAAAAATTGATGTATATACTAAAGCAGAATAAACGTGGAATTGCCTGGAGTATTACTGATATTAGAGGCATTAGTCCTTCTTTTTGCATGCACAAAATTCGGTTGGAAGATGAAGGAAAGCAATCAATTAAACAGCAGAGGAGATTAAATGAGAAAATGAAGGAGGTGGTTAAAAAGGAAATTATTAAGTGGCTAGATGCGAGCATTATCTACCCAATTTCTGATAGCACTTGGGTGAGCCCAGTCCAATGTGTCCCTAAGAAAAGTGGTATCACAGTGGTAAGTAATGACAAGGATGAGCTAATCCCTACTCACATTCCTACAGGCTGGCGAGTGTACATGGATTATCGTCGATTAAATGCAGCCACAAAGAAGGATCACTTTGCACTCCTCTCAATTGATCAAATGCTGGATAGGCTTGCTGGAAAAGCCTATTATTGCTTCCTCGATGACTATTCTGGCTACAATCAGATAGCTGTTACGTCGGAGGATCAAGCAAAAATGGCTTTTACTTGTCCTTTTGGCACTTTTGCCTTCTGTCGAATGTCGTTTGGTCTCTGCAAATCACCGGTGATCGGCCTATAACATCACAGCAGTTATGCAAGTTGACACATGTCGATACAAGTATAGTTGATAGAACAATTCTATCGGATATCGATCCCACGAGGAATGGGTTCTTGATGTTCAGCTATCGAAGCAACTAATACTAAAATTAGATGGAATGTGAGTAAAGATGTCAGCGCAATTAAATATGATCTACACACTAAGATAGTTAAATTTGTCAATGTAATTATAAAATTTAAATTCCAGTGCAATAGAAAGTAAATCAAATAGTTATGGAAGTTTTGAGAATTTTAATGCAAAAAAGTAAAATGATGATCAAGTGTGAAGAACTAGAGTAGATCGCTAACTTCACTAAGTCGCAACGTTGGATGCATCGACAAGGTACTGTATAGATGAATTGCCGCAGCAATAAAGCTCCAATGAAATCTTATCAATAACAACTCTCTTTTTAATCGAGACTCTAGTACCCACAATTACCCCATCTCTCGATGTAGGTAACATTGTACACTTAAGAACAAGTGATAGAATCTCTTCTAATCCTAAGCAACTCTCGTTGCTTGCTTGTTAATCTAACTTGTCACCGCATCTTTCGATGTCGGTAGACTGCAATTCACTCTCATGTTTAAAGCAATTAAATCCAATAATAAACAGATAAGAAGAATTAAGTAAGAATCAAAGTGATATAATAATGAAATATATTATCATATTCATTCAATTGTCAAGAGTAATTCATCAGCATAAAAGAAAGGTTAACAAATACATCAAAGCTTACTATCTCTAGACTACTAGGACTACTCCTTAACCGTTTCTCTTGTGCCTGCACCAAGCACTCCTCGTCAGGAGTTGTTCCTCGTCTGCTCAGTCAGCTCACCGATCTCTAATAAAATTTCAAAAACACAAAGTAATTACAGATTTAATTCCTTCCCTCTGATATTTTTCTTCATCTTTTCTTCTCAATTTATAGGCTTCAAGAATGGTAAACCTTCTCTCCTCAGATCCAGATCCAATTGCAGTTGTAAAAGTTTGTAATAGTCTAGCTGTGCACTCATGCAGATCTGGTGTGAACTTCATGGATCTGCAGATTGTCACCGCATTTCTGGTCGCGATCTAAAATATTTAATTACGGTGACAACATGTGAAATTCCTGCATTAGTGCTTCCAGGTGTAGTTGTAGCTTGAATTCATTCATTCTAAAGTAAAGATTCCTATGCGGTGACATCACTGGTCACAATTTCAAGCTCAATTTGTGGCTGCATTTTGGATTCTTTCTACCCTTGATCTACTGAGATGTGTTCTTGCACAGACAATTTTAAAACACAATATATATATGCTGCATGTGACGACATTAGTGCACAAAAAGAGATAGAATAGCAAGAATTTAAACCTAACAACAATGTGTTACAAAACATAAAAACTAAGTATGAAATGCCTAATATGCATACTAAATATGGCACAAAAGAGACAATTAATACACAAATTTAGGGAGAAAATTAGTGTCATTTCTAATGCTATCAACCGGCCACATTTCAAGATGCATGATGGTAATATTTTCAGACATGATCAAGGACTCATTAGCGTATTTTTGGATGATTTTTCTATTTATGGAAACACTTTTGATAAATGCACTAACAACTTGGCTAGAGTTTTAAAGCGATGGGAAGACACCAATCCAGTGCTAAATTGGGAGAAATGCCACTTCATGGCAACTGAAGGCATTGTCCTAGGTCATCGCATTTTTTGTCAGGGATTGAAGTGGATAAAGCGAAGCTTGAAATTATTGAGAAGTTGCCCTCGCTAACTAATGTAAAGGGTATTCGGAGTTTTCTCGGATACGCAGGTTTTTATCGAAGATTTATTTGATACTTATCCAAAATTACGAAACCCCTCTGCTCCTTGTTGGAGCAAAATAAAAAATTCTCGTTTGCTGATGCATGTGTGGATGCATTTATGCAAATAAAGAAGCAGCTCGTGAAGGCACCCATTGTCGTTGCACCAGATTGGTGGCAACCATTTGAAGTATTTTGTGATGCAAGAGATTTTGCAGTGGGTGCAGTATTAGGACAAGCAAGGAAAGAGTATTTCACGCTTTATATTGCACCAGCAAGACTCTCATAGAAGCTCAAATTAATTACACAACCACAAAAAAAGAGTTGTTGGCTGTAGTCTTTGCTTTCAAAAAATTTTGTTCATATCTTGTCGGTGCAAAGGTTACTATATTCACTGATCATTCCGTGTTAAGATACCTTTTTGCAAAGAATGATGCTAAACCAAGGTTGATACGATAGATCCTACTAGTACAAGAGTTTGATATAGAGATAAAGGATCGAAAGGGGTCAAAAAACCAAGTGGCAGATCACTTGTCTCGTCTGGAAGTGGGTAGTGAAGACGGAAATACATTTCAAATTATCGACGCATTTCCTGACAAGAAGTTGTTTGCCATCGACACAACCCCTTGGTATACGGATGTGGTCAATTACCTGATATATGGTAGGTTACCTTTGGGCGTAACAGGCCATAAGAAAGAAAGATTTCTTCGTGACATAGAGAAATATTATTGGAACGAGTCATACCTATTCTAGGTATGCAACGACAATATAATTAGAAGTTTTATTCCAGAGGAAGAAATTCTTTCAATCCTGAAACACTGTCATGACACCCTTTATGGAGATCATTTTGGTGGTATAAAAACTACTGCAAAGGTTCTTCAGTCATGATTTTATTAGCCCTCATTATTTAAAGATGCCCATAACTTTGTGCTCCAATGTAATAAATGTTAGCGCATCGGATCAATATCTCAACGCAATGAGATGTTACAACAACCAATCATGGAAGTTAAACTCTTTGATGTTTAGGGTATGGACTTCATGGGACCATTTCCAAGTTTGTTTGGAAATATTTATATCCTAGTTGCTATTGACTATGTATCAAAGTGGGTGGAGGTCATTGTAGTCCCAAAAAGATGATGGAAGGACAATGCTGAAAGTTTATTCCACAAGCATATACTTACTCGCTTTGGCACGCCTAAGGCATTGATCAGCGACCAAGGCACTCACTTCCACTGCAATCAAGTAGCAACCGCACTGAAGCGGTATGGAGTTAACCACCGAACGGTAACCACTTATCATCCACAAACTAATGGGCAAGCTAAAGTCTCCAATCAACAGATCAAGAATATTCTCGAGAATATGGTGAATCCATCGAGGAATGATTGATCTTTTAGGCTCGAGAATATGGTGAATCCATCGAGGAATGATTGATCTTTTAGGCTTGGCGATACGTTGTGGGCATTACGGATAGCGTACAAAACCCCACTTGGGATGTCGCTGTATTAGCTTATCTTTAGTAAAGCATGTCACTTGCCTTTCGGAATTGGAACATAAAGCAATATGGGCAATCAAGCAAGTAAACATGGATTACGATGCTGCTGGGAAGAAAAGGTTGTTGGACATCACTGAACTTGAGGAAATTAGGCGTAATGCCTATGAAAATGTCGCAATCTATAAGGAAAAGACAAAGAGATGGCAGAGCGACAATTTACTATAGGACAACAGGTGTTATTATTTAATTCTCGACTAAAATTGCACCTAGGTAATTTGCGCTCACGTTGGTCTAGACTATTTGAAGTTGTCGAAGCATTTCCTAATGGTGCGGTCACAATTAAAGATATACATGATGGGCACCAATAAAAGGTGAATGGAAAATAGTTGAAGCATTATCTTGGCCATGATGATCACAAACAGAAGGAGACCATTAATTTGGTCACATTTTTCTAACCTCTTTTTACATTTTTACCATGTAATTTTAGTTTATTTGGTTTTGTTTCAGTTTATCTTCCTTAGTATTTTTGTAGGAATAAAGCTCTTTCTTTTTTCGACGCATCTCATTTGCTAACTCATCAAAAAATCAAAGCATATCAGGAAATAAATCATGACGTTTCATCCCTTATTCCCCAACCGTTGGATCGGTTTGAAAAGAGGTAATCCGAGTGGACACATTTATTGATTATAGACCTATTGTCCTCTCTTTGCAGCATAAACAAACACGCATCTCCATCTACTATTTTCATTCCTTATAAAGCAATCCCTTTTGTGCTGACTGTTCTATTCCAAAACCTCCATTTTTATTCAAAATTTTCTTCAAGTTCTCACATTTTCTACTCTATTACTACCTTTGCTACCAACAAATATGGCCAGAACTCGAGGCGCTAAGACACCATCAAAATCTGTTGTGGAATCTTCATTTGTCACTGTGGTTCATGAAACAAAGCATCACTCATCCAAAGAACCTGTCATGTTCCTGACAAAGGCAACCAAAGATCGGTTCCAAGATAATATGCTGAAATGGAACTGTCATCCTGAGCAAGGGTTTCAATTGTGGAAGCAACAGGACCTTGGGAAGCAACTGCATAAAACCATCATAAAAATGGGTTGAGAAACTTTCTGCTGCCATCCAGGGAGCTACTCACGGTCCCTGGTGCGAGAGCTTTACACGAACCTCACTGACAATGAATAAGAGTTCGTGTTTGTTCGTGAAGGGTTAGTACCTTTGGGTGCCACCCACATCAATGATGTCTAGAACATTATAGTGGACGAGGATGAACATATGACATTCCTTAAGGAACACACAGAGGAAGGGGTTGATATTTTGATGCAAGAACCCAGCGTTGAAGGAGTTGTGTGGACGGGCTCCAATCCAAAAAATTACATAATGCACCAACGATTTCTGATGTTTTAGAGCAAGGTTTGGCTTCATTTTACTAACTATCGCCTGATGCCTTCCACCCACAGCATAACTATAAATTTGGATCGGATGTGTCTGATACATTCGATCATTAAGGGAAGAAAAATAGATGTAGGTGCAATTTAGCACCAAGAAATTGTGGATTATGCTGCTAGGAATACTGGTATTTTGGTGTTTCCGTCCTTGATTATGCAGTTATGCCAGTAATGGGGAGTGGTGCCTCATGAGGGAGAGGAGATTTAGGACAACAAGGCACCCATCAATGAAGCCTCAATCGAGCGCATGACTCGTGGGAGAGACACTCCCACTGTAAAGGAGGCTAAGGCTAAAAAAGGAAAAGGTAAGGAAAAAGTGGAAGAAAAAAGAACTAATGTCACCACAGATCCATCTTTATGGCGTAAAGTCAAGGAAGTAGAGAAGATCGCTGACTTCATCAACATCTAGTAGATTAAACTTGTCGCCACTATTGAGGATATGGAGAGGTCTCAAAACTTATTCTATGCCTACACCAGGGCATGGAATAGTGCCATTGTGACCACACTAAGATGTATGAGCAAGGCATCTCTACCTGAATTCCTTGTTTTTCCTCCTATTATTAGAGAAGCTGAACCTTCAATAGAGCAAGCTGACTTCGGAGGAAAGGACCAATCTATGGCTTCCCTGCAAATGATGCATATTTCTAATGATGAAAGAGAGGTTGATTCGAGGGAAGTAGAGGACTGTCTAATGAATATTGCGAGCTTATTTGAGGATGACTTTTCTGCCAGTCTAAAGGTCACTGTCGCTGAGGAAGAGGCCCATGCTAGTGAAGAGAACACGCTAGTAAAACATGTGGAGACAGAGGAAGGAAAAGAGGAAGTAAGAAAGTAAGAAAAAGATATCGAGGCAACTTCAGTTAGGAATTTATCCCCGCACCTACAGTTATGGGTGCATTAACTGAAGATTTGGTGCCACTTGAAGCGAGTCAGGTGAAGGTTATGATTGCAACAAGTGAGGATTACAATCCTCTAAGTATAGTGGTCTATATTGCACCACTCATAGAGATCCACCCATCTGATGTCACGGTCGATGATGCCAGAGTGTAACCAGATGCTGAGGAGCAATCTGATGATAAGGCCAAGCCGAAAGAACAAAAGAGGAAGCGCGCCAAAGATAAGAAGCGCTAAAGGAAGAAAAGAAGCGCAAGAAGAAGAAACATCATGAAGCCACATCTACGGCTGCCGCAAATTGAGTTAGTTTCTATTTTAGTTCTTAGTTTTAGTTTTCATGCATAACATGTAGCTGTAATTTAATTGTCACCACATTCCTTTTGTCATTGCATTTTAATTGTCACTGCATCTGTATTGTCATTGCATTTCCATGTGTCATTGTAAATTAATGCCAGTGCATTGGGGACAATGCAAAATTTAAGTTTGGGGGGATGTATATAAGGCCAAAAATGCAACTGCACCCACATTTAAAAATATATATATTGTCCTTTTGAGTTTAATGAAACATGCAAAGGTTATTGAAAATGTGCTTGAATTTTTTTTCATTTAATGCTTAATTCTTGAATCATGTGAATTGTAATGAATGAGTTGAATGAATTTGATTGCATATTGTATCTTCAATTCTTAGATGAATGATTTAGATTGCATTAGTAATGAATGAATAGTAACATTAATTGAATCTTGAATGAATCTGCCATTTACAGCTACTTGTATATAAGTATAGTTATAAATAAGAGACACTCCAATGTGGCTGTATTGTGAACTATCAAGGGGGAACACTCCAATACAAGTGTTAGAAAAAGTAATCTAGTCAAAGGCTATCACTGCAAGAGTGTATGTCGGCGCAATTACGTACTCTCTAGGGGTTTGTTGCATCCCATCGTTACTTCCCAGTAACAAGAGTATAATAATGCAACGACATCCCTCAATCACATAAATATATATATGTATGTATATATTACTGTACAATAAATATTTTTTTGGTAGAAAGAATTTAGGATTTAAAGCATGATGCTAGCATTGATGAAGCTACAATTTTAATTATTCATACTTATGAATTGTCAGCGAATTATTTTGTCATTTGAATGTGATTCATTCATTAGGATTTTAGATGATTCAAGTTGCTAGAATGAACATTGCCTTGATAAAATTTTTGCTATAACCTTGCTAGTTTTTATTTTACTTGAGGACAAGTAAAAACTCAAGTTTGGGGGTGTGATAGCATTAGAAAGAACCCTTGATTTCTCCTTACTTATTGTATGATTTGTTCCCATTTGGTCATCTTTAGCATAAATTTTTAGTATTTTTAATTTAGTTATTTTATTTTCTAACTTAATGAAGCTCAACCTAATTTCCTTTGAATTTATGATATTTTTACTACTGATGTTGCTGCATTAGTATGTTTAGCTATGCGCCCAGAATTGGCGCTGTAGGAACCTGTTCAGAAATATCCATGCATAAACCTGTCTAGAAGTGTCATTACGTAAGATGATCTAAAATTGTGCCCAAAACTATCGCAGTACCTGACAGTTGTCTAATTTTCACACCAGAAATGTGTGAGTTGTATAGTTGGTACAACCAACTAGTACAACAAAAGATTGTTAGATCTGAAAGGAAGGACACCAGTACTTTGGAGCTTCTGTTAAATACTGAAGAGAAGGAGAGAGAATGAATCTTCTTCCTCGGCCAGATTTGATTTTCTTCTTTAATCCATATTTTTTTAAAGCTTGCATCCATGGCAGTTTAACTTCCCAAGGGCGACTTAACGTAAAAGAGAAGACTAGACTGCTCCTGACAAGGAGCATCCTAAGTTGGCTACATTAGGAGAGTAAGAAAGCAATTTGAGTAGATTAGGAATAGAATGTCCCAATTTTTCTGTTATTTCTCTTTCTTAAACGCTGGTAATTCTTGTTATTTCAAGTTCTATGGAAGTACATTTGAAATTTAGAACTGAACAATATTATTTCAATCTTGCCTTCACTGTTAATCTTTGGATTTAATTGTTTGACGACGGAAGTGTGATTGCAGTCACTGTCACTGGAAGGTGCAGCGACAAATTAAGTTAACAAGCAAGACAACAGAAGTTTCTTGGGGATTGAAGGAATTTAATCCACTTGTTCTTGAATATGTTGCATTACTTGAAGGTGTGGTTATTGTGCATGTTTGAGTCTTAGATCTAATAAGAGAGTCAATTTTGGTAAGATTTTCATTGTGCTTATTTGCAGCAACAAATTACCTGATATTTTAAACCTTGTGAGTTACACTTAGTGTTTTGTCGACTTTTCACGTTAGGAACCCCATCTCATTTTCATTGCATTTTATCTTTAATTTTACATTATTGCTTCAACAAATCAACCTCACAATTTTATTGGATTTATCTATCCATTGCTTCGACAACTATTATCATAATTTATCTTGTTTTACCTGTTAATTGCATCGACAATTATAAACACAAGGATCCATCCTTGTGGGATCGATATCCGACAGGTTACACATCTATCTACTATACTTGCATCGACAATGTACGCTTGCACATATTTGTTGTGACATCAGTTTAGATTGATTTTGGGTAAAGGTGTTCACGAATTGGCAATACCAATTTTGGGTTATTTCCCACCTAAATTACTACCTTGGGTTGTCAAGCCTAGGGTTTTTTTCACGTTCTGCCTTTTCCAAAAAGTTGATGATTAGTTCCTCATGGTTTCTTAGGAGATTATAAATTTAATAGAAAGATTAAGCATAAGAAATAAGATTGAAAATATAATAAAAGAAAGTCAAGGATTTGTATTACAATCTGTTGGGACGAATCCACAATCGTTTATGTGAATGTACAAATCTTGTTTCCTTAAAATGAAAATGAAAATACTAAAACCTAAAGAAAAGAAAATAACTAAAACTGAAATTACAAGAAGGAATTCAACTAAAGAAAAGGTGTGTAAAACTAAGTGCTAGAGGAGCCTATTTATAGCATTTGGATGGTCGTTTTCCTTAGCCGTAGATCAGCTTTCATTCTTCGGGTTTAAGTTGTGTTGTGAAGACCAAAACGCCCCTCACTCAATGTAATTCCATGTTTAGGAGTCGATGTCGCGACACATAGGAGCCGTGTCGCGACATGGCAAGCAGTTTACTCCTTTGGTGTGATTTCCCGGCGTTGTCAAGACACGCTATGCTCGTGTCGCGACACAGAAGATAGCTGTAGGATTCTTTGATTTTGGTCCCTGTGTTGCGGTAACGCTTGTCTTGTGTCGTGACATAGTGATCAGTTTCGATGTAGTTCGTCTTCTAAGGGTCTCTTACACACTCACAAAGTTCGTTAGCCAACCTTTAGGCCTTCAAGCTCCTAAAGTGTAAAACCTAGTTAATATGCTAGGTTGAATTACGGAAGATCAACCTTCAGAAACATCTTATCACCAACCTAATACTCGGTATCTCGACGTTTTAAGTCAGCATTATATTTCTTTCTATCTGAAGTATCCTTCAATCGCTCACAGATAAGTTTCGTCTTTCCTTGATCTTAAGAATAAAATCTGGAGCCAGTCCTCTTCTCCTCCATGTCAGACCAACATAGTGTTAGAGTCAGCCCGAAGACCAATCATGAGATGATTGTAATCACATACTCATTTTAACTTGTTTATTAATAAAAGGCATTCCCATTATTATTTTAGTTTCTTTTTTTGTGTGTTTAAATAAACTAATTTATAATAATGTCCTGAAGATAATATGATTATTCTTAAAAGGTTCTTATTCAAGTATTATTGTGGGCTTGGACAACAATAATGCATTGAAACTAATATATAGTTGATTGATGACAAAGTGTTGTCATTGACATAGGGATGTCAAAATCAATACATGAGTATGTGTTAGAGAACAACATATTAGACTGACCCATTATGATTATGTTTCTTGGATTATTATGTAATAGTCATGACATTACTCAAAGTGATAACTATGTATACAATCCTTATACTTGAGATAATCATTGTCCCAACATAGTGAATCGTATATTTTGATACAATCAAACGTTTACTATAACAAGTTTGATTATAAAGACTGATGTTAGGTATGCCACAATCTATGTAGTGGGATACGATTGATCAAGGTAGGATTTGTCCCTTCTATGTAATGTGAGCAATATCTTAGGCCTCTTGATGAAGTGAGACTAGAAATGCATGGCCATGCTCAAATAAGTTAATATGAGATATTACACTTATTTGTTTATTATAGTCTACTTCGAATATCAAAAAATATGAGATTGAATTATGCAAGTGTAACTACTCCATGACTTGTGTCCAATCTAGATGTAAAGGAAAAAAGGATATAATACATGTGAATTTATCACAGAAAGGTTATGTCAAACTACGACATCTTGTAACTTGGTTAGCAATGATGCATTGCTAGATACCACTCATTACTTGTAACGTTAGAATTGTTCTAGTATTACTACCAATGTTACAAGAACCTACAGGGTCACACCCAATGGTTGAAACAATCAGAATCTTAGCAAAGTTGGTATTAAATTGAACTGTCATGAGAATTAATTTAATTTGACAGTTAAATTGTTCACACATTTTATGTACAAATTTTTTGTACAAGAATAGAGAACATGGTTAAAATAAATGTATGAATTTGATTCATATAAAATATTAACTATGTATTATTATTTACGACATTATTAATTATAATAATTTCAGTTAAACATAAAATATGGAATTAATATCCTTTTAAGAAGGATATAAATTAAAACAAGGAAGCTTATATCCTTTTGGAAAAGATATATGATTTTAATGTTTTCCATATTTCTAAAAAGGGGAGTATTTCCATTTATTTGTATTTGATTTAAAATGAAAAATAACAAACCCTAGTGTGTGTGTGTGTGTGTTAAACCAAAAAGATTACAAAAGAAAATAAAGAAAACCTAGGTCTAGCAGCCATCAAAGATTTTCTTTTCAGAATTCTCTCTAAAACGTTTAGGGAGAATTTATTGTTCATTCTTCATCAGGTGGACTACGTAGAGGCCGATTTGGGATCGATAGCTTGTAGAGGAGGATTAATTTCGAACCCTTCCTTCCCGATTCATTCCTCGTACATGGATCCAGTGTTAGGGATCGCTGAAATAATTTTTCCACTGCGCAACGGGGCGTACTGGCGACCCAACACATAGTGGAGTCCTATACTTCCTACCATAAAGTGGCTCAAACGGAGCCATCTGAATACTCCTCTAATAACTATTTTTGTACGCGAACTTAGCTAATAGCAAATGTCACTCCTAACTTCTACCAAAATCAATAGCACAAATCTGAAACATATCCTTGAGAGTCTGAATCACCCTCTCATACTGACCATATGACTGCGGATGATACATTGTACTGAAGTGAAGCTTCAAACCCAAAGCCTCATGCAATGTCTTCAAAACCTCGACGTGAACCGTGGATCTCTGTCTGATATGAAAGAAACTGGAACTCTATAGAATCTGACAATCTCCTTGATGTAAAGCTCGGCCAACTGCTGAAAATTGAAAGTAATATGCACAAGAAGGAAATGCTCACATTTCGTAAACCAATCCACTATCACCCAAACTAAATCCTTTCGAGATGCAGTCAATGACAATCCAAAAAAAAAATCCATTATGATCCTCTCCCATTTCCACTTTGGAATTCTGATCGGTTGAAGTAACCCAGACGGACGTTGATGCTCAGCTTTAACCCTCTAGCAAACTAAATATCTACTGGCAAAATTAGCTATGTCCTTCTTCAAACTTGGCCACCAATATAAAACTCAAAGATCCTGATACATTTTGTTCCCACCGGGACACACATCTGACCTCTAAAGCAAAGGACACCATCAGCATTGAGACCAAAATAACACCTAACTCAACCTAACGAATACAACTCTCCAAACTCTCTTGAATAGTTGTCTCTCTAGAATTTGCTGTACAAGGGTCGACTTCACCTAAATCTCAGCCAACAGACCATCATCCTCGAAAACTGACAACTTCACTAACATCACCCTGAATTCAACTAAGGACTTCCGAATCAAGGCATCAGCAACAATATTCCCCTTTCTCGGATAATACTCAATCACACAATCATAGTCCTTCAGCTGTTCAATCCAATGCCTTTATCTCAAGTTCAACTCCTTCTGGGTAAGCAGATACTTAAGACTCTTGTGATCGGTATAGATCACATGCCTCTCTCCATACAGATAATGACGTCAAATCTTGAGTACAAAGACTACGATAGCCAACTCTAAATCATGGGTCAGATAGTTACACTCATGCGATTTTAACTACCTCGACACATAAGTAACTACCTTTCCCTCTTACATCAACACACAACCCAATCTCATGTAAGGAGCATCATCGGAAACAAATACTTCTTACCAGACTCTAGCTATGTTAATATAGGTGCTTCAGTCAAAACCGACTTCAGCTTCTTAAAACTCATTTGCCTCTCATCAGTCCACTCGAAGGCAGTATTCTTATAGACGAACTTCATAAACAGTGCAGCAATACATGAAAACCCCTTGACGAACGACAATAATAACTAGCTAAGCCCAAGAAACCCCTGACCTCAGACACAGTCTTTAACAACTTAAAATCCAAGATCGCCTCAAACTTCTTCGGATCAACCCGAATACCCTTGGCTAAAACGACATGTCCAAGAAAAACCACTTCTCAAATCTAAAACTTACACTTGCTCAGCTTGCATATAGTTGCTTCTCCCTCAAAGTTTGAAGAACCACTCTTAAATCTCATCATGTCCATCCTCCGATCGAGAGTACACCAATATATATTTTATAAAAACCATAATGAGCTAATCTAGATACGAATAGAATACACGGTTCATCGTGTCTATAAATGCGGTAGGTGTATTCATCAACCCGAATGTAATGACAAGAAACTCGTAGTGCCCATAATGAGTCCTAAACGTCATCTTCATAACATCCACATCCTTCACCATAAACTAATAATACCCAGATCTCAAATCAATCTTCGAGAAAACTGAAGCTCCCGAAATTGGTCAAACAAAACATCGATCCTCGGAAGTGGGTACTTATTCATAATGGTAGCGATAATCAATGCACAGCCTTAAAGTCTCATCCTTCTTCTTCACAAACAGAATTGACGCTCCCAACGATGACACACTTGATCGAATGAAACCTCAGTCCAACAACTCCTGCAACTAAAGCTTCAACTCCTTAGGTGCCATACAGTAAGGTGCAATTGACATTGGAGCTGTACTATGATAGAGCTCAATACCAAACTCAACTTCTCTATCCAACGGAATATGAAGCAACTCTTCGGGAAAAAATTCGAAAAATCACAGACTGCACGAATCTCATCCGACCTCAACTCCCTACTATTATCATTCAGGACATAGGCTAGATAAGCTTCACAAGTTTTCGAACTAGCTTAACGACTCTAAGCATAGAAATCGTATTGGAGAGCAACTCAGACCTTTCTCTAACAATAACAATCTTAGAGCCATTAACACAACATAGAGTCACCAACTACGCCTCACAATCGACCTTCGCCCAATGCTCGGTCAACCAATCCATCCTAAGGATAACATCAAATCCCTAGAACAACAACTCTAAAAGATTTACAGGAAACACTTATCCCTGAACCATCAAAGGACAATATCGATAAACCTGATCAACTACTACATTATCACCCAGCGAATTCCACAAAATAACACCCAACCTAGATGTCTCTACAAAAATCCCCAACTCTCTAGCTACATCTCTCAGAATAAACGATCTCGTAACACCAAAATCTACTAAAGCTAAAAGAGGAAAGCACTATAGTGTGAATGTACCTACGATGACATTCGTGGCCTGTCTAGTCTAAGGCTTTCTAATTGAATATACCATAGTTGGACCTTCAGTCTCAACTCGAGTAGCTCATTTCTGACCAAACACTCTACCACCATCACCTCTGCCACGGCCTCTCCCTCGAGTCGAAGCAGGTGCAGTAGGAATGACAATAGCAACGGGCTAGTCTCTAGCCACAACTACCCTCCTAGGACAATGTCTAATACGGTGCTCCAAAGATCCTCAAGTAATATAGGCATCAGTCACCCTCTAACACTCTCCAGGATATCTACGGTTACAATGCTCGTATAATGGCAATATAGCACGTCCCTGATCACCCATGTCAATCTCAACTCTTGCAGTCGACCTAACTAGATCTTTGCCTGTAGCAACTCGTCGTCCAGACCTCCCAAAACGACCTCTTTTAGCCTTTTGGCTAGATCCACTAGCAGATTCAGACGACCTCTTAACTGTCCTAGCAGTAACAGCTCTAGGCTCCTCGCTTAGAGTCTCCTCTAAGGCTTGGGTCTTCTCGACCAACTCGTCGAAGACCTTAGCAAACTACACTACTAGATACAAATTAATATCCTAATTCAATCCAAACTTGACCTCTTACAACGACTAGCCTCTTAAGCCACAACCTCAGGTGCATATTGGCTCAAACGCACATACTCTCCTCGCCTCCAAATATTACTCTCCCATGAACTTCCTCCAAAAATACTCGAGGAAAAAGTCCCAATCCACTCTCTTGAGTGTAGTACCATGCTCAACTGTCACCCACCAGCGATGAGTCTTAGCATCTAGCAATGACACAGTGCACCTAAGCTTATCCTTGTCAAAACAACCCATCTAACCAAGGATACGGGTAACTCCCTCCAACAATACTCAGCACGAGTAGGGTCTCCTCCCCTATCTCCTCAAAACTCATTAACACCTAGAGCTCGTAGACGCTCTAATGGTAATCCCTGGCAAACAATGGCAGCATTGGTACCAGTGATACGCTGTATTGTCGTGATCATCTCAGACATCAAGTGCTTAACTCGATCCAGATGAGCATCCTCACGTAGCTACAATGGTGCATCTCCATGTGGTAGTGGTACATCCTCATATGGTTGATGACGTGCCGGTAGTCCACCGTGACCACCTCATCCTCATCGCGAAGGCATAATGTAGATCGAATACTAAAGAAATGGTAGGGAAAACGTACCAAGAGTGAGTAGCGGCAAGTGATCCAAGGCTTAACTAAGTATAATTTCCTATAGGGCATTGTGTTCCCGATTCCTACCCAAAAAGACAGTTTATAAAACAAAGAACATGCAAAGGTAAAACAAACAATTTCAAGCAATACTATCAGGTAGGTTAGGCTCCAAGTTTACAAAACCCATGACCTTTAATGTTTAACAAACCTAACTCTGATACCACCAAATATGGCACCCCAAACCCAATTGAAACGGATCGTCCCAAATCTGAAATGATACATTAGCCACTGAAGTAACTCTCCAGCATAAAACCACCCAAAACACACCTCAATTCTAACTAATAATTATCTAATCTTATTGCAAAAGCGATTTGTGAACCATTTTAAAACTTTTTCCTTAATCCAATTATTAATTAAGGCTATATTAGCTAAGTTTTATTGCCTTAATCATACATACAATTCTAATTAATCTAATTACAACTAATAAACATGTATACATACTTTAAACATTAAAAATCATGCTTAACAAACAAAAATTAAATCATACAATGGACTTACCTTACCCACAAAGCTATCCACTCCTTGACAAGCTACAATTAAAATGTATTAGTGAAATTTTCATGCTTCAATCAACATGTTTTCAATCACCATGTTATCACTTAGAAACATACAATAATACATTCAACATTTAACAAATAAATCAAACATGAAAAAAATATAACATCTCAAAATCAATGTCCAAATGTAAGTCTCAAACATCCATTACAATTGTATCAAATTATGCCAATTGAGTGCCACAATGCCATCTAATGTATCCATAGAAAAGTCCTTAATCTATACCACCAAATAGCCTTAAACTTGGACTAGCCCTGCCCCTACTCCTCAACTCCCCAAAGCTGGAAAACTCTGAACAAAGCTATGAGGGTGTAAGTTGAAAAGCTCAGCGAATGGCCATAAATTCAATAAGTAAATCACACCAAAAGCATACTTAAACCAAGGTAAATCATGTACCAAATTTCGAGTATATGAGTCACAATTTCAATTATGTTTTCATGCTCAATTATGGAATTCAATTGACTGAAATTTCCAGCAACATCGCAACATCATAACATCATAACCTCACATGTTATTCCATGAATAAGAATCACATTTATTATGGCATATGAAAACATAATTTAATTAAAAAATAAACAATTATTTTTGAAAATGTCATCCATGGAAAAAATATAAATATGTGATTATGCATTCGATAAACAGATCTCTAATCTCCCAAATATCGAATACAATACTCCAATTGAGTGGGGCGTAGCCACACACTCCCTTATATCACCTTGAAATCGCCAATGATTGAGTGGAGAAAAAGCTCAACACTCCCTTATCCACTCTAGCAAAATCAATACTCCTAGAGCTATCTACTCACAAAAAACACATGTAGTGGTGAGTACTCACTAATCTTATGGCATGCCATCTATATCCAATGGATCCCTATGCAATGTTGCCAATATAACAAATCACACAGAGCATAAACACTGATATATAAACACTTAAATCATGATACAAAAACTCAATTTAAAGCATGTCACTTAGCAATTTTAATATCAATATAGATAAGCACAATAAATGCCTTTTTCCATGGATCTTAAACCAATCATAAAATCATCATCAAGTGCTCTAATATATAGTAATCCATGCTCCAATTATTAATCAATACAATTCAAATCATTCATACCAAACACAATATTCATATTTTTCATAAATCATTTACAAATATACTTTATAAAATTAAAATCAATTTTGAAATCTAAACCACTTGATATACCATTGAATCACTAGAAACATAATTCAAAACCCCAATTCAGAATGTAAATAGGCATGTCTACAAATTGCCTTAATAAACCACTCACATTCACACTTTGCTTCTCAAACCAAAGTGTATCAAGTAGTTGTGTTTGGACCTCGATTCTGATTAGCAATGACCTCTCCTCGATGTAGAGCTTAAACAGAGATAAAATACATGTTAAAAGCTATCATTAACAACAATAAAATTGAAAAATCATGAACTACACAGATCTAAAACGCCTCTCCAATCTACCTTACCAAAACTCACGATCTAGCCAAAACACAACTTTCAGCCCCTAAATGACCTTCTCTACACCAAAAACCATTTCTAAACATCTAATCAATTAACACAAAACCTAAGCATCAATTTCATCAAACAAATCGTTTCATAATTTTTCAAAAAATCAACTCATGTTCTTAGTTAAAAATAGATTTGTCAAAATTGATCAACCAAACAAGTTCGATATTTTTTTCCGATAAAAAAACCTCTTAATAAACATGATTTGAGCTTAGATATCCATTTAAACTTGGATTTCAACTCAAAACCATGAATTCACCATTGATGAATCTCATATTCAAGAGCTAAGAGATCAAATTTTGAAAAACCATTTTAATCAATTTAGATCGAAAATAATGATTAAAAATAACCTTAGAATGAATTTAGAGTTGAGAAAATACCTTCAATTGATCTGGAATCACCAATACTGAAGATTGGATCAAGATCTTTGAAGAACTCTGATCTTTTCTAGACAATTTTGAAAGAATTTGGAGAGAATAAAAGATGAGATCTAAATATTTGATATGTGGACAACGAAAATGAAAAAGAAAAACAAGAGAAAATGCTTAGAAATTGAGTGAAAATTGTGTGTGAAGTGAAGATATTCTAGCGTTTTCAAGCTGAAGAACCCCCACCCAATTTTCAAAAATTGGGAAAATTGCCATCAGGTCACTTCCACAATTCCCTTGTTTTACAAAATAATCTTTTCCCTCCAAAATTCTGAAAATATGAGTAATTTGCCACAACAAAAAATCACTCAGACATTTCCCTTATTTTGCAAAATGGTCCTATGTAATTAATATTTTAAATTCTCTAAATTAAACCCTTATTTTAATTATTTTTTCCAATTTTAATTTGACCCAAAATATTTATTTTACCTAAAAATTATTTAAAACTATAAAAATAATTTTTCTAAAAATATTTTTATATTCCGAAATATTATTTCCCCATTTTTAAATGAAATTAAGCTAACTAAAAATTACTAATAAACCTAGTTAACTCTTAATTTTCACTTGGAACCTGAATAAACTTACCCGAAACTACTAGACCTATTTTTAGGGCTTTAAAAGTTCATTCACTCAATACAATCCTATTTTACTTCATTCTCACCGTTGTGTCTTCTTAATGATTAATATGATCACTGTCAACAAATGACTGTGATAAATTGCTTGTTCGAGAATGAGCAACCCGTGACCACGTTCCATATTTATCAATCCACACAATGCCAAATGAGATGATATCATTAACTCTTGGATCCAGTCCAATGTATCATTTTACCAATGAATACATCTATGTCTCTACCCATGGAGTCAACTGCTCCGATAGCCAAGACTAGCCATCTCCCTAATTGGAATTGTAGACAACATAATAATCCTTCTAAATATTTGAATCAAACACTAATTTTGATTGTTTTACAATATTACAAACTCATTTAGATTAACTAAAGAAGTAAGTTGTCTTTCTCGTAATTTAAATGTTCTCTCAATGCCACTTATCTTCAGTTTGAACTTAAAAAATCAATAAGCTAATATTTGCTTGTCACAACTTCACTATGCATGCAAAATATGAAAGACAAAAAAATACAAAAGACATAATAGTGAAATGTGAAATTAATTTTATTTATTTATTCATCGTTCAAATAAATAGAAAACAATTACACGTTTACTACAATCTCCCATAATCTCCCACTTACCCTAGTGAAGTAAATGTGTCATGTTTCGCATTCCTATATCCTCGACATGTTTGTTAAAACACCTAGTTATAAGAGTCTTAGTAAACGAACCCGCAAGGTTATTTTCAGAATCTACTTTCATCACATCTATAATTCCTTCGGTTATTACCTATTGTATAAAGTGATACTTCTGATCAATGTGTTTCGTCCTCTCATGACTTCTTATTTTCTTGCTATTAGTTATTGCAGCACTGTTGTCACAATACAGTGTTATAGCCTTTTTCATACTAGGAATGACCTCAAGATTAGTTAAGAACTTTTGAAGCCAAATTGCTTCTTCCATTGCCTCAAAAGCAGCTACATACTCGGCCTTCATAGTAGAGTCAACAATGCAAGTTTGTTTTACACTTCTCCAAACTATGGCTCCACAACCTAGAACGAACACATTTCCCAACGTTGATTTCCTCGAATCTTTACAGGTTTGGAAGTCTGAGTCTATGTATCCAACAGGAGTAAGGTTCTCCCCAGAATAAACAAGCATATAATCTCTAGTTCTTTTAAGATACCTTAATAATATGCTTTACAGCTTGCCAATGCTTGAGACCTAAACTCGCTTGATATAATGATACGAAACGAGAAGAAACAGGATCGTAAAGTCGTCAAATCGTGGATCTACCCTAAAGCTCTAGACAAAGGTAATCTAAAACGAAAACAAAGAAAGACAGATTAGTTGACAAGAAGAATCAAGTCGCGGATCTACCCTAAAGCTCTAGACAAATGTAAACTAAAATGAAAAAAATGATAGATTAGTTGACAAGAAGAATAATAAAACGAAATTAAAACAAAAGAAAGATGAATGGTTAGTAAAAGATCCAATAAAGAATGAAATTACGGTTTCTTGGATGAAAGAAACCGTCCTTGGACCTCAAGAAAATGTCCTAACTAGATCTGGAAAATAACAACACAAACAGATTCGATAGAAGTGATTTTAAAGATGAAAGCAAATTGTTTGGGCAAGAACAATTGAAACAGAAAGAAAAGGTTTAATCTCCTAATTTTTTATGTGTTTCTTGATGGATCAAGGTAGGAGAATGACCCTCTTGAAGCAATTTCAACCTAGAACAAAAATCAACTAATCAGCAACACAAAACAACAAGAAATAAACTAGATGAAATAAGAACAATAGATTAAAGATAAAAAAGAGAAGATAACGTCCTAAGAAGCCTTGGAAACGATAAGAATCCACAACTCCCTTCAATGGCTCTAATTCCCCCTCCAAGAAAGAGATATTGGCAAGAAAAAGCTTGAATATGATTCCCACAACCTAAAAGAATGTTAAAATAACTTCTAAAAAAACTCAAGAGCAATTCTCGAAGAAAAACTCAAAGAGAATTATTATTAACTCAAAAGAATAAAAATCAAGTGTGTCCTTTGTTTTCAATTCCAAGGCCTATATATAGGAAAGCTAAATAAATATAAATAAAACTCTTAATTCAACTAGAACTCTAACTAATTGATCGCGCTATGAGCGTCACAGCAATTGTGCAAGCGAACACTTGTCGAAGCAAGTATAGTTGATAGACTTAAAACTATCAGATATCGATCCCATAGAGATGGTTGTTTATGCTTATATTTTTTGATTCAATTAAAGTTAAAATAAGAGAAAATGTATGAATAATGTCAACGCAATTAAAATAAAGAGTGCAGAATGAATGAATTAAACTGTCAGAGCAAATATTGCAAGACTGTAATAAAATATGTCGAAGCAAATTAATAAGGAATGTAGTGAAAGTGTGAAGATAATTTGTCAATGCAACTTTAAGAAAATTAAAGAAGTAAAAACAATGTTAATGGAATGGGGGATCCCTGACTTGATAAGTCGGCAAACCACTAAATGTGACCACTAGGTAAATAATAGATAAATTGTCGCTGCAATTAAGCTTAATGAGATCTTACCAACTTCGACTTTCCTGTTTATCAAAGACCCAAATACTCACATTAACCACACCCTCCAATGTTGGCAATGCTTTGCATTCTAGAAAAAGTGGCCAGAATTCCTTCGTTCCCCAAACAACTTCTGTTGACTTGCTTGTTAATATAATTTGTCACTACACTTTCCAGTGTTAGTAACTGCAATAGCACTTCTGTGATCAAGCAATTAAATCCAAAGATAAACAGATAAGAGAAAATTGAGCAGAAATCAAATTAGATCTAAAATTAAAAGGTGCTTCCATACACATTCAACTTCATCAAAATTTAACAGCGTTTGAGAGGAAATAAAGAACAAGTTGAAGCATTCTATGCCTAGCGTACTAGAACTCTTCCCTAATGCTCCTCTTGTGTTGCACTTAGGAACACTCCTTGTCAGGAGCATGATTTGCCTTCTCGTCACAGTGAATTCACCCTCCAAGGAACTAAGCTACCATGGAGGCAAGCTTAAACAAAAGATGAAAAATCGAATTAATTTTCATCACCAGCTTCAAGATTCCTCTCCCTCCCTCCCTCCCTTTTTTTTTCTTTTATTTTTTCTTTTATCAGTATTTATCTTTAATGCCAAATACAGGTGTCCTTCTTCTTCAGATCTAACTTCCTTATAGCTGTACAAGTTAGTTAATCCAGCTATACATTCATGCAGATCTGGTGCATTCAGCAAGCATTTAAAGGTTGTCGCGACATCTCTTGACTCAAATTTAGATTTTAATTCGCTGCGACAACCTTGATATTCTCAAGCAATAGTACTTCTGGATATGTTCATGCGGAGACAGGTTTACGCATAATTTTGGATTCTAAATTGCGGTGACAACCTTGGACATCTTCCCTGCATTTACATCTTTAGATGCAAAACTGAACACTAAATGTGGTGACATTAGTAGCAAAAGTAGGACAAAATTAACCAAACGTCACTTACTTAGAAAATGAAATTACTTAATATAAAATGCTAAAAATGCATGCTAAACATAATATAATGGGAACAAATTATACTTTAAATAAGGAGAAATTAATGGTCTTTTCTAATGCTATCACACCCCCAAACTTGAGTTTTTACTTGTCCTTAAGTAAACAAAAGCTAGCAAGGTCATAGCAATAGTCTTGTCGAAGCAATAATCATTCTAGAAACTTGAATTTTCTGAGATCCTAATATATGAATTACATTCACATGATAGAAAATTATGTCAACAATTTATAGGTATGAATAATCAAAACTGCAACTTCACCAATGCTAGCATCATGCTCTAAATCTTAAATTCTCTTTACCAACATAGCATTTATTATATAAACATATTTTTTTATTAACTGAGGGATGTCGTTGCATTACTATACCCTTATTCTTGAGAAGTAACGATGGGGTGCAACAAACCCCTAGGGAGAATGTAATTGCGTTGACACACACTCTTGCAGTGACAGCCTTTGGCTAGATTACTTTTTCTAACACTTGCATTCGAGTGTTCCCCCTTGATAAGTCATAATACACCCATATTGGAGTGTCTTTTATTAATAGCTCTAATTATATATACATAGCTGTAGATGGAAAGTTATTCCAAGATTCAAATAATGATACTACTCATTTATTACTAATGCAATTTAATGTCTGCATTGTCCCCAATGCACTGACATTAATATACAAATATACATGGAAATGCAACTACAATGCAAATGCTTCAAAAAATAAAATGCAGGGATAATTAAAATGTGATGAAAATGCAATTACAACTACATAATGTGCAACTAAATTATGTACTGAATAAATTAAAGACTAACTCAGTGATGTGCAGCCGAAGATGTGGCTGCTTTGGTCTTCTTCTTCTTCTCGTGGCGCTCCTTCTTACACTTCTTTTTATCCTTGCGCTTGCGTTTTCATTCTGTTGGCTCAACCGGGTCAGCAGATTGCTCCTCCACATTTGGTTGTGTGTTGGCTTCATCAACGGTGACATCAAAAGGGTGTATTTCAACAAGGGGTTCCACATAGGGCAATAGCCAGAGGATTGAAACCTTATTGCTGACTGTCACTACCTCGGCCTGATTCGCATCAGGTTGCACTAGTTCTTCATCAATTACACCCACATCTTTGGGTGCGACGACAAATTCTTCAGGCAAATCTGTCGCGACAAAAGTTTCTTTCTTCTCTCATTTTCCTTCTTCCTTTTCCCCCTTCTTCTCTTCTTCTTTCTCTTCCTCATTACCCATAGATTCCACAGTCGTGTATTCCTCATCAGCATTGGCTTCCTTTTCAGCCATATTTGCTCCTAGGCTGTTAGAAAATTCATCTTCGAAAAGACTGGAAATATTGCGGAAGCAATCTTCAACATCCTTTGAATTCACATTCTGGTTCTCATCATCAGATATATGGACCATTTGCGGAGAAGCAGCAAATTGGTCCTTCCTTTTCGAAGTAGCTCTTTCAGTTGATGGTGTTGCCTCCCTGATGATAGGAGGAAACATTGGGAATTCTGGCAGAGGATGCTTGCTAATGTTGCGTAATGTGCTGACAATTGCACTATTCCATGCCCTGGTGTAGGCATAGAATAAATTTTGCGAGTGCTCCATGTCCTCAACTGTGGCGACAAGTTTGATTTTTCGTACACTGATTCTGTCAAACAACTACTCGATCTCTGCAATTTTCCTCCATAATTGAAGATCTATGAGGCCACGAGGTTATTTTTCTTCCTTCTTTCTTTTCTCTTTCCTTTGTTTGAGGCAGCTTCTTTCACCACAAGGGTCTCCTTCCCCCTTGTCATATGCTCTACTGACATATCGTTGATTGGTCCCTTATTTTCCAAGAACTCCTCTCCCTCACGAGGCATAACACCTTGTTGTCGACACAATTGCATTATAAGAGAGGGGAATGGAAAAATACCTGTTTGTTTTGCTGTGCATTCTGCAATCTCCTGATGCAGGATTGCATCGATATCTATTCTGTGGCCTTTAATAATCGAATAGATGAGACACATTCGATCTAATGTCACTATGGTGCTGTAAGCTGAAGGTAATAATTTGCAGTTAATAAAGTGGAACCAGACCTTTCTTTGCACTGTGAGGAATCGATGATGCAGGGTATAGTTATTGAGGTTGCTGTCTGTCCAGATGGCACCATCAATGCATAAATCACTCATTAACATGTTAACACCCTCTTCAGTCAGTTGCTCTAAGACGGTGATATGTTCATCTTCCCCAGCATCAATGTTATACAGGGCATTGATGTGTGCAGCACCCCAGGGCACCAGTCCCTCTCGAACAAAAACAAACTCTTGATCCTTATCAATCAAGTTAGCATAAAATTCCCTAATGAGGGATGGAGAGTATCCTTTAGGATGTGTACAAAACATTTCCCACCCCAGTCGTGAGATGGTCCAATGGAGTTGTTTACCCAGAGTGAGAAGTGGTGACAGCTGGAATCCCTGTTCTAGATGACAGTTCCGCTTTAACATGATATCATGAAAGCAGTCCTTAGTAGCCTTAGTAAGGAACAAGACTGGTTCTTTTATCAATGGCTACTCATTATCGCGAACCACCGCAGTGAAAGATTCGGCGGTCGATTTGGAAGGGGTTTTAGATCCTCTCGTTTGTGCCATGATTCTATGATATAAAGAGAATAAAAGTTGCAGGATATTGGAAAGCTTAAGAAAAGAAGTTTTTGTAGCAACAATGAAGATTGTGGTTGTGGAGAACACCGTTGACACAGTGGGGCGTTCTTATAAGGAATGAAAAACGAAGATGAAAAGGCATGTTGGTAGCCACTACAGGGATAAGACATTGTGTCTGCATCCAATATATGCAATGACACGGATTGTCCTTTTCCAAATCGATCTGACGGTTAGGGAGAAGGGTGAATCGAACGTTATGATTCTTTCCTGAAACGCTGCACTGTGATAAGTCAGCAATTAATTTGCATCAACAAGAAGGGCTTTTTATGTGTTGACAAAAAGAGTAGCTTTTATTCCTGCAAAATAACTAAAGAAGATAATTAAAATAAAATAAAATACGAAAAGTAAATGGAATAAATGTAATGACAAATTAAGTAAATGTGACCAGATTAATAGTCTCGTTCTGCTCATCATCGTTTGGGCTGAGATAATGCTTCAGCCGTTGGCCATTTACCTTGAACTGGTGCCCATCATTTAAGTCTTTAATTGTCATTGTACCATGAGGAAATGCTTTGACAAATTTAAATGGCCCTGACCATTTGGAACGCAATTTTCCAAGATGCAATTTTAAGCGCTAATTAAATAAAAGTACCAACTAATCTGCAGAAAATTGTCACCGTAAGATGATATTGTCGTGTCATCTCTTAGTTTTTTTCTTTATATATGGCAACATTCTCGTATGCATTTCATTGAATCTCCTCTAATTCAGAAATGTCCAACAGCATCATAATCCATATTTACTTGCTTAATTGCCCACATGGCTTTATGTTCAAGTTCCGTTGGCAAGTGACAGGATTTACCAAACACAAGCTGATACGGTGACATTCCTAATGGTGTTTTATATGCTGTGCGAACCACTCACAATGCATCATTGAGCCTTGAAGACCAATCTCATCTGGATGGATTCACCACATTTTCAAGGATATTTTTAATTTGGAGATTGTATACTTCAGTTTGGCCATTCGTTTGTGGATGATATGTGGTTTCCATTTGATGTTTAACACCATAACATTTTAATGTGGTCGCAACTTGATTGCAATGAAAATGAGAGCCTTGGTCACTAATTAATGCTTTAGGTGTGCCGAATCGAGTAAGGATGTATGTGTGAAAGAATTTCAACACTGTCCGAGCATCATCATTAAGGACAGCAATTGCTTTGACCCATTTGAAGACATAATCAAAAGCAACCAGAATATAAACATTTCCAAAAGAATTGGGAAACGATCCCATGAAATCCATACCCCACACGTCAAAAAGCTCAACTTCCATAATAGGTTGTTGTAGCATCTCGTTGCATCGACATATCGATCCAATGCGCTGACACTTATTGTATTGTTGAACAAAGTTGTAGGTGTCTCGAAACAATGATGGCTAATAAAATCCTGATCGAAGGATCTTTGCAGTAGTCCTAATACCACCAAAATGACCTCCATATAGAGCATCATGGCAATGCTTCAAGATAGGAAGCATTTCTTCTTCAGGGACACAGCGATGAATAATATTGTCGGTGCATACCTTGAACATGTATGGCTCGTTCCAGTAATACTTTGCAGCATCTCGAAAAAATCTTACCTTTCTATGACCAGTTGCACTCAGTGGTAGTCTTCCACAGACCAAATAATTGACAATATCCGTGTACCATGGGGATGCATTGACAGAAAAGAGCTTATCGTCTAGAAATGCGTCGACAATTTGTGAGGTATTACCATCTTTACTCTCGAATTCCAGATGAGATAAATGATCTGCTACTTGATTTTCTGATCCTTTTCGATCCTTAATTTCAATATCGAATTCTTGTAACAACAGGATCCATCAAATTAGTCTTGGTTTGACATCTTTTTTGGAAAAGAGGTATCTCAATGTAGAGTGATCAATATATACACTATAACTTTTGCACCGACAAGATACAAACGAAACTTGTCGAATGCAAAAACTACTGCAACAACTCTTTCTTTGTGGTTGTATAATTGACCTGCGCTTCAGTAAGAGTTTTGCTAGCATGATATAGTGTATGAAATACCTTATCTTTATGTTGACCAAGAACTCCACCTACTCATAGTCGCTCACATCACACATAACTTCAAACGGTTATGACCAGTTCGGTGCGATGACAATAGGTGTCTGCACTAATTGCTGCTTAATTTTCAAAAATGCTTCCATACACGCAGCATCAAACATGAACTTTTTATTTTGCTCCAATAGTGAGAAGAGAGGTTTTGCAATTTTCAAGAAATCTTTTATGAATCGTCGATAGAAACCTGCATGACTGAGAAAACTTCTTATTCCTTTAACATTATTAGGTGAGGGTAACTTCTCAATGATCTCCACCTTTGCCTTGTCCACTTCGATGCCCTGACAAGAGATACGATGTCCAAGGACAATACCTTCAGTTTCCATGAAGTGGCATTTCTCCCAGTTTAGTACCAGATTAGTGTCCTCACATGCGTTTGAGGACTGCAGTTGTAGTTTTGCTACTGCTGATTGTAACTCCCCTGTCGAAAATTTCCTTGGCTTGAGGAATTTCCATATTGAAATATGGTCGAATTTTGATTACTCCAAGGTTTTTGATACCTGGTTGAACTGTTATAGGAGTTATCATAGGAATTTTCTCTAATGTTATTGAAATAAAACGCATTTTCTGCATGCTATGGGCAATCCTCATAGCTATGATTGTCATCGTAAATTTCACAACAAAATGTCGAGACATCCATTTGCTAGGCAACTTGAATGGGAGCAACTTCACTCGTTCCCTTCATGTTTTAAATCATGTTAGCCAATGAAGATACTTGTGTTCAATAACTCTAAGATTCGTTTTTACTTGAGCAACTCGAGAAATTAGGTATTGATAGTCATTCTGAGCGATTCTTTCCAAAATTCTCACAGCTTCATCATAGGTGCAGTCCAACAAAGGACCGATTGCAGATGCATCAATAAGATTTCTTATCTTCTTATTAAATCCATTATAGAAAATTTTGATCTGCGTTTCTTGTTGGATTCCATGATGGGATATCATCGAAGCAAAGTCTTGTAATGCTCCTATGTGGTATGCAGATTCTCATCATCTAGCTGGTGATAAGGAATAATATCATTCCTCAATCGAGCATTCATCGTGGGTGGATTAAACCGTAAAACAAATTGAGTCTCAAGTGTATTCCATGATGTAATCGATCCAGTAGGTAATCTAAGGAACTAGGTACGAGCTCTTCCTTGCAATGAACAAGGAAACAGTTACATCTTCAAAGCGTCATCAGGAACACCATACTGACTAAAAAAGGCACAGATTAGTAGGAAATATCTAAGATGTTCTCTCGCACCTTCATGAGACAAACCAGTATATTGTCCAATCGAATTTAACATTTGAAACATAATCGGTTTTAACTCAAAATTTCCAGCTTGGATAGCTGGTCTAACAACCCCTGGCTGCAAATGATGTAGCACAGGAACAACAAAGTCTTTAATCGATCTGTTTTGCATTTGTTCTTCTTGTGGCAGCGGTGGGTTGTTTAAATTTTGTGGCTATATTAGAGGGATAGGATTTTGTGGTATGACATCATTTTCAGGCAAACCCATATTCCTTTGTTCTTGTCTTCTCCTTCGAATGGTTCTCTCGATTTTCATATCTAAGCCAACAATATTTTTAGGATTTCTCCTAGTGGTCATAAAACACCTAAAAGAAAATTGAAAAAGAGTCAACAAAAATTGAAACAAGTCAGTAAAAAACAAAAGTTAAGAAATAAAGAATAATGGAAACTACAAGAATAAACATCAAACAAACGCTATCCCCGACAACGACGCCAAAACTTGACCGCGTTATGAACGTCACAGCAATTGTGCAAGCGAACACTCATCGATGCAAGTATAGTTGATAGACTTAAAACTATCAGATATCGATCCCACAGAGATGGCTGTTTATGCTTATAATTGTTGATTCAATTAAAGTTAAAATAAGAGAAACTGTATGAATAATGTCAGCGCAAATAAAATAAAGAGTGCAGAAATGAATGAATTAAACTGTCAAAGCAAATATTGCAAGACTGTAATAAAATATGTCGAAGCAAATTAATAAGAAATGCAATAAAAGTTTGAAGATAATTTGTCGATGCAACTTAAGAAAATTAAAGAAGTAAAAACAATGATAATGGTATAGGGAATCTTTGACTTGATAAATCGGCAAACTACTAAATGTGACCACAAGGTAAATAATAGATAAATTGTCTCCGCGGTTAAGCTTAATCAAATCTTACCAACTTCGACTTTCCTTTTTATCAAAGACCTAAATACTCACATTAACCACACCTTTCAGTGCTGGCAATGCTTTGCATTCAAGAACAAGTGGCCAGAATTCCTTCATTCCCCAAGCAACTTTCGTTGTCTTGCTTTTTAATTTAATTTGTGACTACACTTTCCAGTGTCAGTAACTGCAATAGCAATTCCGTGATCAAGCAATTAAATCCAAAGATAAACAAATAAGAGAAATTGAGCAAAAATCCAATTAGATATAAAATTAGAAGGTACTTCCATACACATTCAACTTCATCAGAATTTATCAGCGTTTGAGAGGAAATAAAGAAAAAGTTTAAGCATTCTATTCCTAGCCTACTAGAACTCTTCCCTAATGCTCCTCTCGTGTTGCACTTAGGAACACTCCTCATCAAGAGTAGGATTTGCCTTCTCGTCATAGTCAGTTCACCCTCCAAGAAACTAAGCTGCCATGGAGGCAAGCATAAAGAAAAGATGAAAAATTGAATTGATTTTCGTCACCAGCTTCAAGATTCCTCTCCTTCCCTCCCTCCTTCCTTTTTTTTCTTTTCTTTTTTTTATCAGTATTTATCTTTAATGCCAAATACAGGTGTCCTTCTTCTTCAGATCTAACTTCCTTACAGCTGTACAAGTTAGTTAATCCAGCTATATATTCACATAGATCTGGTGCATTCAGCAAGCATTTAAAGGTTGTCGCGACATCTCTGGAAGCAAATTTAGATTTTAATTCGCTGCAACAACCTTGATATTCTCAAGCACTGGTGTTTCTGGATATGTTCATGCGGCGATAGATTTGGGCGTAATTTTGGATTCTAAATTGCGGTGATAACCTTGGATACCTTCCTGCGTTGATCTTTTGGGACAATTTCCTGCATTGACATCTTTAGACGCAAAACTGAACACTAAATGTGGTGACATTAGTAGCAAAAGTAGGACAAAATTAACCAAACATCACTTACTTAGAAAATGCAATTACTAAATAAAAAATGCTAAAAATGCATGCTAAACATGATATAATGGGAACAAATTTTACTTTAAATAAGGAGAAATTAATGGTCTTTTCTAATGCTATAACTAATGTAAACAAGAAGTAGTTTGAAACTAAACTTTATTGTTGACATAAAACTCTTAAATAATTTAAACTACTTAATAATTATTAAAAATTCGGAAATAAAAATAATTAGAGCTGATAATACAATATTGGGCTCATATATAATAAAAATTAAACCTAAAACCCGAACCCAATATGATTTAAACTCGAATTAAAAGCCCGAAACTCGTAATTCCCGTCATAGTCACGTCCAAAAATTCTGCCCGTGCAGTCTTTATTAAAATGATCATAACTTGAGCTCCCGAACTCAAAATTGAGTGATTCAAAGTGCATTTCAAAGACAAGAGATAGATCTTCGAAATATGTGCAGACATCTGAGCCCGTAAATTCCTAGATCCCATCCAAAAGGTCGTTGTAAGTCTGTTTATTTCCCCAACTTGAAAATTGGTAGCTTCGGTTTCTTGGACCACGATTTCCAAGATTTGAAATCTTGATTTTCTTGATTCTTGAATTTTTTGGAATGGAAAATTTGGACCAAGATTCGGTTTCTTGATTTTCTTGAAAACAAAAAAGTGAATCTTGATTTTCTTTTTCAACCGTGTGCGCATTTAGGGCCTTGGTAACGAAGTCTTGGATGGTCCCGTTCAATCTTCTCGAATTTGGACCTTATGACTCGTATCATTCCCCACTTCCTCAAGAACATTCGTCCTCGAATCTTTAGCTCTCTCCCACAAGTAAATGTGCCGATCGATGGTAGAGTAATGTAATTGGAAGTCCGCGAATGGATCTTTAAAATCCTGTAACAAGGAAACACCACTAAACAAATTCAAGTTATGGTTAGTTAAAACATAATCATTCCTCACTTTTGTATGAGTATCTTCTTGTTTTTCATTTTCTTTTTCCTCTTAAGAACTCTCCAATTTTATCTCATATGGATTTTCACTCACCAAATTTGGACCATCAAGTAGACTTTTATCACTCAAGGTCTCTTTTCTCTTGGTCTTCACATATTTTTTCCTCACTTCCCATATCCCCCTCACAAGTATGATGAATATTCAATTCAGTACAAGACATCTCAGTAGGAGAACATGACGTTTCTACTTCATCTATAGATTCATAGGAAAAATTCTCATTATCATCTTTTTCTGGTTTACAAAGTTCACCATCACAACAAATCTTTTTTTCACTAAAGTAAGAGTCAACAAAAGGCGCAAAGTCATACTTACTTTCTTCTCTAGTTGGATATTGGATTAGACATCGAAAACTCTCATTATCTTTTGAACTACACCAATAACATTACACAAAATGTGAGAGATCACTTGGAATCCTCCTTTCGTTTGGCCATCTCTTCATAAAGTACTCATCATTTGCACGAGAGACACGTCGAGTATTATTTGCATGAAGAGGAGGCTGATTAACCTTATCTTCCCAATTACAATTTCGATGCTTCATTTGAATACTTAGAAGTTCCAAATTTTTCTATATCATTTATAGAATAATGTTTTGTTGCTGAGCTCGAGCATTTTGAACCTCTTGATGGTTTAGAATTTGTTGCCACTTCTCGATCATAGTATTGCTACTCATTATGAATGCCTGAAAAGAACACAACACTCAAGAAAAGTAAAATTAAGAAAACCTCACTATTATGCACTCAGAAATAAAAATTGAATTCTCAATGAGGTAATAATTAATCTTGTGAGTCCTTTAGAAGTATTTATGTCAATCAATTAGGATGTATTAGAATCAAACTAACAAAGTAATCCTAATGGCACTATGAGTCCAAAATTGGCCAGACACCAAAGAATTGTGTTGCACGGAGGAAGGAAGGTGCAACGTTCGTTAACCTACTAACACAAGAAACAAGTAAGTGTTAGAATGTGTAAAGAAACAATAAAAAGCAAAAACAAATGAAAACCTAAAACTAAGAATCAATAAAATTACAGAAACCCGAAAACCCGAAAAACTTCGAAGTAACTTGACAAACTTCGTTTGAGGTGTTCCAAATTTCCAAAAATCACAATATTTAAATTGGATCCTCTCCAAATAATGTATTTTTTATCTGAAAATTTTCAGCACAAAATTTAACCCATGGAATATTTTTTATTTTATTCTTTTTCTCGTATTTTTCTTTTTTCTCTACTTTTTTTATCACTTTTTTTGTGGGAAATATTTATTATACTGTAATAATATAGTGCCAATAATCAATATATAAAATTTCAGATCAATTGAAAAATATTTACCCACTCAAAAATATTTTTTTTCGAAAAATTACTGGGTAAAAACTTCTTGTTGGTTGTTTGTAATGGAAATCAGTGTCGAAGAACACCCAAAATGCCCAAAATCTGATACCAAATGATAAGGGATGAAAGTGGAACAGGATCGTAAAATTTTCAAGTCGCGGATCTAGGATAAATCTCTAGACAAATGTAATTTGAAATGAGAACAAAGAAAGACAGATTAGTTAACAAGAAGAATAATCAAACGAAATTAAAATAAAAGAAAGATGAATGGTTGGTAAAGGATCCAATAGAAAATGAATTTAGGGTTTCTTGGATGAAAGAAACCGTCCTTGGACCTCAAGAAAACGTCCCACCCAGATCTGGAAAATAAAAACACAAACAGATTCGTTAGAAATGATTTAAAGATGAAAGCAAATTGTTTGGGCAAGAACGATTGAAATGGTAAGAAAAGGTTTAATCTCCTAAATTTTGATGTGTTTCTTGATGGAAAAAAGTAGGAGAATGTCTCTGTTGAAGCAATTTCAACCTAGAACGAAAATCAACTAAATCAACAACCCAAAATAGCAAGAATAAACTAGATCAAACAAAGAACGATAGATTAAAGATAGAAAAGAGAAGATAACGTCCTAAGAAGCCTTGGAAATGATAAGAATCCACAACTCCCTTCAATGGCTCTAATTCCCCCTCCAAGAAAGAGATCTTGGCAAGAAAAAACTTGAAGATGATTCCCACAACCTAAAAGTTGTTAAAAACAACTTCTAAAAAAACTCAAGAGCAATTCTTGAAGAAAAACTCAAAGAGAATTATTATTAACTCCAAAGAATCAAAATCCAAGTGTGTCTTGTTTACAATTCCAAGGCCAATATATAGGCAAGCTAAATAAATCTAAATAAAACTCTTAATTAAACTAGAACTCTAACTAATCTAAACAAGAAGTAGTTTTAAACTAAACTTTCTTGTTGACATAAAACTCCTAAATAACTTAAAGTACTTAATAATTATTAAAAATTCGGAATAAAAATAAAAATAAAATAATAAGAGCTGATAATACAATATTGGGCTCATATATAATAAAAACTAAACCTAAAACCCGAACCCAATATGATTTAAACTCTAATTGAAAGCCCAAAAACTCGTAATTCCTATCATAATCACGTCTAGAAATTCTACTTGCGCAGTCTTTATTAAAACGATCATAACTTAAGCTCACAAACTCGAAATCGAGTGATTGAAATTGCGTTTCAAAGATAAGAGCTATATCTTCGAAATCCATGCAAACATCTCAACCCATAAATTCCTAGATCCCATCCAAAAAGTTGTTGCAAGCCTATTGATTTCCTTAACTTGAAAATTGGCAGCTTCGGTTTCTTGGACCAAGATTTCCAATATTTGAAATCATGATTTTCTTGATTCTTCAAATTATTTGGAATGGAAAAATTGGACCAAGATTCAGTTTCTTGATTTTCTTGAAAACAAGAAAGTGAATCTTGATTTTCTTTTTCGGCCTTGTACGCATCTAGGGCCTTGGTAACAAAGTCTTGGATGGTCTCGTTCAATCTTGCTCGAATTTGCTTGGCCTTCGACCTCATTATTGAGCTTTGAGAAACTTTGATACCATCACATTCATAAGCTTGAATTTGGGCCTTGCGACTCGGTATCATATTGACTAACCATTCCTACTGCAAAACAGATATCTAGATGTGTACAAAGCATCGAATACATAAGGCTTCCAACTTTCGAAGCATATGGAACCTTATTCATATGCACTCTTTCTTTTGTTGTCTCAGGACAGTTATATTAAAGAAAGATGAAAACCTGATGTAGTCGACTGAACGCTTAGCTTCACATCAGTCATTGCAAAATGTTCTAGTACCTTATCGATGTATAAAGCTTGAGATAGAGCTGTCATTTTATTCTTTCGATCCCTAAGGATTCGAATTCCATTAATATAACTAGCTTCACCCAAGTCCTTCATGCTAAACTGTTGAGCTAACCGCAGTTTAATCGATGACAATTCTCTTACATCATTTTCGATAAGTAGAATATCATTAACATACAAAATGAGGAAGACCACCTTTTTTGTCTTTTATATGCTTGTAAACACAAGGTCCATCAGTGTTTTGCTCAAATCCAAAGTTCTTGATTGTTTAATCAGATCTTTTATTCCATGAGCGGGACGCCTGCTTAATCCATAAATGGATCTTAGTAATTTGCAAACTTTTTGCACCTTCCCTTTGACAACATAACCAATGGGTTGAGCCATGTAAATGATCTCATCAAGATAGTCATTCAAGAATGTCATCTTAACATCCATTTGCTAGATCTCGTAATCGAGAGCAATGAAAATGGATAAGAGTATGCGGATAGACTTGAGCTTGGTTACAGGAGAGAAAGTCTCATCACAATCGATGCCTTCTTTTTATGTGTAGCCTTTCCTTACAAGTTTAGCTTTGTGCGTTTCCACTTTCCCTTCCATATTTCTCTTCTTCTTGTAGATCCACTTACAACCTATGGGTTTAATCCCAATCGGTAAGTCTACAAGTTCTCACATCATATTGGATTTCACAGAATCCATCTCGGCATCCATGGCCTGTTTTTAGAGCTTGGAATCAACGTCCCACATAGCCTCCTTGTAAGTGAGTGGATCATCATCCTCATGATTGGCTTTCGTATTATAAATACTACCATCATATATGAAGAAGTCTGGTTTCATAGAAACTCACCGACTATGACGGATTCCCTTATGCTATTGATCATTTGTAGGTCTTTCTACAACTTTCTCTAGAATTGAACTTGGTGATTGTTCTACAACTCCCGAAAGTTCCTCGAGTACCACTTTACTTCGAGGCTTAAAGTTATGCATGTATCTTTCCTTGAGGAAAGTAGCATGAGTAAAAACTTTAATTGTTTAATCTTTCAGATTCTACAATAATCCTCCCTTTGTTCCTTTCGGATATCCTACAAACATACACAATTTTGTACATGCATCCAACTTCTTTGCATCCTTATTCAGAACGTGTGTTGGACAACCCCATATTCTAAAGTGATTTAGAGAGGGTTTCTTTCCATGCCACAGTTTATAAGGTGTCTTACAAGCAGACTTGGTTGGCACATCATTCAAAATATAGCAAGTCATTTGTATCGCATATCCCCAGAAGGAAGTAGGAACTCGTGAATAGCTTAACATTGAACGAACCATGTCAAGCAAGGTTTTATTCCTTCTCTCAGCTACGTCATTCTGCTGTGGAGTGCCTGGCACAGTCAATTAGGATAAAATCCCATTCTCTATGAGGTATCCTAAGAACTCATTGGACAAGTATTCCCTACCTCGGTCAGACCGAAGATTCTTTATGGATAAACCTAATTGCTATTCCACTTCCGCACAAAACTCTCGAAATTTATAAAAGGTTTTGCTTTTATGGTGCATTAGATACATATATCTATATCGAGAACAATCATTGATAAAAGTCACATAATAATCACAACTTCCTCGGGCATTGATGTCAACGGACCACATACATTAGTGTGCACAAGTTCTAAAGGTTGGTTGGCCATTGTACCTTTTGCATTAAAAGACCTTTTAGTCATTTTACCTTCCAAGAAAGATTTACATTGTGGAAAACTAACTTCCTTAAGCATACTTAAGGGATAATCTTTCACGAGTCTAGTGATTCTTTCTTGGTTAATATGACCAAGTCTTAAGTGCCATAGGTACCCCTTATTAGAGTGAGAAGTTTTAAGCTTTTTATTCACTATTTCAATTTGAAACATCAAGTAGTTATTTAGTTTGATAAAGTAGAGATTGTTTTTCATCCATCTATTATAGATTAAAGAATGATTTCTGTGAATAGCAATCCCTTTATTGAATGTCATGGTATAACCGTTTAAAATAACATGCTACAAAAATTAAATTCCTCTTAAAATGAGGTACATAAAAACATTCTTTAAAACAATCTTTCTAAAATTATCAAAGTGTATAATAACTACTCCCATTGCTTCGGCTAAAACATAGCTCCCATATCCGGTTCGCAATGAGAGGCTCCTATCACATAGACTTCTCATTTAGTTGAACCCTTGTAAAGAATCACACACAAGGTTAGTGGCTCCAAAAGTAATAACCTAGTTGTCAATTGATTCTTCCACTAAGCAAGCTTTAACCATAAAGAGTTTCATACCTTTGCCCTTTTCAACTCACAGTTTGATTTGAAATACTCTTTCCTATTACAGAAGAAACATTTGATCTTTTTAGGTTCTTTTGACTTTTTAGCCTTCTTCCAATACACACGAGGTGGAACCGAAGACTTAGTCTAATTTTTCTTTCCCTTAGCTTTTTGCTTCCCCTTAGAGGACGAGGGACCCACAAATAAGTTTACTTCAGATTTCTCCTAAACTGACTTACCACCATTTAGCATCAACTCATAAGATTGTAATTCCTTCATGAGTTAAGTCAAGGTAAGCGCCTTATTCCCCAAGTTGTAAGCGGCCCTAAAACTGACAAACTTCTTGGTTAAGGATTTGAACACTATTTCAAATTGTTGTTCACGTCTAGTTCAACCCCATTGTCCTCCGCTTCAGCAAAGAATCCCATAAGCTTAAACATATGTTATTTGACTGGAGTGCCGGGTTTCTACTGAGAGTTCATCAAATTTGTAAAAGTAGATTATCGAGCCAATGCGACTTGGCCTCCAAGCAAATCCTCCAAATTTTTCATGATCTCTTTGGCGGTACAAAGATTCTCGTGTTACTTGTGCAACACACTACTCATGCTCGCTAACATATAACATCGAGCAATCGAGTCAGAATCTCTCCAGTGATTTCTCGCTTTGGATCGAGCTTCAGGAGGGCACTCTTCATCAAGAACGAATTAATGTTTCTCATAGCTGAGAACTATCAGCAAGTTCCATTTTCATTCTCGAAATTTATCCCCATTTAATTTATTCTCAGTAAGAATGCTAATGAGAGGAGTAGAAGACATATTTGAACTAAAAAAATAAATATTCACTAATTATTATCTTTGTATTAAGCAAATATGTTCCATTTCAACAACATATCAGGAATGCAGAATGATGCATGCGTCTTGTATTAAAACCTTGAAAAAATAATTTTCCATTTCTACGATCATTCTCATACCCATCAACCATGTCGCCTTGAGGTCCCATGATTAACTAGCAAGAACATGGATTACATCCAATCAATTCTTGAATCTTAATTCTCAAGACTCCACACGAACTAATGACCATTTAACGTTTGGCCATCATCTCTAGCTTAAATATCATTTCTTAGGAAAGTATTTAATAAGACATGATCTTGAGTGTGTAACTATTGACTCAACACCCATCATGAACTTGCTTTCATTTGTGAGTTATCTTGGGACAATCTCTTTGAAATTCATGCATGACTAGTTGTCCTTAAAAAGAAATCCCATCTAGTCAACCCACATTAAAAATTCCTTAGGGTGTGGCCAGGGTAGGAACCGGATCGAAACTTTATCATGCTATCACTTAGGGACCATTAATGGAAGTCGTAAGTCTTGTTTAAGGACCTTCTCCCACTCAATATTTTAAAAACATGCAAGGTTTTTTATCCTAAATTTCAAGAATGATCATACAATAGTCCTAGTGGCATTCTTACCTAATCTAAATGACATGCTTCCAATATATGCATGGTATGCTATGTCAATTTTATAATGTCCACTCACAAGAATAATCAAAAACAAACAATTTTGATTCTTTACAGCTTTTCTTTTAAGGGAAAAACCGAAGAAGTGAATGTGAACCTTACACCATGTACAGTCCTAGGAAAGAGAAGTGAGTCAAATTTTTCCGCTTAAAAATCAATCATTTCTTAGCCAGAGCCAATCCTAGACATACATATTTTCCTTACCACACTTCTCACAGTTATCGAATAACCTAAAGAAATGAATAGAACAATAAAACACATGTATTTTCTCATTATCACACTTCTTATTTTTTTTTAATCGATCAACTGTGGATCATCTCATACATATATCACAATTATAACATTACATAATATAAATATTATAAACAATTATAAAATAGATATATAAGGAGATAGGTAATTAAAATAAAATTGTCAGCGAAGGTTTCTATGGTTCTATTTCTAGAAAATAAAATACATAATTATTCACCACAAGGCATTCCTTGGGTCTTCAACCGCCATCGCATATTTTCCTTACCATGGACTCCTTTTGAAAAAAATTACATTTAAGTCCTATGTTTGTTTCCGGTTCACAAGAATTCTATGAATTTTTTTTAAAAAAATAGTCCTACATGGATATGATAGTAAACAGTCTATTTCCTAAGAAACACTTAATAAAAATTGTACCTTTTCCGATTCGTCTAGGATGAACGCTTTGACCAAGTAGTCTTCTCCACTATCCTCAAGGTCACGTTTGCCGAGTGTGGGTTCGATTCGAATTAGAAAATTTTTCACAAATATTACCAGTGGGAAAATTTCGTAATTTCTCTAAACATTTTGGGTCAAGTTGTAAATCAAAAAAATATCTCTAGAGATTTTCTGATAATCTCTTCAGATAATTTTCTCTCTACAACTTTCTCTTGAATTCAAGTGTGTGAAAAATAAAGACCCAAGGCTCTCTTTATATAAGGAGAGTTTAGAGAGTTCAACTATGATTAAACTTAATCACTTTAATATTAAATTTAATCTAATATTTATCTTGATATTAGATTAAATTTAATATTAAATCTTATTAAAATAATAGAATGTTTATCTATAAGATAAACATTAAATTAAATTTAGTATTAAGGTAATCATTTTAATATTAAATTAATAAAATAATATTAATATAAGTATTAAATTAAATATAATATAATATTAAAGTATTAAAATAATATTATTTTTGAAATAGTTAATCTGAAAAGTTCAATTACCCATTGGATCAATTGTCTGACTTGAAAATTAATTTATAAAAATATCATACTAATTTTAATTAATTTGATTAATTTAATTTTAATTGATTAAAATTAATTTTTCAAAAATCACATAGATTTTTCAAATTAATTTTTCAAGAAAATTCTTTAATCAAATTCTCTAATTGAAAAATTTTCACGACCACCTAATTTAATTCCACATCGAATAAATCGACTCAATTAAATTATTTCCAGTCAAACTTTTCTTGAGCTTGGGAAGGGACTAATCGAGCTTTTGTTGAGCTAGCGAAAGGACCAATCGGACATATACAATTAGGCTATAGTAATTGCAATTATGTCCAGAAGCATCGTTTTGATAATTCGCAATTACTTAATCATGAAGTCAATCCACAAAAAGTACCATGATTGAAAACTCCTTATTGTATACTGTTTACGAAAGCAATTCATCCAACTGCTTTGTCCAATGACCTCGTCATGTGTGTCACCCTCATATGATATCCTTGATTCCTTTGAATTAAATCCATTCACTCAATACAATCATATTTTATCTTATTGTCAACATTATGTATCTTAATGATTAATATGACCACTGTCAATAAATGACTATAATAAATTTCTCGTTCAAGAACAAACAACCCGTGGCCAAGTTCCATATTTATCAATCCACACAATGTCAATGAGAGGATATCATTGACTCTTTAATTAAGCTATGAATTCCACTGTTACTAGTAAAACCATGCCATACACAAGTCATGTACCCAACATACCGGGTATGGGCTCGATCATCTTTAGAGCATAAGCCTCCACTTATATCAAAGCACATGAGTTGTATACTCATGGTCAGTAACTAACTCTGCATTTAAGTAAATCACACCATAAACATCACAAGTGAATTAATTCACAAACGGATTTATAATTAATTCATCTTGGGTTCAGTCTAATGTATCATTCTACCAATGAATACATCTATGTCTCTACCTATGAAGTCAACTACTCCGATAGCCAAGACTAGCCATCTCCCTAATTAGAATTGTAGACGACATAATAATCCTTCTCAATATTTGAATCAAACGCTCACTTTGATTCTTTTACGAGACTACGGACTCATTTAGATTATCTACTGAAGTAAGTTATCTTTCTCGCAATGTAAACGTTCTTACAATGCCACTTATCTTCAATTTGAATTTAGACAAACAATGAACTTATATTTGCTTGTCACAATTTTTCTTTGCATGCAAAATATGAAAGACAAAAAATACAAAAGACATAATAGTGAAATGTGAAATTAACTTTATTTATTTATTCATCGTTTAAATAAATAGAAAACAATTACATGTTTACTACAATATAGGCACATTTCCCAACATGTTCGACATTGCACCACATTTTCAAGTTCTTGTTTTCATTGAGGTACAATTCATTAACAACAACCCTCATTTTTTAATTTTTTCCTGCATTTTCTCAGTGACCAAACAAAATATTACTTACAAATAACCAAATCGGTACAAAATGAGAGGAAAAGGGATATTTCTTACTTGAGTTGGGTTCGGGTTCTCAATCCTGCTGCAATTGTGGAAGCAGGCAACAAGAATTAGGGTCGAGGAAATTTAGGGGAGGGTCGAGTGAGGAAATCATGTAGGCGTCGATGAAAGAGAAGACGGGAGCCAGAGTGGAAATGGTTGTCGACGGGAAGTGATGCTAGACAAGTGAAGGTGGTGAGTGGAAGGCACTTAGGGATTTTTTGTTTTGGAATTGATTTGGGAATAAGTGGTAGGGGACGAGAGGTAAATGGTAAACCAAAAAATTAAAAATAATTAGTATAGAATTCGGGTTGAGGCCAGGCAAAAGAACCTTACTCGAGCCCCGACTTGTTTAGAAAGCAAGCCTCGTTCTTGTTTAGAAAGCAAGCCACCATGATCAGGTCTATGTATATATGTTTGTTACAAGAATGACATGAATTAAAATATATGAAATTGGAAATGGCAAATGAAATGAGGTCAAATATATATGAAATTGTTGAGAATTGGTAAACTTATGTACTTATGATATTGAAAATGAAAATGCTTTTGTATGAGTACATGGTAATGGTTTGTTAATTGAAAGTTGAATGGAATGCATGTATTTATTTAAGTTTCTTTTATATTTTCTTGATTCATAGATTTACCACTGAGTGTATTTGCTCAGCGTATGGTTTGTTTTCTCCATGCGTAGGTATAGTTGATTTCCAATAGCATAGTAGTAGATCCAGCATCCCGAAGACAATCCTCAACTTAGCAAAGTTTGCATAGTTTCATTTTGAATTAAGTATGGCATGTACTTAAATCAATTCGGTTTTCAATTAAGCTAATGATTTTGTTGTGTTGAAGCTTGAATAGATGGTTCCATAATTGTAAAAGACGTAGATGTATAAAATGAATTGGATTTGCATATTTGATTATATGTTGAAGTTGGTTGTTTGGGAATCTTGTATATAAATGCTTGTATATCATATGGAGTAATCTAAGTTACGTAGCATAGTTATTTATATAAGGTTATGTTGCATTTGTTGGATTGGAAGTGTATAGAAATTGATTTGGTAACTTGCAAGTTAAGGTTTAATGAGAAAAATTTAGAAATAGCATGTGATATCACGACGTCGAACATATGTCATTGTGATGAGAACTGGACTCCAAGCCACAGCGTGATGAGGAACCCCTTTGCCGTGACTAGGCCAAATCAGTATATCACGTCGCGACGAGTAACCCTCGAAGTTGCGACGCCAACCCTGTTATTTGAATTTTTATAATTCAGTCCTAATGCGATCTCGAGTTAGCTTTAGAGCTTTCATAAGCCCGTATAAGACATGAGAATGATTAATTATCATATTATCTGCTAATAATACTCGTTTTGCATGCCTAATGATATGAAATCATATTTAAATTAATTGTAATTGCTCTGTCAACGAATGCAACACTTTGTAGCTCGGACCTGACAGTTGAGTTAGGTATAGAGAGTTACAACAATCTTCTTTACAAAACAAATTTCTTTAAACAAAAAAATTTGATCACATTGAAAGTCTTTAAAAATATCTTTGTATGACTTTATTTTCTACTTGTTTCGATTACATTAGAATATTGCTAAAAATCTTCAAAAATTTTATTTTAAAAAGTCCAACAATTTTTGTAAAAATATGACAAGTTACATTGGTATGCCAAATACAAACTAAATTGCAACTAGAGTGGCATATATTCCATGTAGTTGGCATAATTGCTACGTATTTAAACTTTTAGTTATTATTTTTTACGGTTACTCAGACTTTAAAACCTTCCCTCCTATTTTAAAATGTACTCAATATTCGTAATAACCCACCCAATTTTTTTCTTTTAAAATATTTAAAATTTAAACATATAGTTACGTAATCAATACTACCTATAAAAGGACTGAAATATTTTCTATGAATCAAGTGCTAATAATTTAATCATGAAGTACTGAAAAATAAAAATATTATAAGTAAACAATTGACCTGCCTAGTTTCTAAATCATGGTTTAAATCAATATTTTTAAAATTAAATTGATGATAGAAACTATCAGATCATTAATTTTCAATTTAATAAGTTCAATCATCGCTTTGACCGATTTATTGTTTAATAATATAAATAATAATAATTATTAAAAAACACTAAAAAAAAACCTGAAATGAAATTTGGGCCAGACAAAAGTTTTATTTAAATCAGCCCATCTACTTTAGGCCCATAAGCCATAACCCAAATAAAGTAAGAAGACCCAAAAAATTCTTATCATTAACTCTTCAATTTCTCATTTGTCCTCTGCCGCCAAAGCCATCTTCCTTTCTTATTTTCAGCAGGGATGGCAGTGGAAGAAGCAGCTGAACATTGAAGCAGATCTGGAGGCTGACAGCCGGATGCCGGAGGGATATTGGGGACTGGAGAGTGAAGAGAAGCTGACTGAGTTAGAGAGGTCGGATGGACGAGTGACAAGAGTGGTGGCTGCTTCGGTGGGAAGTGGGTCTTGGGGTTTTTTTTTCCGGCTTGCCAAGATTGAAGAAGCTCAAATTTTGAAAAAAGAGTCTGATCGACCTTTTTTCTTTTTTCAGTTAAATTTAGAGGTATTAATGAATCCGATCAAACTAAGTTCGAGCCGAGTATATTCACATACTTTATATTTGTCTGATCCAAAATTTAAGCTTAAAATTATACTTAAATCCGTCCATCTTTATAAAAAAAATAATTCAAACTAATTTTAGATTCCGTCCATATTAATTTTTAAATTTTTAAAAAAATATTTATAATATTTTGTTTTATTATTTAATAATTTTTTATTTATTAAAATTTTTATATACTAATCTTAATATTATTTTAATGTTTATATTAAACTAATATTATATATTTAGTGTAAATCTATTTTTTTTATATATTTTAAATTACATAATATATAAATATAATATAATATAAAGTATTCTAACTTAAAACGGGTCGAATCGAGATCGGATTTTAAATGTTTAAGCTTGAGTCCGACTCATATTTTAAACGAGTCAAATTTTTCGCTCAAATCTAATTTTTGGACTTAATATTTTTGTCTAAATCCATTTTTAAACGAGCCTTCGAGTTTGAACAAGTAACTTAACTCATAACAGCTCTAATTTAATTGTACTTTTTATTGATTCTCGATTCATACTATATTTTGTTAGTATTCAAACCAATTACCGATCAATTTCGAATCCAAATGATCCGCTCTAATTTAATCATCATTAATTCAAACTCTATTATCTAAGGAAATGATCATTAAATAAATAAACAATTAATATATAAGCATTCATCCTCTAAAAAATTAGGCTTAATGGTAAAAAAAAAAAACCATAGTAAAAAATAAATTAAGTTCTTAAAAAATTTATCTTATCAAACCCTTAATCATTAAAAAGATTTTATCTTATTGAACTCTCAATCATTAAAAAAAATCAATTAAATTTTTATGTTAATGAAAACTGTTAGTTGAGCGGTTTGATCATTAAGGATTTTTGCATGACAAATGCTATTGATGTGAAAGTTTTTAAAAAAAAATACTTTTTAAAAATTTTAATACATTATTTTTAAATTTAATAATATATATAGAATGAATTTAAACAAATAATTATTTAGATTATACCGAAATTCATTTTAATTGAATTTAAAATTATAAAAATATTAAAAGTTATAAAAATTCTGGACCAATGATTTCGTAATTTTTTTATAAAAGTTTTGTTTTTTGAAAAATCAAAGTACTTTGAATAATAGGTTTTTAGAGGCTGAGTGTTATGATTCTGGTTTGAAAGCATGAAAAAAAAAAAAATTGTTCCTCACTTTAAAATTCATAAATGAAGCAGTGGTGGTGAATAGACGGCACATTTAATTATAATTATTGTAAAAATAATAATAATAATGAAATTTGATATTATAATAATATAAAAAATAAATTAAAAGTATCATGCCATACTCAATCGTCCATTCAAATTCATTTTTTAAATTCTGAAACAACGTAAATATAATGTTCTCATTTCAAAAAGATAAACAAGCCATTGGTACTGATTATAGAAATTAATTGCGTGTTTTGTTCTTCTTTTTCGGTTGTATATCACTGGATGGTGTTTGACTTTTTTTGTGGTGGGTTTAAAAAATAAATGTGCTTTCACATTTTTTAAAAAAGAAATATGTATAACCTTTGAACACTATTTTCACATGTTAATCATACCTTCATTATATGTTTGAAATTTTATTTTTAGGCTATATAAAAAAATTAAAACTGTTTAGAAAATAAATATATAAATAAATTTCAATTTTATTCATAGTACGTGTGAATTTTTTTCTTTTTTAAAGCCCGAATATATCATATTATTTGAACTAAGCTACGCATGTATGAAAATAGTTTATACATATTTTTAATTGGATATATTCACATTATTTTAAAAAAATTACATGAATTTATATTTTTTATATATTTTTTCTAAAATATTTTTAATTTTATTTATCGTAAAAGTTACTAGTAGAATTAAAACATTTACACACATAGTTGTAAAGCTTCAACTAGTCTAGCTACCCTAGCACGTTTTTGTAGCCGTTCTCTGGTGGATTTTTTTTAGGTTTTTGTGTAGGGTCTTCTTTTTCTATTTTTTGGGTTTTTCTTGTGACGATTTGTGTCGTTAGGGCTTCCTCTAGTTTAAACATATTGGTGGCGGAGTAGTTTTTTTAGGCTCGCTCGTTTCTGCATGGAGCGAGATTTGGAGAATTTATCCCTTGACAAAGAAGATGAGGAGGTAGTTGTGGCCCAAAATGTTTCTACGGTGGCACCTAATCCTTCGAATGGTGGCTTGTGGGTTGTTTCTTAACAGCCAGCATTATCCACTTCCCGGTGATGAGGAGCACGATGGCTAATTTGTGGCATCCTATCAAGGGTGTCCAGATTTCGGATCTGGGAGAGAGAAGGTTCTTTTTTTATTTTCTTTCATGGGATGGATATGGAGAGTCCTGAAAGGGATTCCTTGGACCTTTAACAATCAGTTGATACTGCTGCTTCACTTAAAGATAAGGGAAGATCCACTCAAAGTTCCCTTAACACATACCAATTTCTGGATCCAGATCCATGGAATTCCTACGGGTTTTTTCACAGAGATGTTAGCAAGACAGATTAGGGATTTCATAAAGCTTCTCAAATTTGACGAGTCTAATTTAGGGAAAGGATTGTGTGCGTACCTTCGAGTTAGGGTACGGGTGGATGTTCGTCGGCCTCTAAAAAGAAAGAAAAAGATGATGTTTTTGAAGGGTTTAATTTCTTATGTCACTTTCAAATATGAAAAATTGACGATGTTCTATTTTTTTTGTGGTCGGTTAGGGCATAATGATTCCTTCTGTGAAGCAAAAATGGCACTGGGTTATGAATTTGCTTAGATGGGCTGGGATTTATCCATTCAGGCTCAATCTAGATGGGGTATTGCCATGAATAGTATTTGGTTACGAGAAAGGGGTAGGGGTGATGTTAGGCTGAATACGAGAGCTAGGGTTTTGTGGGGAAACATTGATCCTATGATTAGGGTTAATCTAGAAGGTGGATCATCTAGCAAAGGTGGTGAGTTGACTCCTTGCGAGAAAACAGCCATGGATCACGATCTTGATGATTAATTGTTGGTTGGGGGTTAGGAAGAAACGACCTAGGAGAACGGATGAGAATTTTTCAAGAGAAAGGAAAAGCAATTTGGTGATTAAGAATGCTTCCAGTTTTAATTCTATTATATCGACGGCTGCTAAAGGGCAAGCCGATTGGTCACAATGAAACTCATCAGTTGGAACGTTCGTGGATGGGGGAGTCTACGGACGATTCGGAGGCTTCGTAATTTTTTGAAGTTTCATAGTCCCCACGTGGTCTTCCTCATGAAGACCAAACTTTGCTCGATTCAAATGGGACGTTTTAGGAGAAGATACGGGTTTTATTCAGGCATTGAGGTCCTAACAGATAAGACAAGGGGAGGTTTATGTCTCACATGGAAGGATATTGTTAAGATCAGTTTGCAAAGTTTTTTTCAAAGTCACATAGATGTTGGTGTAAGGGAAGAGGATTCGAGTATACAATAGAGATTAATCGAATTTTATGGCTCGCCATATGTGGTTAATAAAGATGACACATGGAGGCTCTTACGTAGTTTGAGGAGTGCCCCCAGCTTCCCTGTGGCTTGTCTGTGGGACTTTAACGAGATTTTTTATGCTTCGAAAAAAGGGGAGGAGTTCTCATAGAAGAAAGAAGAATAGAAGTGTTTCGGGAGATACTCAGGGATTGTCAATTGGTTGATGTTGGCTACACTAGGTCTTGGTTTACTTGGGAAAGGGGAAATCTTCTAAGAACAAATATTAGAGGAAGATTGGACAGAGGGGCTGCTAATTCCGAATAGATGGAGTGCTTCCCGTTTGTAGGTATTCAACATCTCCCTCACTCTTTTTCGGACCATTATCCACTTCTGATCCGTAATGAGGAGTGTAGGGAGGGTCCTAAAAGTTTCAAGTTTCGGTTTGAGGCTTGGTGGGTTTTGGAAGAATCTTTCTTTGGAGAAGTGGACTGTCTATGGAAGAGGAACCCTATATTTGTCTTGGAAAAATTAGAGATTCTAAAGAAAGGGTTGATAGGTTAGGTTGGCAATTTACGGCGTATGATGAAAGGTGTTAAAGAAAGGCTGATGGCGAGTTTGAATGGTCTGTAATTACGGGATAAGGATGATGAAAATCTGGCTGATTTAATTAAGACAAAGATCTTACTAATTTGGGATATTTAAAAGAAGGAGGCTTATTGGGAGCAAAGAGCTCGTGCAAACTAGTCAAAAGCTGGTGATAGAAACATGAGCTTTTTTCATAAGTTTGCTAGTCAGCAAAAATGTTCAAGCAGTATTCGATTTTGCAGCAGGAAGATGGTACTCCAACGGCAGACGAGCATCAAATGGGTGTGGGGACTTTTCCCACATTTTATCGGGGGTTGAAAGGATCATCTCTAATGATGATAATTCAAAACTCCTGGAGGCTTTCATGGAGAGGGAAGTATGGTCAACATTGAAAGAGATGGAGCCAACTAGGGCCTCTGGCGACGACAAGTTTTCGGCGTTATTTTACCAGCAATGTTGGCACATTATTGGCAGGAATGTGTCAAGCTTCTACCTGATACTAGATGAAGGTACCAGTTTGGATTTGTTTAATGTGACTAATATAGTTTTAATCCTTAAGGTTACTCACCCTTCGACCTTAAGAAATTTTAGGCCCATTAGCCTTTGCAATGTGTTGTATAAGGTGATTACGAAGATGCAAGGTAGTCTTAGATAAATGTATTAATGCAGCACAAAGTGCGTTTATCCCCGGAAGACTTAGTACAGACAATATTTTGTTTGCCTATGAGATCTTGCACTCTTTTCGACAAAAAAGAGTGGGGAGAAAGGGTTTTATGGCTGTTAAGCTTGATATGAGCATGGCCTATGATAGGGTGGAGTGGAAATTTTTGACTGATATGATGCTTAAAAAGGGGTTTGACGGGCATTGGATTGCTAAAGTAATGAATTGTGTTTCTTCTGTCTCATATTCTGTAATACTTAATGGGAATGCGAAGGGTGGTCAGCGGTTTTGGCCTACCAGAGGGATTCGACAAGGAGACCCCTTAAGTCCACTCTTATTCTTACTATGTAGTGAGGGCCTGTCAACACTAATGAATATGGGACTGAGAAATGGATCTATTCAAGAGGCAAGGCAAGTTATCGAGTGCCTTAAATCTCCCATTTACTATTTACGGATGATTGCATCCTTTTTGGAGAAGCCAGTGGTAGAGGGGCAGATACGATTAAAGCATTACTAAGGGAATACTAGAGGTGCTCAGGACAGTGTGTTAATTATGAGGAATCTTTCATCTTTTTTAGCTCCAATACTATTGAGGAGAAAAAATGGTGCGTTGCTGGGATTCTAGGGGTTAGGAGATCGAATAATCTAGAGAAATACCTCAGGTTACCTAATGTGATAGGTAGGAGGAAAAAACTTTCTTTTCAAAATATTAAGGATCGCTTCAAAAAACGTATTGAAGGTTGGGGCGTTCATTTTTTATCTCAAGGTGGTAAAGAAGTTTTTATTAAGGCCGTGTTGCAAGCTATTCCTACTAATGCTATGTCATGTTTTATTACCCAAAACTTTATGTAATGATCTTAAAAATATAATTGCCAGATTTTGGTGGCAAAAAAGATATTCATTGGTGTGCTTGGTAGCACATATGCATGACCAAAGAGTTAGGTGGGATGGGGTTTCACAGTCTTGGAAAATTTAATGTCACTGTAGATACCTTTGGCATGAGAGGCTCACATTGACTACCAAATTTGGCGAGGTGAACCGTCTGGTATGTTCTCTATTCGTTCAGCCTATAAACTATTACAAAATGATCCTAGTGCAAATATATTACTTCCCCATCTACAAGCTTTTTATAAAAAAATTATGGAACCTAGCCATTCCACCTAGAGTTAAAACCATTGTCTGGAGAATCTCCTGGAACTATTTCTCACACCTAGTTAATCTGCAGGCTAAGCAAATTGTGAACGATGCTGCTTGTCCGAGTTGCCACGGGGCCGATGAAAACTCAAAGCACATCTTCCAGTTATGTCCCAAATCTGTAGAAACATGGAATATGCTTAATCTTGTTTGAATTCTAGCCAAGATAGACTTAGAGATTAGGGATTGGGTTACCTAGGTCTTCCAAATTAGATCTCTCGAACACTGCCGTACGTTCTTCTATGGACTATAGGCCATCTGTCTGGGTGAAACCAACTTGTATACGAAATAAAGTTAAGTACAAGTTTAGAGATTGCATAACGAGTTTTCAGATTCATGAAGGAATTAGATGGGTTAGAGGAAAGAAAACATACCAAACCCGAAAATAAGAAATGTTGGGAGTCACCTTCTCCACCGTTCGTGAAGATAAATTTCAATGAAGCATTTTGTTCTAAATGTAATCGATCTGGATCTATGGTTGTGGCCTGAAGCGAAGAGGGCAAGATCCTAGTTTCCGCAGTAGTACTTCATTCCGATGTTGGATCTCCTTTCGCCGCGGAAGCATACGCGTGTTCTGTAGCAGTTTACCTTGGGGTCTCCTTGGGATATGATTCGGTGATGATCGAAGGTGGATTCCATGACTATTATCAAGAAATGTCAAAGCGACTCACTAGATGCTTCAGAAATCAGGGCTATTATCAAAGATATAAAAGAAAACAAGAATCGATTCAGATTTGTTATCTTCCAACATGTCCTAGATCTGTAAATACACTTGCCCACAAACTAGCTACGGAGAGCATAAAGAAAGAGGAAGGGTGTTACCTGGTTGGAGGGATCCTTGAGTTTGTACGAAGGGTGGTAGAAAGGAGAAGACCAAGAGAGCCTGATTAAGGGTGCTGTTGGATATCTTCTAGGAGATGAATGGATAGTAAGAAATAATCATTTCTTCTTTTTTGGAAACTGCTATCTGAAACTTAAAGATGGCTAGGGTTTTGCCATGTGGCACAAAAGTCGATACCAGTCGAGGCCAGCTATTCTAAATAGGATTGGAGTGTTTTTTATTTTTCTTTTATTTCTCTTGTTTATTTTGTTGGTTTTCTTAGGCAACGGTCTTTGGTTTTTTTGGTTTTTCTTTGATAAGCCCACTTTTCCTTTGTATCGTACTATTTTTTTTCAATCCAGCCCAAGTAATTCTTTTTCAAAAAAGAACATTTACACACATATTATATTTTTAAAGTATAATATTTTTAAAAAAAATATTTTTAAACTTTATTAATTTAGAAAATTTTTCTTGAATGAATCTAGACATATGGTTGTCCAAATTCATTATAGACTTAACTTTTAATTGTTTTCATTAATTTTTAATTATTTTTAAATTTTCTTTAATTTTTTTATAAATGTTATAAATTTATTAAAAATTAAAAATATTTTCTAAAAAATATTTGTGAAAATATTTTTTTTGTTATGATTTTTTTTATTGACGTAGATAAAAAGCGTATATGTTACAATGCAATTTGAGAGTTTGACGACTTAATTAAGTGCTTTTTTCGCAAATGGGCTGAATTGATTTTTTCGCCATGGTTTAGGGGATTATAAACCCTTTTAGCCTAAAATATTCCTTGAAATAATTTAATGAGAAACACTTAAACAAGAGCATTGAATTTCAATAAGGGATATGTGTTGGGATCTAGTGCCTTTACTGGATATCTGTTCTTAATTTTCAGCTTATTCAATTTTCGATAGTCAATAGTCGATACAAAGTCATAATGTTTCATCTTTCTTTTTTATGAACAAAACTAGAGCACTCCAAGACGATATAATAGGGCATATAAAGCCTAGATCTAGAAGAACTTATAGTTGAACTTTTAGTTCTTTGGATTTCGTTGGTGCCATGCGATAAGGATCGATTGACATCAGAGTGGTACTAGGGAAAATTGCAATTCCAAACTCTACCTCACGGTGAAGAGGTAACCTTGGTAACTTTTCCAAGAATACATCTAGAAACGCGCATATTGTTCGATTGTCTAACTTGCATTCTTTTGAAGTTGATTATCACTTAGGCTAGATATGTTTCATAGCCTCGATTCAAAGGCTTGCTAGCTTGAACTGATGAAATAATACAAATTGAATCACTTGATCTCATGCCTTTTACCTCAATGGTCTCGCCTACAAGACTTTACATCAAGAACTTCTTTTTATGAGAATCCACAATCACGCTATGCTCGGTTAGCTAATCAATTCCCCAAATCACATAGAAATCGCCAAATGACATTATCAACAGGTCAATTTGGAATGGCTTATACTAAATCTCTAATGGACAACGCTTGCATACTTGGTTAACAATTACAAATTGGCGTAAGGGACTTGTTACGACTATCGCTACGTTCGACGACTTAGATTTCAAATGACCTAAATTCACAAAGCTAGAGTTAGCATATGAGGTGTGGAACAAGGGCCTATTAAAGTATGAACGAGTGTGAAACATTAAATAAATATACCTACAACAACACTGCTAACATCTCCTCATTTATGGTTCGGACTACATAGGCTTGAGCAAGAGCCCTAGTTTTAGACTAATGTGTTGTAGAACAACTTCTTTCCTCTGATTACCTGTCGCAACTAAACCACCAAGAGGAGTACCTCGACCTCGAAGTGCAAGAGTAAATCTCTAAGTTAGTGCAAGTGCATCACTCGTATTTTTTGGGCAATCTTGAGCTAAATGCTTCAAGGATCCATATTGAAAACATGCTCCCGTCTTTTTCTAACAGTCACTCATATGTCTTCTTCCACTATGTTCAAAGTTAGGAAGGCTTGTTGTAACACCTAAAACCTAAAACCGTCGTTGGTTAAGGTCTTGGTGTCTTTCTATTCATTTATCATTGTCCATCTTTTAATATCATGTCATAAATCATCAATTAATTATAATCATAACTCAACAAGCACAAAAAGGTCATTTTCATGATTTTTTTTGGAGACTTCTATCGGTACCTATTGGACAAGTATCGGTAGTTGTCAAGTCAAAAAATAGTTCAGAAACGGTGCAGAGTTCTACCGATACTCAAGATGGTTCTACCGGTACTTACGACACAACTACTGAAACAAATCATGCTTCTACCGATACTAAAAACTCCAGAGAGTTAAGAAGTTCTATCCTACAACTTCTACCGATACAAGTTCGCAGACTACTGATACTTCTATAAGTAGAACTACCGATACTTATCTTGCATCTACCGAAACAACACAAGTCAGTAACCTTCATCTCACTTCCTCTGTACTTCTAACGATACAAGCAAGAATACTACCAAAACAAGTATGCAGATGTCAAATATATACATAAATTTACAAGTTTTCACTCTAGTCCACATCATTTACCAATTTCTCAAAATCATACCTACATAAACATTTCATATTGGTATTTAATGCTTCACATAACAACAAAGAATATCTATCAAATATTCATCAAAATGTTACCATGCTATTTAACCATTACACAAAAACAACTTAAGTAACAGGATCCTAATACATCACATTACCTAAAGTCTATATTTCACATTGAACAAGCAAACAATATTTCATTAAGATCATATCAAGGAATCCAACAATCACAAATAAGTAATATAAAGGACAACACCATCCTAATACATGCCATATAACCAAGTGATTTTAAAGTTTATCGAACAAGCTCCTGAGATAGTGTGATTTCTTCGAGACGATCTGATCTTTAAGCAGTAAAATAGAATCTACAAAACAACAACAATTTCACAGGTAAGCTTTTCATAGCTTAGCAAGTTCATAGAGTTAAATAGGTTTACCAAACTTCAAAGTTATACAATCGAAAATTTAACCAAGAGGAGTAAGCTGTACTCATCCGAGGTTGGTTTCGATTCGCATTTGGTAACTCACGATGACACAGAGTCATCGGACCTTTAATCCGTAATAGGATTCATTTCTTGTTTAATACTCATGATGACACATAGTCATCGGACCTCATAATCCGTAAAGGATCCATATACTCTCGATGACACATACTTATCGGACCTCATAATCCGTAAAGGATTCATATACTCATGATGACACATAGTCATCAGACCTCATAATCCGTAAAGGATTCATATACTCACGATGCAACATAGTCATTGGACCTTATAATCCGTAAAGGATTCATATACTCACGATGACACATAGTCATCGGACCTCAAAATCCATTCATCATTCCATATTTACAGCAATTGTATACAAGTACAAAATATGTATTTCAAATTGGAATTTAACAATACGAATTTACCGGATTGATTTGTAGTATCGGCTCAAGTACATGGACTATTCGTCAGTAAGTCATTCAAGACTAGCTCCCAATTCTATATAGCCCCTAATGACGTGTCCTTCATGTCCCAATTATTTACGAGGTTCATATGTGTCATATACTATGTTCATTGCAATTAACTTTCATCATGTTATACCTTTTCGAGCAAACATCTATATAATCCTTATTTACCAAACATAATATCGAATTAACTAACAATGTCATTTAGTTCGATTTACTATTTGTCATATATCAATAAAATTAATTCATTCGTAACATGAATAATAACTAACACAACACTTAATCATTTAAGTGTTTCATTGTCACCTGATTTCAACTATATTATTTTGTTACTTTCAATCAAGCTCATCAATACCATTTCATTTCAATTTAATTTCATTCCTCAATTGAATATTTACTAAGCAAACAAATTTAAATACAACATACTTAAATTATTTCAATAATTTACAAACAAAAATTAAATCAAATATTTGCTGTACGAACTTACCATACGAAATTGCAGTTAAAGTGAACTTCAGAGGCAAATTCATAATTTTTCCTTTTCCACGATCGGAATACAATCTTGATCTATTACAATAATTTCATTCCATTATTTAAATCAACATGAATTTTTAATCATTTGATGTAATTAAGCATTTTTGGTATTTTTACAAAATTACCCTTAACTTTTCACTTTTATTCAATTTAGTCCCTTAGTCCCTTAGCTCAAACTTGCAAATTAACCATTTTATTTTTAAATTTCAAGCTTGCCGAATGTTTATAAGCATTCCTACAGCCCAATTTTTGCAATATTTCACCTCAAGTCCATACAAATTTATTCCTTTAACATTTTAGTCCTTTAACATTAAAATCATAAAAAATCACTTTACAAAATAATCAAATCCAACAACCAAGCTTAATAAACTTTAATAAATTTTCAAGAAACAACACATTCATCAATGGAAAAATTTATAACCTTTAACAGATTCACAAATTAGTCTCCGGGTTAGTTAGATTAAGCTAATACGAACTCAAAAATATAAAAATTACTAAAAACGAGCAAGATTTACATACCAAACACATGAACTAAAGTTGGCCGAAGCTCCCTCCCACGGTGTTTAGGGTTTCAGTTCTATTTTGGAGAAGAAGAAGATGAAAAAAAACTTGTTTCTTTCTTAATTTGGTTTAAAAACCATTTATTTAGTAATTTACTATTTTACCCTTAATTAATTTACATGAAATTAGCCATTTAAAAAGCTAAAATCGTCCATATACACAGTAGGTGGTTTAATTACCATTTAAGTGCTTCAACTAAATCTCCAATTGACACCTAATACTTTTAATTCAATTTTTGCACCTTTTACGATTTAATCCTTTTCATTTAATTGGCTATCTAAACGATTAAATTTCATAACCAAATTTTAATACAATACTAATGACCTCGTAAATATTAATAATTAATATTTATGACCTAACATATTGAAGTCGTAACCTCTAAATCATCATTCTTGATCATATAAAAAATAGACTAATTAGTAAATCCTCATTTAATTAGGATTTAATAGCAATTTACAAAAATCTAAAGGATTCCACTTCATTTCTATTATTAAGCCATTTAAGGAGGGTCCAATTACACAATTGGTCCTTCAATTATTTTAATTTCCAACTAAATAAACTTTATTTCAATTTAACCTTAAACTACTTAGGACTAAAGGAACAAATATTCCAAAAGTTAGTGGAAGGTAATCATATCCTCCACCGCTTGGACTTTTTGACCATGGTGTAATTACCACTTTGGTCCCTTTTATTTTTAATCAATAGCAATTAACTTTTACCCCTTTTACAATTTACTCCTTTTTCCTTAATTAAGCAATTAATCATAAAAATTACTCAACCAAACTTCAATTCACATATAATAAGACTCTGTAAATACTTAATAAAAATATTTACAGCCGTTAATTTAAAAAACGAGGTCCCGATACCTCATTTTCTAAAACCACTTGACTTTTGAACCAAACCACTTACTAACTTTTAATTCAATAATTAAAATTCGTCAATTCAAAATTCCATATAAAATTATTATTGACTTATTTAATTTAAACACTCATTATAAAAATTTTCTCATCAGGTTTTGTGGTTCCCAAAACCACTGTTTCTAACACTACTGAAAAATGGACTGTTACACTTGTGTCACACACTGACCTTTTAATACTAGCTATACATACAGATGGTTGTTTAAACCGATGCCAAGGCTACGCTAAAGGGTGGTGGATTGGGCTGTTATGAATACAGAGAAAGATATGTGGAGAAGTTATGACCCATACAAAGAAAGTTGAAAGAGAAGTTATAGTCCATACTGAAAAAACTATATAAGTCTAAGCCATATTGAGAACTATGTGATGAAACTAAAGCCTTTGTATAAGGTCATCAAGTAACGTTTCGACTATGTACTAAGCCTGACAAGAGATTAGATGATGATTGTCATATTTTTGTTGTTTCAGAATGAATATGTAGATAAACTCTGTACAAGAAGATTATTCATAGTAAATATTCTGGAGGTATTTCAGATCGAAAAGTAGAAAATTTTAATAGTCATCGCTAGAATTGTTACACAGGAAAATTTTGTAAGAGTCTAAGTACAACAGTTCTTAGACGTAATACCTAATACTTGTATCTAGTCAATCGGGTAGGATGGATGGCGTTACACTGTATGAGTGCATGAATAGTAAAATGAAGCAGTAAGGCTTTGCATAAGGATTATCTGGGTTTGAGATGATGGTAAAGGTATTACAAATGAGTTTTAATAGTGTTCCTATATTTTATAACCAGTGGTTGTCACAGTTCTTGTTGGATGTTAGGTCTGGAGTTCAAACTGCTATTTGTAGTTGTTAGGTGAGTCTCTAAGTTGAATCTTGCATGTATATTGTTTATATGAGCTATTTCTATGGAAATGATCGAACTATGAAATTGAAACTAGAAAAGTATAGTATGATGGTTATGCTATTGTATGAATGCTTGTTGGGGTGTGTATTAGTTTTGGTGTATGTTAGTGAATTAAAGAATTGAGGATTAAATGATGTCAATGCATGAAGAATCTATTGAGTAAGTTTGTGTCAGTTCACCACGGTGGAGTTTAAAGGGGTTTATCGGGACTAAAAATACGATCTCTAATATGAACCTCTGAAGGAAAAGCCAATGGCTATGGCACCCTCTAAAAAGGAACTAATGGATGGTGATTACCTAATGGGTTCTCTACGTGTCCCAGGACGATGATGGGTAAACCTCACGCAATGTTAGATTAGGCAGATCCATATCATAAACACGTTAGGAAAGGAAATGCCTTTGTGGCAAACTGTATAAGGAATGCCTTCGTGGTGCACCCTTAAGAATTGCCTTGTGGCGAACTCTGAAGGAATAACCTTTATGGAAAATTCTAATCTGGAGGCTGAAAGCCGGATGTTGGAGGGATATTGGGGACTGGAGAGGGAAGAGAAGCTGAGAGAGTTAGAGAGGTCGGATGGACAAGTGACAAGAGTGGTGGCTACTTCAATGGGAGGTGGGTCTCGAGTTTTTTTTTTCTGGCTTGCCAAGACTAAAGAAGCTCAAATTGTTAAAAAAGAGTCTGATCGACTTTTTTTTTCGTTTTTTTTGTTAAATTTAGAGGTGTTAATGAGTCGGGTCGAGCTAAATTCGAGCCGAGTATATTAACATATGCCGAGTATATTGAAATACTTTATGTTGGTCTGGTCCAAAATTTGAGATTAAAATTTTACTTAAATCCGCTCATACTTATAAAAAAGTAATTCAAACTCATTTTAGGTTCCGTCCATATTAATTTTTAATTTTTTTAAAAATATTTAAAATATTTTATTTTATTATTTAATAATTTTTTATTTATTAAAATTTTTATATATTAATCTTAATATTATTTTAATGTTTACATTAAACTAATATTATATATTTAGTGTAAATTTATTTTTTAATGTATTTTAAATTACATAATATATAAAAATAATATAATATAAAGTATTATAACTTAAAACGGGTCGGATCGAGTTTGAACCTTGAATGTTTAAACTTGAGCCCGACTCATATTTTAAACGAGTCGAATATTTAGCCCAAATCCAGTTTTTGGACTTAATATTTTTGTCTAAATTTTCTCAAATTTCGAACGGGCCTTCGAGTTTGGACAAGTAACTCGACCCATGAACAGCTCTAATTCAATTGCACTTTTTATTGATTCTCGATTCATACTATATTTTGTTAGTATTCAGACTGATTACCTGATCAATTTTGGATCCAAATGATTGGGTCTAATTTAATCATCATTAATTCAAACTCTATTATCTAAGGAAATGATCACTAAATATTAGGCTTAATAGTAAAAAAAACCATAGTAAAAAATAAATTAAGTTCTTAAAAAAATTATCTTATCAAACCCTCAATCATTAAAAAAATTCTATCTTATTAAACTCTCAATCACTAAAAAAAATCAATTAGGTTCTTTTGTTAATGGAAACCGTTAATTGATCGGTTTGATCATTAAAAATTTTTGTATGACAAATACTATTGATGTGAAAATTTTTTAAAAGAAATATTTTTTAAAAATTTTAATACATTATTTTAAATTTAATAAAAAATATATATCTAGAATGAATCTAGACAAATAATTATATAAATTATATCAAAATTCATTTTAATTGAATTTAAAATTATAAAAATATTAAAAATTATAAAAATTTGGACCAATGTTTTCGTAATTTTTTTATAAAAGCTTTTTTTTTTTTGAAAAATCAAAGTACTTTGACTAATAGGTTTTTAGAGGCTGTGTTATGATTCAGGTTTGAAAGCATGAAAAAAACACAAATTGTTCCTCACTTTGAAATTTATAAATGAAGCAGTGGTGATGGATGGACGGTACATTTAATTATAATTATTGTAAAAATAGTAATAATAGTAAAATTTGATATTATAATAATATAAAAAAATTAAAAATATCATACCATACTCAATCGTCCATTCAAATTCATCTTTTAAATCCTGAAACAACGTAAATATAATGTTCTCATTTCAAAAAGATAAACAAGCCATTGGTACTGATTATAGAAATTAATTGCGTGTTTTGTTCTTCTTTTTCGATTGTATATCACTAGATGGTGTTTGACTTTTTTTGTGGTGGGTTTAAAAAATAAATGTGCTTTCACATTTTTTAAAAAAGAAATATGTATAACCTTTGAACACTATTTTCACATGTTAATCATACCTTCATTATATGTTTGAAATTTTATTTTTAGGCTATATAAAAAATTAAAAATGTTTAGAAAATAAATATATAAATAAATTTCAATTTTATTCGTAGTACGTGTGAATTTTTTTCTTTTTAAAGCTTGAATATATCATATGATTTGAATCAAGCTACGCATGTATGAAAATAGTTTATACATATTTTTAATTGGATATATTCACATTATTTTAAAAAAATTACATGAATTTATATTTTTTATATATTTTTTCTAAAATATTTTTAATTTTATTTATCGTAAAAGTTACTAGTAGAATTAAAACATTTACACACATAGTTGTAAAGCTTTAACTAGTCTTGCTACCCTAGCATGTTTCTGTCGCCGTTCTCTGGTGGATTTTTTTTAGGTTTTTGTGTAGGGGTTTTCTTGTTTTATTTTTTTGGGTTTTTCTTGTGACTAGTTAGGGCTTCCTCTAGTTTAAACATATTGGTGGCGGAGTAGTTTTTTTAGGGCTCGCTCGTTTCTGCGTGGAGCGAGATTTGGAGAATTTGTCCCTTGACGAAGAAGATGAAGAGGTAGTTGTGGCCCAAAAGGTTTCTACGATGACACCTGATCCTATCGAATGGTAGCTTGTGGGTTGTTTCTTAACAGCTAGCATAATCCACTTCCCGGTGATGAGGAGCACGATGGCTAATTTGTGGCATCTTGTCAAGGGTGTCCAGATTTCGGATTTGGGAGATAGAAGGTTCCTTTTTATTTTCTTTCATAGGATGGATATGGAGAGAGTCCTGAAAGGGATTCCTTAGACCTTTAACAATCAATTGCTACTGCTGCATCACCTAAAGATAAGGGAAGTTCCACTCAAAGTTCCCTTAACACATATCAATTTTTGGATCTAGATCCATGGAATTCTTATGGGTTTTTTCACCGTGATGTTAGCACGATAGATTGGGGATTTCATAGAGCAATTTCTCGAATTTGACGGGTCTAATTTAGGAAAAGGATTGTGTGTGTACCTCCAAGTTAGGGTACGAATGGATGTTCATCAGTCTCTAAAAAGAAAGAAAAAGATGATGTTTTCGGAGGGTTTAATTTCTTATGTCACTTTCAAATATGAAAGATTGACGATGTTTTATTTTTTCTATGGTTAGTTAGGGCACAATGATTCCTTCTGTGAAGCAAAAATGGCGCTGGGTTATGAAGTTGCTGAGATGGGCTGGTATTTATCCATTCAGGCACAATCTAGAAGGGGCATTACCATGAATAGTATTTGGTTACGAGAAGGGGGTGGAGGTGATGTTGGGCTGAATTCGAGAGTTAAGGTTTCGTGGGGGAACATTGATCCTATGATTAGGGTTAATCTAGAAGGTGGATCATCTTGTAAAGGTGGTGAGTTGACTCCTTACGAGAAAACAGCCATGGATCACGATCTTTAGGATGAATTGTTAGTTGGGGGATAGGAAGAAACGACCTAGGAGAATGGATAAGAATTTTTCAAGAGAAAAGGAAAGCAATTTGGTGATTAAGAATGTTTCTAGTTTTAATTCTATTATATCGATGGTTGCCAAAGGGCAAGCCGATCGGTCGCAATGAAACTCATCAGTTGAAACATCCGTGGATGGGGGAGTTTACGGACGATTCAGAAGCTTCGTAATTTTTTGGAGTCTCATAGTCCCCACGTGGTCTTCCTCATGGAGACCAAACTTTGCTCGATTCGAATGGAAAATTTTAGGAGAAGATGCGGGTTTTATTCAGGCATTGACATCCTAATAGATGGGACAAGGGGAGGTCTATGTCTCACATGGAAGGATGTTGTTAAGATTAGATTGCAAAGTTTTTCAAATAGTCACATAGATGTTGATGTAAGGGATGAGGATTCGGGTATACAATGGAGATTAATCGGGTTTTATGGGTTGCCGTATGTGGTTAATAAAGATGATACATGGAGGCTTTTACATAGTTTGAGTAGTGCCCCAGCTTCATCGTGGCTTGTCTGTAAGGGCTTTAACGAGATTCTTTATGCTTCAGAAACAAGGGGAGGAGTTCTCACAGAAGAAAGAAGAATTGAAGCGTTTCGAGAGATACTCAAGGATTGCCAATTGGTTGATGTTGGCTACACTAGGTCTTGGTTTACTTAGGAAAGGGGAAATCTTCCATGAATAAATATTAGAGAAAGATTGGACAGAGGGGCTGCTAATTTTGAATAGATGGAGTGCTTCCCGTTTGTAGGTATTTAACATCTCCCTCACTCTTTTTCAAGCCATTGTCCACTTCTGATCCGTAATGAGGAGTGTAGGGAGGGTCCTAAAAGTTTCAGGTTTCGGTTTGAGGCTTGGTGGGTTTTGGAAGAATCTTTCTTTGGAGAAGTGGACCGTCTATGGAAGAGGAACCCTACGCGTGTCTTGGAAAAATTGAAGATTTTAAAGAAAGGGTTGATAGGTTGGGCTGGTAATCTACGGCGTATGAAGAAATATGTTAAAGAAAGGCTGATGGCGAGTTTGGATGATCTGTAATTACTAGATAGGGATGATGAAAACCTGGCTGATTTAATTGAGACAAAGATCTTACTAAATTGAGAGATTGAAAGGAGGAGGCTTATTGAGAGCAAAGAGCTCGTGCAAACTGGTTAAAAGCTGGTGATAGAAGCACGAGCTTTTTTCATAAGTTTACTAGTCAGCGAAGATGTTCAAACATTATTCATTTTTTGCAGGAGGAAGATAGTACTCCTACGGCAGACGAGCATCAAATGGGTGTGGGGACTCTTCCCACATTTTATCGGGGGTTGGAAGGGTCATCTCTAATGATGATAATTCAAAACTTCTAGAGGCTTTCATGGAGAGGGAAGTATGGTCAACATTGAAAGATATAGAGCCAACTAGGGCCTTTGGAGACGACAGGCTTCTAACGTTATTTTACCAGCAATGTTGGCATAATATTGGTAGGAATGTGTCAAGCTTCTGCCTGATACTAAATGAAGGTACCAGTTTGGATTTGTTTAATGTGACTAATATAGTTTTAATCCCTAAGGTTATTCACCCTTCGACCTTAATTAATTCTAGGCCCATTAGCCTTTGTAGTGTGTTGTATAAGGTGATTACGAAGATGCAAGGTAGTCTTAGATAAATGTATTGATGCAACAAAAAGTACGTTTTTCCCCGGAAGACTTATTACAAACAATATTTTGCTTGCCTATGAGATCTTGCACTCTTTTCGACAAAAAAGAGTGGGGAGAAAGGGTTTTATGGCTGTTAAACTTGATATGAGCAACACCTATAATAGGGTGGAGTGGAAATTTCTGAATGATATGATGCTTAAAAAAGGGTTTGATGGGCATTGGATTGCTAAAGTAATGAATTGTGTTCCTTCTGTCTCATATTCTATCATACTTAATGGGAAGGGTGGTCAGCGGTTTCGACCTACCAGAGGTATCCGACAAGGAGACCACCTAAGTCCACTCTTATTATTACTAGGTCATCTTTGATGATGATAATTCAAAACTTTTAGAGGCTTTCATGGAGAGGGAAGTATGGTCAGTATTGAAAGATATGAGGCCAATTAGGGCCTCTGGCGATGACAAGTTTCCAGCGTTATTTTGCCAACAATGTTGGCACATTATTGGAAGGGATTTGTCAAGCTTCTACCTGATACTAAATGAAGGTACCAGTTTAGATTTGTTTAATGTGACTATTATAGTTTTAATCCCTAAGGTTACTCGCCCTTTGACCTTAAGTAATTTTAGGCCCATTATCCTTTGCAATGTGTTGTATAAGGTGATTGCGAAGACGCAAGGTAGTCTTAGATAAATGTATTGATGCAGCACAAAGTGCATTTATCCCCTAAAGACTTATTACAAACAATATTCTACTTGCCTATGAGATCTTGCACTCTTTTTGACAAAAAAGAGTGGGGAGAAAGGGTTTTATGGCTGTTAAGCTTGATATGAGCAAGGCCTATGATAGGGTGGAGTGGAAATTTTTGAATGATATGATGCTTAAAAAGGGGTTTGACAGGCGTTGGATTGCTAAAGTAATGAATTGTGTTTCTTCTGTCTCATATTCTGCCATACTTAATGGGAATGGGAAGGGTGGTCAGCGGTTTCGGCCTACCAAAGGGATCCGACAAGGAGACCCCCTAAGTCCACTCTTATTCTTACTATGTAGTGAGGGCCTGTCAACACTAATGAATATGGGATTGAGAAATGGATCTATTCGAGGGGAAAGGGCAACTTATCGATGGCCTTAAATCTCCCATTTACTATTTACGGATGATTTCATCCTTTTTGGAGAAGGCAGTGGTAGAGGGGCAGATATGATCATAGTAAAAACGGTGCGTTTCTGGGATTCTAGGGGTTAGGAGATTGAATAATCTAGAGAAATACCTTGGGTTACCTAATGTGGTAGGTAGGAGGAAAAAACTTTCTTTTCAAATCATTAAAGATCGCTTCAAAAAATGTATTGAAGTTCGGAGCATTCGTTTTTTATCTCAGGGTGGTAAAGAAGTTTTTATTAAAGCCATGTTACAGGCTATTCCTACTTATGCTATGTCATGTTTTTTATTACCCAAAACTTTATGTGATGATCTTAAAAATATAATTGCCAGATTTTGGTGGCAAAAATGTTCGGGAAAAAAGGTATTCATTGGTGTGCTTGGCAACACTTATGCGTGGCCAAAAAGTTAGGTGGGATGGGGTTTCGCAGTCTTGGAAAATTTAATGTCGCCATTTTAGCAAAATAAGGGTGGAATTTAATCCGTTATCCTAATTCTCTTCTAACGCAGGTGCTTAAAACTAAGTACTATCCATCCACAAATTTCCTAAATGCTAGTCTTGAGAACTTACCATCCTATACCTGGAAGAGCGTCTGGACAGCTCAATACCCTTCGACAAAGTCTGGGCTGGAGAATTGGATCAGGGCAAGCTGTTGCTATAAAAGAGGATTTATGGATTCCTAAACCAGTAAACAATAAATTAGAAGACAGTGTTAGCGTTGGGGAGTTGCGTCTTATGTCTGAACTAATTGAGATAGAACTAAGACAATGGAAAACTGACCTTATTCACAGGATTTTCCCCCGATCATAGCATCAGTAATACGGCAGATACCTTTGGCACGAGAGGCTCACATTGACTACCAAATTTGGTGGGGTAAACCGTCTGGTATGTTCTCTATTCATTCAGCCTATAAACTATTACAAAATGATCCTAGTGCAAATATTATGCTTCCCCATCTACAAGCTTTTTATAAAAAATTATGGAACCTAGCCATTCCACCTAAAGTTAAAACCACTGTCTGGAGAATCTCCTGGAACTATTTCTTACACCTAGTTAATCTGCAGGCTAAGTAGATTATGAACGATGCTACTTGTCCGAGTTGCCATGGGGCCGATGAAAACTCAAAGCACATCTTCTAGTTATGTCCCAAATTTGTAGAAACATGGAATATGCTTAATCTTGGTTGGATTCTAGCCAAGATAGACTTAGAGATTAGAGGCTGGGTTACCTGGGTCTTCCAAATCGGATCTCTCGAACACTACCGTACATTCTTTTATGGACTCTAGGCCATCTGTCTGGGTGAAACCAACTCGTATACGAAAGAAAGTTAAGTACAGGTTTAGAGATTGCAGAACGAGTTTTCAGATTCATGAAAGAATTAGATGGGTTAGAGGAAAGAAAACGTACCAAACCCGAAAATACGGAATGCTGGGAGTCACCTTCTCTACCATTCGTCAAGATAAATTTCGATGAAGCATTTTGTTCTTAACGTAATCGGTCTAGATCTAGGGTTGTGGCTCGAAACGAAGAGGGCAAGATCCTGGTTTTCGTAGTAGTACTTCATTTCGATGTTGGATCTCCTTTCGCAGCGGAAGCATACGCGTGTTCTGTAGCAGTTAACCTCGAGGTCAACTTGGAATATGATTCGGTGATGATCGAAGGTGGATTCCTTGAATGTTATCAAGAAATGTCAAAGTGACTCACTAGATGCTTTAGAAATCGGGGCTATTATCAAAGATATAAAAGAAAACAAGAATCTATTCAGATCTATTATCTTCCAACATGTCCCTAGATTTGTAAATACACTTGCCCACAAACTAGCTACGGAGAGCATAAAGAAAGGGGAATGGTGTTACCTGGTTGGAGGGATCCTTGAGTTTGTACGAAGGGAGGTAGAAAGGAGAAGACCAAGAGAGCTTGATTAAGGGTGCTGTTGGATATCTTCTAGGAGATGAATGGATAGTAGGAAAGAATCATTTCTTCTTTTTTGGAAACTGCTATCTAATCTTAAAGTTGGCTAGGGTTTTGTCATCTGGCGCAAAAGTCGATACCAATGGAGGCCAGCTATTCTGAGTAGGACTGGAGTGTTTTTTTATTTTTCTTTTATTTCTCTTGTTTATGTTGTTGGTTTTCTTAGGCAACGATCTTTGGTTTTTTTGGTTTTTCTTTTTTAAGCCCACTTTTCCTTTGTATCGTACTATTTTTTTTAATCCAGTCCAAGTAATTCTGTTTTTTAAAAAAACATTTACACACATATTATATTTTTAAAGTCGAATATTTTTTAAATATTTTTAAACTTTTTTTAATTTTGAAAATTTTTCTTGAATGAATCTAGACATATGGTTGTCCAAATTCATCTTGGTATGTCGAAATTCATTATAGACTTAACTTTTAAATGTTTTCATTAATTTTTAATTTTCTTTAATTTTTTTATATATTTTACAAATTTATAAAAAATTAAAAATCTTTTCTAAAAAAAATTTTTGAAAATATTTTTTGTTATGATTTTTTATTAACGTAGATAAAATGCGCATATGTTACAATGCAATTTAAGAGTTTGATGGCTTAATTAAGTGCTTTTTTCGCAAATGGGCTTAATTGCTTTTTTCGCAAATGGACTTAAACAAGAGCATTGGATTTCAATAAGGGATATGTGTTGGGATCTAGTGCCTTTAGTGGATATCTATTCTTAATTGTCAGCTTATTCAATTTTCAATAGTTGATAGTCGATACAAAGTCATAATGTTTCATTTTTCTTTTTTATGAACAAAACTAGAGCACCCCAAGGCGATATAATAGGGCATATAAAGCCTAGATCTAGAAGATCTTATAGTTGAACTTTTAGTTCTTTGGGTTTCGTTGGTGCCATGTGATAAGGATCGAATGACATCAGAGTGGTACTAGGGAAAATTGCAATTCCAAACTCTACCTCACGGCCAAGAGGTAATCTTGGTAACTTTTCCAAGAATACATCCAGAAACGCTCATATTTTTTGAATCTTGTCTAACTTGCATTCTTTTGAAGTTGAATTTATCACTTAGGCTAGATATGTTTCATAGCCTCGATTCAAAGGATTTCTAGCTTGAACTGATGAAATAATACAAATTGAATCACTCAATCTCATGCCTTTTACCTCAATGGTCTGGCCTACAAGACTTTACATCAAGAACTTCTTTTTATGAGAATCCAAAATCATGCTATGCTCGGTTAGCTAATCTATTCCCAAAATCACATCAAAATCGCCTAATAATATTATCAACAGGTCAATTGGGAATGGCTTATACTAAATCTCTAATGGACAACACTTGCGTACTTGGTTAACAATCACAAATTGGCCTAAGGGACTTGTTACGACTATCGCTACGTTCGATGACTTAGATTTCAAATGACCTAAATTCACAAAGCTAGAGTTAATGTATGAGGTTTGGAAAAAGGGTTTATTAAAGTATGAACGAGTGTGAAACATAAAATAACTATACCTGCAACAACACTGCTAACATCTCCTCATTTATGGTTCGGACTACATAGGCTTGAGCAAGAGCCCTAGTTTTAGACTAATGTGTTGTAGAACAACTTCTTTCCTCTGATTACCCGTCGCAACTAAACCACCACGAGGCGTACCTCGACCTCGAAGTGCAAGAGTAGATCTCTAAGTTAGTGCAAGTGCATCACTCGTATTTTTTGGGCAATCTCGAGCTAAATGCTTCAAGGATCCATATTGAAAACATGCTCCCATCTTTTTCTAACATTCCTTTATATGTCTTCTTCCACTATGTTCAAAGTTAGGAAGGCCTGTGTCTCACGCTGGCCTTTTAATACTAGCTATAGATACAGATGGTTGTTTAAACCGATGCCAAGGCTATGCTAAGGGGTGGCGGATTAGGCTATTATGAATATAGAGAAAGATATGTGGAGAAGTTATAGTCCATACTGAAAAAACTATATAAGTCTAAGCCATACTGAGAACTATGTGGTGAAACTAAAGCCTTTGTATAAGGTCATCAAGTAACGTCTCAACTATGTATTGAGCGTGACAAAAGATTAGATGAAGATTGTCATATTTTTGTTGTTTCAGAATGAATATGTAAATAAACTCTGTACAAGAAGATTATTCCACAGTAAATATTCTAGAGGTATTTCAGATTGAAAAGTAGAAAATTTTAATAGTCATTACTAAAATTATTACACAGGAAAATTTTGTAAGAGTCTAAGTACAACAGTTCTTAGACATAACACCTAATACTTGAATCCAGTCAATCGGGTAGGATGGAGGACATTACACTGTGTGAGTGCATGAATAGTAAAATGAAGTAGTAAGGCTTTGCATAAAGGATTATCTGGGTTTGAGATGATGGTAAAGGTATTACAAATGAGTTTTAATAGTGTTCCTGTATTTTCTAACCAGTGGTTGTCGCAGTTCTTGTTGGATGTTAGGTTTGGAGTTCAAACTGCTATTTGTAGTTGTTAGGTGAGTTTCTAAGTTGAATATTACATGTATATTGTTTATACGAGCTATTTCTGTGGAAATTGATCGAACTATGAAACTGAAACTAGAAAAGTATAGTATGATGGTTATGCTATTGTATGAATTCCTATTGGGGTGTGTATTAGTTTGGGTGTATGTTAGTGAATTAAAAGCATTGAGGATTAAATGATGTCAATGCATGAAGAATCTATCGAGTAAGTTTATGTTTGTTCACCGCGGTGGAGTCTAAAGGGGTCTATCGGGACTAAAAATACGATCTCTAATATGAACCTCTAAAGGAAAAGCCCATGGCTATGGCACCTTCTGAATAGGAACTAAAGGATGGTGATTACCTAATGGGGTTCTCTACGTGTCCCAGGACGATGATGGACAAACCTCACGCAATGTTAGATTAGGCAGATCCATATCATAAACACATCAGGAAAGAAAATGCCTTTGTGGCAAACTCTATAAGGAATGCCTTCGTGGTGCACCCTTAAGAACCACCTTGTGGTGAACTCTGAAGGAATAACCTTTATGGCAAATTCTAACATGATAGCCTTTGTGGCAAAAATCCAAAAGACTAGCCTTTATCGTAATCTCTAAAGGAATAGCCCTTTTGGTGATAATCTAAAAGAAATGCCTTTGTGGTGCACTTTGAAGGAATGACTTTCGTGGCGAATTCTGAAATAAGTTCCCTCATGGCATCATAATAAGACTCTCAGTGGCGTACCGTAAAGAATGATCTTTCTGGCGAATTTTGTGTTAAATTGATTTGGTGCGTTCGATATGGCTCTTAGATGAAATCAATAAAGTCAATAAGGAATAAGGTGACTATGGTGTAACACCCCTCACCCGACCTAGTTGCCAAACCCAAGTAACAAGATGCTACATCAAACATCAAATTTACATACGTGCATACAAAGCTTCAATCAAGAATAATAACTACCACATTAAAACATTTAAATGCAAGTATTCGTGTTTTATTTACATTTTTCGATATTAAAAATCGTTTAATTCATAATTAGGGTCCATTTATTAAAATTCTAAAGAAATCAACATAGGTATCGATACAAAATTGTAGGTATTGATATTCAGTAAATTAGGTATCGATACTAATAAGAAAATCAATACCATATTAGCATCTTGCCAAATTTTCACTCAAAACATTTTATCGATACTTTGACAAAGGTATCGATGTTTTTACCTCGAGTATCGATAATTGTGATTGGGTACCAAAATAAGCTATTGTTTTTCTGTAAAAATGTTCCAACACCGAGGTATCGATATTTATGTCCCGAGTATCAATACCTCAGCTCAAATTTGCAAAAACACATCAAAACAGAGAAATATTCATGCTCTAACACTGGTCTCATCCAACATGCATTATCAACCACAATATCAAACATCAAGTTCTCCAAAAATAAAGTTCCAAACATCGTTAACACCCCATTAGTCCAAACCATAATTGAATCAACTAAATAATGATAACAATCAACCAAATTCTATCCCACATTGCCTTTATTCAAAATACCCAAAGTTTTAGTAGCGCGCGTGTGATGATTTTTCTCCAAGATTTGTGTGATTTTTTTTCTTGCTTTTGAGCTGTCCATTCTCTATTTACGATTGAACGGTGGGGTTGCGGGGTCCATCGTGGAGCTGTGGTTGTGTTTTGTGTTCTTGTTTTACATTTTCTTATTATATTGTTTGCCAATATTGTTTCTATCGCACTTTCTTGCTCATGAATGTCTTGGGAATTAGTGGAGGATTGCTGGTTTTTGTCCTGATCTTGGTGAGGGGTTTTGATTTGTGGGGCTTTTGGGTTCTTGCTGGAGGTGGCCAGATTTTCTTGGTCAATTTTTCATGGTTATAGGTGTTTTCGTTATCTTTTTACATAATTTTCGAGTTTCATATTTCCTTTATCTTTTTAAGATATAATTGATTTGTGGATAATCTTGATCCCCTTGATTTTCTCTGTTACGGGTTCTGTTGCTATTTTGTTTTTAAGATTTTACTTTTCTTATGTTTGGTGGAAAGGGTTCTTTCTAGAGGTGACATTTTTTGTTTCTTTTTCTTGGTTCCGAACTATGTAGGGATACGCGCTCTGTTCGAAGGTTCTGTCTTTGCTGACTTGGGCATTTGGGTTTGTCCATGTCAGATGTTTGTTTGGCGGTGTTCAGATCGACTATGCTTTTTGTCAGGGATGTACTTTAAAACCCTATTTTGACTTTATTTTTTAATAATAATATTTTCCTACGTCTTTTTGCATGGATATGCATGTTTTTTTGTAACGCGTAGGTTTGTGCAAGTGTATACAGTCGTTATCAAGTAATAAGTAAGTATAGAGTTATCGTTTCCACAGGGATTGTATATGTGTTAAGTCAATTAATTGTAAAATTATATTAACAACTTGGTGAATTAAAAAAAACACAATATGATTTGATAAGTGATGATTAAAATTAAATATATTAAACTAAATGCAAATGATCCCTAATGCAAATTATCCTAAGTATGCAAACTAAATGTATGAAATAGATTTTAGAGAGATTAAACACAATTCACAACAATTATAACGTAAAGAAACTAGGACAATTACTTTAATTAAACGCAATTTATTATCAACATGCTTAATAATGTTCGAAAAAATATTCCATGGCAACTTGATCTTTCATGAGTTTGGAAACCAAATTTGGTCCTTTCGGAATCCTTTACTTAGTAAATATGCATTTTACTGATCCTTATTTACTAAGGGTTTCTTAGCATTCATGTGAGGAAACAGGGACGTGTCGGGTTTGAAACAGTTTAATCACACGAATCTAAAAACTATGCAGATAACAAAGCTTGGTCAGAGTTGTTATGAACCTACAATTTAATCGGGTCAGAATCTAAATTGAGTATGCACATTTCAATTATGTGTCTACTAGCCATTGTCTAGTCAGGATCGCTTAGCTAGTTCTGGAGCATTTCAATCATGAACGAAATATAGGCTTGATATTAATTGAAAACATGATCGATTGAGGCACAAATATCATAAGCATGAATCAAACAAATATTATTTAATCAAAGCAATTATCCTAGCTTAAATAAAATTAAGCTAACATTGTTGTAATCAAGAACAAAGAACACATAGCAAACATTTTTTAAATTAAATTAAAGAAAAGAAAGAATAAACCCAAATCAAAGTGGCTGTCACCCAAAACTCTGATCGAAGAAGAATCCTTCATTCCTTCGCTTTGCTCCTTTGTTGATGGCTCTCCAAGGTGGTCGACCAAGGGCTCTTTAAGAGGCTTAAGAAGTTAAAATCTCTATGAATAGATGATGCTAGGTGTGGGGAATAGGGAATGCTTGAAAGAATTGAGAGAGAAGAGAGAATGTTGGATGAAGGGATGATTTGAAATGGTGAAAATGGGGTCTTATTTATAGGTGAGGAGAGGAGAGTTGTTTACTAAAAATAGAGAAGTTTAATCTCTTCATGCTTCTTCAATGGGTGGCCGGCCATGACTCGAGGATTTTGAGTTTGCTTGATTTTTAAGCAATTTTTATGCCATATCAACTATGGGTTGAGACTCAGTCAACAGTAAATCTTCGGGCCAATCTCAGATTTCTTCAATATTGCAAGGACCTTGTGCAATTAAACAAAAAAGTGATTTATTTCGACAGCCATGTGTAGCCGAAATTGGGTTGACTTGGTCTTCAATTTGGATGGTTTTGTGATCCAGCAAAGTTATTAGACCTGTCCAAAACAAATTAATTAATTAAAGGACCAAAGAATAAAATTAACCCAAATTAAATAATTAATTAAACCCAAATTATTAATGAAATATTTTATAATAAATTATTAAATATAATTTTATATTTTATTATTTAATTTAATCATGCTTGGCCCACTTTATGTCTTAAAAATATAATATGTTCAAATAGTTATAAAATAAGTCATTTTATGCATGAAAACTATATAATAAAACATAAAATCACATTTTAATAATTTCTATGTCCTAATTTCATATTTTCACATATTTCATTAATTTATTAAACAAATTAATCTTCTTTATTAATAAGTAATTCACATGCAAACATTTATTCCAAATTTTATACTAAGTTTCAAAAATATGTCGACTTGAATCATGGTTTGTCTGTATGTCACACTCATAGATAACATTCTTCATTCAACATAATTTCTTATCAATCTAAACAAAACAACCATAAGGCTTATTTATGATCTTCATATGTTGAACTTAGTACTCCCTCTCCACTAATGTAGATGACATAATCATCAAATCAATAGGTCTTTGAAAAGGTAAGGATTTTAAGAGATGAAAAATTTCGTTTCAAAATCTTAACCTTTAACTTTGTCTTGGATTTCTCGAAATACAACCTTCTTCTTTAAGTGAACCTTTGGAACACTCTCAAACTTATTTTGAACTCATGCTTATGCATTTTTCTTTTCAGAGACTGAGTAAACTTTTCTTCGCTCTTTTCTTCCTCTTTTTTTTTAAGCATGAACACGTGCATCTTTTTGAAATTTTCCTCAAATGTTGATCACCAAGACAACTTTAGATGGGTGCGCAAAAATAGGATAACTTAAAAATATGGTAATGTGGCTTATAACGTAGGTATATTGTAATAAACAGGCCTTTAAGCTCAAATTCACAGTTTCAAGGGTCTAATATCATAAGGTTGGCTTGAAAGGCTGAAACAATCCAAAGAAATAGTGCCTAAATCATTTTAGATTTTTATGTCTCTTAGGATTTCACCTCAAGAAAGTTACTAAGTCAATTCTAAAGATATAAACCTTCATGCATGTCTAATCTCAAGAGAAACTAAGTTTTCATTGCAAATATTACATAAGATTAAGATAATATAAGCATTCCATTATACGTGATAACATACATTCACTCAAATAGAATCATCATTCATGCTTGCATACAAACTATCTTATTAACAAAAAATTTCTCTAAACATTCATTTATTAAAACATACTTATGAAAAAAATGATTGAAACATACTTGAAAATTTTAAAAATTTGAGTAATTTATTTGCCTTACCCTCCTTTCAAAAAAGCAACGTCCTCATTGCAAGAACAAAGTAATGAATGAAAACTGAACACCAGGTAGGGTTGTAAGAAAAGAGAGGTGAGTCATTAAGACTGCTTAAATACCAAGTCTTTCTTAACAATCCAATCCTAGACATGTTCATTCCCATTACCACATCACTTAGTCTTTTTCTTTCTAAAGAGGTGTTAAGTTTATTCATGCTTGCTATGTTTTATTCTGTAGAAATAAAAACCTAATTACGAAAGAAATAAATTCCTAAGGACCTAAAAACAAACAAATAAATAAATAAACAAGATAAGAATCCCCCCTTTTATTTTTCTGACTCATTCCCCTTGTTTTCTTCAGCTCCATCTTCGCTTTCATAGTCGTTATCTTCCTTCCATGTCTCAAAGATAGCATTTGGGAACTCGAGAACAAAAGTGTTAGAGATATTCTTAAAAGTATTTCGAATTGAGTCATCTCTAATCTTTGCGTATTTCCAGTAAGCTTGTTATTGATTGTGCATGAACTTGCACATATCCATCATGATTGACAACTCCGATTTCTTTGAAGTACTTGCAAAAGTCGGCATTGGAGTTGTAAATTCAGGTTCAACACTTAGCTTGACTGTTTCTCCATCCAGCTTAACTTTTAGTTCAGGGTTTGCAGATCCTTCAACTGGTTTAGGAATGTTTGGTTCCTTATCAGATTCTTGTTCTTCAGTGTCAGCTACTGAATCAGCTTTAGTTTCAGTTTCATTTGTTGACTCCTCGGTATTTGGCTCAGTTGGTTCTTCTTGCTCACCTTGATTCAGTTCATGAACCTTCTCTACTAGACTTTCAAGATCATGATTTGTAATGCACCCTTGAACATATTGCCCCTTCAAATTTGCTTATGTTTTAACACGGGCCCTTAAGCAAAGTGAAGTGATTAATGATGGGAAATAAGCATTTCTTGTCTTCTTTTTAGCACAATCATGAATCTCCTTGAGAATAATTTTCCCAACATTAATGGAAACAAGAGCATCCGTTCCATCGAGATGGTGGAACTATGTGAGATAGCCATGAAACTATAGCGAACTGAATAAAACCATACCTTTGCTACCGGTTTTAGGTATTCCCTTTGACAAGAATGACTCTCATACTTTCTTATAATCCATTGGGATCCCGGATTTGTCATAACATCAAGCACTTGTTGAAGAAAATCCCAATTGATATTGTTCATCATAGGGTAGTACTCATCTTCTTCAACATAAGGTAAGTTAAACAAATCATTGATGGACTTAGAAGTAAGAGGTACCTTTTTCTTCGAACAATGACTTTAGTGGCATCTTGTAGAGTCAAACTAGCATAGAACTCTCGAACTAGTTCATCATCGGGAAGTGAACGAGCATCACAAAATTGTTCCCACTTGAGAGCATTGATTTTCTTTCTGATCGGCACATGAACAACCATCAAATCATGATGACTCTTCAAGTAAAAACCTTTTTCCGGCATTATATGTTGATGCTTGAAGATTGAATCAACTCTCTCTTTCATTTCTTTATTGATCGAAATAGGGTCTTTGAAGATCTAGTTCTTTTACAAGACATGATATTTTTCCCGAAAATTTGGCAAAGTTTTGACACAAAGGAAAGAAGAGAAATCGGTAAGGTGGTGTAGGGACTTGCTACGGCGACAACCTTATGACGGCAAGGATGGTGCGACAACGATAATATGCGACAGTAACGGTGATGTACGGCGGCAACGTTGGTGCTTTAGAAAACTTCTTGCGGCAGTACTAGGTAGTTTTGGCAACAAGGGAAGAAAACCTAAGGTTTCCTTCGGGATTTGAGGCTAGCGGTACAAGGAGGAAAATTTAAGGATTTTTAGGGTTTGAGCAAATTGCTTTGAGAGAAATGAAAAATAGTGGAATGAAGAGGGGTTTATATAGGGAAAAATTAGGGTAACATGTAGTAAAAATTTAGCTATATTAGGGTTATTGGGCGGCATGCAATGGGAGTGGCAGCAAAGCATGGGTATTTTCCCTCCTTTTTGCTGTCTTGGGCCTGAGACTCAAACTGTATTTACAGTCTCACTAAAAAAAACAACTACTTAGTACTTGGGCCAAATTTGACCCCATTTATTAACATAAAAAATAAAATTAAAATTTTAAACAGCAACAAAAAAATAAAACTTAAAAATTTTAAAACTCAATTAGAAAATTTCTTCTCAACAAATTACATTAAATTAATTCCCAAGAAAGGTTGGAGGGGTCACAGCGGTCCCGCTTAAGTTCTAATCTCCTTGGATAGAATTAAATGTACTAAGTTAAGAAAATAAGTTCCAATTATTTATTTATTTACAAATGGGTTCATGAAAAATCAAGGGTCTGTTAATTTGAATGAGGATTCAACTCGCTCAACTTCACCATCCCAATAGTGTTTGAGACATTGACCATTAACTTTAAACGTACGTCCAAAATTGTTGTATAATTCAATGGCTCCATAAGGATAAACTCGGTAGATGGTGTAGGGTCTTTTCCATCGGGATTTAAGCTTCCCAGGAAATAACTTCAGCCTTGAATTAAACAACAAAACCTTCTGACCTTCTTTAAACTCACTAGGTTGTATATGACTATCATGCCATCTCTTTGATTTTTCTTTACACGTCTTAGCATTCTCATAGGAAAACAAGCTCAGCTCTTCCAACTCATCAAGTTGTAACATCCTTCTCTCACCGGCTTGCTTAGGATCAAAGTTCAACTGCTTCAAAGCCTAGTGAGTTCTATTCTATTCTCCAATTCTAATGGCAAATGACATGTCTTTCCAAAGACTTACCGATAAGGAGTCATTCCTAATGGTGTCTTAAATGTTGTTCGATAGGCCCATAATGCATTATCGAGCCTTCGAGACCAATCTTTTCTGCTAGGGCATACTACTCTTTCAAGGATACCTTTGATTTCACGGTTCACTCTTTCAACTTGTCCATTCGACAGGGGTGATAAGCAGTAGCAATCTTGTGCTTCACATCATATTTGTCAAGCAACCACTTAAGCCATTTGTTTACAAAGTGAGAACCTTCATCACTAATAATAGCTCTTGGTGTCCCAAATCATGTAAACACATGCTTATGTAGGAATCACATGACCACCTTAGCATCATTTGTAGGGTATGCTTCGGCTTCAACCCACTTGGATACATAGTCCACAGCAACTAAGATGTATTTGTTCCCATATGAAGAAGGAAACTGGCCTAAGAAGTTAATGCCCCATACATCAAATAATTCAATCTCCAAAATGTTTGTCAAGGGCATCTCATTCCTCCTTGATATATTTCCTATCCTTTGGCATCTATCACAGTTCTTCACATAAGTATAAGCATCCTTAAACAATCTAGGCCAAAAGAAACCTGCTTGCAAAATATTTTCTGCAGTACATGAACCACCAAAGTGTTCCCCACTTGGAGATGAATGGTAATGATACAAGATCTCAGCAATCACTTTCAGGTACACACTTTCGGATTATATTAACTGCACACTGTTTAAACAAAAACGGATCCTCCCAAAAATAATGCTAACTATCATGAAGGAATTTCTTCCTTTGTTGGTATGTCATTTCTCGAGGAATTATTCCACATGCAAGATAATTAGCAAAATCAGCAAACCAAGGTGTTTCATGAATTTGACTTACCTCAAATAGGTGTTCATCTGGGAAATTCTCGTTGATAGGCACACATGATTGAGTTACTTCATCTTGCTCCAACCTCGACAGATGATTAGCTACTTGTTTCTCTACACGTTTTCTGTCTTGGATCTCAAGGTAAAATTCTTGGAGTAAAAGTATCCAACGAATTAGCCTCAATTTCCCATCTTTCTTCGTGAGCAAGTATTTAATGGTCTCATGGTTAGTAAATACTGTAACTTTGGAACCTATAATATATGAGCGAAACTTGTCAAAAGCAAAAACTATAGCAAAGAGTTCTTTTTCGATTACCATGTAATTGATTTGGGCTCTTGTCAATGTCTGCTTGCATAGTAAATAGGGTGAAACACTTTGTTTCTTCTTTGACCCATCACAGCTCCAACGACATAATCACTTGCATCATACATCAACTCAAAAGGTGAGTTCTAATCAGGTGTAACAATTATTGAGGCTGAGATTAACCGTCTTTTCAAATATTCAAAAGCTTCCAACATGCTTTGTTAAAATCAAACACTATATCTTTCTCTAAGAACAAACACAGAGGTTTAGAAATTTTTGAAAAATCCTTGATAAACCTTCTATAAAAACCGGCATAGCCTAAGAAACTTCTAACTCCTTTCACATTAATTTGGGCCGATAATCTTTCAATTACGTCCACCTTTGCTTTATCGACTTCAATTCCTCTCTTTGAGATTTTATGCCCTAAGACAATCCCTTCAATAACCATAAAGTGGCATTTCTCCCAGTTAAGGACAAGATTCGTCTCTTCGCATCTCTTCAATACCTTAACCATATTACTCAAACAAATATCATAAGTGTTACCAAAAACAGAAAATTCATCCATGAAAGCCTCAACAAAATTTTCAACCATATCAATGAATATTGCCATCATGCATCGTTGAAATGTTGTAGGTGCATTGCATAAACCAAAAGGCATTAGCCTAAAAACAAACGTACCGTACGAACAAGTAAAAGTTATTTTATGTTGGTCTTTCAGAGCTACAACTATTTGGTTATATCCCGAATAGCCATCTAAAAAATAATAAAACACCTGCCAGTCGATCTAACATCTGATCCATAAAGGTAATGGAAAATGGTCTTTCCGAGTGGCTTTATTCAACTTTCTATAGTCAATACAGATCCTCCAATCAATAACAGTTCTCATTGGAATCAACTCGTTACGCTCATTTTCAACAATCGTGATTCCACCTTTCTTCGGCACACATTGCATCGGACTTATCCACGAACTATTTGAAATAGGGTAGATGATTCCCGCATGTAACCATTTGATCACTTCCTTTCTCACAACTTCTTTCATAATAAGATTGAGCGTCCTTTTCCCATTAATTCGAGCTCTCTCGCCTTCCTCTAAAATAATTTTATGCATACAAAAAAAGGGCTTATGCCTCGAATATCAACTATGGTCTAACCGATTGCTTTCTTAAATTTCTTTAGAACAGCAATTAGTTGCTCCTCTTGATCTTTCGTCAATTCTGCTGAAATAATCACAGGCAAAGTAGAACAGTCACCTAAATAAATGTATTTTAAATGGGAAGGAAGTACCTTTATTTCGAGTTTAGGTGGTTCTTCGATTGACAACTTTGGTTGCACAAATTCTCTAGCTTCTAACTCCAACAGTTCAAATTGTGTGGATTGAATAAAATTTCTCGGATTGGATTCCATCAAAGCCATGTTTTCTTCACCTCCTTTATCCTCCAAAGGGTCAAACTCTAAAGCTCCCTCCAATGGATCTTCCTCAAAATTGCTCTCCAAAGAAACCAAGGTTTCTATCTCTTCCATAACTAAACACTCTTCTGTCGGATCGAGAAATTTCATAGCTTTAAGAATGTTAAAGGTTACCTGATCGTCTTAAACTCGCATGGTGAGCTCACCTTTCTGCACATCAATTAACGTTCTTCCCGTGGCTAAGAAAGGTCTCCCAAGGATGATCGACACTTCCTTATTTGCTTCAAAATCTAAGATAATGAAATCAGCAGGAAAAATAAATTTATCGACTCTTACCAAAACATCCTCGATCTTTCCCTCAGGATATGCTAAAGATCGATTCGCTAGCTGAAGCGTCACAGTCGTAGGTCTTATTTCTCCTATCCCTAACATCTTGAAAATGGACTTAGGCATCAGGTTGATACTCGCTCCTAAGTCGCACAAAACTTTACCATAGTAAGATTCACCAATGTTACAGGGTATAGTAAAGCTTCCTAGGTCTTTCAATTTCGGCGGCAGCTTGTTCTGCAGGAACACACTGCACTCTTTCGTCAAAGCAACAGTCTCGTTCTCACTAAGTCGTTTCTTTTTGGATAGTATATCCTTCATAAACTTTACATAGTTCGGCATTTGTTCTAAAGCCTCCACCAACGAAATATTGATGTGTAACTGCTTCAGAATATCCAAAAACTTCTTGAATTGCACCTCTTGTTTCTACCTGTATTACTGTAATCTTTGTTGATATGGAGGTGATAGAACTTTCAGTTGAATCGGACAACTCTTCTGAGGAAGTAAATCTGCATCTAAAGAAGATGTTAAATTATCAGAATTCACTAAGTTAGGATTTACCTTGTCAGACTTTGCAGATTTTGACTCTTTTGATGTAGGAACTTGAATAGCTGGTTGACTTTCTTCCTTCTTAATAGGCTCATCTTCAACATCAATCATTCGGGGTTCCAGAATCTTACCACTTCGCAATGTCACTGCCTTGATATGTTCTTTACCCAAATTTCTTAGATTCTCAGTATCGGTCGGCAAGGTTCTTTGCGGTCTATTACGAAGCTCCGTAGCTAACTGACCCATTTGGTTTTCCAAATTTTTCAGTGTTGCTGCTTGGCTCTGAATCAAAGCGTCATTTTTTGCCATGTATGCTTTCAACAAGTTCTCCAAACTGTTTGATGACTCAGCTTGAGGTGGTTTTAGAGCTTACTGATTGAACCCTTGAGATTGGTTGGGTCTATGCTGTATAAAGTTGTTGTTCGGTCCATTTCCTTGGTTGCTCCAAGAAAAGTTAGGATGATTATGCCATGAAGGATTGTAGAAGTTGGATTGGGGTCCTTGTCCACTCCTATTTTGATGTTGATTCCCCACATAGTATATTGACTTGGGATTTGATGGACAATTCTTGAAAGAATGACCTTCCCCACAGTACACGCAGGAAACTACTTCAAACAGACTTGGTGGCTGAGCTGCAAAACTATTAGCACTATTAGCGGTAAATTGTTTTAACATAGGGGAAATAGACGTACCTGGGCTAATAACGAAGTAAGTGCGTCAACTTTATGAACTCCAACTACACGTCTTCCTGAAGCTGCTCGATTTGTTGGCCATTAATAGTTGTTGCTAATGATCCTCTCGATGATCTTATAAGCCTCATTATAAGACTTAGACAAAATTGCACCATTCGCAAAAGGATATACCATCAATCTTGTATGTGCATTGAGACCATTATAGAACGTTTCCAACTGGATACAATAAGGAATCCCATGATGAGGACACTTACGAAGTAATTCCTTGAATCGCTCTTAAGCCTCGTACAAAGACTCGTTATCAAATTACTGGAAAGTTGTGATCTCGTTCCTTAACTTAGCATTTTTGCTAGGTGGGAAAGACTTAACCAAAAATCTCTTTGCTAATTCTTGCCATGTAGATATGGAACTTGGTGGCAATGAATTGAGCCATGCTCATGCTCGATCTCGCAACGAGTATGGAAACAACTTCAACCTTAGTACGTCTTCAGTCACACCAGCTATCTTGAATGAATCACTCACCTCCATAAACAATCAAAGTTGGAGATGTGGATCTTTCGTGAGCATACCACTAAATTGGCCCACTGTTTGTAGCATTTGAAACATCACTGGTTTCCACTCAAATTAGGGTGCCTCAATATCTGGCCTTCTAATTCCTGGATTTAATTCACTGAAAAGTGGCACAGCATATTTTCTGATGCATCGATCCCTATCATCGAAAATGAGGATGGGATTTCGTACATGATCAGCTTCTTTACCTTGGCCATGATTCTGATTCCTAAGGTCCATCTCGGCTTGTCTTTGAGCTGTTCATTCACTTCTTCTTTGTCTGAAAGTTCACTCAATTTCAGGGTCTACAGGGAGTAAATCGATAATCTGATCTATGCTCATAAACACCTGAAAAGAAAATCACAAAATTAAAAAGAATAAGTTAGTAATGTTAGAAATAAAAAAACCAAATTGAAAATAAATAATTTCACAAAAATGACTATGGCAACAATTAACAATCCCCGAAAACAGTGCCAGAAACTTAGAACGCGTAGGTTTGTGCAAGTGTACACAGTCATTATCAAGTATAAGTAAGTATAGAGTTATCGTCTCCACAAGGATTGTATATGTGTTAAGTCAATTAATTGTAAAATTATATTAATAACTTGGTGAATTAAAAAAAACACAATATGATTTGATAAGTGATGATTAAAATTAAATATATTAAACTAAATGCAAATGATCCCTAATGCAAATTATCCTAAGTATGCAAACTAAATATATAAAATAGATTTTAGCCAGATTAAACACAATTCACAACAATTATAACATAAATAAACTAGGATAATTATATTAATTAAACGTAATTTATTATCAACATGCTTAATAATGTTTGGAATATATTCCACGGCAACTCGATCTTTCATGAGTTTGGAAACCAAATTAAGTCCTTTCAGAATCCTTTACTTAGTAAATATGCATTTTACTGATCCTTATTTACTAAGAGTTTCTTAACATTCACGTGAGGTAATAGGGACGTGTCGGGTTTGAAACAGTTTAATCACACGAATCTAAAAACTATGCAGATAACAGAGCTTGGTCAGAGTTGTTATGAACCTACAATTTAATCGGGTCAGGATCTAAATTGAGTATGCACATTTCAATTATGTGTCTACTAGCCATCGTTTGGTCAGGATCGCTTAGCTATTTCTGCTACATTTCAATCACGTATGAACGAAATACAGTGTTGATATTAATTGAAAACATGATCGATTGAGGCACAAACATCATAAGCATGGATCAAACAAATATTATTTAATCAAAGCAATTATCCTAGCTTAAATAAAATTAAGCTAACATTGTTGTAATCAAGAACAAAGAACACATAGCAAACATTTTTAAATCAAATTAAAGAAAAGAAAAAATAAACCCAAATCAAAGTGGCTGTCACCCAAAACTCTAATAAAGGAAGACTCCTTCGTTCATTCGATTTGCTCCTTTCTGATGGCTCTCCAAGATGATCGACCGAGGGCTCTTTAAGAGGCTTAAGAAGCCAAATCTTTATGAAGAGATGATGCTAGGCGTGGGGAATAGGGAATGCTAGAGAGAATTGAGAGAGAAGAGAGAATGTTGGGTTAAGAGATGATTTGAAATGGTGAAAATGGGGTCTTATTTATAGGTGAAGAGAGGAGAGTTGTTTACTAAAAATAGAGAAGTTTAATCTCTTCATGCTTCTTCAATGGGTGGCCGACCATCACTTAAGGATTTTTAGTGATTTTTGCTTTATTTTTAAGCAATTTTTATGCCATATCAACTAAGGACTGAGACTCGGTCAACAGTAAATCTTCGGGTCAATCTCAAATTTCTTCAATATTGCAAGGACCTTATGCAATTAAACCAAAAAGTGGTTTATTTGGGCAGCCATGTGCAGCCGAAATTGGGTTGACTTAGTCTTCAATTTGAACGGTTTTGTGCTCTAGCAAAGGTATTAGAGCTGTCCAAAACAAATTAATTAATTAAAGGACCAAATATTAAAATTAACCTAATTTAAATAATTAATTAAACTCAAATTATTAATGAAATATTTTATAATAAATTATTAAATATAATTTTATATTTTATTATTTAATTTAATCATGCTTGGCCCACTTTATGTCTTAAAAATATAATATGTTCAAATAGCTATAAAATAAGTCATTTTATGCATGAAAACTATATAATAAAGCATAAAATCACATTTTAATAATTTCTATGTCCTAATTTTATATTTTCACATATTTCATTAATTTATTAAACATTTACTTAGTTTTAACAATGAATTCAAGTGAAAAGGTGATAAATTATATAGGAAAAACCTAAATATTTTTCAGTTTATATTTTTCCATAACACTCACGTATTAATATTTCTTTTTCTAGATTGTCTCTTCTCTTGTTTTTTCTTTTAATGTTTTTGCTATCATTTTTTAGTTTTATTTCGTGACTATTTCTTTAGCTCTTGGTAGTTTTTCTTGATTGCTTCTTGTTTTTCTCTTTTTATTTTCTCACGTTCTCTCTTTGGTTTCCTTTGTCCTCTCTTCTTGATCTCGTAGGTTTGGGATCATGGCTGTGGGGGGTGTTTGCTAAGTCTATTATCTATTCTGTTTGGGGAACTACTTTGTTGGGCCTCCCATTGTCTTGGGAGGGATGGCTCGTTGTTAACATGGATGAGGAAGTTCGACAGATGTTGGCGAAGCTGAAGTTCTCTTAGGAAGAGTCGAAAAAATCTTTAGTCATAATACGACTAACTTTGAGATGAAGGGATGGGAGGCATGGGCCGTGGGGAAACTTTTGATGAAGGAAAAGATTAATAAAAAAGCTATGTACAGGGTTCTATGATCTCTCTAGTATACTAAAGAGCGGGTGAATTTTGTGGAGGTGGGGAAGGGTGTTACTTGGTTAGATTTGGGTTGGTGGAAAACCGTGAGTGCATATTGAACCTTGCACCCTGATAGTACTAGAAAGAACATATGTTTTCTCCTTACTTATTGGTTAATTTGTCCCCATTTACTTATCTTTATCACATATTTTAGCATTTTCAATTTAGTAAACTGCATTTTCTAACTCAGTGGCCCTTAGCCTATTTATCCTTAATTTTGTCATGTTTTGGTACTGATGTCGCTGCATGAGTATTTCCAAATTACGCCCAGAACTGTCACTGCACTTGATAGTTGTCAAAGAAGCTTCCAATGCGGATAAGAACAAAAATGTGTGAGCTATCCAATCTGGTATAACCAACTTGTACGGATAGAGGTAGCATGATTCTTATGAAAGGACATCTGTACTATTTGGAAGGATATAAATATTCACGAGAAAAAAGAAAAAGAGGGCATTTTTTGGGCATTATCTTCTTCAACTTATCTTTTGAAGCTTTTCGGCTATGGTGGCTTAAGTCTCTTACGGGTGAGCCGATGTGAAAGGGATGCAGAGCAGCTCTTAACGAGGATCCCTGAGTGCCACACAAGAGGGAATTGAGAGATCAAGTCAAGATTGTCTAGGAATAGTATTCTCCACTTGTTTCTTTTATATTTCTTTTCTAAACACTGGTGATTACTTTTTATTTCATGTTTGTATAGAAGTACATATGACTTTTGCGTTAAATGTTATTTTATTCAACTTTGCTCCTACTATTTAATCTTTGGGTTTGAATGTTTTTAGCATGAAAATGCCATTGTGGTCACTACCACTGGAAAGCGCAGCGACAGTTCAAGCTAACAAGCATGACAACGGAAGTTGCTTAAAGATTAGAGAGATTTAAACCACTTGTTCTTAATTATGTTCCATTTCCATCATCGGAAGGTGTGGTTAATGTGCATGTTTAAGTCTTAGATCAAATATAAAAGTTAAGCTTGGTAAGATATTCATTGCAAAATATTGCATCGACAATTACCTATCCTTTTATATCTTGTGAGCACTTAGTATTCTGTTGAAGATTCACTTTGGGGATCCCATTTTATCATTATCATATTTCATCTTTATTTTTAAGTTATTGCTCCGATAACTATTCTCACAATTTATCTCGTTTTTATCTGTTTATTGCACTGACATTGATAGACAAAAGACAACCATCCTCGTGGGATCAATATCCGACAGACTCATATTTTTCTACTATACTTGCATCGACAGTGTACGCTTGCATAATATTGCTGTGACGTTAAACAGCCGATCACACCCTAGCTATTTAATCAGCATATTATATCGCTGGTGCCATATGTGAAGGAAAAAGACTTGAGTTTGTATGACTTTTCCTTGGTTCCCTTTTGGATTCGCATTCTCAATGTCCCTTTGGAGCTCATGGATAGGCAGCTGGCCATGAAGGTTGGAGGGGCTGTAGGAGAGGTTTCGGCTATTGATTGGAAGGATAAGGGAGGCTGCTAGGTTGAGTTTTTGAGGGTCCATGTAATGCTGGATACGTTAAAGCCATTATGGAGGGTGGTTTATGTTATGGATAAAGATGGGAAAGAGGTGACTTGTGTGGTTAAATATGAATGGTTGCTAGTGTTCTACCATATCTGTGGGTGTATTGGCCATGGCACTAAGAAGTGTGCTTCGTTCTCACAATCTGTTAATTCGATGGAGTACCAGTATGACAATTGGCTGAGGGTGCAGGTACCTCAACAAGGGAAAGGGGGAGGAAGATGGTGTAATGGTGTGGAATTGATTACTAACTGTGAAGGTAAGAAGGGTGAAGTGATCTAGCCAGGTCCAAGGGTTATAAGGATGTTATAGCCCAACTTAATACAAAGGGGATGAGGAGATTGTCAGAGGAAGCTTCTGTTTCATGCTCACCATCGAACAAACGATCTCTTATGCTTTTGAAAGATAAAGAGGGTAAAAACAAGGAAAAAGAAAGAAGTGTAGAGGCAGCTGATGGTATTACAAAATACATAGATTTTTTCCCTAATTTAGTGTCTTAATTGTCTCTTTTGTATTTCATTTAGCATGCATCATTAACATTTTATATTTAATTTTCATATTTTCCAACTCATTGTTAGTTAGTTTAAATTCTTGTTATTTTTATCCATTTGTGTACTAATGTCAACGAAAGCAACCGGTATATTGCGTCTTAATATTGTTAGCGTAGGAACTCAGTCTAAAAGCTTAATACTAGATGAATGCAGCCACAAGATCAGTTGGTAATTGTGACCAAGAGATGTCGTCACATTACAACTAAACTTGGAATGAGTAGAATCAAGCTGAATCTGTAGTTGGAAGCACCAACGCAGGAATTTCATAGATGTCACTGCAGTTATGATTTCAGAATGTGTCTAGTGATACAGCGACAATTTACAAATCTCTAAAGAACATACTAGAACTGCGTGAGTGCACAACTGTACTCTAACTAATTTTGACAGCTGCAAAAATCTATATCTGGATTTCGAAATGAAGGCTAAAACTTGCAACATTTTAGAGGTTATAAATAGACGAACAAAGAATGAAGAAATCATCGAGAGCTAAGGGATTAAATTCTACAATTTCTGCGTGATTTTGGACATTTGAGCTGGGAATTGGGAAGCTGATGAAGCAAGTTTGCAATCACTTCTGACGAGAAGGTGTTTGATGCAAGGCAAGAGGAACAATTAGGGAGTAGGCCTAGTAGTCTAGAGATAGTAAGCTTCGTTGTACTCTTTAATTCTTCTTAAACGATGATGGATTTTGATGATATTAAATGAATACGAGAGTATCTTTTAATGTTATATCATTTTGATTCTTATTTTACACTACTTATCTATTTATTCTTGGATGAACCACTTTAAGCATGAGAGTGAAATTGCAGTGTGCCGACATCAAGAGATGCAGTGACAGGTTAAGTTAACAAGTGGGTTAGGCGAGAGCTGCTCAAGACTGGGATAAGAACCAGTTACTTATTCTTGGATACACATAATTGCTTGCACCGAGAGGTGGAGTGTTTGTGGGTATTTAAGTCGGGATTAAGTAGGGTGCTGTTGTTGGTAAGAACTCAAAGCGACTTCATTGCAGCGATAAGTCATATATACTTTACCTTGTTGATGCATCCAGCATTGCAACTTAGCAGAATTAGTGAACCATTTCTACCCTTTACAGTTTATCACTTTTACATTTTATGAAATTTAAATATTCAGCACTCAACACTCAACACATTTGATTTACTTTCAGTACATTGACTTTTAACACCTTATATTTAACTATGATTGCGTTTGACATTAATATCTAATTTTAGGGTGCAGATCTAACATATTGCACTAACATCAGTACTCACATTATACTTAAATTTTGTATTGATTGCTCCGACATTTAGACATCAAGAACCCATTCCTCAAGGGATTGATATCCGATAGATTTGTCTATCAACTATACTTGCATCGACATATGTATTCTTGCACAATCGTTGTGTCGTAAAAACATCGATCAGCAACATCGAGGGTGGTGATGTTAGTCCAGTTCGTTCGGTTAGAAGGAAGTTAGCGGAAGACTTGTCCCCATCTAAGGAGGTGGCTGGCGATCAGCCCCGCTGTGAGCCATGAAGCTCATTTGTTAAAATAGTCGTGGGTTAGGGAACCCTATGATAGTGGCTGAGTTACAATAGCTCCTCACTGCCAACGCCTCCGATATTATCTACGTAAGGTGCCATTCTTGGCTATGGATGTTATTCGCCAAGCAAATTCTGACCATGACATGGTCCTGTTGGACACGATGGGGAGGAAGTCGAGAGATGGCAAGAGGGATCCCAAGCTTTACTTTCGTTATGAGGCTTGCTGGGCAAGAGATGGTAAGGCAAAGAAGATGATTGAGGATACGTGGAAGAACATATAGGGTGAAGTCCTGAAGGGTTATGACAAAGTTTGGTGTTCTCTTGGGAAGTGGCAGTATAATAGGTATAATGATAGGAGGTGTCAGATAAATTCTCTATTAAAAGAGATCAATAGTATTTTTGATGTGCATGGAAATGACTCTAATATCGAAAGACTGCGACGTGCCCGTGAGGAGTTGGTTGGTCTCTATAATTTTGAGGTCTACTAGGCCCAGAGATCTCGTATCAGATGGTTGTGCGAGAGGGATAAAAACACAAGATTCTTCCATGTTCACTCTACTCATAGAGCGAGGAAAAACCACATTTATGGTATGTTGGACAGTGATGGTAGATAGACGAGTGACAATCAAGGTATTTGTAAGGTGGCTCAGAGGCATTTTGTGGACTTGTTCATAACTGAGTGTAGCAACGAGGCTGAGTAGGTGTTAAGTTTGACCCCAAGCTGCATGACGGTGGATATGAATGAGGTGTTTATGAGATCGATGGGGATAAGGAGATGCTTGAAGCTCTTGACCATATGGACCTTAGGAAGACTCCTGGCAATGATGGTTTGTCGAGCATGTTTTTTAAGGAAAATGAGGTGTAGTGGGCACGAATGTCTTGTGCTATTGTAATAAGATGATTAATAGTAATAGGAGCATTGGGGAGGTTAATGACACTATTATTGTTTTGATCCCCAAAATGGCTGAGCCTAAAGACATGATCCATTATCGTCCTATCAGTCTTTGTCGGGTCATTTATAAACTTTTGCGAAAGTCTAGGCTAATTGTTTAAAAATTTTTCTTCCCAAGTGCATCTGTCAAAACCAGAGTGCCTTCATTCCTAACCGTATGATCCATGACAACGTCCTTATAGCCCATAAGCTGATGCACTATTTGTAAAGTGCTAAAAATAGCCCTAAAATGCTTCGTGGCTAAGCTCGATATGAGCAAGGCCTACGACTGCGTGGAGTGGAGTTTCCTCGAGAAAGTTCTTTTACGGATGAGTTTTGTGAAGAGTTAGGTTTTCAAGATTATGGATTGTGTTCGCTCGGTTAAGTGTAATTTGTATCTCTCTGACATTATTTACCAGGAAAAGGGTTTACATAAGGGGGACCTACTCTCACCTTAGCTCTTTTTATTTTGTATGGATGCATTATCTAGGATGCTTATCAAAGCTCAAAATAATGGTTTGATGCGTGGAATTCGAGTTTGTCAGAATAGTCTACACATCAACCACCTCTTTTTTGCTGATAATGCTTTTTTATTTATTAGGAATAAAAAAGTAGATACGAAGCTTGCCCGTACTATCTTACATGACTTTGAAATAGTTTTGGGTCAAAAGGTTAATTTGACTAAGTCTTCATTATTTTTCAGCTCAAACACACCTAGGGAGCAGAGACAAGTGCTTGGCAATATTTTGGAAATGGGTGTCGTGGATGACATGGAAAATTATCTTAATTTACCTCTGAGTGTGGGAAAAAACTCAAACTAATGCATTTCGTTTTATTGTTGATAGGTTTTCCAACCGCATCAAGGGGTGGTCTAAGAGACTTCTTTCTTTTGGAGGAAAGGAGGTTTTTTCAAAAGCCATATTACAATCTCTTTCGACTTACACGTTTTTTGTTTTCCTTCTACCTTGGGCTACTATCGACGCAATTGAGGTTAAGATAAGGAACGTGGGAAAGCAAGAGAAGGGGTCATGGTTGGGCCATGCTTAATTGGGAGAAACTGTGTACTCCTAAGGGGACGGGGGTATTGGCTTTAAGAATTTGAGGTTATTTAATATAGCACTTTTTGGTACGTAGATTTGGAGACTTGTTAACAACAAGGAAACTCTTCGTTATAGTGTGTTGTTTGCTAAATATTTTCCCAATGTTGATCCTTTTAACCCTAAGATGTTAGACAAGCCTTCTTACGCGTGGACCAACCTTCATGCTACTACTATGACGATTGCAGATGTCTTTGGTTGGCAGGTTAGAGATGGCAGGACTATTAGTATCAAAGACCATAATTGGGGCTTCAAGGGGTTGTTTAGGAGATCCTTAGTGCACAACTTTTCTGACGAGTAGAGGTCTGTGGTCCGGGACTTATAGGAGTAAGATGATTTCTTATGGGATAGAGATCGTGTACTTTGACTATTATGGGGAGGAGATGGAAAACAGTATTTCTGAGTTACCTATCATTCGAAATGGCCATGTAGATAGGATTATCTGGTACCACGCTCCTAATGGTGTTTATTTTATGAAATTTGGCTATTCTTGGCTTATTCTTAAGAAAGTGGGTTACGGTCCTCATAGACTTTTTTGGAGGTTCATTTGGAAATTAAATGTCCCTCCTCTCCTAAGATCTATATTTTTGTGTGGAGGTTGGGCCATAACCTTCTTCTAACGAACGTTAAGATCGTGTCTATTAACCACTCTTTTAACCGTGTTTTCTACGTTGTAATGTTGCTGAGGAAACGTTGGTTCTTGCACTCAGGGACTGTGTTAGGTCTTGGGAGGTTCTGCTGCTTGGGGGGATCAATGGTCATTTTTTGAATTTCGAATGGAATACGGGGATCGATTGGTTGGAAATGACAATGCAGCTGGTGGATGGTAAAGCTTTTGAGTGCTTAATTATGCTATTGTGGAACATTTGGAACTCAAGGAACAATTTTATTTTCAGGGGATGGTTTAGGATTCTAAGTTAGTTTGGGAGCGTGCTTTGAAATTTTGTAGGGACTTTTGTATCCATAACCTAAATAATATGGCAATGGTTCCTAATATTGTAATACAGAGTAGGTGGTCTAAACCTCCTTTTGGTACCCTCAAAATTAATTTCGACGCTGCATAAGAGGATTGTAAAGCTGGCATTAGCTTTCTTGCACATGATTCAAATGGCTTTGTGCAAGGGGGCAGCTTGTGCTTTAAGGATGATGTGGCGTGTGCTACTTAGGCAGAAGATGAAGCTTTTATTCAAAGCATTCTTTGGGAAAAGAATAATAGTTTGACCAACCTTATTATTGAAGGTGACTATGCAAACATCACCAACCGTATCCTTAATCTGCGTGAGGACGTCACTCTTACTGGCCACTTGCTTCGTGTATGCAATGACTACTTGGTTGACTTTGACAGATGTTCAGTTAGATGGTGTTTGCGTAATTGTAATAGAGATGCGGACACTTTAAGTATAATGGCATTTGATAATGGTTGTAATTTCTTTTTTGATATGGATTTTTCGAGTGAAATCCAAAACATTTTAATTTTTGATTCGTATTAATAATATGAGGTTGTGGCCTTCGAGCCATTTTATGTCAAAAAAATACCCAAAGTTTATAACACTACCTACTCAAATGTTTATTTCCTAGCTAGGATCACTTCCTTGGCCGCACTGTTCACACCAAAAATGCTAACTATTTGCAAGGATTTATAGAGGAGTGTGTGAGCTTAAACAAGCTCAATGAATGCATTAGAATTTACCACAAGCATGCATATCAACATAGGTTAAATCAAGGACATTTACAAGCACATTGGTAACAAGAAATCTACCAAGTTCATGTTTCATTAACTCAATTAAATTTTCTTTCCTTTCTCATGCTTTTACACATAACATTTATATATAAGAATCATTTAAGATAATTTTGCCACTCCAGACCATGAAACATAAGAGTGGGTTCTATCACCACCATCAGATACATGGATCTCCGGCAAACCAATGACTCAAACATAGCCGATAGGTGTAGCATCAAGATATCACTCTCCAACACACCAACATATCCCGGTGAATAGAGCTTAGCTCACATTCCTTTATTTCTCTAATCTGTCCTAGGCCTTAATGCCCCAAATCACAACACAAAGGTGAGTACTCATAAATCCTATGGTATGTCATCTATATCCAATGGTTTCAAGAGATCACAAGGCCAAAATATCCACTGTTACACACATTTTTACTTACCGTTTTAATGCACACAACCTCTATTATTGATCATCAAATACACAACACTATCACTTTCACACAGCATGCTTATCATACTCACAATTGATGCACTTACAAGTACTACCACAATGCTCAATGAGCCATAATCTTATTAGATCACATACAAGTATATTAAAACTAACAAATCACATAATGCATACTGAAATAATTCACATATTGCATATTGTTTTGCTATATTGATCGCCCCCGAACGTACTCTTATTCGGTATAGATTTAGGATTTTCACAAGTATATAGGTCAAGTTGCAAATATAGTGTGTACAACGAAACACTTAGTAGTATTCTGAGAATCATACCCAAAGGAGGCGTAAAGCTATAGTATATTAGATCCCTACAAAGAATAAAATTACTTAGTACTTACTTTAGGGATTATAGTATGAAGACCATTAAAAGAGTTGGTTTTAAAAAGCATAAAATAAAATAGAAAATAAGATAGATATTTGAGATGTAGAAATTCTTATAAATGACTTTGGGGATATTAGATCGTTTCCGTTTGAGTTCTGCAACTGTAAGGTTTTGGGGATTTTCCTCTAATCAACTAGTCACTACCCCAGTTGGATCTCTCGATCTTCAACCAACATAGCAAGTCGATAAAGACCACTTATCGCTAGATGTCACAATTTAAACCGGTTTGGGGAAAAGGTGTTCATAGATGGGCAATACAATTTTGGGTTCATTCCCACCTAAATGACATTTTAGGGTTGTCAGGCCTAGTGTTTGTTTGATGTTCATCCTTTCCCAAGCAGTTGATCCGAAAGATAAAATCTCTATTAAACAATAATTAACTTTTCATACTTCCACTCCCTAATTCCCCAAACTGGAATTAGTTCCTCATGGGTTTCTTGATCATCATAAACACAATAATATATAAACACATATAATTGAAGAAGAGAATGAAAAAGAAACTAGAATTGTATTGGCTATTGATAGCATTAGAAATGACACTCAATTTCTCCTTAAATTAAAGTATAATTTGTTCCTTTTGTATCATATTTAGCATGGATTATTAGCATTTCATACTTAGTATTTACATTTTCTAACTCAGTGTTGTTGGATCTTATTTTCGTTCATTTTATCCTTTTATGCTACTAATGTCGCTGTATTTAGTACTAGTTTTGCATCCAAAGTTGTTAGCGCGGAAATCTACTTGGGAAGATTAGAGTAGGAAAGCATTCAAAGTTACAGTCACAAGTTGATCCAGAATTGCGACTGAATATGTCATCACATGAATGCTTCTACACTTCTATCAGGAAATTCATGCTTCTAACATATCCAGAAGCACCAGCGTAGGAGAAGGAAAAATTGTAGCAGCAAATTAAAATCGTAATTTGCATCAAGAAATGTCACGACAATCTACAACTGATCAATGAACAAACCAGATTTGCGTGAGTGCATAGCTGGTAATAACAACTTTTACAGCTGCATCAAGGAGTTAGATCTCAAAAGGGAGAAAGATCAGGAATGACCAGTGATTATAAATAGAAGGATGAAGAGAAGATGGATCATCAAGGTGTGAAGAATTCAACTCTAAAATTCCTGTCATTCATAGCTGCCATGGAAGCTTAGATTCTAGAGAAAGGTGATCTGATGCCACAAGGACGCAATAGCTTCTGATGAGAAGTGCTCGGTGCGACGCAAAAGGAGCGATTAAGGAAGAATTCTAGTAGACTAGGAATAGGATGCTTCAATTCATTTGTTAATCCCTCTTAAATGCCGATGAATACTATTGATAATTGATTGAATATGGAAGTATCTTTTAATATTAGATTTGCTTTGAGTTCTATTCAATTCTTCTCATTTGTTTATCTTTGGATTTAACTATTTTGACCACGAAAGTGCGATTGCAGTCATAGTCATTGGAAGGTGCAGTGACAAGTTAGATTAACAAGCAAGACAGTGGAAGTTGCTTGAGACTAGGAGGAATTCTAGTCACTTGTTCTTGAGTGCTCAGCATTACCAGCACTGGAAGGTGTGGTAGTCGTGGGTACTTAAGTCTTTCTTAAACAGAGAGTTGATATTAATACGATCTTATTGGAATATAATTGCAACGACAAATTCATCTATAAGTTACCTTGTAGTCATATTTAGCATTGTGACTTGTAAAGTCAGTGATCCTCTCCACTTCTTTACACTTGATCTATTTCTTTTATATTTCTGAATTTACATTACAACATCTCAACCATCAATTTATCTTTTATTAATTTACTTTGACATTTTGTATTACAATTGCACTGAAAATTTTTACTCTTGACCTATGTAGTTTTAACCAGTTTGTGTTGACATTATTATTAACATTTCTTACCATTTTAACTCAATTTGCTTCAACAAATTTAAGCATAGATAGTCATCTCTGTGGGATCAATATCTGATAGCTTTACACCTATCAACTATACTTACATCGACAAGTGTTCGCTTGCGCAATTGCTGTGACATTCATAGCCACGATCAAGTTTTGGCGCCGTTGTCGAGGATGGCGTTTGTTTGATGTTTATTTTTGTAGTCGCATTTATTTGTTTCTTTTCTAACTTTTATTGATTACTGATTTTTTTTGTTAATTCTTTTCAATTTTCTTTATTAGGTGTTTATGTCCACAAGGAGAAATCCTAACAACATTGTTAGTTTTGATCCAGAACTTGAAAGGACAATTCGAAGGAGAAGACAAGAGCAAAGAAAAATGGCTGGAAATAACAACGATCTACCACCATTGCTGCCATAAAATGTTGTTCCTCCAGTACAGCCACAAGTAGTCAATAATATACCACCGCTACCACCAAGAGAGCAAATTCTTGACAGGACAATTAGAGATTTCGTTGTTCCTGTGCTCGATGATTTACAACCAAGGGTTGTTAGACTAGCAATACAAGCTAATAATTTCAAATTAAAACCGCTAATGTTTCAAATGCTTAATTCGAATAGACAGTATACAGGTTTACCTTATGAAGACGCGAGAAAGCATCTTAAATCTTTTCTGCTTATATGTGCTTCTTTCAGTCAACACTGTGTTCCTGATGAAACCTTAAAGATGCAACTATTTCCTTACTCTTTACAAGGAAGGGCACGAACATGGTTTCTTGGTTTACCGGCTGGATCTATTACTTCATGGAATGCGCTAGCAACTTAGTTTGTTTTGTGATTCAATCCACCAACAATGAATGCTAGATTGCGGAATGATATCATGGCATATGATCAACTGGATGATGAGAATTTACACACTACGTGGGAACGTTACAAAACTCTGTTGAGACGTTGCCCCCTGCATGGAATCCAACAAGAGACACAAATCGAGATCTTCTAAAATGGACTAAATGCACAGAAAAGAAATCTTATCGATGCATCTGCTAATAGTCCTTTGTTGGATTGCACTTACTCTGAAGCCGTGCGAATATTAGAGAGGAGTGCGCAAAATGACTATTAATACCTAATCTCTCATTCTACTCAGATGAAAACAAATCCTAGAGTTATGGAGTTAGATGCCATTTCAGCCCTAAGTTCACAGGTATCCTCATTAGCAAATATGATTAAAAACATGAAGGGAACGAGTGATGTTTCCCCTATTCAAGTAGCTCAACAGATGGATGTCTCGACATTTTCCTGTGAAATTTGCGGCTACAACCATAGTTACGAGGATTGCGCACATCATGCTGAAAATGCATTCTATATTAATAACATCTGTGGAAATTCCTATGGTAACTCATACAACAGTTTAGGTAGAGCTCAACAACCTTGGGGGAGTCAGAATACATCCACATACAGATATGGAAATTCCTCAAATCAAGGTAATTTTAAACAATGGAGTTATAGTCAATAGCAGCAGAATTATAATCATCCGCAAGTGTATGTATCAAGGGCCAGAGTTTAGAGCCCGTGACTATCAGACATAATGAGTCCCATGGAGGTCTTTCATTGACGTTGGGAACATTTAGCCCACACGAGTTGGCTCGATTTAGAGAGCTGTTGGTCAAGCCTATCAGATTGAAGCCTTGATGGCCTAATAATGAAGATATGGTAACATAAGGCATCTTGACAAATATGGGAACTAATCCTAGAAGATAAGGAAGAATCATATCTTTAGGATTAGATAAGATTTGTAATCTTGTAAATCCCATGAATTAAGGGATAGGCTAATCTTGATCATTGGTTTAGTTTGATCTTGACCATTGGTTGTGGGGGAGCTCAACTACAAATAGGAGCCTCTCCTCATTTGTAACTCACTCATTCATTATTTCATTCTTTATATTCTTGGAAGAAAGTAATACAAGTTGAGAGTATTTACTCAAACATCTCTCGTGCTTAGTTTTTTGTTGCTTTCTATTGTCTTTTGAGCCTTCTTTTGGCTAGTCGCTTCCGTTATACAAATTGGTGCCTTGGAGGAATTCCCTTGAGAATCCTCAAATCGTGGTGGTTAGGCTGACTTAGGTGTGTATGCAAGAAAGGATCGCCGAAGGCCGCACGGATTGCGAGACTAAAGATCTAGCCCCGTGACAAGTGGTATTCGAGCTAAAGGTTACGAAGGCACCGTCTGTGATGTCAAAAGAAGTTGTTGAATAGATTGAGCCAATGGAGACCAGTAGAAGGGCCAGGCATAAGAGTCGTTCGAGGGACGTACTGTCGACTTTCGAAAATCGAGTGGTCACTCTCGAAGAGTCCATGAGGGACGTGAAGGCGAGGCTCGACGAAGTCGATGAGGGACTCTCAAGTGGGTTGCAATCCATAAAGGAACAACTAAGAGAATATGTACAGTATACTCTTGGTTCCTTGGAGAACAAGATGACGAGGAAAGATGATGCTCTTGAGGTAATGATGGTAGGCTTGAAGGAAGAAATCGCCGAGCTTAAGGAGGAGCTCAGGATTTTCAAGGCTGCCTTAGGTAATGTAATGTTGGCTTCAAAGTCAAAGCATCAGGTGATGGATGTGCCCAAATCGAAAGGGTTTAAAGGGGCAAGGTTCGCAAGTGAAGTGGACAGCATTCTTTGGGCAATTGAGTAATACTTCCGAGCGATGAGCATCGAGGATGACGCAACTAAGGTAAATATTGCTGCTATATATTTTATTGACGTTACTTTTTTATGGTGGCGACGTAGGTCCACAGATGTGAAACGTGGTGGGACCAAGATTGGGACTTGGGTAGAGTTCCAATAGGAATTCAAGGTGCAGTTTTACCTAGAGTATGTCGGGTATGAAGCTCGAGTAAAGTTGCGACGACTTATGCAATGAGGATCGATTAGGGAGTATGTGCGGGAGTTTAGTGAACTCATGCTTCAAATTTAGGATTTGAGTGAGAAGGAAGCATTTTTCTCCTTTATAGACAGGTTGAAACCATGGACGAAGCAAGAATTGCAACATTGAGGAGTTAAAGAACTTACCAAAACCATGATGGTTGCAGAGTCCATAGTGGAACTTGATCTGAGTAGAGACAGGTTCGAACCTTCCAAGCCCAATAGGAAGGGCGATGGTGGGGGAGACCATGATGAGAATAAAGGGGGACATAGCGATTATGGTAGCGGTGGTAGTAGCGATGGTGGGAAACCACGACGTGAGAAGTGGAGACCCAACAACCCAAAAGAAAAAAGGAGCAAGATTAGATGCTACCTTTGTAAGTGACCGCATATGAAAAAGAATTACCCGAAGGTATCTTCGTTTTCGACTATCAAGATGAAGGATGAGCTGAAGGAAGGGAAGCCTATTAAGAAGAAAGCATCGATGGTTAATGGATGGTGCTCACTCCTGCCAAAAGAGATGGCAAGGAAGGGTTGATGTTTGTAGACATCAACATTGCAGGCCAAAGGAAGAGTGCTCTTGTTGACATGGGACCATCTGACTTGTTGATATCGAAAAAAGTTGTTAAGAAGCTTGGTCTTCGATTTGGAAATCAAATAAGAAGATCAAGATGGTAAACTCCGAAGAGGCCCTAACTGTTGGCATAACTCGAAACATGGAGCTACAAATCGGTGAATGGAAAGGCAAGGAAGACTTTAAGGTAATCAAATTAAACGATTACGATTTTGTGCTTGGCTTAAACTTCCTTGACAGGATTCAAGCTACTATGTTTCCATGGGCCGATCAAATTCATATTGTTATCGGTGCGTTATCATGAATCATTGTGTCGGTATATCGAGATATGAAGGTTAGGACCAAGGTGTTGTCATCAATCCAGCTAGTCGAGGATGTTTCGTATGGGAAGAACATCGACTCGATGGAACGGAGTGTTGCGGAAGCCCCTTCGGGAAAGTTAGTGGAGATTGGGACCGATATGAGGCCTAGTGAGTCATCTGTGGAGATATCACCTTTGGGTAAGGTAAAGTGTGCATCGGACTTCGAGGTAAAAGAAGTGATGCAAAAGGGACAGACGGGTCGAGTAAATGCTGTGAGTAAGGTACATCGTGAACACTTTTAATGTTGTGAATTCTGACTTGTCGGTTTATCAAGATCATAGGGACCATTTCAAAGTTCTTGAGCAAGGGGGCCGAGGGACTATGCGAATTACGAAGCCAACTGGTGTGAATCAAGAAGATTTTGAATGAGGCAAGTCAAAATTGGGGCAAGTTGGAGTGGAGACTTCTTGCCAGCGAGATGTACCAACGAGTGCAACGGTTCAAGATAAGAGGAAATGGAAGTCGAGGCGGAAGTTCCAAAAGAAGGGACAACTCGATAGTAAGCTAGTTGGGAAGAAGCCGAGGCAACAAGGCGAGATCAAGGCTAATCAAATCAGTGCCATTCTAAAGTCAGAATGAGAGTGTTACGAGAATGGGTGGGGGAGAATGTCATGGACCAGAGTTTAGAGCCCGTGACCATCGCACACAATGAGTCCCATGAAGATCTATCATTGATATTAGGATCATTTAGCCCACACGAGTTGGCTCGATTCAGAGAGCTGTTGGTCAAGCCTATCAGATTGAAGCTTGGGTGGCCCAATAATGAAGATATGGCAACATAAGGCATATTGGCAAATATGGGAACTAATCCTAGAAGATAAGGAAGAATCATATCTTTAGGATTAGATAAGATTTGTAATCTTATAAATCCCATGAATTAAGGGATAGGCTAATCTCAGTCGTTGATTTAGTTTGATCTTAACCATTGGTTGTGGGGGAGCTCAACTATAAATAGGAGCCTCTCCTCATTTGCAACTCACTCATTCATTGTTTCATTCTTTGTATTCTTGAAAGAAAGTAATACAAGTTGAGAGTATTTACTCAAACACCTCTCGTGCTTAAATTTTGGATGCTTTCTGTTGTCTTTTGAGCCTTCTTTTGGCTAGTCGCTTTCGCTATACAAATTGGTGCCTCGAAGGAATTCCCTTGAGAATCCTCAAATCGTGGTGGTTAGGCTGACTTAGGTGTGTCTGCAAGAAAGGATTGCCTAAGGCCGTACGGATTGCGAGACTAAAGATCTAGCCCCGTGACATATGCACAACTTGACCCAATGCGACCACTGAATCAAATATAGTTACATACGCAGATGTAGGCACAGGTTAGAATGCAACCACAACAAACTGTGCTACCAAATATGCAAGGACAACATCAGCAATAGCAATAATAGTATTCTGAATCAAGAGCGGATCCATTGGCTACTCTTGAAGCTTTGACACGTGAGCATATTACCAGAACAGAACCAATTGTATAAGGAAATTCATCTTCCATCCGAGCGTTGGAAACACAACTAGGACAACTGGCTTCTTACATGAGCACACGACCACCAAGTGCTTTGCCAAGTGATATTGAGAATCCAAATCAAAAAGGAAAGGAGCATTGCAAGACTATCACATTATGATGTGGAAAGCAAACTGCAGAGCAAAGTAGCAACTCCAACCAAGCACCAGTTAATGTAAACGAACCAAGGCAACAAAGAGAAGTTGCAGCTGAAGAAGACACGATAGAAGTAGATGAGGAGGAACCACCAGAAGTCACACCGATGCCGACCATTCATCCTCAAAAGTTGTCGATGCAACTGCCAATGTTGACATAACTGGTTATAATAAAACAACCCACTGTGAACATACCTTTGCCATTTCCATAGAGATTCAAGGAGAAAGAACATGATAGAGATTATCAATAGTTTGTATCTACCTTGAAATAATTACATATTAATATACCTCTAGTTGATGCTCTTGTGCAAAACCCTAGCTATGGGAAATATATGAAGGAGCTATTATCGAAGAAGAAGAAGCTATCTGATATTGAGACAATTGTGCTCACAGAAGGGTGTAGCGTTGTGCTAACAAATCAATTACCACCAAAGATGAAAGATCCTGCTAGTTTTACGATCCCATGCTATATTGGAAATCATTATTTAGGTAAAGCTCTATGTGACCTAGGAGGTAGCATTAATCTTATGCCACTATCAACTTTCAAGAAATTAGGGATTGATAATTTGAAGCCCACTACGGTGACATTACAACTTGCAGACACATCTTTGGCACAACCTGAAAGACAAATTAAAGACGCCTCATCCGTGTCGACAAGTTTGTGTTCCCATCTAACTTTATCATACTTGATTGCGAAGCTGATAAAGAGGTGCCTATTATTCTAGGATGCCCATTTCTCACAACGAGATGCACTCTTATCGATGTTTTCAAGGGTGAGCTGATTATGCATCATAATGATGAGCATGTAACCTTCATCTTTTTCGAAGCATCTCCATCGCATAGTAAGGAACAATATCATCACATTGATGTTCTGGATAAGCTAATTATAGAGAGATTTAATGAATGAAGCTTAGCAGTTCCAGAAAATATGTTGTGACATCTGACGATAATATCCCACCTGAATGTGACCACACACTTGAGGCTAATGTCTATGAGCTGAAACATGGCTGGCAATTAGAATCTTTGGATTTGACTAATCGAACGATCCCTTTTTAAACAATCAATTGAAGAAGCTCCGACTCTGGAGTTAAAGTCATTGCCAATATATCTGAAATATGTTTTCGTATGTGACAATGATACATTGCCAATGATTGTCAGCGTAAGTCTCGACGCGAGCCAAGAAAAAAAATTAATTGGAATATTGAAGCGACATAAAAGAGCCATCTCCTGGAGCATAGCAGACATCAGAGGCATTAGTTTCTCTTTCTACATGCATAAAATTAGGCTGAAAGATGAAGGCAAACAGTCAATTGAGCAACAACAAAGACTAAATAAGAAAATGAAGGAATTAATGAAGAAGGAGATTATCAAATGGTTAGACGCGAGCATAATCTACCCTATTTCAGACAGCACATGGTCTAATGTGTGCCAAAAAAGAGCGGCATCACGGTAGTAAGTAACGATAAAAATGAACTAATCCCTACTCGCATTGCTACAGGTTGGCGAGTGTGTACAGACTACCATCGTTTAAATACAGCCACAAAGAAGGATCACTTCCCACTTCCATTCATTGATCAAATGTTGGATAGGCTAGCTGGTAAGGCCTATTTCTATTTCCTTGATGGCTACTCTAGATACAACCAGATCGCAATCACACCGGAGGATCAAGCAAAGTCGACTTTTACATGCCCATTTAGAACCTTGCTTTCTAACGAATGCCATTTCGTTTGTGTAATACCTCAGCCACATTTCAGAGGTGTATGATGGCCATCTTCTCCGATATGATCAAGGATTCATTGAGGTATTTATGGATGATTTTTTTGTGTATGGGCAAAATTTTGATATATGCGCTGACAATTTAGCAAAAGTGTTGAAAAGATACGAGGACACCAACTTGGTTTTAAACTGGGAAAAATTCTACTTTATGGCAATCGAAGGAATTATCCTTGGTCATCGAATATCTTGTCAGGGTATTGAAGTGGATAAAGCGAAGGTGGAAACCATTGAAAAGTTACCTCCACCGAATAATGTGAAGGGAATAAGGAGTTTTCTCGGCCATGCCAGATTTTATAGAAGATTCATCTGAGACTTCTCCAAAATAGTAAAACCACTCTTCTCCTTGTTTGAACAAAATAAAAAGTTTTTGTTCGATGAAGCTTGCTTGGAAGCACTTCTAAAGATTAAACAACAGTTAGTACAAGCACTCATTGTCGTCGCACCAGATTGGGCTCAACCGTTCGAGGTAATGTGCGATGCGAGCGACTTTACTGTAGGTGTTGTGCTTGGACAAAAGAAAGATAAGGTATTTCATTCAATATATTATGCTAGTAAAACTCTGACTAAAGCACAGGTGAATTATACGACCATTGAGAAAGAGTTGCTTGCAGTAGTTTTTGCATTTGACAAGTTTCGTTCATATCTAGTCGGCGCAAAAATTACAGTATACACTAATCACTCTACTTTGAGATACCTTTTTTCTAAGAAAGATGCCAAGCCCAGGCTGATTAGATGGATCATTTTATTGCAAGAATTTGATTTCGAAATTAAGGACAGGAAAGGATCGAAAAACCAAGTAGCAAACCACTTATCTCGTATGGAAGCTGGAAGCGAGGATGGAAATAAATCAAAAATTGCCAACGCATTTCCAGATGTGAAATTATTTTTTGTTGACGCATCTCCATGGTATGTAGATGTAGTCAATTACCTAGTTTGTGGAAAGCTACCACTGAGTGCAACAGATCATAGGAAGGTCAGATTTCTCATGGATGCTGCTAAGTATCATTGGAATGAACCATACCTGTTTAAGGTATGTGCCGACAACATCATTCGTCGATGTGTTCCTGAGGAGGAAATGCTATCTATCCTGAAGCATTGCCATGATGCTCCCTATAGAGGCCATTTTGGTGGTGTTAGGACTGCTATAAAGGTCTTGTAATCAGGGTTTTACTGGCCTACATTGTTTTGAGATGCACACAATTTTGCTCAACAGTGTGACAAATGTCAGCACACCGGTTCTATATCTCGACGCAACGAGATGCTTCAACAACCTATCATGGAGGTTGAACTCTTTGATGTGTGGGGTATAGATTTCATGGGACCATTTCCAAATTCCTTTGGGAATGTATATATCCTGGTAGCTGTTGACTATGTCTCCAAGTGAATCAAAGCAATTGTTGTTCTAAAGGATGATGCTCGGACGGTGTTAAAGTTCTTTCACACATATATCCTTACACGATTCAAAACACCTCGAGCATTAATAAGCGACCAAGGCACTCATTTCCATTACAATTAGGTGGCAATAGCTTTGAAACAGTATGGTGTGAAGCATCGCATGGCAACCATGTATCATTCGCAATCGAATGGACAAAAGGAGGTCTCTAATCGGCAAATTAAAAGTATTCTTGAGAAGGTGGTTAACCCATCTAGATAGGATTGGTCCTCGCGGTTACATGATGCGTTGTGGACGCTTCGCACCACTTACAAAACTACTGTAGGGATGTCGCCATATCAACTGGTGTTTGGAAAGTCATGTCACTTGCCTGTCGAACTTGAACATAAGGCCATGTGGGTAATCAAGCAAGTGAATATGGACTATGATGCTGCTGGACAGAAAAGATTATTGGACATTTCAGAGCTGGAAGAATTCGGTGTAATGCTTATAAAAATATGGCCATTTATAAAGAAAAAACTAAAAGATGGCACGACAACATCATTTTGCGGCGATAAGTTTCTCCTAGTCAGTTAGTGCTTTTATTTAACTCACATTTAAAATTACATCCAGGGAAATTGCACTCAAGGTGGTCAGGACCTTTTGAAGTTGTTGAAGCATTTTCACATGGTGCGGTGTCAATTAAAAATTTGAACGATGGGCACCAATTTAAAGTAAATGGCCAATGATTGAAGCATTACTGCAACCCAAGCATCAACGAACAAAACAAGACCATTAACCTGGTCACATTTACTTAATAATGTCATTGCAAATTCTTATATTTATTTTTTGTCTTTTTTTACTTTAATTCATTTTCTTTAGTTTTATGCAGGAATAAAAGATCTCTTTTTTGTCGACACACACAAAAGCACGACTTGTCGGGGCATTTCTTTGATGAAAGCGAAACTTTTTGGGCAAGAATCACGTCGATTGATTCACTCCAATCCCCAACTATTGGATCATCCTAAAAAAGTACGATCTGTGTCCTAGCATTTATTGGCTATAGGCATAGTGTACTTTTTGATATCATCACGTCTCTTCGCCTCCATCGTCTATAAAACATCTTTTTGTGCTGACTGCTCTCTCACACTCACAACCTCAATTGTTACTGTATTTTCTTCATCTTCAACCTTCTATTTTTTCTGCTAGATACTTCACTCTCTTTATTTCAGCACTCATGGAAAGAACTCATGGAGCAAAAACCGCATCTAAATCGAAGGATGAATCCTCGGCTGCTATGGTCAGGAATGCCGATCAACCACAACCCAAAAAGCCTGTTCTCTTCCTGTCAAAAGCTGTGAAGGACCGTTATCATGAAGTTATCCTGAAGAGGAACTATCATCCTGAACAAGGATTTCAATTGTCCTCTCATCTAAGTCTAGGGAAGCAAGTCACTAGAACAATCTCTCGTTTGGGATGGGAGCAGTTTTATGACCATCCGGTCGAGTACTCTCCCTCACTGGTAAGGGAATTTTACGCTAACCTGGTGGACTCTAAACAAGAATTCATATTTTTTCGTGAAGGGTTGGTGGCCTAGAGTGCTGACCACATAAATGCTGTCTTCCATATTGCTGAGGGAGAGGATGAACACATCAAGTTCTTAGAAAATCTGACTAAAGAAGGTACCGAGCTTTTACTGAATGATTTATGCGTCAACGATGCAGTTTGGACTGGCAACAATCCAAACAACTACATATGCATCGTCGCTTTCTCACTGTTCAAAGTAAAGCATGGCTCCATTTTATAAACTGCCGCCTACTGCCATCTACCCATAGTACCATTAAAACACTAGATAGAAACAAACAGGTATCCTACCCTGCCCTTCTTTGATAATGTTGTTGTATAAACAAAGAGGCATTGTGCCTCGTGAAGGGGAGGAAACTTTGGAAAATAAAGGCCCAATCAACGATATTTCGGTGAAGAGGATGACAAGGGGGCAAGAAATCCCTATGGTGAAGGATTATCTTCCAGTGACAATTTATCGCGGGTCAACAAGTTTTATTATTCAGTTCTAGGTTGAAATTACATCCAGGTAAGTTGCACTCACGTTGGTCTGGACCTGTCGAAGTTGTCGAAACATTTCCTCATGGTGCAATCACAATTAAGAATTTACATGATGGACACCAGTCAACAGTGAATAGATAACGACTGAAGCATTATTTTGGGCATAGTGATCAAAAGTAGGAAGAGACCATTAAATTGGTCGAAATTTTTTAATTTTTATTGAATTTATTATTACGTAATTTTATTTTATTTTATTTTTTGCTTTTATTTAAGTTTGTTTTATTTCTAATTTGTTTTTGCAGAATAAATAGGTAACATTGTCGACGCATTTGGAATTCATTGTCAACACAATTCGTACGATTATACTAAAACTACTGACTCATAAAAAAACAAAGCATATCAGGGATTTAGATCCCACCATTTCATCAATAGTCACCCAACCGTTAGATCTGTCTGAGTGGGCGTAATTCTCATTGGACGCATTTATTCTCACCACAATTTATGACCTTTTGCTTAATCACATAAAAATCACAACTTTCCATCTTCCTCTTTCACGTGCTATAAACCTCCTCCTCTGTGCCAATTGTAAAAACCACAAAAAACCCATTTTTTATTCACACTCTTTCTCCAAGCTCGTACCTTTACACCTTAAAACCTCCTTTACTCACAAAAATAGGGCAAGAACTAGAGAAGCAATCAAGAAAGCAACCAAATCTGTCGAAGAACACTTATCCTCTACAACTGCATTTCGTGAAGTAGTACCCTCCATGCCAAGAGATCTGATGATATTCTTAACGAAAGCGACCAAAGATCAGTTTTAGGACAACATCTTGAAGTGAAATTGTCACCGAGAACAAGGCTTTCTCCTGTCACGACAGCAAGACTTGGGGAAGCAAGGGAAAGCAAGTCTACAAGACCATCTCAAGGCTAAAGTGGGAAACCTTCAACATTCACCCTAGCAACTGCTCTCCGTCACTGGTACATGAGTTTTATGCTAACCTTCTTAACCATGAGTTAGAGTTTGTCTTTGTTCGCGAAGGATTGATCCCATGGGATGCTGAACGAATCAAAGAGCTATGCAACACCAAATTGAGGACCATGCAAAGCCCAAAAAAAAGAAGAGGAAGCACTCGAACAAAATGTGCAAGAAGGAAGAGAAAAAGAGGAGGAAGAAGAAGAGTCATGTAGCCACATCTATGGCTAAGGAAAACTGAGTTAGTTTATTTTAAGTTTGTAGCTGTAATGTTCATGCATTGCATTTAGCTGTAGTTTTTATTTTGTTAGTGCACATTGTCATTGCATTTTAATGTTAGTGCATTGGGGACAATGCGGACTTTAAGTTTGGGGGAATGCATTTGGGGTTTGGAAATGCAATTGCACCCATATTTCAAAAAATTTTCTTTTTGAATTTGATGAAGCATGTAAATTTTATGAATGGTTAATGCAAATGTGTTTGAAAAATTTTGTTACATTCGATGCTTAATTCTTGAATCATGTGAACTGTCAATGAATGAGTTGGATAAATTTTACTGAGTGTTGTATCTTCAATTCTTTGATGAATAACTTAGATTACATTAGTAATGGATGACTAGTATCATTCCTTGGATCTTGAATGAATTTGCCTTTTATAGCTACTTATATATTTATAGTTATAAATAATAGACAACCCAATGTGAGTGTATTGTGAACTGTTTAAAGGGGAACACTCTAATGCAAGTGTTAGAAAAATGAATCTGGCCAAAGGCTCTTACTATAAGAGTGTGTGTCGGCGCAATTACATACTCCTTGAGGGTTTGTTACACCCCATCGTTACTGCTTAGGAACAAAGGGTATAGTAATGCAACGACATCCCTCAATCACATAAAAAAGAAAAAAAGGGAAAAGAAAAAGATATATGTATATATTATTGTACAATAATGTTGTATGGTAGATGGAATTTATGATTTGAAGCATGATGCTGGCTTTCATGAAGTTGAAATCTTAGTTATTCATACTTATGTATTGTCGATGCAATATTCTATCATTTGAATTTGATTCATTCATTGCGATTTTAGATGATTCAAGTTGCTAGAATGATCATTTGCCTTGGTGAATTCTTGTGTAGCCTTGCTAGTTTCTATTTTACTTGAGGACAAGTAAAAACTCAAGTTTGGGGGTGTGATAGTGCTAGAAAGAACATATGTTTTCTCCCTACTTTTTGGTTAAGTTGCTCCCATTTAGTCATCCTTAGCACATATTTTATCATTTTTTAGTTTAGTTAATTGCATTTTCTAACTCAATGAACCTTAGCCTAGTTGCCCTTTATTTTGTCATATTTTGGTACTGATGTCGTTGCATGAGTATTTCCAGATTGCGTTCAGGATTGTCACCGCATCTGATAGTTGTCTGGATAAGAATAGAAATGTGTGAGCTATCCAGTCTGGTATAACCAACTTGTACGACCAGAGACAGCTTGATTTTGATGAAAGGACACCTGCACAATTTGGCTGAATATAAATACTCACAAGGAAAGAGAAAAACAAGTCCTTTTTTCGGTGGATAGTCTTCTTCAACCTACCTTTTGAAGCTTTCGACTATGGAGGCTTAAGCTCCCACGAGTGAACTGACGTGAAGAGATGCAGACCAGCTCCTAACGAGAGCCCTAAGTGCGACACAAGAGGGAAGTGAGTGATCAAGTCAAGTTCTTCTAAGAATAGTATTCTCCACTTGTTTCTTTTACATTTCTTCTATAAACGCTAGTGATTACTGTTTATTTCATGTTTGTGTGGAAGTACACATGATTTCTGGACTAAATGTTATTTTACTCAATCTTGCTTTTATTGTTTAATCTTTGGGTTTAAATGTGTTTAGCACGGAAGTGTTATTGCAGTCACTGTCACTGAAAGGTGCAGCAACAGTTTAAGCTAACAAGCATGACAACGAAAGTTGCTTAGGGATTAGAGGAATTTAATCCACTTTTTCTTAACTGTGTTGCATTGCCATCATTGGAAGGTGTGGTTAATGTGGATGTTTAAGTCTTAGGTTAAATATAGAAGTTAAGCTTGGTAAAATATACATTGCACTTTATTACGTCGACAATCACCAATCCTTTTATACCTTGTGAGCACTTAGCATTCTATTGAACATTCACGTTGGGGACCCCATTTTATCATTATCATATTTTATCTTTATTTTCAAGTTATTGCTTTGACAACCATTCTCACAATTTATCACATTTTTACTTATTCATTGCACTGACATTAATAGACAAAAAGACAACCATCCTTGTCGAATGATATCCGACAAACTAAAATCTATCTACTATACTTGCATCAACAATTTACGCTTGTACATTATTGTTGTGATGTTAAACAGTCAATCACCGGTGCAATCCTAGTGGCCAAGAATTGCGTCCACATTTTCTCGACAAGGAACATGATGGCTTAGTTAAAATTAGAAGGTGAACCAGTATCTGGTGTATAGTTTCAATTACCACTTCCCTATGTTAAAAATCTAACAATTTCTTCCATTGTCAATATTTCGAAACATGTCTAAATCAATATCATTAATATAATCCTTTTCATAGTATGGAACATTGTAAAACTCACAAATTTCCTTAAGGGTAATCAAAACCTCTTCCCCTCTTACAATCACTTCTTCGATAGTTGCTCCATGCCCCCTCTAATTAATTCATCCTTCAAAAAGGTATAAAATTCTTGAACTATGGAGATAATAGCATTACCTGTAGGGGTGACACAAAACTGTTCCCACTATTGATATCTTACCAAGGTCCAAATCTACTCGCAATGCATTATAAAGGGCTCAAATCCTCGTTCTTGAATAAACGACCTCCCTTGTATAGCTAGGAAGTACCTCTCATTTTCGATATTCTCAAATCGATCAAGATTTGAAATTGCTTAAGCTTGTTGAGCCAAAGTTTTCTTACTCTTTCTTAGAGGCATTTTAGTCTCTCAATGGAAAAATGAACAGTAACAAATGGAATAGTGAAAGAGTAAGAAATACCTTTGCTTTTGAATATTTACCTTGTTGATGGAATACCCTTGCACCTTAGAATGGAGTACTTCCCTTGAAGGAATGAGGTTTTAGGTTTTGAATGTGAAAAGAGGGATGAGAAATTCAAAGGGTTTAGGAATGATTTGAGAGTGTTTAAGCAAAGAAAATAGTTTTAGTTTTAAGTTAGTATATATAGGGGTAGGGATTTTTAGGGTTTTAGAGTTTAAAAATCAAGTAACATAGGTGTTTTGTCCGTTGGATTGCACAATCGGGTCAGGTTAGCCTTGTAAAAATTGTAGACGATGTCATGACATAGCCTATCAGATCCAACAAACCCACTAGCCTTGAAGTTTCGGTAGTCTGCCCCTTATGTCGCAACATAGCCATCCCAGTGTCTCGACAAATCTCTTAGTTATCACTTTTTAGCATACCGACCTCTTAGTTGCAACACACACAAGGGGTATGTCGCGTCATAGCAGGTTTGGGCATATTGGAGCGGTCTAGTTAATTCATCGCGACGTCGAGAAGCTGTGTCGTGACAAACCTATCAGATCCGAATGAATTACCCTGAAATTAAAAAAATGTTACTGAGTTAGTATGTTAGTGACTATAAATTAAAATTGAGTGTTATTACTTGTCATAATTATCTGACAAGAGTGTTAGTGTGCACTTCAGCACCCATGAATAGTCTATTCTATCACTGTTCATTCAACAACTATCGTGCCAAGCTACTCTTTGGCAATTATCTTTTTCTCAAAATTTTCCTTTTCTTCCTGCGTAGATGATAGTACTAGAAAGAACCATTGATTTCTCCCTACTTATTGTTTAAGTTGTTCTCATTTAGTTATCCCTAGCACATATTTTAGTAATTTTTAATTTAGTTCATTACATTTTCTAACTCAATGGACCTTAGCCTAGTTGCCCTTAATTTTGCAATATTTTACTACTAATTGTCACTGCATTAACATGTACAGAATTGTCGCTGCATGAGCATGTCCAAAATTGCACCCAGATATGTCGTTGCATCTAACAGCTGTCCGGATAAAACTAGAATTGTTTAAGCTGTCCAGTCTAGTGTAACTAAATGGTACATTCATAAATTGCTAGGTTTGGAGGAAATGACACTTGTACAACTCAGTTGAAGATAAATACTCATGAGGAGTGAGAGAAAGGGGTCTTCTTCGAGGGGATTATTCTTCTTGAATCCATTCTTTTAAGCTTGCGGTAGATGGAAGCTTCAACCTCTCAAGGAACGAACAGACGTGAAGGAGGCAGATCAACCCTTGAAGAGGAGCCTTGAGTTCAACGCAATAGGGAAGTAAGAGAGCAAGTCGAGTAGCCTAGGATAGTATTCTTCATTTGTTCTTTTACATTTTCTTTCTAAAACGCTGGTGATTAATGTTTGTATGGAAGTACTCATGATTTCTGAACTGAATGTTATCTTATTTAATCTTGTTTCTACTATTTAATCTTTGGGTTTGAAAGTTTTTAGCACGGAAGTGTTGTTGCAGTCACTGTCACTAGAAGGTGTAGCGACAGTTTAAACTAACAAGCAAGACAATGGAAGTTGCTTGGGGATTAGAGGAATTTGATCCACTTGTTCTTTAATGTGTTGCATTGCCATCATCGGAAGGTGTGGTGAGTGTGCATGTTTAAGTCTTAGATCGAATAGAGAAGCCAAGTTTGGTAAGATATTCATTGCACCTTATTGCGGTGGCAATCACTTATTCTTTAAAATCTTGTGATCCGCACTTAGTATTCTACTAACTATTAACGTTAGGGACCTCATTTCATTATTATTACATTTTGTCTTTAATCTCACATTATTCCTTCGACAATTACTCTCACAATTTTATTGCATTTACATATTCATTGCACCGACATTAATACGCAACAAACATCCATCCTCGTGGGATAAATATCCGACAGATTCACATCTGTCTACTATACTTGCATCGATAGTGTATGCTTGCACATTATTGCTGTGACGTTTATAGCCGATCAAGTTTTGGTGCCGTTGCCGGGGATGGTGTTTTGATGTTCATTTTTTTTCATTTTATTTTTATTATCTAACCTTTAGTTGTTACTAACTTGTTTTCTTTTGGTTACTATTTTTACATTTTATTTTAGGTGTTTTATGACCTGAAGCAATTTGGAATTTATTGTTGGTTTGGACCCAAAAATTGAAAGAACTATTCAAAGAAGGCATCAAGAACAAAGAAATATGGTTTTACCGTGAATTGATGATGCAGTGACAAGATCTTGCTATACCTCCAATACAGCCACAAAATGTTAATAATCCACCACTATCGCAAGATGATCAAATACCAAATAGGACATTACAAGATTTTGTCATACCTATTTTGGATGATTTGCAACATGGAGTTATTAGGCCGGCAATACAAGCTAGAAATTTCGAACTCAAACCAGTAATGTTCCAAATGTTGTATTCTAATGGGCAATATGTTGGATTGCCACATGAAGATGCTCGAGAACATTTAAAATCATTTCTATTGATTTGTGCTTCATTCAGTCAGCAAAACATTCCTGATGATTCTTTGAAAATGCAATTATTTCCTTATTCATTGCAAGGAGTACCTTGTTCCTTGGGCTATCTGCAGGCTCAATTACTTCGTGGAATGCACTCGTAACACAGTTTATTTTGCGCTTTAACCAGTCGACAATGATGCTCGTCTCTGAAATGATATTACAGCTTATCATTAGTTGGATGATGAGATTCTACACACTACATGGGAACGTTATAAATCTTTTCTTCGACGTTGCCCCATGCATGGCATTCAACAAGAAACACAGATTGAGGTTTTCTACAATGGGCTAAACTCACAAATGAGAAATCTTGTCAGCGCATCAGCCAATGAACCTTTGTTGGATTGTACTTATGATGAAGTTGTTCGAATTCTTGAGAGAATTGCTCAGAATGATTATCAATATCCTATTTCTAGAGCTGCACAAGCAAAAGCTACTCCGGGAGTTATTGAATTGGACACAATATCTGCACTTAGTGCTTAAGTTTCTTCTCTCTCAATTATGATAAAAAAATATGAAAAGGACAAGTGACGTTGAACCTATACAAGTAACTCAACAAGTTGATGTGTCTACCTTTTGTTGTGAGATTTGTGGTGACAACCATAGCTATTAAGACTGTCCACAACATGCAGAGAATGCCTTCTATGTCAATAATATCTGCGGTAATTCCTATGGTAACGCTTACAATAATTCTGCAAGCAATCAGCAATCTTAGGGAAAGAAAAATGTTGGACAAAATGCTGCGACATTCCGATATGGGAATTCATCTAATCAGGGTAGTTATAACTCAAGACAAGGGAATTACAGTCAACAACAGTAGAATTACAATCAGTATACTCAGATGCATCCACAACAAAGTCAGATGCAGTCAATCAGCATACGTAAGCTTCCCCATCTGATTCATTAGCATCACTTGAAGCTTTAATGCATCACTTGAAGCTTTAATGCAGGAGCATATGACTCGCGTGGAAGCTATTGTGCAAGGGAATTCTTCCTCTATTAAGGCATTGGAAGCATAATTGGGACAAATTGCTTCAAATCTAAATACTCGACCGCCAAGCACACTCCCTAGTGACACGAAAAATCCCAATCTGAAAGGGAAAGAGCATTGCAAAACTATCACTCTTAGGATTGGTAAACAATCCGGCGAGCCAACCATTGATTCTCCTGTAGCACCTGCAACCACTAATGATGTGACCCATGGTGAGAAGGTAGAATCTGAAGGATTTGTTGATGCAACAGACAAGGAAGTTCCATAAATTGTCACTCCTATGCCTAATGTTCGGCCTTCGAAAATGTCGACGTAACCAAAGATGTCGGCACAATCTTATGTATCTCCACCTTTGCCTTTTCCACAAAGATTCAGAGAAAATGAGCATGATAAGCAATATCAGTAGTTTCTGAACACTCTGAAGCAACTTCATGTTAATATTCCTTTAGTGGACGCTTTTGTGCAAATTCCTAATTATGGAAAATTTATGAATGAGCTATTGTCCAAGAAAAAGAAGCTCATTGATATCGAAACTATTACACTCACAGAAGGCTGTAGTGCTGTCTTGACAAATAAGTTACCGCCCAAAATGAAAGATCCTAGCAGCTTTACGATTCCCTACTCAATTGGCAGCCACTATTTGGATAAAGCCTTATGCCATTTGGGAGCTAGCATCAACCTTATGCCACTGTCCACCTTCAGAAAGTTGGGAATTGGCAACATGAAACCCACTGCAGTGACATTGCAGTTAGCGAATTAATCTTTGGCTCAACCTGAAGGGCAGATCAAAGACATCTTAGTTCGAGTGGATAAATTTATTTTTCCAGTTGATTTTATTATTCTTGACTGCAAGGCAGACAAGGAGGTTCCCATAATCTTGGGATGACCATTTCTAACTATCAGACGCACTCTCATCGATGTTTACAAAGGTGAACTAACCATGCGACATAATGATGAGCATGTTACCTTTAGTGTTTTTGAATCCTTTCCATGCAAGGATAAAGAAGAATGTCACATTGTTGATGTGCTAGATGATTTAATTCTTGAAGAATTCAATGACCAAAGCACATTACTTTCTGAATAATTTGCGGTGACATCAGATGATAAATTTTTAGCTGACTGTGATAGCATTGACTTAAGGCACTGATGGTAGATTGAGTCTTTGGATTTAGCCAATAGAACGACTCCAATTTTTAAGCCATTTATTAAAGAAGCTCCAACTGTAGAATTGAAGCCATTGACTGCTCATCTGAAATATGTCTTTCTTAGTGACAATAGTATTCTTCCAGTTATTGTCTCTGCAACACTGGGTGCAACTCAAGAGGAGAAATTGATCCATATTCTTAAGCAGCATAAACGAGCTATTGCTTGGAGTATTGCAGATATTTGAGGCATTAGTCCATTTTTTTAATGCACAAAATCAAGTTGAAAGACGAAGGAAACCAATCGATTGAACAACAAAGATGATTGAGCGAGAAAATGAAGGAAGTTGTCAAAAAGGAGATTATAAAGTGGCTTGACACTGACATTATTTACCCTATTTTTATAGCAATTAGGTAAGCTTAGTGCAATGCATTCCTAAGAAGAGTGGTATCACTGTGGTACGCAACGAAAAAGATAAGCTAATTCCTACACGCGTTTTTACGGGTTGGCGAGTATGTATGGACTACCGCAAACTTAATGCACCCACAAGGGAGGACCACTTTCCACTTCCCTTTATTGATCAGATGTTGGATAGGCCTGCTAGAAAAGCCTACTATTGCTTCCTAGACGGTTATCCTGGCTACAATTAAAATTGCTATTACATCGGAGGATCAAGTGAAAACGACTTTTACCTGTCCCTTTGGCACTTTTGCTTTTCACTGTATGTTGTTTGGTCTTTGCAATGCACCAACCACATTTTAAAGGTGCATGATGGCAATTTTTTCAGATATGATCGAGGACTCTTTACAAGACTCTTCAGTCTATGGGGATAATTTTGACAAATGTGCTGAAGATAAAGTTTTGAAGCGATGTGAAGACATACATCTGGTGCTAAATTGGGAAAAATTCCACTTCATGGCAACTGAAGGCATTGTCTTAGGCCATCGCATTTCCAATCAAGGCATTGAAGTGGACAGAGTTAAGGTGGAAATTATTAACAAGCTACCTTCGCCAACAAATGTGAAGGGTATCCATAGTTTTCTTGGGCATGCAAGGTTTTATCGCTGTTTATTTCTATATTTCTCCAAAATTGCAAAACCCCTATGCTCATTGTTGGAACAAAATAAAAAATTCCTCTTTGGCAATGCATGTTTGGATTCATTCAATCAAATAAAGAAGGAGCTTGTAAATGCACCCATTGTCGTGGCACTGGATTGGTCTTAACCATTTGAAGTTATGTGCAATGCCAGCGACTTTGCCGTGGGTGCTATCTAAGGACAATGCAAGAAAAAATACTTCACTCCATCTATTATGCCAGCAAGACTCTTACAGAGACTCAAATTAATTACACAACTACAGGGAAAGAATTATTGGCTGTAGTCTGCTTTTGATAAATTTCGCTCATACCTTGTTGGCGCAAAGGTTACTATATTTACTGATCACTCCGCATTGAGATATCTTTTCATGAAGAAGGATGCAAAACCACAACTGATATGTTGGATTCTATTATTTCAAGAATTTATATAGAGATCAAAGACCGCAAGGGTTCAGAAAACCAAGTTACAGACCACCTATCTCATTTAGAAGTTGGCAACGAAGATGGAAACATACTTCAAATTGTCGACGTATTTTCAGATGAGAAGTTGTTTGCTTTCGATGCAACCCCTTGGTATGTAGATGTAGTTAATTATTTTGTATGTGGAAAACTACCCTTAGGTGTCACAAGCCACAAGAAAGAAAGATTTCTTTGAGAAGTAAAGAAATACCATTGGAACGAGTCATACTTATTCAAGGTATGCAATGACAATATCATTCGACGTTGTGTCCCGGAAGAAGAAATGCTTTCAATCCTTAAGCATTGTCATGATGCTCCTTATGAAGGTCATTTCGGTGGAATGAGAACTGCTGCTAAGGTTTTTCAATCAGGATTCTACTGGACTTCATTATTTAAGGATGCCCACAATTTTGTGAATCAATGCGATCGATGTCAGCGCACTAGTTCTATATCTCGACGTAATGAAATGTTACAGTAGCCAATTATGGAGGTTAAACTTTTCGATGTTTGGGTATGGATTTCATGGGACCATTTCCAAGTTCATTTGGAAATGTCTACATTCTAGTTGCTGTTGACTATGTCTCGAAGTGGATTGAAGTGGTTGCAGTCCCAAAGGATGATGCAAGTATAGTGCTTAAATTTTTCCACAAGCACATACTCACCTGCTTTGGCACACCAAAAACATTGATCAGCGATCAGGGTACTCACTTTTGTTTCAACCAGGTGACAGCCGTATTAAAGAGATATGGCATTAATCATCAAATGGCTACCACTTATCATCCGCAAACCAACGGACAAGCTGAGGTGTCAAATCGACAAACAAAAAGTATTCTCGAGAAGGTGGTGAACCCTTCAAGAAAAGATTGGTCTTCTAGACTTGATGATGCTTTGTGGGCATTGAGGACAGCATTCAAAACCCCACTAGGAATGTCACCATACCAGCTTATTTTTGGAAAAGCATGTCACTTGCCAGTTTAATTGGAGCACAAGGCAATGTGAGCGATTAAGCAAGTGAACATGGATTACGAAGCTGTTGAAAAGAAGAGGCTATTAGACATCACTGAAATTGAGGAAATTAGGCGGAATGCCTATGAGAATGCAACAATTTACAAGGAAAAGACCAAATGATGGCACGATAAAATCATTTTGTAGCGAAAATTTACTGCAGGTCAGTAAGTGCTATTATTCAATTCTAGACTGAAATTGCACCCAGGTAAATTGTGCTCACATTGGTTTGGACCTTTTGAAGTTATCGAAGCATTTCCTCATAGTGCAGTCATAATTAAGGATCTACATGATGGAGACCAGTTTAAAGTGAATGGACAACGGCTAAAATATTATTTTGGGCGTAGTGATCACAAATAGGAAGAGACCATTAAATTGGTCAAATTTTTCTAACCTTTCTTGAAATTTTTATTATGCAATTTTATTTTCTTTTGTTCTTGTTTAAGTTTATTTCATTTCCTATTTCTTGTAGAATAAATTTGATTCTTTTATCGACGCATTTGGATCTCCTTGTCGATGCAACTCATATGACTGTACCGAAATTGCTAACTCATCAGAAAATCAGAGTATATCAGGAAATAGATCCCACTGTTTCATCAATAAACACCCAGCCGTTAGATCAGTCTGAATGGGTGTCATTCCCATTGGATGCATTTATTTTGCCAAACTTTATGTCCTTTCCTCTGTTACATAAAAAACACGTCTTTCCATCTTCACTTTTCACTCCCTATAAACAACCTTCTCTGTGCCAACTGTGATATTAACAAAGACACCATTTTTATTCACAACCTTTCTTAAAGCTTGCACCTTTCTACCTTACAACTCTTTTTACTTACAAAAAATATGTCCAGAACTCGTGGAGCAGTGAAGAAAACAACTAAATCTACTGTAGAACCTTCATCCTCTGCAGCAGTCTTTTGCGAAACAAAGCCTCCCATGTCCAAAGATCCTGTGACATTCCTCACGAAAGCGGCCAAAGATTATTTTCAGGAGAACATGCTGAAAAGGAATTGTCACCTAGAATAGGGCATTCTCCTATCGCGACAACAAGACCTAGGAAAACAAATCCATAAGAATATCATGAAGCTGAAATGGGAACCTTTTTGCCAACACCCTGAAAGCTATTCTCTGTCTCTGGTACGTAAGTTATATGCTAATCTTACTGACCATGAGTTAGAATTTGTTTTTGTCTGAGAAGAATTAATCCCTTGGGACGCTACACAGATTAATGAGCTCTGCAACATCAAAGTAGACAAGGATGAACATGCTGAGTTTATTGAAGAACTCACTGATGACATAACAGATCTTTTGGTGAAGGATCCTTGTGTTGAAGGAGCCACATGGACAGGTTCGAATCCCGACAACTACTCCATGAATAGATGCTTTTTAACATTGCAAAGCAAAGTCTGGTTCCATTTTTGTGAACTACAGATTGAGATCTTCTACACACAGCACCACTGTTACCCTTGATAGGATGTGTTTGATACATTCCATCATCAAGGGAAGGAAAATAGATGTCAGGGCAATATTATACCAAGAAATCATTGACTGTACTACTAGGTAAACAGGTATCTTAGTTTTCCCCTCACTAGTGATGCAGTTGTGCCAGCAAAAGGGAGTTGTGCCCCGATATGAAGAAGAGATTCTGGAGAACAAAGGCTCAATCAATAAAGCATCAATCGAGAGAATAACTCGTGGGAAAGATACGAACACAGTAAAGGAAGCAAAAGCAAGAAAAAAGAAGGGAAAACCAAAAGCAGAAGAAAAGGGAACAAATGTGACTGCAAGACTCATTTATGGCTCAAAATGAAGGAGGTCGAGGAGATAGCAGATTCCATAAGCATTAGGCAAATCAAGATTGTCACCATAGTGGAAGACATGGACAGAGCACAGAATCTATTCTATGCCTACACCACGGCTTGGAACAGTGCTGTTATGACCACATTGAGGTAGCTAAGCAAAACCCCACTCCCAAAATTCCTAATATTTCCTCCAATCATCAGAGAGTATGAGCCCTCAACCGAGGAGCCCTCCAATGGTGCACATCTCTGATGATGAGAAAGAGGCAGAATTGAGGGATATTAGAAATGTTTGAGGAAAATTGAAAGCCCATTTGAAGGTGAGTTCTCTGTTGGTCAAGATGCAAATGTTGCTGAATGGAAATCCCTGCTGAAAGGGAAATCCCTGGTGAAGGGGAGGAAACCCAAGTTGAGGAAGAGGAAGAGAAAGGTGAAGATAAAGAAGCTGAGGAAGATTCAGCTGAAGAAATTGTCACTGCACCCGAAGTTGTGGGTGCAACGACCAAGGGCTTGGAGCAAGATGGAGCGAGATGGGCAGAAACTACAGAGGAAATTAATGAGGACCACAGTAATCGTTTGACAATAGTGGTATATACTAGACCACTTGAAGTGATCCATCCGACACACAATGCAGCTGGTGATGTTGGGGCACAATCGGATGTTACGAAGTAATCTGAGGATATGGCATAGCCCAAAGAACGAAAGCGAAAGTGCTCTAAGGATAAGAAGCGCAGAAAGGAAGAAAAGAAGAGAAGGAAGAAAAAGTACCATGCAGCCACATCGACGGTTGCGAAAAATTGAGTTAGTTTTATTTAATTTTTTTTTAGCTGTAGTTTTCATGCATAGCATGTAGCTGTAATTTTTAGTCTGTTAGTAAGCATTGTCATCGCATTCCCATTGTCATTACAGTTTAACTATCATTACATTTGCATTGACATTGCATTTCCATTTGTCATGGTATTTTAGTGTCAGTGCATTGGGGACAATGCAGACTTTAAGTTTGGGGGTATGTATTTGGGATTTGAAAATGCAATCGCACCCACATTTCAAAAAAATTTCTTTTCGAGTTGAATGAAGCATGCAAGGTTATGAATGGTTATTGAATGTGTTTAAATTTTTTACATTCGATGCTTAATTCTTGAATCATGTGAACTATCAATGAATGAGTTAGATAAATTTTACTGAATGTTGTATCTTCAATTCTTTGATGAATGATTTAGATTGAAGTAGTAATGGATGACTAGCATCATTCCTTGAATCTTGAATGAATCTGACATTTACAGCTGCTTGTATATGTATATAGTTATAAATAAAAGACACTCTACTATGGGTGTATTCTAAACTGTTCAAGGGGGAAAACTCCAATGCAAGTGTTATAAAAAGTAATCTAGCCAAAGGTTGTCACTGCAAGAGTGTGTGTTGGCGTAATTACATACTCTCTGGGGGTTTGTTGCACTCCATCGTTACTTCTTAGGAACAAGGGTATAGTAATGCAACGACATCCCTCAGTCACATAAAAAAAGAGAAGAAAAAAAGGAAAAAAATATGTATATATTACTGTACAATAAATGTTGTATTGGTAGATAGAATTTAGGATTTGAAGCATGATGCTGGCATTGATGAAGTTGCAATTTTAGTTATTCATGCTTATGAATTGTCGGCGCAATATTCTGTAATTTGAATGTGATTCATTCATTGGGATTTTAGATGATTCAAGTTGCTAGAATGATCATTTGCCTTGATAAATGTTTTGTTTAGCCTTGCTGGTTTCTATTTTACTTGAGGACAAGTAAAAACTCAAGTTTGGGAGTGTGATAGTACTAGAAAGAACCATTGATTTCTCCCTACTTATTGTTTAAGTTGTTCCCATTTAGTTAACACATATTTTAGCAATTTTTAATTTAGTTCATTACATTTTCTAACTCAATGGACCTTAGCCTAGTTGCCCTTCATTTTGTAATATTTTACTACTAATTGTCACTACATGAACATGTCCATAATTATCGCTGCATGAGGATGTCCAAAATTGCATCCATATATGTCGTTGCATCTGATAGTTATCCGGATAAAACCAGAATTACGTGAGCTATCCAGTCTGGTGTAACTAACTGGTACGGCCATAAACTGCTAGATTTAGAGGAAAGGACACCTGTACTACTCAGCTAAAGATAAATACTCATGAGGAGAGAGAGAAAAGGGTCTTCTTTGGGGGATTATTCTTCTTGAATCCATTTTTTTAAGCTTGTCACGATGGAAGCTTAAACCTCTCAAAGGGCGAACAGACATGAAGAAGGAGGCAGATCAGCCCCTGACAAGGAGCCTTAAGTGCGACCTAAGAGGGAAGTTAGAGAGCAAGTCGAGTAGCCTAGGAATAGTATTCTCCATTTGTTCTTTTACATTTTCTTTCTAAAACGCTAGTGATTAATGTTTATTTCATGTTTGTATGGAAGTACTCATGATTTTTTAACTAAATGTTATCTTATTTAATCATGCTTCAACTATTTAATCTTTAGGTTTGAAAGTTTTTAGCACGAAAGTGTTATTGCAGTTATTGTCACTGGAAGGTGCAACGATAGTTTAAACTAACAAGCAAGACAACGAAAGTTGCTTGGGGATTAGAAGAATTTGATCCACTTGTTCTTGAATGTATTGCATTGTCATCATCGGAAGGTGTGGTAAGTGTGCATGTTTAAGTCTTAGATCGAATAGAGAAGCTAAGTTTGGTAAGATATTCATTGCACCTTATTGCAGCGACAATCACTTATTCTTTAAAATCTTGTGAGACACACTTAGTATTCTGCTAACTATTCACGTTGGGGACCCTATTTCATTATTATTACATTTCGTCTTTAATCTCACATTATTGCTTCAACAATTACTCTCACAATTTTATTGCATTTACTTATTCATTGCATCGACATTAATAGACAACAAATCCATCCTCGTGGGATCGATATCCGACAAATTCACATCAGTCTACTATACTTGTATCAACAGTGTATGCTTGCACATTATTTCTGTGATGTTTACAGCTGATCAGTAGATCACTGCCAATTCTTTTTGTCGATCATATTTATTTACGACAGCTGTGAATTTATACCACCACCCCTTCGCGTGATTGCCCTTATCGTTAATCCACTTGTGAAATTTATATGCCTTCATGTGGTGGAGTAATAACTGCTCGATTACCTCATTCAGTAAAAATGGTGGTTTTACTGCAAACCCATGTGTTGATGCCATGGTAGCTATTTGTTTCCCTTCGTAATTCCCATCACTACGTTTTATGTCCTTTGGATCGTGGTACTAGTGCAGTAATTTCCTCTCCCACGAGTGTGCACTTTCTTGCTCTACGGATGTGATTATTATGCTAATTAAGGATTGTAATTCTAGCTTGTCAATATTTTCTATTTTCTGCAAAAATTGAAAAATGTTCACATTAGTAATTTCTCTGGGGATTAACTATACCAGTAAAAGCTATTTTCCATTGGAAATTTAATCTTTGATTGATGGTATCTTCAACTAATATTTCTTTGTCGATGTGTTTATAACAGTAATTAGTTGAAGATTTAAAGTTAGGGTATGAGAACCGTCATCTTCCTCTATGAGAATTGATCCATCATTGGATTGGGGCTTGATGGTATTACAAAAGACATATATTTTCTCCCTAATTTAGTGCTTTTATTGTCTCTTTTGTATCTCATTTAGCATGCATCATAAGCATTTTATAATTAGTTTTTATATTTTCTAATACATTGCTAGTTAGTTTAAACTCTCATTATTTCTATATATTTTGTACTAATGTTGAAGCAAGCAGTTGGTATATTGCACAATAAGATTGCTAGCACAGGAACTCAATTCAGAAGATCAACATTGACAGAATGCAGCCACAAAACTAGCTTGGAGTTATGACCAGAGATGTCGCTGCATTAAAGTTAAACCTCAAATGAGTAGAGTTAAGCTGAGTTTACATTAAAACCACCAGCGCAGGAATATCACAGATGTCACTGTAATTACAACATCAAAATGCGTTTAATAGTACAGCGATAATCTGCAGATCTTTAAAGAAAACATGTAATCTGCGTGAGTGCACAACTGTACTCTAACTAACTTTGACAGTTGCAAAAATCCAGATCTGAATCTGAGAATGAAGGACAAAATCTGCAAATATTTAGGGGTTATAAATAGACGAAAAAAATAAGGAAAAACATCATCAAGAACAAGGGGATTAAATTCTGAAAATTCTTTGTGAATCAAAGATTTAAGCTGGAATAGGGGAGCTGATGAACCACGTCTGCAATTGCTTCTTACGAGAGGTGCTTGATACCGAGCAAGAGGAACAAGTAAAGAGTAGGCCTAGTAGTCTAGAGATAATAAGCTTTGTTGTACTCTTTATTTCTTCTAAAACGATGATGGATTCTATTGATGTTAAATGAATACGAGAGTATTTTTTAATATTATATCATTTTGATTCTTATTTTACATTACTTGTCTGCTTATTCTTGGATTTAACCACTCTAAACACAAAAGTGAAATTGCAGTACATCGACATCGAGAGATACGATGACAGGTTAGATTAAAAAGTGGGTTAGGCGAGAGCTGCTCGGGACTGCGACAAACTCCAGTTACTTGTTCTTGGATACACATCATTGCTCAAATCGAGAGGTGGAGTAGTGTATCCAAGTCAGGATTAAGTAGGGAGTTATTGTGAGTAAGAACTCAAAAGGAATTTATTACTACGACAATTCGTCTACATTTTACCTTGTTGACGCATCCAACGTTGCAACCTGTAGAATCAGTGAACCATTTCCACCCTTTACACTTGATCACTTTTATATTTCCTACATTTAAATTTCCATTACTCACACTCAACACTTTTGGATTTATTTTCAGTACATTGACATCTAACTTTTGAGATTTGACTTTAATACAATGACAGTAATGATTAATTTAGTGTGCATAACTGACATAACTATGCTGACAACCATATTCGCATTATACTGATTTTTCTTCTATTAATTACTTTAACATTAAGACATCGGAAACCATTTCCTCGTGGGATTGATATTTGATAGCTCTGTCTATCAACTATACTTGCATCAACGTGTATACGCTTGCACAATCGTGTGTCGTTAAAACACTGATCAAGTTTTGGCGCCGTTGTCGAGGAAACTTGGCATTTGTTCGATGTCTATTTTTGTTATTGCAATTAATTTTACTTACTTAATTTTTAACTTTTGATTAATTTGTTTATCGTTCTTTTCTGATTTTGAAGGTATTGTATGTCCACAAGGAGAAATCCCAAGGATATTATAAGCTTTGATCCAGAGCTTGAGAGAACACTTAGGAGGAGAAGCCAAGAACAAAGGAAGATGGCTGGTAACAACAACAATAATAATCTACCACCATTGCCGCCACAGGATAACAATCCTCCAGTGCTCCTACAAGATTTACCGCTGCCACGTCCATAAGAAGAGCAAATACAGAATAGGACAATAAGTACAACCAGGGGTTGTGCAACCAGCAATTCATGCTGGTAACTTTGAATTGAAACTGGTGATGTTTCAAATGCTTAATTCTAATGGACAGTATTCAGGTTTTCCACATGAGAATGCACAGGAACATTTGAAATCATTTTTACATATTTGTGCATCCTTTATTCAACATGGTGTCCCTGATGATGTTTTGAAAATGCAATTATTTCCTTATTCATTGTAAGGAAAAGCTCGAACATGGTTTTTAGGATTACCGGCTGGATCTATTACATCATGGAATGCTTTAGCAACGCAGTTTGTCTTACGATTTAATCCTCCGATAATGAATACAAGGTTACAAAATGACATCACTGCATATCATCAACTTGATGATGAGAATTTACACACAACATGGGAGCACTACAAAGCATTGCTTCGACGCTGCCCAATTAATGGGATTCAACAAGAAACTCAGATTGAAATTTTTTATAATGGTTTGAATGCTCAGACAAGGAATCTTGTCGATGTATCTGCAAACAGTCCATTGTTGGATTGCACATATGGTGAAGCGGTTCGAATTCTAGAGAGGATAGCTGAAAATGATTACTAATATTCGATTTCTCGTTCTATGCAGGTGAAAACTAACACTAACCCTGGAGTTCTTGAATTAGATGCTATTTCTGCATTGTCTGCGCAGGTATCTTCTTTGGCCAACATAATTAAGAACATGAATGGAACAAGCACCATTGCTCCGATTCAAATGGCCCAGCAAACAGATATACCGATATTTTCATGCGAGATTTATAGCTACAATCACAGCTATGAAGATTGCCCATAGCATGCAGAAAATGCATATTATATCAATAACATCCAAGGGGGTTCGTTTGGTAACTCCTATAACAATTGTTCGCAACAACCTTGGGAAAATCAGAATACATCCACATTTCGATATGAAAATTCTTTGAACCAAGGAAGTTATAGGCAAGGAGGTTACAACATCAACCAATCGTAGAATTATAATAAGAATTCACAAGTAAATTCTCGTACTGAACCAATGCAGTCACATATTCAAATGCAACCACAATCATGACTACAACCACAACCATCTGTTTTGCCACAAATGCAAGGACAACATCATCAACATCAACAGCAGTAATTTAATCAATCTAAGGTAGATCTTATAGCTGCTCTTCAAGCAATGATGCACGAGCATATTACCCGAACCGAAGAGATAGTGCAAGGAAATTCTTCTTCAATACGAGCATTGGAAGCACAACTTGGACAGTTGGCCTCTAATCTCAACACTAGATCACCAGGAACTCTACCTAGTGATACTGAAGATCCAACACAATGAGAGAAGGAGCATTGCAAACCAATCACATTAAGAAGTGGAAAACAGATGGTAGAAATAAGTAATTCTAGTCAAGACCATGTCGAAGCATCCACTTCACAGCAGCAAGAAGAGGTTATAATTGAAGAAAGTCAAGCACAAAAGAATGTGAAAAAACCAACGGTAGTACCATCTCTGCCTACAGTTTGTCCAGATAAGCTGTCGACACAACCATCACTGTTTAAGCAACAGAATCATCCACACCACCCTACTGCAACCATACCTTTTCCATTTCCACAACGTTTCAAAGAAAAAGTTCCTGATGAAGAATACCATAAGTTTGTTTCTACTTTGAAACAATTACATATTAATCTACCTCTAATAGATGCTCTTGTACAGATACCAAATTATGGGAAATACATGAAGGAGCTATTATCAAAGAAAAAGAAACTATCCGACATCAAGACGATTGCTCTCACAGAGGGGTACAGCACTGTACACACAAACAAATTGCCAACAAAGATGAAAGATCCTGGCAGTTTCACAATTCCATGCTCCATTGGAGATCATTACTTAGGTAAAGCATTATGTGATTTAGGAGCTAGCATTAACTTAATGCCTTTGTCTACTCTCAGGAAACTAGGAATCGGATCAATAAAGCCCACTATGGTGACATTGCAATTAGCGGATAAATCTTGAGCACAACCGGAGGGACAAATCAAAGACGTTCTTGTTCAAGTTGATAAGTTGGTGTTTCCTATTGATTTTATCATCCTAGATTGCGAAGCTGATAAAGAGGTACCTATTATTTTGGGAAGGCCATTTTTGGCAATGAGACAAACACTTATCGATGTGTTTAAGGGAGAATTAGTGATGCGTCATAATAATGACCAAGTAACCTTTAGTGTGTTTGAAGTAGCACCGATAAGGCCCAAAGAACAATGTCACCATGTTGATATTTTGGACGAAATTATTTCTGAAGAGGTTCGTATCAGGAATTCAACATTGGCTAATACTGATGCAGTGACATCTAGTTAGGGGACTGTATTGACAAAGAGGAAGTGAACAACTATGAGTTACGAAGATATTGGCGATTAGAATCGTTGGATTTATCCAACAGGACAATTCCAGTTTTTAAACAATCTGTAGAGCAAGCTCCTACCTTGGAGTTAAAACAATTGCCAACACATTTGAAATATGTATTCCTTGGTGACAATGAGACACTGACTATCATTGTTAATGCAACCCTCAACGGCACACAAGAAGAGAAGCTTATCACAATCCTAAAAGAGCACAAGAAAACCATAGCTTGGAGCATAGCAGACATCAAAGGCATCAGTCCTTCTTTCTGCATGCATAAGATAAGGTTAGAAGAAGAAGGGAAGCAATCAATTGAGCAACAAAGACGACTCAATGAGAAAATGAAAGAAGTGGTAAAGAAGGAAATCATCAAATGGTTGGATGCGAGCATAATATATCCTATTTCTAATAGTAATTGGGTAAGCCCTGATCAATGTGTTCCAAAAAAAAGTGGTTTTACTATTGTAACTAATGATAAAAATGAGTTAATCCCTACTTGCATCGTAACTGGATGGCGTGTGTGCATGGATTACAGACGATTGAATGCGACCATAAAGAAGGACCATTTTTCACTCCTTTTCATCGATCAAATGTTAGATAGGCTAGTTGGTAAAGCCTATTATTGCTTCTTGGATGGCTACTCTGGATACAACCAAATAGCTATTGCACCGGAAGATCAAGCGAAAACCACATTTACATGTCCTTTTGGAACTTTTGCTTTTCAACAGATGCCGTTTGGTTTGTGTAATTCGCCAGTAACGTTTCAAAGATGTACGATGGCGATATTCTCGGATATGATTGAAGACTCACTGAAGGTATTTATGGATATTTTTCAATCTATGGACAAAGTTTCGACCAATGCGTCGACAACTTGGCAAATATTTTGAGAAGATGCAAGGAAACAAACTTGGTTCTGAATTGGGAAAAATGCCACTTCATGGCAACAGAGGGAATTATCCTTGGCCATCGAATCTCGTGTCAAGGCATTGAGGTCGATAAAGTAAAGGTAGAAATCATCGAAAAACTACCACCGCCTACCACTGTCAAAGCAATAAGAAGCTTTCTTAGACACGTAGGTTTTTATAGGAGATTTATCAAAGATTTCTCCAAGATAGCTAAACCTTTATGTTCTTTATTGGAGCAAAATAAAAAGTTTGTATTCGATGACATCTGTCTGGATGCATTCACAACAATAAAGAAAAATTTGGTGCAAGCTCTGATTGTCGTAGCACCAAACTAGACTCAACCATTCGAATTAATGTGTGATGCTAGCGACTTTACTGTAAGAGCTATTCTCGGACAAAGGAAAGAAAAGGTATTTCATACTATTTATTATGCTAGTAAAACACTAATTGAAATGCAGGTTCATTACACTACAACTGAAAAAGAGTTACTAGCAGTGGTCTTCGCATTTGACAAGTTTCGTTCTTATCTTGTCGGCGCAAAGACTATAGTATATACGGATCACCCAACTTTGAGACACCTTTTCAACAAAAAAAGACGCTAAGCCTAGATTTATTAGATGGATCTTACTCCTTCAAGAATTTGATGTTGAAATCAAGGATAGGAAGGGATCTGAGAATCAGGTAGCTGACCATTTATCTTGGTTGGAAAGTGGAAGTGAAGATGGACAAAAGACTCAAATTGTCGAAGCATTTCCTGACGAGCAATTATTCACTGTTGACACATCACCATGGTATGTTGATGTAGTAAATTATCTTGTATGTGGAAAGCTACCCATGAGTGCAACTGGTCATAAAAAAATCAAGTTCATACGCAATGCTACTAAATATTATTGGAATGAGCCATACTTATTCAAGGTATGTGCTAACAATATAATTCACCTATGTGTTCTTGTAGAAGAAATGATGTCAATACTGCAACATTGCCACGACGCTCCTTATGGAGGTCATTTTGGTGGAACAAGGACTGCTGCAAAGGTCCTGCAATCTGGATTCTATTGGCCCAATTTGTTTCGAGATGCCCATAATTTTGTGCAACAGTGTGATCGTTGTCAACGTACTGGTTCTATTTCTAGACGTAATGAGATGCTCCAACAACTATCATGGAGGTGGAACTCTTTGGTGTTTGGGGTATTGATTTTATGGGACCATTTCCAAACTCTTTTGGAAATATGTATATCCTAGTAGCTATTGATTATGTATCCAAGTGGATCGAAGCTATTACGGTACCAAAAGATAACGCTCGGACAGTGTTAAAATTCTTTCTTACATTCATCCTCACAAGGTTTGGAACCCCAAGAGTGTTGATAAGCGATCAATGCACTCATTTCTACAACAATCAAGTGGCGACTACATTGAAACGATATGGTGTGAAGCATCGTATGGCTACCACGTATCACCCGCAAACTAATGGTCAAGCCGAAGTATCCAATCGTCAAATTAAAGGTATATTGGAAAAGGTGGTTAATCCATCTAGAAATGATTGGTCAATGCGGTTACATGATACATTGTGGACGCTTCGAACTACCTACAAAACACCTCTGGGAATGTCACCATATCAGTTAGTATTTGGAAAATCCTGTCACCTACCTATCGAACTTGAACATAAAACTATGTGGGCAATTAAACAGATAAACTTAGATTATGATGCAGCTGCTAAGAAAAGAATGTTGGACATCACCGAATTAGAAGAAATTTGATGCCATGCTTATGAGAATGCAGCGATATACAAGGAAAAGACAAAGAGATGACATGACAACATCATTTTGCATCGACAATTTCATTTTGGTCAGTTGGTACTTTTATTTAATTCACGTTTAAAACTACATCCAGGGAAATTTCGATCAAGGTGGTCAGGTCCTTTTAAGGTTTTCGAAGCATTTCAAAGCGGTGTGGTAACAATTGAAAATTTGCAAGATGGACAACAATGTAAAGTGAACGGCCAACGTCTTAAACACTATGTGAGCCCAAATGTTCGAGAACCAGACAAAGTCATCAACCTGGTAAAATTTAATTAATGTCAATGCATTTTATTTTAATTTTTTTTGTTTACTTTTCAGTTATTTCACTTTTCGTTGTGTTGTTTCATATTCTTAGCAAAAATAAAGGTCGTATTTTTGTCGACGCATTTGAGCATATATTGTTGGCGCATTTAACAATGAGCCAGCATTACCTTTTCCGCAAAAAATCATGTCGATTGGTTCTTTCTTATCCCAGCCATTGGATAAAAATAAACTTGGTACGATTTGCAGCCTGGCAATTAATGGCTGCAGGCGCACCGCTTCCCCATACGTTTTCACTCATTACACCTAGGTTATAAAACCCTCACTGCAGTTTTCTTTTTCTTCACAATCGCCATTGTTATTGAGAATCAACCTTCTCTGTCGATTTTCTTTTCTCACTTCAAAGTAATATTTTTCTTTTTCTTTATTCTCTGATAGTTGCACCATGGCAAAAACTCGTGCATCCAAAAACATTCCTAAAAACACTCCAAGACCTTCATCTCGAAATACCCCGAGCAACCCTATTGAGATTTCGCCCACAACACTACCATCCTCCTCCACAGGCCCGGTTTTATTTTTAACGACTGCGACCAAAGACAGATATCACAACATAATGATGAAACGCAATATACATCCTGAGCAGGGCATCCAACTTTCACCAAACTTAACCCTAGGAAAACAGGTCCACCGCACCATTAGTCGCATGGGGTGGGAATTTCTCTGCGACCATCCATCTGGTTATTCCCGTACTTTGGTTCCAGATTTTTATGCTAACTTGGTAGACAAGGAACAAGAGTTTGTTTTTGTTCAAGAAGGGCTGATACCATGGAGTTAACTGAACTCCAACACTAATAATATTTGATTTTCCTGGATCTCTCAATCTTCATAATACCCGTCTTTGTATATATCTTCATCACAACATAAATATCATTTGCACAAAAATAATCGTAGGCATCCATGGTTTTAAATATAATGGACATTAAAGGAAAGTGTTAGATCTGAAAAATGAAAAAATGTTAGAAGGGTTAAATCATATCTATAACCTAAAATTTTTCTAATTATTTTAATATAAAAAAGAATAAAATTTACTAAAGCGTTGCCTCCTCGGTAATGGTGCCAACAACTTGACTACCCTCGAATGTACTCTCATTCGGCATAGATTTAGGCTTTCCGCAAGTATACAAGTCGGGTTGTAAATATAGTGTGTACAACGAAACACTTAGAAGTATTCCAAGGATCGTACCCAAATGAGGTGTAAAGCTATAGTAAATTAGATCCCTGCAAATAATAAAATTAATTAGTACTTACTTTAGGGATTATAGTACGAAGATTAATAAAAGAGTTGGTTTTAAAAAGCATAAAATAAAATAGAAAACAAGATAGAGATTTGAGATGTAGAAATTTTTATAAACAACTTTGGGGATATTATCTCGTTTTCATATGAGTTCTTCAATCGTTGGGATTTGGAGATTTTCCTCCAAACAACTAGTCACACCCCAGTTGGATCTCTCGATCTTCCACCGGCATAGCAAGTTGATAAAGACTACTTATCCTTAGATGTCACAATCTAACTGATTTGGGGAAAAGGTGTTCATGGATGGACAATACCAATTTTGGGTTCATTCCCACCTAAATGACGTTCTATGGTTGTCAAGCCTAGTGTTTGTTTGATATTCTTCCTTTCCCAAACAGCTGATTTGAAAAGTAAAATCCCTGTTAAACAATAATTAATTATTCATACTTCCACTCCCTAATTCTCCAAAATGGAATTAGTTCCTCATTGGTTTCTTGATAATCATAAACACAATAATATATAAACACATATAATTGAAGAATAGAATGAAAAAGAAACTAGAATTGTATTGGCAATCTATCGGGAAAAATTTCTTGAACCTTTATTCGAGTTCTACAATCTCATTTCAAAAAATACAAAATAAAACTAAAAACTAAAAATTAATGAATAGTGATCTAAACCCTAATGCTAAAGGCCATATTTATAGCTTTGGCAGGTCATTTTCATCAACCCTAGGTCAGCTATTATCGTTCATGCTTAAGTCACATTATGAAGATGAAAACACCCCTCGCTTGATGCAGAGTTGATGTATAGGGTTGATGTCGCGACACATTAAAACTTGTGTCACGACAAAGCAAGCAATCCCTTGATTCTTAGCTATTGATCCCTTTTTTGCGACAAAAGGTTCTCTATATCGTGGCACAGTGATCAGTATCACTGTGGCCCAACTGCTATTAGTCTCTTATGCACTCACGAAGTAGGTTAGCTAATCTTTAGGCCTCATTTGGCCTTGAAAGCAATAAAATATCCTTTTTAGCACAATTTATTCAAAAGATAAAACTAAAGTTAAAATCCATAAAACATAAGGAAAAATACTTGATTCCAAGCTCATCAAATGTGAAAACTAGTTCAATCTGTTAGGTATGAAACCGACAGATCATTTATTAATTACTATAACTCACTACACATATTCGTCACTTTGGAAAAAGAAAGCAAAAGGAATAGGAAGGCTTACTCTCGGAACTTAGGGTAACTGTTTAGGCTAACCTAAGCTCCCGTTAAATACAATGAATCATGCACACCAACAGTGACTCCAAAATACTCACCAATCACGCTCTAGCCTATTAGCTGAAAGCTCAAACTACCTTTTCCTTGCCTTTCACCTTGCTCGTAGAGGGCTCCAACGACTCTGAATCTTCAAAAATGTTAACCACAAAACATACACGAACAATTAAATACTGGAAAGATGAAAATATATAGACTTTTTCATATCCTTTTTTACCTAATTTCATGCAAATTTGGAGTAATTAATGTCGAAAAACATAATTTATTTATAAAATAATTAATTTTTGTTAAAATTATCAACATATCGATTTTTAATTAAATTTATAAATATTGAGCATAAATTTGATGATTTTTTGACAGATTTGCATAATTGGTGAAAACCAACTCGGTAAGCACTACTGACAGCTTACACCGTTGAGGGAATTTTTACACCGTTCTAGTGAAGAGCTATGAAGAATATTTTTCTAGTCAAGGGTTGGTCTAATATGAAGCTACATTATGGTTTACAATTATATTTTTAATTCAAATTATATTGGATTAAAAATTAATTATAAAAGGCTAAGATGAAGTTGCTCGATGTGCATGCAACCGAGGGTCGAACCACCACCAATTGGGCTAGCCATGTGCCGTCCATGTGCTGACATTTTCAGCTGATTATTTTGACCATTTCAATCTTTCAAAACAACCCTTTAAGTTTCCCAAAATACCATTCCAACCCCTCCACTTTTCATGCTTTATATTCTCACCCCTAGCTCATTTTAAGCAAACTTTGAACAAGTCAAAGTTGCCTATGCATGGCCGACCACCCACTGTTGTGTGATATTAATTTGCCAAAAATAGCCACACAACTCCTCCTCTTCTCCATCTATAAATACACCCCTCATTCCATCACTTTTACACGCCAATTCACTCACATCTTCTCTTCTTTCTCTCTAATTCTTTCTAGCCTTCCATCATAATTTCCCTTCCATTCCCTTGCCAATTTATCCTCTTGGAAAAGAGTATTTCTTCATCCTTCCATAACCTTTGTTGAGTGTTCATCAGATACCTCGATTTGGGAAGATTCGAGCAAGAACGACAAAGAACGCAGAAGCAGTTCTTGAGAAATTGTTGGATTTAATCCTATTCTTTTTCTCATATTTTTTAAATTCTTGTTTGTTTTATGATGAATGCTATTATGAATTCTATTAATTCTTTAATTAAAATGGCTTAAATTCTTTAAGTGTTGGGTTGATTGTGTCTAATTGCTTGTTTATATTTAATCATGTTTATGTTGTTATAGACCCTGAATATCTTGTTTAATTAAATATTATCATGCCTAAGTTATTATTGCATTACCCTTGTGATATAACTATTTAATTAATTATTTAAGAGCGTTGAAATTGTGATTAATGGACACACTATTTAATTCGTGCATGCTTAATCCTCTAAGGAAGCTGAGGGATAAAATTGTGATGTATTGGAGAATACTAGCCTTGCATAACTTGCAAGATTTTTGTGATTAAACTGTTTCAATATAGGTGTATGTTGTTACCTCACTTAATCCTTTACATGCTTATGAATATTAATCTAGTCAGTCGTATTGACATAGGTGTATGTTCAAGAGATAGATTAATTTCATAATGTATGTATGTGCTATAACACATTAACTTATCAATGTTTAGTTTAGTCGGTCGTATTGGCATAGGTGTATGTTCAAGAGATAAACTAATTTTTGTAAGTGATGTTGTTCATAAGTTAGCAAGATACCGGGTTGCCATGAATATATTAATTCGTAACTAGCATGAACATGGTTTATATTTAATTAAGTGATTAAAGCAATTAACCTGACACATTTATGTCATATTGACTAACCTTTAGAAAACGTGCATAGGAATATAATTTAGTCTTAGTTTAACTTAGCTTAATTAGTTTAGAATACTTAGGTTAATATCCCTCTCAAATATTATCTTGTGTTTGACCAATTTGTTAATTAAATATTTTATAAATACTTTTCATAGCGCAGTCTCTGTGGATACGATACTTGACATTTACTTGTCACTTTATCATTTGAACACAATTGTGTACACTTACACATTTTCATCGTTCCAAATACCAATAACACACCTCAAATCAAATAAAAATACAGGTTTAAACTAGCTCCTCTTAGAATAGAAATTTTCAACTAACTTAGCCGAAACTCAACTTTTGTCACATCCCATTTTTTTCTATTAATTATACAAGAGTGAAACTATCAGCTCCTTTGTCTTAAAATTAATTACTCAATAATGAAAACAAGAAGAGTGTGGTCTAGTGGTAGCAAGCTCTTATATTAACTAAAAGGTTTTTAGCTCGAATTCCCTTGCTCCCATAATTTTTATTTAATTTTTTCACATATTTAACATGTGCGTTTAGGCCATTGCTTGCAATGTAGATAATGTTCATTTGCGTTGGACATCTCAGTTAGTCATCTATGGCGTAGAAAATCATCCAACTTTCAATGACAGAACCTTTCCGGTTCACATGACAGTATATAATTCAATCCTGAAATTCGATTCTTCACTCCAAAACACTCCCATATGCAATCCAGTACAAAACACTCATTTGATGATACACTAAAAAAACACTCTCATTTTGATGGTACTCTGAACAGTTTTTTTCCGATCCAATGACAATTTGAGAACCCAAACCATTGCCTCTATATATAAAGTAAGGAGGGTTTCGACCATCTGATTCCCAAAATCAATTTTTTATACTTGGTGCCAACCATTAGTGTCCCAAAATAAAAAAATATATATTTGATAAAGTTGGTGCCGACCATTAGTGTCCCAAAATAAAAAGGAATATATTTTTTAAATTTGATAAAGTTGGTACTGTCATCAGTCTCCCAAATTATCAAAAAAAAAATCAGGTTCCGAAAGAGGTGGTACTGACCATCTATAGGCCAAAACCAATTTTTTTTTATTTGTGATGGGACTTGGTGCCGACCATTTAATGGCCAGTACCCAAAAAAATTATTTTTTCAATTATGAATATTTGGTGTCGGCCATTAGATTACCAAAACCTATTTTTTTTTTCAAATACAAGTATAACGGTATATTGGTATGATACGGGATAAAAAATAATACCCTGATGTTGGCTATTAGATGGCCAAAACAAAAAAAAAACAATTTTTAAAAGCCTAACATAATCATCAAGCAATCATTGGGTCAAATTTTAAGGGGTGTCGACCATTAGAATGCCAAAACCCAATTGCTTTATTCATTTTAAGTCATTTTGGTGAATGTTTTTGAACCTAATTTATTTTTGTAATTATTTTTTTTAGTTAAATGGGTAAAATAGCCAGAAATGAGTGAAAGGAAAATAATGGTGTAGATGTTGATGAATGAGAGTCAAAACTACAATTATACTAATGTTTTTATAATTTTTAGTATTTTTAAAAAATTTATATAATTTTGCACTCAATTTAAAATAAAACTAGACAAATGATGGTTTGTATTATTTCATTTCATATTTTATTAATTTTAAAATATATTTTAAATTTTTTGCTGATTTGTTTATGCACTCAATAGATGAATTATTTTAGTGTCTTAATTGATTTTTTATTAAAAGCTTTTTTAAAACTAAAAAAACGTTAAAAGCACAAATTTTGGAGGATCTCCTAGGTCAAGAGTCTCTCTCGTGGTTTCTCAAAGGAACGGTGGCAGTTGATGTTGAGTATTGCGAAAGAAGGTGACCTTAGGGGATCAATGGACGGCGATGAGATTTCTCTCTTGGGTGAAGAACTAGCGCAGCTATCAGTGAAGAGTTCTCTGGTTACCCCATCAGAGAAACCAGTTTAATATGCTCTCTATAGACCAAAAAGCAATATAGTCCAGACAGTTTTCGCACCTAGATGAAATCGATTTGGAAAAAAAAGGAAAAGTTCGATATCCAATCGGTAGGTAAAAATCTTCTTTTGATTATTTTCAGGGAAGAAGAATATCTTGAGTCAGTTATGGCAGGGAGACCCTGGCTCTTTTGAAAACAATTAGTTCTTTTTAATCGACTTAAAGAGCCAATTGCACGGCGTAAAATACCTAGTTAAATCTCCTTTTTGGATTAAAATTGCTTCTTGCCCACCAGAATGTGATAGGAAAGATTTCATGTATGCTATTGGATCTTCGTTTGGGGGTCTCCTTGGTTTAGAATCAAAAGGAGATTACTGTCATATAAAGGTCATGTTGGAGGTACACAAACCCTTAAGGCTTCAGGATGAGGACCAACAAAAATCTTGGGTTCCGTTCAAATATGAGAAATTACCAAGTTTCTACTTTAGGTATGGATGTATGGGCATGGAATTAACGACTGTTTTGTTATAGATCATAAGATGAAAGAACTCCCTGAAGATGAATTGCCATATTCCTTGGCTTTAAAAACTGAGTTTAATTTTCCTAGTAAAGTTAGTATGCGTTTGAGGGCCAAGATAAAAAAAAGCATCAAGTCAGCGTGTTTATCTCGGTGAGATTGAGATAGATACAGTCATAGGAATACGTGATGATGAACCTACTCTTAGGCCGGTGGTGAGCGTAATGGGAGAGCCCCGTACGGGGATGATGACGAGGAATAGTTCGAATTATGGAAGGATTCTGTTTCCAACTACCAATCCCGAGAGGATTCTACTAGATTATCCAGTGACATGTTTGACCAGGATCCAACTCCTAATGTTGAGGCACAATTAATTAACAATCCCCAGGTTTTTAAAAATAAAAGAATAGAGGTAGCACTCGTCTTAAGGTTAGAAGGAAACCTAGATATGCATAATGCAAATACGATCGAGATTCAAGAGGATCATGATAACGCTACTGATAATGAGTCACGATTTATCAAAAGAAACTAAAAGAGATTGGCTAGGGGCTCAGTTATTAGTAACAAAAGTCTGATGCTGGGGTGTGGCAAACGTAAAAGTGATGATCAAGGGGGTATGGTGTGTTTTCTACTTTGATAGAAGGACATAAAAAGCTGAAACATGATGATATGAAGATTTCGTAATTTGATGATGTTATGAAAGAAGCTTCATTCATGAGTTGACGTAATTCCAAATAGGACCGGTGGCTACCAGTGGGCATGCTAATCGAACACAATGAAAATCCTAAGTTGGAATGCTTGTGGACTGGGGACTCCACGAGCAGTTAGGGGTCTCAAACATCTTTTGAAATTTCATAAACCCCAAATTATCTTCATAATAGAGACAAAAATTGATTTTCACAAAATGGAAGTAGTACCGCACAAATGTGGTTTCATGAATGGAATTGAAGTTAGTGTTGTCGGGAGTCAAGGAGGATTGTGCCTGGCTTGGAAAGATGAGATTTCAGTTACCTTAGAGAGTTATTCTTGTAACTTGATCACAGCAATGATTAAAAAGCATGATGAGATGGATGAATGGAGGCTTATGGCTTTTACGGATCACCTTATGTTTCAAATAAAAAGATGACTTGGGAGGAGCTTCGACGCCTCAGTAATGCGATCACTGTTCCTTGGTTCATATGTGGTGATTTCAATGAGATTCTATATGCATTTGAGAAAGTTGGTGGATTACCTAGAGGTGAAAGACATATGGAATCATTTAGACAGATTGTACAAGAGTGTAATTTAGTAGATTTAGGCTATTCGAGGCCTTGGTACACATGGAAAAGGGGAAACTTTACCGTAAACAATATACGAGAATGCCTGGATTGTGCACTGACAAATCCAGCTTAGCTATCCCATTTTCAAGAAGTAGTGGTACGATATTTACCCCATTCCACTTCGAATCATTGCCCTATCTTGTTGAGAATAGAAGAGTCACCAAGCCATTGAAGAAATAAACAATTCAAGTTTGAGGCATGGTGAATTTTGGAAAGTTCTTTTGAGGATATGGTTGGTAATAGTTAGAATTTTTCTAGTGGAGACCTTCTTAATAAATTGGAAGCATTGCGTGTTGATATACTTCGTTGGACTAGGGGTATTAAGGCAAATCAAACTGGTTTAAAGATGAATTAATGCAGAAACTGGAATCATTGGGGGGTAAGATTGTGATGATGATGTTCTTCAAGAATTTTGGAGACCAAAGTACAGCTGAATTGGGAAATAAATAAGGACGAGATATATTGGGAACAAAAGGCGAGACCTGAAGATATGTGAGGAATTGCTAATTGTTATTTTGAAAATCTATTCAAATCAGGTCTAGATTCTATTAATTTTAATCATACTTGTCAGGAATAGAACAATGTATATCGAAAGATACAAATGTTATGCTCACGGCACCGTATACTCAAGAGGAGATGATAAAAGCTTTAAAAGGAATGGGGCCACTAAAAGCACAGGTGGTGATGGGTTCCCAACAATTTTTTCCAGAAATTCTGGCATATTGTGAGTCATGAGGTCAGCTCTTTTTGTTTAGACATTATTAATAATAACAGTGATCTAAGACCCATAAATAGAACTACTATTGTCCTTATCCCAAAGGTCCCGAGTCCTACCAGTTTAGTTAACTTTCGCCCTATAAGTCTTTGTAACATTATTTACAAAATCATTGTTAAAGCAATTACGAATAGATTTCAGCTGGTACTAAACGATTGCATTGATTGTTCCCAAAGTGCCTTTGTTCTTAGAAGGCTTATTTCGGATAATGTTCTACTCGAATATGAAATTCTTCACACCTTTGGGTAGAAAAGGGTCGGGAATAGATACTTAATGGCAGTAAAGCTTGATATGAGTAAGGTTTATAATCATATGGAATGGGTATTCCTAAGAGCTATGATGTTGAAAATGAGTTTTGCCGAAAGATGGGTGAATATGCTTATAAAGTGTGTTTCAACTGTGGAGTATTCTATTAACATTAATGGAAGTATAGGTTCCTCTTTTAGGGCATGTAGAGACCTAAGGCAAGGGGACCCGCTTAGCCCTTTCCTTTTTTTGATATGTAGTGAGGGTCTTTCTGCTCTTATGAGGCTTGCTAGTCAAGAAAAGAGGTTCACAGGTGTAAAAGCAAGTAGGAATGGTCCACAAATTTCCCACTTACCTTTTGTAGACGATGCTAATATTCTAAAAGGTATTTTAGAGAAGTATAGGGCCTACTCGGGACAACGTGTCAACTACGACAAGGCTATAGTTTTCTTTAGCAAAAATACACCCAACCCTACTAGAATGCTTATCTCTATGGAATTAGGTGTTCGTTATTCAAATAACCCGGAAAGGTATCTTGGTCTACCTAATATGATCGGGAGACAGAAAAAAGCTTCTTTTCAAAGGTTGAAGGATCGAATGAAAATAAAAGTTGATGGATAGTCCACTAGGTGTCTCTCACAAGAGGGTAAAAAAGTATTCATAAAATCTGCATTATAGGCTATTCCCACATACGCTATGTCATGTTTTTTTGTTTTCGAAATCATTATGTACAGAAATGGAAGGAATTTTGGCCAAATTCTGGTGACAGAAAGGTCATGGGAAACAGGGAATTCACTGGTGTAGCTGGGATAAATTATGCACACTAGAAGATTATTAGAGCTTAGGGTTTAGGGATTTTACAAGATTTAATCTAGCCTTGTTAGCAAAACAAGGTTGGCAGATCCTATCTAATCCTCATTCATTATTAGCGTGTGTACTAAAAGCCAAATACTTTCCTAGTTCTAATTTCCTTAATTCAAATTTGAAAACGGGGGCCTCTTACACCTGGAAAAATATCTGGGTTGCGAAAAAAGTGTTACAAGATGGTATTTGTTGGCATGTTGGTACAGGAACAAATATTTCAATTTTTAATAATGCATGGATGTTAGGGGCTACTAATTACAGATTATCTCAATCCGTTATTTTTAGTGATTTGTTAATAGTCGATCAACTTATTGGTAATCTGTCATAATATAGAGGAAAGAGTTAATAGAGGCTATCTTCAGCCTAGTGGATGCGTAGCGTATTTTGAAGATCTCGTTGGCAAGTGAGCCACAAGAAGACGTGCTGGCCTGGAGTGGTGAGTCCTCAGGATGCTTCTCGATTTGAGGTGCCTATAAACTATTACATTCAAGTATAGCTACTCCGAGATTAATTATTTTACGAGCCACTAGTAAAGAATTTTATAAAAAAAACTATGGAAGCTGAACATTCCTCCGAAAGTAAGAATCACGGTATGGCGGATCTCGAAAAACTATATCCCCACTCGTGCCAATCTACGACGTCGGAGATTGTTGGCAGATAACATGTGCCCAACATGCGATACTGGTACTGAAGAACTTATGCACATTTTCTGTGACTGTCCTGTTACAAGAAACATTTGGAATCTGTTAGGCTTACAATTCCTAATAGGAAATACCACAATGAAATGGTTTGAATGGATTACCTGGGCTTTTAGGAACACATTTGTCTCCCAAGCTCGAATGCTTTGCTGCATCCTATGGTCAATGTGAAACGAGCGTAATAGATAGGTACATGAACGTGTTGAGAGAACGAATGAAGAGTGAGTCTCATTTGTCACAGCATATTTACAGGAGCTGGATGAACTAAATGGGAAAGCACAAACAACTATACAATCATAATCCAGATGGTTACCTCCAGTAGCATATGTGGTGAAAGTGAACTTTGACGCTGCTTATGATGGTCAACGTTCCCGTTCTGGATCTGGGATTATAGCCAAAGACGAAAGGGGTCAAGTGATTCCTCAACAGTAACTCATACTCATGTACGGTCCATATTTGCAGCCGAAGCCCTTGCTTGTCTAGAGGTAGTTAAAATGTATGTGAGATCGGGTGTACAAAAAATAATAGTAGAGGGTGACTATCTAACAGTTATCAATAAATGTAATCAAGAAAACCCAGATCTATCAAAAATTGCTACTTATATCCATAATATCAGGTGCTTAAAACCCAGTTTCCAGTTTATTCATTTCTAACACAAACCAAATGGCTAATAAAGTTACGGATATATTAACAAAAGAAGCCCTAAGGAACGAAAGGAGTTTGTACTTGGAAGGCTCTATTCCAAGGTGTGCCAATGAGTTCTTGGTCATAGATTGACCCCGCGAACCAGATTGATGTTTTGGAACTTGATTGTAGCCCTTTCCCCTTCGTAGTTCTCGTAACAGATGGTGAGGAAAAGATAAGATGCGAAGGGATTCTGAGTTTCTTGGAAAGGGACTGGCGCAATGAGGGTATGGTGTCGGAAAATCTGAGGTGTTTCTTTGGTATACAAGAGAAGAGCAGAAGTAAGGTTTCCTTGGGGATAAACATCTCTCATAATAAAAATCTAATTTAGGGCAAATGAGGCGCTCTCAAAAGGCTTTGATTATTGATATTTGCCAAAATAAACGTTCTGATAGCATGGGGAAGAAGAAACCATCAGCATTAAATGTGACAAGGTTAGATGAGACGGGCGTGCTCCTTTCCAAAAAAGTGGATTGGCAATTTTTCAGAGTATCTTTTATTTTGATTTCTTTATTTTATTTCTTTCGTTGTTGTTCTGTCCACTTGAATTGGGCCTTATAGTCTAAGATGTTTGGGCCTAAACCCTTTATTTTTGAAATTTTTTTACTAATAAGAGACCAGTTCTTTTCTTTAAAAAAAACGTTTATATATTTGGAATTTCGTAAGATTTAAAAATACTATTCACTCTTTAAAAACTTACCCTTATATAATTATTTTACTTTAAAAATATTTTGTAGAAAGAAACATATAATGATATTATCCATTCGAGTAGAAAAAAACAATTTAATTAATTTGATTCATTAATATAAAAGAACAAAAATAATTGTATGAAACTATGATTTCATATAAGGGTAAGTTTTTATGATAAATTATATTTTTTTATGATTTTTAACATTTTATTCTTAAAAAAATTTAAATCACAATTTAAAAAAACACATAAATATAGTAAAATTACAATTTCATATAATTTTTTCTAGAGCAGAAAGAATAAAGAGAAAAAGGAAAATTATCCAATGTGATGGGAAGAAAGGACAAAAGTAGCAGTGGACATTGGCCAACCCTCCCTCATTGGATTCTTTACCTTGTAATTCTCTACTGTCGGATTATTGTTTTTGTTTTCATATTCCTTAAGGCATTAAATTGTCTGATCCTACCATTTTATATTTTATTTAATTTTACAACGTACAACTACGAAACACCATCTCCATTTTTCACACCAGACCTTAATGTACAATGTGCAGTGTAAGCCATCAAATCAGGATTATTATTCCATTTTAAAAAAGCCTACAGTAGCCAAAAACTAAAACCTCTTTACCTTTTTCCCCTTTCCCTTTCCTTTCTGCAGAGACACCATCGCAGCAGAGGAAGGAAACGGCGGTGCTTTGCTTTGGAAATGAAAGGCGATGAGGGAGGAGGTGGCACGGTGTTGGTGGGGGTCAAATTTGATGCAGACAGCAATGAATTACTGACATGGGCGCTTGTGAAGGTGGCTCAGCCAGGTGATCAAATCATTGCCCTTCACATCCTTGATGCTGCCACTGGTATTCTTCTCCACACTTGTCCCCTTTTTTTTTAATGTTTTTCTTTTTTAATGACGTTATTTCCTTGGTTTTTCCGCTAGAGAGTCCGGCGTCGATTCTTTCTCTTGTCAAGACATTTGATTATACACTAGCAGTTTACGAAGGCTTCTGCAACTTAAAGCTGGTAACTTAACGATGTTGTTACTTTACTTGTTTTACAAAGTTTTAGAAATTGAGTGGGGAAAATTATTCAGGTTGATTTGAAGCTAAAAGTGTGTAGAGGGTCATCCCCAAAGAGGATTCTGGTGAGGGAAGCTAAGTCTTTCGAAACAACTAAGCTAATTCTGGGAACTTCCAAGACCCATAACCCTTTACAGTCACCTGCCTCAGTCGCAAAATTTTGCGCCAGAAAATTACCCAATTGTTCCTCAGTTTATGCTGTCCGAAATGGCAAAGTTGTGTTCCAAAGGGAAGCAATTCAGACAAACTTGAACCAATTCCAAGGTTGTGCTTCTTGTTTTTTTTTAGTTATAGTTTAATTCTGCTTATTCATTTATATGTTTGTTGGTTGCACAGACAACATTCCACAGGATAAAAGCCTTGTTCACCTGGTGTCTTTGCCGAAGAGAATAAGAACAGATAATGGCAATTGTTCCTATAAATCTGGTTTATTTTCAAAGCATAAAACATTGGAGAATAATTGTGCAGCCTGTGCTTCAGCCTTGAAATTACCTCAAAATTCTAATATCCGATTGCAAGAAGAGTTATCTGGAAATGGAAGTACGGACAATAGACTAAGTTTGGTACATTCTCGAACAACTGAGGATAATGCTGTTCTGGTTAGAAAGTTGCCTGGTTGGTCTCTTCTACGATGGGTGTTTTTACGTAAGCGGTATCACCTGGAGAATTCTTCGGCAAAGAAATCTGTGGACCAATGGGTGTTAAAATTACCAAGCCAGCAATCTTCAGCTGTTGTTTATCCTGATCTAAAGAATCGTTCTTCCGATTTGGATGGAGAAACTTCTGCAATTGTGCCGGTTGGCTGTGAGGCTATTTTTCCTTTGTCTCCTTGTGATTTTCCAGAAGAGCTACAAAGTTTACTTGAGAAATCCTCCTCTTCTTGTAGATTGTTTAGTTACCAAGAGCTTTTGGACGCGACCTGTAGCTTCATGCCAGGTTTATTCATTTTAGCAGTTAATGTAAAAAAAAAAATCTTGAGTTTGGCTTGTTCTGGATGTTGATATTATTGATTTTCATTTTTGATTTTGCAGAGAATATGATTGGTAAAGGTGGTAGCAGTCATGTTTACAAAGGGTGCCTTCCTGATGGCAAGGAATTGGCAGTGAAAATTGTTAAGCCAACTGAGCATGCAATCAAGGAATTTGTTCAGGAAATTGAGATCATTACGAGTTTAAACCATAAAAACCTGATTTCCTTATTCGGATTCTGTTTTGAACAAAACAAGTTGCTCTTGGTTTACGATTTCCTCTCCAGGGGAAGTCTAGAGGAGAACCTTCATGGTAAGTACATCATCCAATTTACTACTCTTTTCCTTCCTGTAATTGGATGTAATTTACAGTTTTCGGTTTACATTGTCTTCGAACCTAACTGGCTGCACTTGTTACTAGGAAATAAGAAGGATGGCAATGCATTTGGCTGGCAGGAGAGGTACAAGGTGGCGGTGGGCTTAGCTGAAGCACTTGATTACCTACATAATGGTTGTGAGCAACCTGTGATCCACAGAGACGTGAAATCTTCCAATGTTCTTTTGTCCAATGATTTTGAACCCCAGGTAGCTCGTTGAATCAATTTAGTTCAAAAGTTACCTTTAGGTGTTAAGCGTGCTTGGCTCATTACTAGCTGTTCTGTTTCTTCAGCTGTCAGATTTTGGACTTGCTTGCCAGGTCTCAAGTTCTGCATCTCATATGACTTGCATGGATGTTGCAGGAACCTTTGGGTATGTAATTTGTTTGAAAATTTTCTAGTTTATCACTCGGTTTAGATAGACTTTGCAACATTTGTCTGTGGCAGTTATTTGGCTCCTGAATACCTGATGCATGGAAAAATGAGTGATAAAATTGATGCCTATGCGTTTGGCATTGTCCTCCTAGAGCTCCTCACTGGTAGAAAGCCTATTGACAATAACCGTCCGAAAGGTCAGGAGAGCCTTGCTGTATGGGTGAGTTCATATATAAGCCTATTGGGTATCTGCCTTTGAAACATGTAATTGGGAGAAAGGTTCTGCATATCTTCACTAAATGACATAATCATAACATACTTTTGCAGACAAACAATTATAAAAGCAAGAATGTTTGAGTAGATCATCCTTTAAATTCATTTTTCTGTTTCTCCCTGTCAGAAGTACAATGCTGTTTCTATAATGTGTCAGTTTTTAACATTCTGTAATGCGTTGATAATAACATCCAGGCAAAGCCAATTTTAAAGGACAACGATATTTCTCAGTTGCTAGATCCACAGCTCGGCAGTGGCTATGAATTTCATGAGATAGAAAGAATGGTTCTAGCTGCTACCCTGTGCATAAGACGCGCACCACTAATGCGGCCTCAAATTAGCCTTGTAAGCTCACTCTCAGCTGACCTTTTTCTTATTTTTCTTTTTGTTGGATCTATTTCTTTGCTTATCGATCTTTGGTTGAATACAGGTCCTGAAGCTCCTACAGGGTGAACAGGAAGTAACAAATTGGGCAAAACAACAAGTTAGGACATCCGAAGAAGTTGATATGTCTGATGAGGAACTATACCCGACGAACATCGAATCTCATCTTAACCTTGCATTACTTGACTTGGAGGATGATTCAGTTTCTGCAAGCAGTGATGAACAAAGTCTAGAAATAGAGGATTACTTGCAAAAAAGATGGAGCCGCTCTTCAAGCTTTGCCTAGCCATCCCAATGCAAGTATGGTCTTTTCTTTTAGTTTGTCCCCATGATTGTGTCAATCCCCTCTTTCTTGTTTAGTCATTAGATTGGATCCTGGAAGAGAGGTTGTTTAAAAGAGCTTCCCCACCTTAAGTTGTATTATAGCCCAGGATTCAATTTTATATATGGGCTAGTTTTGGGCTTTGACTTTTGGGGAAACATAGTGAGGAACAAATGTATACTCAAAACATGCATATGAGTGTAAATAATCTTAACTTTAAGATGGTAATGTTTGTTTTCTTTGATCCATATTAGCTTCTTAACCTTCCTTGGTTCTTTTGTTTAAATCTGTTTAGTTATCAATTAAGAAATTGTTTGAGATTCCTCTCATTGTCTTTCATCATGGAGATGCTTGTTTCTGATTCCTCCGGTTGGATTGCTTAGTATGTGGTATGGCAAATTTGCCTATTACTTGGGAGAGCACGCTTACCACCCTCTGTTTTCTATTTCAACCTTGTTGGATCTATTTCTCTAGAGTTTAATGCCATCATACTATAGAGTAGGATTGTAAGGTTCCTAAAACTCCGATGCCTTAAATTGGAATTTTTTTGGGGAGTGCAGTGAATTTTTCGAGAAAAAAAAAATAAGATTTATTAGTAATTAGGTACCGGAGAAATTATTAGAAATGAAGTATAATAAATTTTCTTAAATCGATGTATGTATTAAATTGAGAGGTGATAATTGTTGGATCTGGTTTCCTAAGTGTAGTATATTCGATTGTAAATTTGTAATTTTTTTTTCGAATAGATTGGTTAATAAAATAATTCATGAATTACATTGGTACCCTTTGTATATTGTTCTCACGTGGTTTTTGTAGGTAAAGGAAAATAAAAATAAATATTAGCTTATTGATTGTCTAATATTTAGCTAATGCTAAGTGGTATTACGTGGGCGGATCGTAATATGAAAAAAAAACTTATATTAGTAGATAAACCTGAATATGTGCTTCGTCTAATCGAAAATGAACAAACCAATTGAAAGATTAATATGTTTTCTATCCAATCCAATTGGGGAGATGCATTTTCTTGAGCATTAGAGTGGATGACTCATTGTAACACCCAAAAACCTAAAATCGTCGTCGGTCAAGGTCTCGGTGTCTTACTGTTCATCTATCACTGTTAATCTTTTATTTTCATTTCATTCAATCATATTTCAATTAAAGAGATGTGAACCCAACACGTCATAAATCATCAATCGATTATAGTCATAATTCAACAAGGGGCAAAAGGTCATTCCATGATTTTTGGAGACTTTTATCGGTACTTGTTGGACAAGTATCGATAGTTGTCAAGTCAGTAAACAGTTTAAGAACAGTGCAGACTTCTACTAATACTTGAGATAATATTACCGATACATGTGTGACTTCTACCGAAACATGTCATGCTTCTACCGATACTAAAAACTCCAGAGAGTTAAGAAATCTTACCTTACAACTTCTACCGGTACAAGTATACGAACTACTGATACCTATGATGCTACTACTAATACAACTCAAGCCAGTGAACAACTTTTTTCCTACCCTGTACTTCTACCGATACATGCATGAGTTTTACCGAAACAAGTAAGCAGAATCTCTAGAATCATACCAAAACATAAGTTTTTCAACACATAACCTTCATGACATCAAAATGCATTAGACCATTACATAATTTATAGTTTTCCCAAGTCATTTCATTGTACTTCCAATACTATATTCTATCTTGAACATGCATATACTACATTCAATATTTCATTAAAGAATAACAAGTTCATCAAATCTCGAACAAGTAAACAAAAGTTAACATCATCCTAGTACATGGCATAAAACCAAGTGATGAAAGACTACCAAACAGGCTCCGCGATAGTGTGACTTCGTGAAGATGATCTGATATTCAAATAGTAAAGTAATCTACAAAACAACAATAACATTTTTGGTAAGCTTCAAAGTTTACTAAGTTCGAAGAGTTTAAAAAGTTACCAAACATATGCTTTAAGCAGTTATAACTCAACCGAGCTAGGATGAACTGTTATTTTCTCGAGCCATATTTGGTATTCCAACTTCCCTATTTATATCTTTTTTGTTACCAGTACCCGATGTTGCTCACACGAGCTGTCAATGACTCGTAACGTATGCGGTACCCCAACCATCGGTATAGCGTTTGTCTGTAAACTGTCCCCTAACGATGCTACTCACACGAGTTGTCGAGAATATGCATTTAAGCATAAATCACAGCCATCGTAGGGCCTACAATCCAAAATTTTGGATTCATTTCTCATTTCCCATTTAATAGTCACGATGACACAAAGTCATCAGACCTGGATCCATATGCTCACAATGACACATAGTCATCGGACCTCATAATCCGTAAAGGATTCATATACTCATGATGACACATAGTCATTGGACCTCATAATCCGTAAAGGATTCATATACTCACGATGACACATAGTTATCGAACCTCATAATCCTTAAAGGATTCATATACTCAAGATGACACATAGTCATCGGACCTTTTTACATTTACGGTTCAAGCCTGTTATTTATTCTTTTCCTTTGTTCCTGTCTTCCACACTTCTGATCATTGTTCCAACTCACAACAATTGCTTAAAATACAAGAATATACAATTTAAATTGGAATTTAACAATACGAACTTACCAGATTGATTTGCAGTATCGGCTCAAGTACAGAGACTATCCGTTAGTAAGACATCCAAGTCTAGCTCCCGAAACTGTATAGCCCTTACTGACATGTCCTTTGTGTCCCAAATATTCACGAAGTTCATATGTGTCATATACCATGTCTATTTCAATTAACTTTTATCACATTATACCTTTTCGAGAAAACATCCATATTATTTATCAGACATAATATCAAATTAACTAACCATGTCATTTAGTTCAATTTCTATTTGTCATATATCAACCAAATTAATTCATATGAATAATAATAACAAACACAATACATAATCATTTAAGCGTTTCGTTGTCACCTGATTTCAACTATATCATTTTGTTACTTTCAATCATATTCTTCAATACAATTTCATGTCAATTTAATTCAATTCCTTAATTTAGTATTTACTAAGCAAACAAATTTATATACAACATACATAAATCATTTCAACAATTTACAAACAGTAATTAAATCAATTATTTACTGTACGAACTTACCGGACACACTTGCAGTTAAAGTGAACTCTAAGGCAAATTCGTAATTTTCCTTTTTCTACGATCGGGACACAATCTTGATCTATGAAAATAATTTCATTCAATTATTTTAATCAACTTGAATTTTTAGTCATTTTATGCAAATAAGCCCTTTTGGTATTTTAATAAAATTACCCTTAACTTTTCACTTTTATTCAATTTAGTCCTTTAGCTCAAAACTTGCAAATTAACCATTTTTCCTTAAAAACATGTTCAGCCGAATATCATAGAAATCCAATACTTCCAATTTTTGTTTTATTTAACAAGTCCTTGTACTTTTACTACTTTTATATTTTAGTCCTTTAACATGAAAATTACTAAAAATTACTTTACAAAATAGTCTTATTTAACAACTAAGCTTAATATTTTATCATCAAACTTCAAAGACACACTAACTCATTAATGGCATAAACCAAAATGTTTAACAGTTTTACAAATTAGTCCTCGGGTTAGCTAGATCAAGCTGAAAAGAACTCAAAAACATAAAAATTACTAAAAATGGGCGAGATTTGACATACCTACCAAGGATTAAAGTTCAACCGAATGTCCAAGCTCTTCTTTAGGGTTTTCATTCAAAATAGAATGAAGAAGAAGATGAAAATCACTTTTCATCTAATTGTTCTTTTTATTATTTATTATAATATTTTTTTACTAATTTACCTTTGTACCCTTAATTATAACATTCAATTTCAATATTTCCAACTCCAAAACCGTCCACTACCTTCATTGGTGGTCTAATTACCATTTAGGTGCTTCAACTAAACCTCTAATTGACACCTAATACTTTTAGTTCAACTTTCGCACCTTTTATGATTTAATCCTTTTTATTTAATTAGCTATTTAAACGATTAAATTTCATAACCAAATTTTAATACTATACTAATGACCTCGTAAATATTAATAATTAATATTTACGGCCTGACATATCGAAGTTGTAACCTCAAAATCACCATTCCCGATCATATAGAAAAAATAGACTAATTAGTAAATCCTCATTTAATTAGGATTAAATAGCAATTTGCCAAAATCTAAAGAATTCCACTTCATTTCTATATTAAGCCATTTAAGGAGGGTCCAATTACATAATTGGTCCTTCAATTATTTTAAATTCCAACTTAATAAACTTTATTTTAATTTAACCTTAAACTACTTAGGACTAAATGAAAAATATCCCAAAAGTTAGTGGAACGTAATCATATCCTCCACCGCTTGGACTTTTGATCTTGGTGTAATTACCACTTTGGTCCCTTTTGTTTTATATCAATAGCAATTAACTTTTACACCTTTTCAATTTACTCCTTTTTCATTAATTAAGTAATTAATCATCCAAATTACCCAACTGAACTTCAATTCACATATAATAAGACTCTGTAAATATTTAATAAAAATATTTACAGCCCTTAATTTCAAAAACGAGGTCCCAATACATCATTTTCTAAAACCACTTGACTTTTGAACCAAACCACTTATATTAACTTTTAATTCAATAATTAAAATTCTTCAATTCAAAATTCCATATAAAATTATTATTGACTTATTTAATTTAAACACTCATTTTAAAAATTTACTCGTCGGGTTTGTCATCCCGAAATCACTGTTTTCAACACCACAGAAAAACAAGTTGTTACACTCTTAGAAGATAGAGACATAAATGTGACTGACTGGACTAACAGTACATCCGATTAGACCCAAGAAGAATATATCCTTAATTTGTTTATTGATTCATTTACTTGTGACGTTCAAAGTGTGGTATATGTAACACCCAAAATCCGTTTTCGTCATCAAAATAGGGTTACAGAGTATTATCGAACAAATCAAATATTTCATCACAAATAGCATTCCATTATCAAATTAATTTAAAAATACATCTATAATTCAAAATGGGATAAATCATACTCTTACGAGCCCTTAAAAATAATTTGGGAATAATCAAGGACCAAACCGAAACAAAACAAAACTTTTCGAGAAAAATTAAAAATTTTCACTTTAGGGGTCACACGGTCGTGTGTCCAAGTTGTGTGATAGATCCCAAACAGTATGGCTCCAACCATGGCCGTGTGGCTATCCCACACGCCCGTGTGGCCATCCCACACACCCGTGTGGCTATCCCACATGCCCTTGTGGCTATTCTACATGCCTGTGTGGCTATTCTACTCGCCCGTGTAACTCAGTAACTTGGGTCACACGGTCGTGTTGCAGGTCGTGTGCCAACCCGTGTGAACCTTGCACCAAACATGCTCAAGGCACATGCCCATGTGGGCTGCCGTCTGTGACACAAGATCGTGTGACAGCCCGTGTCACAAGCCGTGTATGCCTAAAAATGTCCCAGAACAGGCCGAACTTCCATCCAAATGCATAGATACCTATACCATCTCATGACACATTATTTCAAGCCTCAAAACACATTCAAGAACCAACATAACTTGCCAAATCTATCAACCATAAACACTATCCAATATCATGCAAGTCACCACATCTCAAGTAATTAGCAATTCAATGACTTAACTAGACTTCCATGCTATCACATTTGACCACATCTAGCATACATATAAGTTAACAATCCTACCATTTAATGCACATATCCATACCACTTGTGCCTAGGTAGTTACAAAACAAGAATGCATTTAGGCTATAAAATTCAATCAAAGCATATGATAGTCCAATTGCTCAACCCAAGCCATCACTACATTCAGATGACAACATTCAATCCCCAACTTACCATATCTACTACATACCACCTTACCATTTCCATGTTCATCCATTATGCTTAAGCTTGGGACTTAACATGCATACCACGACATTAAATCACATCACATACACATTTTAAAATACCTATGAATCATTTCAAGTATGATCAAATTATCCTATTACATGCCATATAAGCCAAGTTAATTTCAAAGTTTACCAAAGAGGTCTTCGAATACTGTAATTCTTCGAATTGATTCGATCTTCCATCCTTAAAATTTAATATACAAAATAAAGGACAGGACACGAGTAAGCTTACGTAAAGCTTACTAAGTTCATCGATTAAATGATAAATCTTACCGACTTTAAACTTAACAATCAAATAACAAGATTAAAGAATAAAGTTCCTGTCACAAGGTTATTATCATAATTCCTATCAATCACAGCTCACAACAGATGAGTAATGCTTAATACAATAAAACCAAATTAGTTTCCATATTTCAATAACAATCAAAGATCAATAAAACATAGCTCGATTAATACAATAAAAACAAATCAGTTTCCATACTTCAATAACAATCGGAGATCAATAAAACATAGCCCGATGAAAGACAATTGGATACGAGTACATGGTTAATCATCCAACACACCAAATGGTCGTTTGAGTCAATCCATCCATCACACCAGATGCTCGTAAGAGCTAGTCCCTCCAACACACTAGGTGCTCATAGGAGCTAATTCAACCAACACACCAAATACATTATAACATATATCATTAGTCCGTAACAAATGCAGGACCTCGACATATCTAGTGAATGTATACCTCCTATAATAATCTCTACTGCTCTCATAAATCCCGTATTGCACGGATCATAACCTATTGGCATGCCAATTGTACTCTATCCCATGCTCATCGGTTCATAACATTCCATAGCATAGCAATTCATATATAATTCATTATCTCAATTTATGCTTTCAACCATTTGTACCAAAAGAAACACACAATATCAAATTACTATAGACACCTAATTTTTTTTCGAGCCCAATTGAAGGTCCATTTATTCCATTTAAATATTTGTTCTCTCTTGGGCCAATTCGAAGCCCACCCATTTTTTTTCAAATAGAGGTCTTTGTTTTTCTTTTCTTTTTCTTTCATTTCTGGGTCTGTTAAGGGCCCAAATTATTATTATTATTTTTAGGGCCTAAGGCCCAAGATGTTACAATGGTCAGCTAGGGTTTCATGAACCTTAGCCTCCCTTTTTGACACACATCACAAACATTCAAAATAGTACCAAACCATTAATCAACAGATCAATGGAAACATAACAAGAAATTACAAATAAACAAGATTAAAAACAATATATATGCATGAAATGAAAGTAAAAAAAAGAGGCCTTTTATATTTTGTTTTTTAAAAAGGTAAGAAAAAATAACAACAACAATAAGCATGCTATTTCTTTTTCTCTTCTTTGTTTTCCATAGACATGTAAAGAGGGATCGGGTTTGGGCTCCGATGAAGGGGACAATACCGGACTGTCGATTGTTGGCCCCTACGGGCCCCAAAAATCCCTTTTTCTTTCCCTTACCCTTTTTAAAATAACGTTTTTTGAAGAAACAGAGCATGATCTTGGGAAAAGTTTTGATTTTTTAAAAAAAAGGAGAGTTTAGATTTTTAAAAATAAAAATCTATTTTTAATCATTTTAAAGGAAAAGGTTTAAATTTTTAAACAAAGTTTTGATTTTTTAACTATTTCAAAATAAAAGCTTTGATCTTTAAGAATGTGACACCCCAAACTCGATCAGGACAAATCGGCCCGAATTCGAAGCGTTACATTAGCCACCTAAGTGACTCTCCGGTTAATGACCTTCCAAGACACACCCCGACCTTATAACACCTCAATCTTATCCATTTATTAGTAATTTATTAATGCGGAAGCCATTTGTGAACCAATTTTAATCTTTTTATATGTAATTTAAACTAAAAGTTTCATCATTTTACCACCTACGATTAATCTATCCCTATTTTAGATCTAAACATTTACCAACCTTCATTTAGTCAATTTATGTAAGTCCTGAAAATTTCAACTTAATCCGATTTTATTTACTATGTCTAATTCAAGTTTTAACATTAAGGACTAAATTGTAACAATTTCAAACTATCAGTACTATACCCTAATATTAAATTGAGTGTGTTTCTGACAAAATTTATCAATTACAAGTCTAATCCTAAAATTTCATCAAGTTTCCTTATCATTTAAGGCTCTAATTAGACTTATCAAGTTATAGGACTAATTTGTAATTTAAACGGACTAGAGTTCTAATTTAAAAAGACCAGAATTCAACCCCCCAACACCACACACTGCAGTTTTTTGTGCGAAAAAAGTTGATTTTAAACCCGATTTTGAGTATTTTAATGGCCAATTAAACCCGATTTAGCTACGATTAAATACCATGCATATTCATATTGCATTTTTAACACAATTAAGCCTCAATTAAATAGAATTAAACAATCAATTTCATGCATATCACGCACTGATTAATTCAAACAAGTGGCGTACCTAAGTCGCTTGTAAACCACTCCATGAAGCTACATTTAAACAATTCTTAGTGTAAACATCATGCCTCACACACCGTGTTATCAATCACCATATTATCAAGCAACAATACACCATAAATTACGCAATAATCAAACTCAAACATGCATATATGATATTATAAAACAATCCAAAAATAAAAGTGTCCAATGTCCAAGTCCAATTACAATCAAAATTAAACTAAGTCCCGAGAGCTCCATAATGCCTGATTAACATCTCTAAAACGTGTAACTAAATCTCTATCAAGCCTTAATCTCTTGGAACTCTCTTGCTCGGCTCCTCAGCTCCTCAATCCCATCGGATATCTGCACGAATGTGAGGGTGTAAGCTTAAAAAGCCCAAAGAATGTTAATAAAATGACAAGTAAATTAGCACCCAAATCATGCTTAAATCGAAACCAATCAAATACAAATTTTTGATCACAATATCAATCCATAATAGTTCAATGTCATATGCTTAACCATGTATCAAAAATCATAATTAATCACAGCATACAATCATCAATTTAGCATATAACATTTCATACTTTTATATTGGCATATACATTCATGGCTTAATTGGGTGATCATACATTGGATAAACGGATCTCCTTACTCCCAATCAGAATCAGTCCCAGATTAAGCGGGCCGAAGCCACACACTCCCTTATATCGCCTCAAATCAGTTCCGTTGAGTGGAGACACAAGCTCAACACTCTCTTATCTACTCCAAATCAGTCATCCTAAAGCCTCATTGCTCACAAATAAAATATCAATATGGTGAGTACTCACAAATCCTATGGCATGCCAACTATATCGAATGGATCTACCATGCTATAATGCTAATATAATCAATCAATCAATCAATCACTAATGTGCTCAAGGTAAAGTGTTAAAATGCATATGTGAATCATGTAACATAGCCATTTTAACATCAAATTAAATCAAGCATACCAATTGCCAATTATTAATGTTCATTATCAATTGAAATATCAACATACCATGAACCAAAAACTTCAACATACTTGCTTAATTCACCATTATAATCAATCAAATCAAAGCACATAAAATCACTACATGCTCACTTACCAATACCTAATAAAATTTTCATCACTTGCACATATATCAATAATCATGCAAAATTAACCAATCAACACTTAATTAAATATTTGTAATCAGTAATTAATCATCTAATTAAGCATAAATGACGGTCAATTTACCAAACCGCCCTTTAATAACACTCACCACACAGCCAACTCAACCCAACCAAGTGATCAACCAAGCAAATTGAAGCTTCAATTTCGGTTAGCTCTATCCTCGTCAAGATTCAGAGCTTCAACAGAGATAAAATAGAGATTACCACCTTTCAAAAGATATATTTAACACAAATTTTCATCGACTAGGCTACATGAAATTCTCTCACAAATTTACCTTACCAGATTTGTAACATCAAGTCGAAAACTCGATTCCTCACAAAATCGATCACTCCAGCCCTCCTAACCACTTTCAAACGTCAATACTAACCCAAATAAACAAATACTAAACATCAATTTCACAAAAATCCGAAAAATTGGTTCATGAATATGATGAAATTCGAATTTCTCTAAATTACCTTACAAAACATGTTTAATCTTGATAAATAAGATAAAAAACCTTCTAATAGATCCATTTTGAGTTGGAACATCCATTGATTTGTGGATTTCCTCTCAAAATTCAAGATCCACCTAGCTTTTGAAGAAAATGACATGGATAAAAAAAAATCATGTAATTATCACTCAAATCATATAAATATGTTTCTAATCATCATACAAATAAGTTTAGAAATAGTAATTACCTTTGATTCATTCTAAATCATTTGATTGAAAATCTTGATTCAAGAATGTTGAGAAATTTCAGAATATTTTTGGCCACTTTTGTGAATTCGGGTGAAAAGAGAGTATATTGAGAAGGAAATTTGTTTGATCTATTATCTGATGATAGATCTTTAAAACCATGCAAAGAAAACGAATTTTATAGCTCTCTAACCTGATGTAAATGGTGTGAAAAGTAGGCTAGATACATTGTGTTTAAAATTAAAACAACCCACCAGAAATTTTGAAATTTGGGAAATTTCTCCAATGGTCACTCCCACATTTCCCTTACTTTACCAATTGATCATTTCCCTCCAAAATTCTGAATTTAAAGGTTTATTTGCCAAATAAATACTCTAAAATTTCTCTTATTTTACAATTCAATCCTATTTAATTAATATTTAAATTTAACTCAAATTAACTCTTAATAAAAATTATTTGAAAATTCTTTTTCGACCCAAATTAATTATTTTTACTCATAATTATTTAATTACTTTGAAATTAATTTTTCAAAAATATTTTTATTTTTTCGGATTATTGTTTAATCGATTTTAGATGAAATTGACCTCTTAAATTAAATTAAAATTACTATTAACCCGATAAATTCCTAAATTCATGCTTGAAACTCGAAAAAATATACCCGAAACTATTAGACCCAATTTAGGGATATTACAAAGAAAAGCAGTGATTTTTTAAAAAAAGTTTATATTTTGAAAAATAAAAATATGTTTTTAGTCATTTTAAAGGAAAAAAAATTTAAATTTTTAAACAAATTTTTGATTTTTTTAACTATTTCAAAATAAAAGCTTTGATCTTTAAGAAAAGTAGTGATTTCGTTAACAAAAAAATAAAAAAAAAACTTTTGATTTCGCAAAAAAAATAATTCTGACCACCGTAGGTGACGGCTCCACCACTGAAAGCCAGAGAGACATTGGGCTCTCTGGTGGTGTAGCAATGGCCAACATAGAAGGAGGAAGAGGAGGAAAAGTTTTTTTTTTGTTTTGTTTTTTTTAAATGAGGTTAAAAATGAAAGAATTTATAGATTTTTCTTATTTATAAGTGCCAAGATTGGTAATTTATTTCCACCCCCTTACCTTTTAAATTTATGAAAAATACCCCTTTTTTATAGCGTTACCCTCACTCTCTGGTCTATTTACACCTGTAACCCTTTTGTTTATTCAAACATTCGATTTAATTCGAAATTTCAAAATTAAAAGCAAATTAATTGCTACATCAGTCATCTTTCTTTCATATGTTTTTTATCTTTTAGTCCCAAAATCAAGCTATATCATTTTGTTTCCATCTTTAATAAGTTATTTACACTTATATCTTCCCTTCTCTTTCATTTGCATTTATATTTTATATATTTGATGTCAATTATTCACTTTATTTTAATATTTTTATATTTATTCACACTTGTATAATTTTTATTTATGCTTATTTCATCTTTATTTATTTTCATGTTTATTTATATTTATGTTTTTTCACACATTCCCTTACATACATTTTAATATTATTTGTTTATGTTACTTTGATTTTTTTTATTGTATTATGAATAAGGTGTATTATTGTTATTATTATTTTCATCACGTCAAGTTCATTTTTTTTCTTTCTTTCATTTATTTAAGTTTTCTTTTTATTATTTCCCTTTTTGAGAGAATTTTAGCTTTTCATTAACTTTAGCAAATTTAATTAATTTTCCTATTTTATTACTATTAGTTATAAAAGAGGTAACTTTTTAATATTTCTCTTAATTAATTGGCAATTTCTAGGTTTTTTTAGAATTTTAAAATTGAGTTAATTTTAGGAATTAAAGGTATTTTACTAGAATTATTTAGGTATGCTTTAGGGTTCCCATTAAAAGTAAAAATCTCTAATTTAAGTTTCAAATTAGATAAGTTTAGTGAACATGTCTTAGTCAAGTTACAAATAAACTAGAGGCATTTTTTAGAGTTTTTATTTGAGATTTCCATAATATTTTAGCCTAGATCAAGATATTAATATGTTTAAATAAAAAAAACTAGCTCCCAAGGCCCTGTAAGACTATCCCTAGATAGGCGTTATGGGAGTGTTATAACCTTCTCCACACATAACCGTACTCCCGAACCCGAAATTTGGTGATGAGATCGAGTCTAGACTTTTAGGGATTTTCCGTAGTTTTAATTTTAGACTTTTAGACGATAGGTGGCTAACCAACGTAGCCCTAATTGGTTAGTGACATCTCTACATTAATTTAGGCCCTCCGTGTCTAGTTTTACTTACTAGGCCCTCGTACTCTTATGTAGGCAACGGCAACTTGGCGACTCCACTAGGGACGTTAGTGAGTCGACTTACTAAGGTTTGAGAACTAGGTTTTTTAGTATTTGTGCATATTAGATTTATTTATTCGTGCATAAATTTATTTATTTGTCTAATATCGTTTTAAATTGTTGAATATGTGTTAAATATTGATTTATTTGTTCATTTCATTTGCTTATCCTATTTTGATATGTATGTCAACGTGTTTGTTTATTCTTTTATCAATGAAATTGATTAATTCATATGTCGACTCTACCGTCGTGGGGCGGCTATAATTGTCATTCATGTTGGATCTTGCTTTTGATCCTACGCTCGGGCCCATCCCGTTTAGGAGTAGTAGCCTTAGGCTTTCGTGTTGCAGTATGTCACCACATAAGTTTAAGGACTACTCTATGATTAAGATGGACATAGATGTTCGTGTAGCAAATGCTACCGTGTATGCTATGAAAGTTTTACCACCTGAGGGCTAACCCTTTTTAAAAGGGAATGCATCCCTATGGATGTCGTATTTAAGCCTTGGGTTCCCCGTGCATTAGAGTCAGCCGTAAGCCAGCATGTAATGACCATTTTAAATGTGAAGCCTAGATATAAGAGCCGTACCTTACCCCTCATAATAATACCCTATAGGACCTCATGAGCATTTATTTGTATGTTTTGTGTTTGAATTTGCTCCTAATGTTTTATGATTTAAATTCCCATTTTTTATGCTTCATTTGACTTTTTTTTACTGATTTTGTTTTTCTTGTGTCTTTGTCTCTCCATGGCATAATTCAGGAATCATTTAAATACCTAGGGCATAGTGTCACATCTATATCCGACATGAACACACTTCGAGAAGATTCAGTTGTTCGGTATGGGGTAGAAAATATAAGGATAATAGCGAGAATACCAGAGGATACTCAGAGTAGAGAAGGCGATTGCCAGATAGCTAGTTTTGACTCGAGCCTGCCTCAGATAGTCCGCATGCACTGTAGGAGAAATCACGAAGATGAGTTAAAGGGAATATGGCAATCATGGGACAAGGCTAAGAAAATGCTTTTCCGTGCTAAGTATGGCGATGTAGCACAACTTCTGTTCGTTAAACCGGATGATGCCTAATGAAGGCCATGGTACGTTTCTGGGATCCCACTTATAGGTGTTTTTACGTTTAATGAAGTGGATATGGTACTGATTATCGAGGAATATTTTACCCTTCTCCACTATGACTTTATAGATCTGCTCAAGATATATTGAAAGTAGAACGTCGATTTCTGGGAACCCTTAGCCAATCTGATGGGTTTATTTGTAGATAAGGTAAAAGTAAGGTTAAAAGACAAAAATGGTGCCTGGATTTCCTAGTCTGACATTAGGGATGCCATGGGAAGGGCCAATAATAATAGACATTTGGCATTGTTCGCGTTTGCTGTATACGGGTTGATTGTGTTCCCAAAAGTTCTAGGATATGTGAGTGTAAAGCTAGCTGATTTTCTTTTTCAGATTGAAAAAGCGGTGAATCCTGCTCTAGCAGTCTTAGCTGAAACCATCATTTCACTCAATTTTAACAGAAGGAAAGGTGATAGCATTACAAATGACATATATTTTCTCCTTAAATTGATGTTTTAATTGTCTCTTTTGTATCTTATTTAGCATGCATTATAAGCATTTCATACTTTCTTTTTATATTTTTTAACTCATTGTAGTTTAGTTTAAATTCTTGTTATTTTTATCTCTTTTTGTACTAGTGTTGCCACAAGCAGCCGATATATTGTGCCTTAGAATTGTCAGCGTTGGAACTCAGCTTAGAAGATTAACGCTAAAAGAAGAATGCATCCACAAGATCAGCTTGGAATTTTGACCAGAGATGTCACCGCACAGAACCTGAACTTCAAATAAGTAAATTCAAGCTGAAAATACAACTGGTCGTACCAACGCAGGAAAATCACACGTTATCGCCGCAATTAACAATTTCAGATTGCGTTTAGCAATGCAGTGACAACCTGCAGATCTCTAAAGAAAGCATCAAATATACGAGAGTGCACAGCTGTACTGTAACTAACTTTGACAGCTGTAAAAATTAGATATGGATTTAAAAATAGAGGAGGATGAAACCTATAACTTTTGAAGGCTATATATAGAGGAAAGAAGATGGAAGAAATTATCAAGAGGTGGAGGAATTAAATACTGCAATTACTTTGTGTTTTTGGGATTGAAGCTGGAAATGGTGAACTGACGGAGCAAGGGAGCAACCATTTCTGACGAGAGGTACTTGATGCAAAGCAAGAGGAGCGGTTAAGGAATAGTCCTAGTAGTCTAGATATAGTAAGCTTCGATTGTATTCGTTAATCCGTCTTTTATGCTAATGGATTCTGATGACAATTGAATGAATACGAGAGTATCTTTCATTGTTAGATCACTTTGATTCTTATTTAATGCTTTTCATCTGTTTATTCTTGGATCTAACTGCATCAAACATGAGAGTGCATTTGTAGTCTACCGACATCGAGAGATGCGGTGACAAGTTAGGTTAACAAGCAAGACAGTGAGAGTTGCTTGGGATTAGAAGAGATTCTAGTCACTTGTTCTTGAGTGCACAATGTTGCTCACACTGAGAGGTGGGGTGATTGTGGGTACTTGAGTCTTGATGAAATGGAGGACTGTTATTGGTAAGATTTCATTGGAGCTCTATTGCTGCGACAATTAGTCTATACAATACCTTGTCGACGCATCCAGTGTTGCGACTTAGTGAAATCAATGATCCACTCCAATCCTTTACACTTGATCACACCTTTACTTTTATGCATTTAAATACTCAACACTTCAACAACACTTGGATTTACTTTCTGTTGCTTTGAAAATTAACCTTAATTGCATTGATAGTATTAACAATTTTAGTGTGCAGATCTGACTTAATTACGCTGACATCTTTACTCACATTTTATCTAATTCTAGTATTAGTTGCTTCGACAGCTGAACATCAAGAACCCATTCCTCGTGGGATTGATATTCGATAGAATTGTTCTATTAACTATACTTGCATCGACGTGTGTCCGCTTGCACAACTACTGTGACAATACAGTCGCGATCAAGTTTTGGCGCCGTTACCGGGGAATGGAATTTGTTTGATGTTTGCTTTTGTAGTTGCAATTAATTTTACTTACTTAACTTTTAATCTCTACTAATCTGTTTTCTTTTTCAATTTTCTAAGTGTTGCATGTCCACAAGGAGAAATCCTAAGGGCATTGTGAGCTTTGATCCGAAGCTTGAAAGGACATTAAGGAGGAAAAGGCAAGAACAAAAGAAAATGGCTGGTAACAATAGCAACAATAACAACTTACCGCCATTACTACCACAAGATGTCTTCCTCCAAGACAACCACAAGTTATTAATAATCTACCACTACCTCCTCCACAAGTTGAACAAGTGCAAAATAGGACAATCCGAATCAAGGGTTGTGAGACCAGCTATTCAAGCTGGAAAATTTGAGCTAAAACCGGTGATGTTTCAGATGCATAACTCAAATGGGCAATATTCTGGTTTGCCTCATGAAGACGTAAGACAACATTTAAAATCATTTCTACTTATTTGTGCATCTTTTAGTTAACATGGTGTCCTTGCTGATGCCTTGAAAATGTAATTATTTCCTTATTCGTTATAGGGTAAAGCGAGAACATGGTTCTTGGGATTGTCGGCTGGATCCATTACATCTCAAAATGCGCTAGCAACACAGTTTGTTTTGTGTTTTAACTCATCGACAATGAATGCAAGGTTGCGCAATGATATTATAGCCTATCCTCAACTGGATGATGAGAACTTACATATAACATGGGAGCGTTACAAGACGTTGCTTCGATGCTGCCCAATGCATGGAATTCAGCAAGAGACCCAGATAAAAATCTTTTACAATGGTTTGAATGCCCAGAAAAGGAATATTGTCGACGCATCAGCTAATGGTCCGTTGTTGGATTACACCTACAATGAAGCTGTAAGAATTCTGGAGAGGATTGCTCAGAACAATTATCAGTATCCAATCTTTCATTCTGCGCAAGTAAAGATTAACCCTGGTGTTTTTGAATTAGATGCTATTTCTACTTTGAGTGCGCAGGTGTCTTCGTTGGCCAATATCATAAAGAATATGAAGGGGACAAGTGATGTTGCCCCTATTCGAGTGGCTCGACAAATGGATGCACCGACATTTTCTTGTGAAATTTGCGGTGACAACCATAGTTACGAAGATTGCCCACAACATGCTGAAATTGCTTTCTATGTCAATAACATCAGAGGGAATTCATACGGGAACTCATACAACAATAGAGCTCAACAACCTTAGGGGAATTAAAATACTTCCACATTTAGATATGGAAAGTCCTCAAATTAAGGGAGTTATAGACAAGGGAGTTACCACAACAATCAACAGTAGAATTTTAATCATAAATCGTAGGTACATTCGTATCCTGATCAATTGCAGGCACATAGCCAGATGCAACCATAATCGCGAATGCAGTCACAACAATCTGCATTGCCACATATGCAAGGACAGTATCAGCAATAGCAGTAGTTTTCTCAGTAAAGGTCAGATCCGATGACTGCTTTTGAAGCATTGATGCAAGAGCATATTACACATACTGAAGCAATTGTGCAAGGCAATTATTCTTCCATCCGAGTGTTGGAAGCCTAGCTAGGACAGTTGGCTTCTAATTTAAGTGCAAGATCACCTGGTACTCTACCTTGTGATACTGAGAACCCAACGCAGAGAGGGAATGAGCACTGTAAGGCTATCACGTTGAGAAGTGGGAAGCAAATGACTGGACCAAGCAATTCTAATCAGAACAATGTCGACGCATCTGAGCCACAGCAATAAGAAAAGGATGCAGCTGAAGGAAGTAAAGCAGAAGCATATAAGGAAGAACCAACCTATCTATCCCTACAGTTTGCACACCGCAGTTGTCAATGCAACTGTCAATGTCGACACCACAAAATTTTTTGCAACAACCCACTATTACGATACCTTTGCCATTTTTGCAAAGATTTAAAGAAAAAGTCCATGATAAAGAGTAACAACAATTTGTTTCTACTCTGAAACAATTACACATTAAGATACCTATTGTAGATGCTCTTGTGCAGATACCCAGTTATGAGAAATTCTTGAAGGAGCTATTATCAAATAAGAAGAAATTGTCCGAAATTGAGATGATTGTGCTCACAGAGGGGTGTAAGTCTGTGCTTACAAACAAGTTGCCACCTAAAATGAAAGATCCTGGCAGCTTCACAATTCCATGCTCCATTGGAAATCATTATTTAGGTAAAGCTTTATGTGATTTGGGAGCAAGTATTAACCTTATGCCTTTATCTACTTTCAAGAAGTTAGGAATAGGATCAATGAAGCCCACTCTAGTGACATTGCAACTTGCGACAGATCCTTAGCACAACCTGAAGGCCAAATCGAAGATATCCTTGTTCAAGTAGATAAGCTCGTGTTTCCTGCCGATTTAATAATCCTCGATTGTGAAGCAGACAAGGAGGTGCCTATTATTTTGGGGCGATCATTTTTGGCAACAAGACGCACGCTTATCGACGTGTTCAAGGGGGAACTTATCATGCGTCATAACGACGAACATGTAACCTTAGTGTGTTCGAAGCATCCTCGTCCAAGAGTAAAGAGCAATGTCACCACATTAACGTGCGAGATGAGATAATTCTAGAAGAATTTAATGCAAGGAATTCAGCTATCCTAGATAAAGATGCAGTGACATTCGTTGAGGAAATCCTAGCTGAATGTGACCACAAAGAGGAGGTTAATAATTGTGAGCTAAGGTAAAATTGGCAATTGGAATCTTTGGATTTTTCGAACAGGACAATTCCTGTGTTTAAACCGTCAATTAAGCAAGCTCCTACCTTGGAGTTGAAGCCATTGCCAACACAACTGAAATATGTCTTTTTGGGTGACATTGATGCATTACCTGTAATTGTCAACGTATTCCTCGACGCAACGCAGGAAGATAATCTCATCGCCATTTTAAAACAACATAAAAGACCCATAGCCTAGAGCATTATTGATATTAGAGATATTAGTCCCTCTTTTTGCATGCATAAGATCAGACTGGAAGATGAGGGGAAGCAATCAATTGAACAACAAAAGAGACTTAACGAAAAGATGAAAGAAGTAGTGAAGAAGGAAATTATCAAATGGCTAGATGCGGGTATCATCTACCCTATTTTTTATAGTGATTAGGTAAGCCTCATCTAATGTGTGCCTAAGAAAAGTGGTTTCACAATTGTGAGCAATGAAAAGAATGAGTTGATCCTTACTCGCATTATGACTGGCTGGTGAGTATGCATGGATTATCGCCGACTGAATGCGGCCATAAAGAAGGACCACTTCCCATTACCTTTCATTGACCAGATGATGGATAGGCTAGCTGGTAAAGCCTATTATTGCTTCTTAGATGGCTATTCTAGATTCAACCAAATAGCATCGCGCGAGAAGATAAAGCAAAGACTACGTTCACATGCCTTTTTGGAACCTTTGCATTTTGACGTATGCCATTTGGGTTGTGCAATGCGCCAGCAACATTCTAGAGATGCATGATGGCGATCTTCTCGAACATGATCGAGGACTCTTTAGTGGTATTCATGGATGATTTCTTTGTTTGTGGATAAAATTTTAACCAATGCACTGACAACCTGACAAAAGTTCTAAAGAGATGCGGGGACACAAATCTAGTTTTGAATTGGGAAAAATGCCACTTCATGGCAACTGAAGGCATTGTCCTCAGCCATTGCATATCATGTCAGGGCAAAGTTTGATAAAGCAAAGGTTGAAATCATTGAGAATTGCCATCGCCCACCAATGTGAAAGGAATAAGAAGCTTTCTTGGACATGCTGGATTTTATGAGAGATTTATCCGAGATTTTTCCAAGATTGCTAAACCATTATGCTCACTGTTAGAGAAAAATAAAAAGTTTGTGTTCGATGATTCCTATCTGGATGCATTTATGTCAATAAAGAAACAGCTGGTACAAGCTCCAATTATCGTCGCATCGGACTGGACGCAACCATTTGAACTAATGTGCGACGCAAGTGACTTTGTTGTGGGAGCTATACTAGGCCAACGTAAAGAAAAGGTATTTCATTCCATTTATTATGCTAGTAAAACTCTAACTGAAGCGCAAATTAATTATACAACTATGGAGAAGGAGTTGCTAGCATTAGTATTTGCATTTGACAAGTTTCACTCATATCTTGTCGGCGTAAAGATTACAGTGTACACAAACCACTCAGTATTGAGATGCCTTTTTGAGAAAAAAGAAGCCAAACTGAGGTTGATTAGATGGATCCTACTCCTTCAAGAATTTGATATCGAGATCAAAGATAGAAAAGGATTTGAAAACCAAGTAGCTGACCACTTTTCTCGACTGGAAGTTGGAAGTAAAGATGGGAGGATGTCCCAAATTGTCAATGCATTTCCAGATGAGCAGTTGTTCTTTGTCGACGCATCGCTGTGGTATGCTGATTGAGTCAATTACCTTGTGTGTGGGAAGCTACCTTTGAGTGTTGTTGGTCAAAAGAAAGTCAAATTTTTGCACGACGCTGCAAAATACCACTAGAACGAGCCATACCTATTCAGGGTATGCGCTGATAATATCATACTTCGTTACGTTCTTAAAAAGGAAATGACTTCTATCCTGCAACATTGCCATGATGCTCCCTATGGAGGCCATTTTGGTGGTGTAAGGACTGCTGCAAAAGTCCTGCAATCAGGATTCTATTGGCCCGAATTGTTTCGAGATGCCTACAACTTTGCACAACAATGTGACAGATGTTAACACACTGGTTCAATATCTTGATGCAACGAGATGCTCCAACAGCCGATTATGAAAGTAGAGCTCTTTGACATTTGGGGTATAGATTTCATGAGACCATTCCGTAACTCTTTTGGGAATGTGTACATTCTAGTTGCGGTTGACTATGTCTCGAAGTGGATCGAGACAATCGCGGTGCCAAAAGATGATGCTTGAATGGTGTTGAAATTCTTTCACACTTACATCCTTACGAGATTTGGAACACCTAGAGCGTTAATAAGTGATAAATGTACTCATTTTCATAACCATCAAGTGGCGATAACATTAAAGAGATATGGTGTGAAGCATCATATGGCTACTACATATCACCCACAAACCAATGGTCAAGCTAAAGTATCCAATCGTCAAATCAAAAGCATCCTTGAGAAGGTGGTTAATCCATCTAGAAGGGATTGGTCTTCGCGGCTACATGACGCGTTATGGGCGCTTCGCACTAATTATAAGACCCCGCTAGGAATTGCACCGTATCAGTTAGTGTTTGGTAAATCTTGTCACATGCCAATTGAGTTTGAACACAAAGCAATGTCGGCAATCAAGCAGGGAAGTATGGATTACGACGTTGCTGGAAGGAAAAGATTGTTGGACATTATTGAACTGGAGAAAATCCACTGCCATGCATATGAGAATGCCGCAATTTATAAAGAAAAGACCAAGAGATGGCACGACAATATCATCTTGCGTCGAGAATTTAGCCCTGGTCAGTTAGTGCTTTTGTTTAATTCTCGTTTAAAACTTCACCCAAGTAAATTGCGATCAAATGGTCAGGTCCTTTCAAAGTTGTCGAAGCATCTTAGTGATATTAGTCGCAAGGCCCAAATTCAAGCATATAAATGTGATGGGATCAAAGTTTCTCAAGGACCAATAACAAGGTCGAAGGCCAAGCAAATTCGAGCAAGATTGAACAGGACCATCCAAGACTTCGTTACCAAGGCCCTAAATGCGCACACGACCGAAAAAGAAAATCAAGATTCACTTTCTTGTTTTCAAGAAATCAAGAAACTGAATCTTGGTCCAATTTTTTCATTCCAAACAATTTCAAGAATCAAGAAAATCAAGATTTCAAATCTTGGAAATCTTGGTCCAAGAAATCGAAGCTGCCAATTTTCAAGTTGGGGAAATCAGTAGGCTTGAGACGACTTTTTGGTTGGGATCTAGGAATTTATGGATTGAGATGTCTGCAAGGATTTTTAAGATCTATCTCTTATCTTTGAAATGCACTTTGAATCACTCGATTTCAAGTTCGGGAGCTCAAGTTATGATCATTTTAATAAAGACTGCGCAAGCAGAATTTCTGGACGTGATTATGACGGGAATTAAGAGTTTCGGGCTTTTAGTTCGAGTTTAAATCTTATTGGGTTCGGGTTTTAGGTTTAATTTTTATTATATATGAGCCCAATATTGTATTATCAGCTCTTATTATTTTATTTTTATTTTTTAATCCGAATTTTTAAATAATTATTAAGTAGTTTAAGTTTTTAGGAGTTTTATGTCAACAAGAAAGTTTCTTATTTAGTAGATTAGTTAGAGTTCTAGTTTAATTAAGAGTTTTATTTAGATTTATTTAGCTTGCCTATATATAGGCTTTGGAATTGTAAACAAAACACTGGATTTTGATTATTTTGAGTTAATAATAATTCTCTTTCAGTTTTTCTTCAAGAATTGCTCTTGAGTTTTTTTTTAGAAGTTGTTTTAACAATCTTTCAGGTTGTGGGAATCATCTTTAAGCTTTTTCTTGCCAATATCTCTTTCTTGGAGGGGAAATTAGAGTCATTGAAGGGAGTTGTGGATTCTTATTGTTTCCAAGGCTTCTTAGGACGTTATCTTCACTTTTGTATCTTTAATTTATTGTTCTTGTTTGATCTAGTTTATTTCTTGCTGTTTTGGATTACTGATTTAGTTGTTTTTCATTCTAGGTTGAAATTGCTTCAAGAGAGTCGTTTTCCTACCTTGATCCATCAAGAAACACATAAAATATTAGGAGATTCAATCTTTCTTGCTGTTTCAATGATTCTTGCCTAAACAGTTTACTTTTATATTTTAAATCACTTCTAACGAATCTGTTTGTGTTTTTATTTTCCAGATTTGGTTGGGATGTTTTCTTAAGGTCAAAGGATGGTTTCTTTCATCCAAGAAACCCTAATTTTGTTCTCTATTGGATCCTTTACCAGCCATTCATCTTTCTTTTGTTTTAATGTCGTTTGATTATTCTTCTTGTCAACTAATCTGTCTTTCTTTGTTTTCGTTTCAGATCACATTTGTCTAGAGTTTTAGGGTAGATCCGCGACTTGACAACTTAACGATCCTCTTTCGCATTTGTTTCGTATCATTAACAAGAAAGTGAATCTTGATTTTCTTTTTCGGTCGTGTGCGCATTTAGGGCCTTAGGAACGAAGTCTTGGATGGTCCTGTTCAATCTTGCTCGTACTTGCTTGGCCTTCGACCTCGTTATTGGGCCTTGAGAAACTTTGATCCCATCACAGTTATAAGCTTGAATTTGGGCCTTGCGACTCGTATCACTTAGAGTGGTGCGGTGACAATTGAGAATTTGAAAGATGGACAATAATTCAAGGTGAATGGCCAACGGCTGAAACACTACGTGAGCCCAGATGTCAAGGAACCAAATGAGGCCATCGATCTGGTCACATTTAAATAATGTCAACGCATTTTTACATTTTTTTTATTTGTTTCACCTTTACTTGTTTAATTTACATTCTATGCAGAAATAAAAATAATCTTTTTATCGATGCATCGAAACACAACTTGTCGGCGCATTCTGCGATGAGTCAGTAAAGCTTTTCAACAAGAATCGCATTGATTGATTTCCTTCCTTTCTTAACCGTTCGATCAAATGAAAGGGTACGATCTGCAGCCTGGCCTTTAATGGCTGGAGACACAATGTTTTCCCATAATCTTTTGCAATCATCACGATTTTTGCCAAGGTTAGGTTATAAAACCCCTCGCTGCAGATTTCTTTTCTCCTCATAGTCGCCATTGTTGCTATATCTTCTTTTTTTCATTGCCTCTATTTTTCTCTTACGTTCACAAGTTTAACTTTTCTCTGTAAGTTCCTCTAATTTCCTTTTTCATTACCATGGCTAAAACAAGAGCATCAAAGAATCCTTCCAAAACTCCTTCTAAAACCACACCTTCAACTTCAACCACAGTGGCTCCGACCACAACTTCACCACCATCCATAGGGCTGGTCTTATTTTTGACCACTACAGTTAAAGACCGTTATCAGAATATTATGCTGAAGTGGAATATCCATCCAGAGCAAGGTCTACAACTGTCCCCGCATGAGACCATGGGGAAGCAAGTCGCAAGGACTATAAGCCGTCTGGGTTAGGAGTTCTTTCATGAACACCCCGCTTGCTACTCCCCGACGCTGGTAAGGGAGTTTTATGAAAACCTTGTCGATTTGAAACAAGAGTTTATGTTCATGAGGGAAGGTCTAATCCCATGGAGTGCCGCCCATATTAATATTATGCTTTGATTCTTGAGAGGGTAGACAACCACTCTCTATTTTTGTAGCGATTGGATGATGAAGTAACTGCTCAGATCATGAGGTACCTTTGCATTGATGGTGCTACCTGGATAGGTAATGTTTTCATAACTACACTATGCATAGGAGGTATCTCATAACCTTCAGCAAAGTGTGGTTCCATTTTGTGAACAGTTACATTCTGTCGTCCATGCACAGCACTACGACGACACTGGACCATATGTGTCTTCTACACTCCATCCTATAGAGCCGTCACATCGACATTGGCAAAATCCTCCATGATCAAATAGTTGAAGCTGCTACCAAACAAAATGGTATACTCTCATTCCCTTCTTTGATAATGTTGCTTTGCAAACAAAAAGGCATTGTGCCTAGAGATGGCGAGAAAGTATTGGAGAACAAGAGTCCCATCAATGACATATCAATTGAAAGGATGACTCACGGCCAAGAAACGCCGATGGAAAAAGAAGCCTCAAAGAAGAAGGATAAGAGCAAGGGGAAGCAGAAGGAAGACCAAACTGATGTGCCCACAAATCCCCAACTGGAAAAGAGGCTAACTACTATGGAAGCCAATACTGATCACATCTACACGCACACCATCCGCATTATCGGCGTATTAGAAGATATGGATTACAGACAACATATTTTCTATGCGTATACAAAAGCCTGGAATGAGGCAATTATCACTGCATTGCGTAGCATGAGTCCCAGTCCGATGCTAGACTTCCCAGCCTTTCCATCTATTGGTCGCCCAATGCAAGCCTCATCCTCCGATCAGCCTACTCCTGACGGTAGGCCTCAGAATGTTCCATCCCAAACAAGAATTCATATCTCTGATGACGAGAAGAGTGAGAGACATTCTAATGCCATGGAAGATTGCTACAAAATAATTACCAGTCTATTCGAAGAATTTTTGAATCGCCCTAGGGCAACCATGGCAGGCAGGGGGGTTGTCATTGAGGAGTTGCATAGCCCCATAGGTATAGACGCAGTGGAGGGCACTGACATGGCCACAACCGAACAAGAGCAGCATGCGGATGAAGGTGCCGAACAAGAAGATAACTAGAAGAAGGAGAAGGAAGAGGAAGAGAAAGAAGAAAAAGAAGAAGAGAATGACATGAAGGACCCTACGGCAGAGCAGGAGAAGAAGGAAGAAGATGCCCCGATAACTATCATTGAGGATATTGTCGGCACACCTGTGAGTGTGGAGGCATCTAGCACTGATGATGCTATACCTGATTTGAGCCGGGCCGATGTTATTACGAGCAGCATTGAGGAGCCTAATCCTCTTGCAATTGTGCCCTATGTGGCACCATTAGCTGAATTCCATCCATTCGAAGTAAGTATCGATGAAGCCACCACCCAACTTGCTGAAGAGGGGCAAGTCGTCGAGCCGGTTGGTTCGAAGGATAAGAAATGGAAACGGCGCAAGGACAAGAAGTGAAAGCACAAGGAAAAGGGTGAGTGCCCAAGAAAGAAGGAGAAGAAAACAAAAGCAGCCTCTACATCGACTACCGAGGAATAAGTTGGTACATTTCTCTGTAGATAGTTTTCATGCATTTTTATTTTGTCATTGCATTTTTATTTTTTCATTGCATTTTTGTTAAGTTAGTTGCATTGTCATTGCATTTCCATTATATTTATATAATATTGTCAATGCATTGGGGACAATGCAGACACTGAGTTTGGCGGGATATTGTGAAATAAAAATGTAATTACACCCATATCTTTGAATTTTACTTGTTTCTTGTGTTAATAAAAATATGCCAAATTTCAACAAAAATGTGCCCACAATTTTTTTTATGCGTAAATCTTGATTTGCTTGGAATGCTGATGTGTAAATTGGATGAATGTGAATGGATAGTAAGTCTTCTATTTTTGAATGAATGATTGGAATTGCTTCAGTAATGAATGGATAGTGTGAATGTTTGAATCTTGAACTAACTGACCAGTTGTAGAAACATTGTATGAATAAAAGACACTCCAATGTGAGTGCATTGTGACTTTTCAAGGGAGAACACTCCGCTACAGGTTTAGAAAAATCATCTAGCTAAAAGCTGTCACTGCAAGAGTGTGTGTCAACGCAATTACATACCTGTTGGGGGTTTGTTGCACCCCATCGTTACTGCTTAGGAACAAAGGTAGAGTAATGCAATGACATCTCTCAGTCACTTGAAAAATAAAAATGAGAAAAAGGAAGAAAAAGAAAAAGAAAAAGAAAAAGAAGAAGAAGAGAAGAAATTTATGATAAATGTTGTATTGGTTCAAGGAAGATTAGGATTCAATGCATGATACTAAGATTTATGAAGTTGCAATTTTTAATTGTTCATGGCTATAAATTTTCGACGCATTATTCTATCATGTAAATACAACTTGTGCATTAGGATTTCAGAAAATTCAAGTTGTGAGAATAATGATTGCGGTGACATATTTGATTGTGATTTTGCTAATTTTTGTTTACTTGAGGACAAGTAAAAACTGAAGTTTGGGGGTGTGATAGCATTACAAATGACATATATTTTCTCCCTAAAAATGATGTTTTAATTGTCTCTTTTGTATCTTATTTAGCATGCATTATAAGCATTTCATACTTAGTTTTTATATTTTCTAGCTCATTGCAGTTTAGTTTAAATTCTTATTATTTTTATCTCCTTTTGTACTAATGTCGCCACAAGCAACCGATATATTGTGCCTTAGAATTGTCAGCTCAGGAACTCAGTTCAGAAGATCAATGCTGGAAGAAGAATACCGCCACAAGATCAGCTTGGAATTGCGGCCAGAGATGTCACCGCATGATCGGTGTTTTTACGACACAACGATTATGCAAGCGTACACACGTCGATGCAAGTATAGTTGATAGACAAATCTATCAGATATCGATCCCTTGAGGTATGGGTTCTAAATGTCGAAGCAATCAATACAAAATTTAAGTGTAATGTGAGTACTGATGTCAATGCAATATGTCAGATCTACACACTAAAATTAGATATCAATGTCAACGCAATCATAGTTAAATATCAGGTGTTAAAAGTCAATGTACTTAAAGTAAATCAAATGTGTTGAGTGTAGAGTGCTGAATATTTAAATTGCATAAAATGTAAAAGTGATCAAGTGTAAAGGGTAGAAATGGTTCACTGATTATGCTAAGTTGCAATGCTGAATGTGTCGACAAGGTAAACTATAGATTAATTGTCGTTGCAATGAAGTCCCTTTTAGTTCATACCAACAACAGCTCCCTACTTAATCTCGACTTAAATATCCACAATCACTCCACCTCTCGGTGTGAGTAATGATGTGTATCCAAGAACAAGTAACTGGTTTTTATCCCAGTCTTGAGAAGCTCTCGCTTAACCCACTTGTTAACCTAACCTGTCACCGCATCTCTCGATGTCGTCGCACTATAATTTCACTCTCGTGCTTAAAGTGGTTAAATCCAAGAATAAACAGATAAACAGTGTAAAGTAAGAATCAAAATGATATAACATTAAAAGACACTCTCGTATTCATTTAATATCATCAAAATCCATCATCGTTTAAGAACAATTAAAGAGTACAATGAAGCTTACTATCTCTAGACTACTAGGCCTACTTCCTAATTGTTCCTCTTGCCTTGAATAAAACACCTTCTCGTCAGAAGTGATTGCAGATTTGCTTCATCAGCTTTCTAATTCCCAGTTCAAATCTCCAAAATCTCATAGAAATTGCAGAATTTAATCCCTTAGCTCTCGATGATTTCTTCATTTTTTGTTAATCTATTTATAACCTCAAAAATGTTGCAAGTTTTAGCCTTCATTCCCAGATCCAGATCTAGATTTTTGTAGTTGTCAAAATTAGTTAGAGTACAGCTGTGCACTCACGCAGTTCTAGTATGTTCTTCAGAGATTTGCAGATTGTCGCTGTATCACTATATGCATTCTGAAATCATAATTGTAGCGACATCTGTGAAATTCTTGCGTTAGTGCTTCCAACTGTGGATTCAGCTTGATTTTACTCATTCCAAGTTTAGTTGTAATGTGATGACATCTCTTGGTCGCAATTACCAGCTGATCTTGTGGCTGCATTCGTCTAGTATTAAGCTTTTAGATTGAGTTCCTACGCTAACAATATTAAGACGCAATATATGGCTGCTTGCGTCTATATTAGTACACAAATGGATAAAAATAACAAGAATTTAAACTAACTAACAATGAGTTGGAAAATATGAAAATTAAATATAAAATGCTAATGATGCATGCTAAGTGAAATACAAAAGAGATAATTAAGACATTAAATTAGGGAGAAAATCTATGTCATTTGTAATACCATCACACCCTCAAACTTGAGTTTTTACTTGTCCTCAAGTAAACAAAAATAAACAAAGTTCCAATTAGAAATGTCACCGCAATCATTATTCATACAACTTGAATTATCTAAATCCCTAATGTGTAAATTGCATTCATATAATAAAATGATGTGCTGATAATTTATATTAATGAACAACTTAAAACTGCAACTTCATCAATGTTAGTATCACGCATTCAATCTTAACCTTTCTTGAACCATTTCAGCAGTTTATTCTTTTTCTTTTTCTTTCTTCTTTTTCTCATTTTTTTTATTTTTTTCAAGTGACTGAAAGATGTCATTGCATTACTCTACCTTTATTCCTAGGTAGTAACGATGGGGTGCAACAAACCCCAAGAGGCATGTTATTCCACCGACACACACTCTTGCAGTTACAGCTTTTGGTTAGATGAATTTTCTTTTCTAAGTTTGCAGTGGAGTGTTCTCCTTTAAAAGTCACAATGCACTCATAATAGAGTGTCTTATTAATAAAATGTCGCTGCATGGTCAGTTAGTTCAAGATTCAATACCAATACTATTCATTCATTACTGAAGCAATTTCCACATCAACATTCAAACAATTCCAAAATTACGCATCAAAATAAAAATTGTGGACACATTTCTGTTGAAATTTTGTAAATTTTCATTAACTAAAGAAACAAAATAAAAGTCAAACATGAAGGTGTAGTTGCATTTCCAATTCACATTAGCTTCCCCCCAAAACTTAATGTCTGCATTATCCCCAATGCATTGACAATAGTTATACATATATAATGGAAATGCAGCTACAATGTACTAAACTAAAATGAATGCAACGACAATTAAAATGCAAGCATAATAAGAATGCATGAAAACTAACTAAAAAGAGATGTACCAACTTACGCAGCAGCTGATGCAGAGGCTGCTTTGGTTTTCTTTTTCTTCTTTTTCGGGTGCTCTTCCTCGTCATGGTGTTTCCTCTTTTTCTAGTCCTTGCGCCTCTTCCGCTTCTTATCCTTTGATCCAATCAGCTCGGCGGATTGCTCCTCCTCAGCGGGTTGGGTGACGGCCTTATCAATTGTCACCTCTGATAGGTGGATCTCGGCGAGTGGTGCTATGTAGGGTACAATAGCTAAAGGATTTAGTTCCTTTATCTCGCCAATGATAATCCCAACCTGGCTCGCAATCGGTAGAGCCTCCTCTGAGCTGGATGCTCCCACAATATCCTCAACGATCATTGTTTGGGCATCAGTTTCTTTCTCTACCTGCACCTCGGTAGGTTCTTATTCTTTTTCTTCTTCTTTCTCTGCCTCTTCTTGATCCTTCTCCTGATTACCTTCTTGATTTGCCTCTTCTTCTATACTCGGCTCATTTTCAATTAGACCAGTGTCAACGCAATCGACTGCATCAACATCTTTTTCCAAAACAACTGCCCTCTTTGCCATATTTGCACCCAGACTATTTGAGAATTCATCTTCGAATAAGTGGGCGATGTTGTGATGAAAATCTTCATCAGCCTGTGACTACTCGCCATCCTTCTCATCATCAGAAATATGGATCCGAGTTGGTGTAGGGGCAGGCCTACCATCAGGGGTAGGTTGCTCGGAAGATGAATTCTTAATCGGGCGGTAGATGGATGGGAAAGTTAGGAAATCTAGTAGTGGGGTTTGGCTAATCTGTTTCAATGCAGCGAGAAGGGCTTCATTCCATGCCTTGATGTATGCATAAAACTTGTGGAGTCAAAAATCCATGTAGTCCATGATGCTGTCAGTGTGGATAGAACACATGTCGAGGCAGTCTAAATGAACTTCCGTTAGTGCCAGCTTCTTTGCTATTTGGCCTTCTGTCGGCGCATCAGTTTTGTTAGTCTTTTTCTTACCCTTTCCTTTATCCTTCTTCTTGGGGATCTCTTTGGCCACTAGGGTGTTTGGCCTCATTTCATCCTCTCAACAGAAATGTCATTGATTGGTCCTTTGTTGTCCAGGACCTCCTCATCATCTTTGGGCACAATGCCCTTATGTTGATAAAGTAGCATAATAAGAGAGGGGAAAGGAAGGATACCAGTTTGCTTTCCTGTAGCTTCCGCGATCTGGGCATGTATAAGCTCCCCAATGTTGATTTATTGGTGGTGCAGAATGGAATACAACATACGCATATGGTCCAATGTGGTCGTAGTGTTGTGGGTAGAAGGCATAACACGACTATTGACAAAATGAAACCATACCTTGCAAAAGATTATAAGATATCGCCTATGCATTGTATAATTGTGAAACCCATTACCTATCCATGTAGCGCCATTGATGCACTGATCGTTCATCATTTGGGCCAAACAATCATCATCCAAATGGTGTATAAAGGGTGCATGGTCGTCTACTCATTCCAGAATTCTCAGCAGTATGTTGATCTGCGCAGCACTCCATGGAACTAGCCCTTCTCGAACAAAGACAAATTCCTGCTCTTGGTCCACCAGATTCATATAAAACTCCCTCACTATTGTGGGAGAGTAGCCAGAAGGATGGTCGCAAACATACTCTCATCTGAGGCGGCTGATGGTTCGATGGTTTTGTTTCTCTAGGGTTTGATGTGGAGAAGTTGGAGACCCTATTCGCAGTGAATATTGTATTTTAGCATAACATGAAGGTGGTGGTGTCGTGGACAGAATCACAGTAGGAGTAGTCAGAGTATTCTTGGAGGGTTTAGGAGTGTTTTTTGAAGCACAGGTTTTAGCCATGGTGAGAAGAAAAGAACTTCAAGAAGTTTCATAGAAAGAAAGATTGCTTTTGAGATTAGAAAAGGAAATATGCAAATAATGAAAGAGAAGAGTTGCAGTAACAGTGGTGAATGTGAAGAGAAAAGGTAACTGCAATGAGAGGCTTTATAACCTAGGTGTAATGAGTGGAAAAACACGGGGAAACGTTGTGTCTGCAGCCATTAATTACTAGGCTGTAGATCAAACCGATTTGTTTTGATCCAACGATTGGGAGGGAAAGAAATCAACCGACGCTATTCTTGCTTAAAAAGTAATGCAGACTCATCGCAGAATGCGTCGACAATATATGTTTCAATGCTTCGACAAAAATATAATTTTTATTTATGCAAGGAATTTAAAACAACACAAAGAAAAGTGAAACAATTAAAAGTGAATAAAAAAATGCATCAACATTATTTAAATGTCACTAGGTTGACGACTTTGTCTGGTTTTCGAACATCTGGGCTCGCATAATGTTTAAGACGTTGGCTATTTACTTTAAACTGTTGTCCATCCTTTAAGTTTTTGATTGTCACCGCACAGCATTGGATTGCTTCGACAACTCTAAATGGGCCGGACCATCTCGATCTTAATTTTCCTAGATGCAATTTTAAACTTAAGTTAAATAAAAGTATCAACTGACCAGGATGAAATTGTCGACGCAAGATAATGTTGTCATGCCATCTCTTTGTCTTTTCCTTATATATCACCGCATTCTCATAAGCATGGCGTCAGATTTCTTCTAATTCCGTGATGTCCAACAGTCTTTTCTTTCCAGCAACATCATAGTCTAAATTCACATGCTTAATTGCCCACACGGCCTTATGTTCAAGTTCGACAGGCAAGTGACAAGACTTTCCAAACACTAGTTGGTATGGCGACATCCCCAACGGGGTTTTGTAAGTGGTGCGAAGCACCCACAATGCGTCATGTAGCTGTGCAGACCAATCCTTCCTAAATCGATTAACCACCTTCTCAAGTATGTTTTTAATTTGACAATTGGATATTTCGGCTTGACAATTAGTTTGTGGGTGATATGTGGTGGCCATACGATGCTTCACACCATATCACTTTAATGTAGTTGCCACTTGGTTATTATAGAAATGAGTGCCTTGGTTGCTTATCAATACTCTCGATGTTCCAAACCTTGTGAGGATGTATGTGTGAAAGAACTTTAACACTGTCTGAGCATCATCTTTTGGTACCGCAATAGCTTCAATCCACTTTGAGATGTAGTCAACAGCCACTAAGATATACGCATTTCCAAAAGAGTTTGGAAATGGCCCCATAAAATCTATACCCCACTTTGAGCATCTCCTTACGTCGAGATATGGATCCAGTGCATTGACAACGATCACATTGTTGTGCGAAATTGTGGCCGTCTCGAAACAAATTGGGCCAATAAAATCCTGATTGTAGGACCTTTGCAGCAGTCCTTGTTCCACCAAAATGACCTCTATAGGGGGCATTATGGCAGTGTCGCAAGATAGACATCATTTCTTCTTCAGGTACACAACGACGGATGATATTATCGGCACATACCTTAAATAGGTATGGCTCGTTCCAATGGTATTTGGCAGCATCACATTTGAACCTAATCTTCTTGTGACCAGTTGCACTCATAGGTAGCTTTCCACACACAAGGTAATTGACGACATCAGCATACCATGGTGATGCATCGACAAAGAATACTGCTCATCAAGAAATGCTTCGACAATCTGATTTGTTTGCCATTCTCACTCCTAGTTTCCAACCGAGACAAGTGGTCAGCTACTTGATTCTCAGATCCTTTCCTATCTCTGATTTCAATATCAAATTCTTTGAGGAGTAGGATCCATCTGATTAGTCTAGGTTTGGCGTCTTTTTTGTTGAAAAGGAATCTCAATGCTGAGTGGTTTGTGTAAACTGTAGTCTTTGCGCCAACAAGATAGGAATGGAACCTGTCAAATGCAAAGACTATTGATGTGTCTACATGATCTTTATCAGAAACGCTTAGTCCCACCGTTTGTTTTCCACTCCTTAACGTGATTGCTTTGCAATGCTCCTTCCCCCTTTGTGTTGGATTCTCAGTATCACTAGGTAAAGATCCTTGTGATCTAGTGCTGAGATTAGAAGCTAACTGATCGAGCTAGGTTTCCAACGCTTGTATGGGAGTCTTGCACTATCGCTTCAGTTCTTGTAATATGCTCACGCATCATTGTTTCAAGAGCAGCCATAGGATCTGACTTAGGTTGAGAAAATTACTGCTGTTGATGCTGATGAAGTTATCCTTGCAATTATGGTAATATAGACTGTTGTGGTTATAATTGCGATTGTGGTTGCATCTGGTTATGTGACTGCATTTGTTCAAAACGAGAATTTATCTTTGAATTTTGATGATAATTCTGTTGTGGATTGGCATTGTAACCTCCTTTTCTATAGCCCCCTTGATTTGAGGAATTCCCATATCTATACATGGAAGTATTTTGATTCCCCCAAGGTTGTTGAGAACGATTGTTGTATGAATTACCAAATGAACCCCTCGGATGTTGTTGACATAATATGCATTTTCTTCATGTTGTGGGTAATCTTCATAGCTATGATTGTCGCCGCAAATCTCACAAGAAAATATCGACGCATCCAATTGCTGGGCTACTTGTATAGGAGCAACTTCAGTTGTTCCTTTCATATTTTTTATGATGTTGGCCAGTGAAGATACCTACGCTGATAATGTAGAAATAACATCTAATTCAAGAGCTTCATGGATAGTTTTCACCTGTGCAGATCGAGAGATTAGATATTGGTAGTCATTCTGGGTAATCCTCTCTGGAATTCGAACAACTTCATTGTAAGTACAATCCAACAATAGACCATTAGCCGATGGGTCAACAAGGTTTCTTGTCTGAGCATTCAAACCATTGTAGAAGATCTCTATTTGGGTCTCTTGCTGAATTCCAACATTGGGCAGCGTCGAAGCAAAGTTTTGAAAAGCTCCCATGTTGTATGTAAATTCTCATCATCGAGCTGATGATATGCAGTGATGTCATTACGCAACCTTGCGTTCATTATCAGTGGGTTGAAACGTAAAACAAACGGCATTGCTAATGCATTCTAAGATGTGATAGATCCTGCCGACAATCCTAAGAACCATATTCATGCTTTACCCTGTAACGAATAAGGGAATAATTGCATTTTTAAGGCATCATCAGGGACACCATGTTGACTAAAGGATGCACAAATAGGCAAAAATGCTTTCAAATGTTCTCGTGCGTCCTCATGCGGAAAACCAGCATATTACCTATTTGAGTTGAGCATCTAAAACATCATATGTTTCAGTTCAAAATTACCAGGCTATCGTACAACCCCTGGTTGTAAATCATCGAGTATAGGCACAACAAAATCTCTTATTGTCTTATTTTGAACTTGTTCTTCTTGTGGACGTGATGGTGGTATATCGTTAACAATTTGTGGAAGCATTGGAGGAATTCCATCTTGTGGTAGCAATGGCGGTAGATTATTGTTGTTATTGTTAGCATCCATCTTCCGTTGTTCTTGCCTTCTCCTCCTAAGTGTCCTTTCAAGCTCTAGATCAAAGTTTACAATGTCCTTAGGATTTCTCCTTGTGGACATGCAACAATTAAAAATCTGAAAAAGTAAATAATTAAAGAAATAACCACAGATTAGTAAAGATTAAAAGTTAAGTAAGTGAAATTAATTGCAACTACAAAAGTAAATATCAAACAAACGCCACTCCCCGACAACAGCGCCAAAACTTGATTAGTGCTTTTACGACACAACGATTGTGCAAGCGTATACATGTCGATAGAAGTATAGTTGATAGACAAATCTATCGGATATCGATCCCTCGAGGAATGGGTTCTTGATTTCTAAATGTCGAAGCAATCAATACAAAATTTAAGTGTAATGTAAGTACTGATGTCAATCCAATATGTCAGATCTGCACATTAAAATTAGATATCAATGTTAATGCAATCATAGTTAAATATCAGGTGTTAAAAGTCAATGTATTGAAAGTAAATCAAATGTGTTGAGTGTTGAGTGTTGAATATTTAAATTGCATAAAATGTAAAAGTGATCAAGTGTAAAGGGTAGAAATGGTTCACTGATTTTGCTAAGTTACAATGCTGAATGCGTCGACAAGTTAAAGTATAGATGAATTGTCGCTGCAATGAAGTCCCTTTGAGTTCTTACCAATAACAGCTCCCTACTAAATCCCGACTAAAATACACACAATCACTCCACCTCTCGATACGAGCAATGATGTGTATCCAAGAACAAGTAACTGGTTCTTATCCTAGTCCTAAGCAGCTCTCGCCTAACCCACTTGTTAACCTAACCTGTCACCGCATCTCTCGATGTCGACGCACTGTAATTTCACTCTCGTGCTTAAAGCAGTTAAATCCAAGAATAAACAGATAAGCAGTGTAAAGTAAGAATGAAAATGATATAACATTAAAAGACACTCTCGTATTCATTTAATATCATCAAAATCCATCGTCGTTTAAGAAGAATTAAAGAGTACAACGAAGCTTACTATCTCTAGACTACTAGGCCTACTCCCTAATTGTTCCTCTTGCCTTGCATCAAACACCTTCTCGTCAGAAGTGATCGGCTTCCCAATTCCCAGCTCAAATCTACAAAATCACATAGAAATTGTAGAATTTAATCCGTTAGCTCTCGATGATTTCTTCATTCTTTGTTCATCTATTTATAACCTCTAAAATGTTGCAAGTTTTAGCCTTCATTCCCATATCCAGATCTAGATTTTTACAGCTGTCAAAATTAGTTAGAGTACAGTTGTGCACTCATGTAGTTCTAGTATGTTCTTCAGAGATTTGCAGATTATCGTTGTATCACTAGACGCATTCTAAAATCATAATTGCGGTGACATCTGTGAAATTCTTGTGTTGGTGCTTCCAGCTGTGGATTCAGTTTGATTCTACTCATTCCAAGTTTAGTTGTAATGCGACGACATCTCTTGGTCGCAATTACCAGTTGATCTTGTGGTTGGATTCGTCTAGTATTAAGCTTTTAAACTGAGTTCCTGCGCTAACAATATTAAGACGCAATATATCAGCTGCTTGATTCGACGTTAGTACACAAATAGATAAAAATAACAAGAATTTAAACTAACTAACAATGAGTTGCAAAATATGAAAATTAAATATAAAATGCTAATGATGCATGGTAAATGAAATACAAAAGAGACAATTAAGACACTAAATTAGGGAGAAAATCTATGTCATTTGTAATACCATCACCGCACAGAACCTAAACTTCGAATATGTAAATTCGAGCTGAAAATACTATTGGATGCATTAGCGCAGGAAAATCATATGTTGTTGTCGCAATTAACGATTTTAGATTGCGCTTAGCAATGTAGCGACAACTTGCAGATCTTTGAAGAAAACATCAAATATGCGTGAGTGCACAACTGTACTGTAACTAACTTTGACAGCTGTAAAAAATAGATCTGGATCTGAGAATAGAGGAGGATGAAACCTATAAATTTTGAAGGCTATAAATAGAGGAAAGAAGATGGAAGAAATTATCAAGAGGTGGAGGAATTAAATAATATAATTACTTTGTGTTTATGGGATTTAAGCTGCAAACGGTGAACTAACAGAGCAAGGGAGCAGCCACTTCTTACGAGAGGTGCTTGATGCAAAGCAAGAGGAGCAATTAAGGAATAGTCCTAGTAGTCTAGAGATAGTAAACTTCGATTGTATTCATTAATCCCTCTTTTATGTTGATGGATTCTAATGACAATTGAATGAATACGAGAGTATCTTTCATTGTTAGATCACTTTGATTCTTATATAATGCTTTTCATTTGTTTATTCTTGGATCTAACTACATCAAACATGAGAGTGCGTTTACAGTCTACCGACATCGAGAGATGCGGTGACAAGTTAGGTTAACAAGTAAGACAGCGAGAGTTGCTTGGGATTAGAAAAGATTCTAGTCACTTGTTCTTGAGTGCACAATGTTGCTTACACCGAGAGGTGGGGTGACTGTGGGTACTTGAGTCTTGATAAAATGGAGGACTGTTATTGGTAAGATTTCATTACAGCTCTATTGCTGTAACAATTCATCTATACAATACCTTGTCGACGCATCCAGCGTTGCGACTTAGCGAAATCAGTGATCCACTCCAATCCTTTACACTTGATCACACCTTTACTTTTATGCATTTAAATACTCAACACTTCAACAACACTTGGATTTACTTTCTGATGCTGTGACAATTAACCTTAATTGCATTGACAGTATTAACAATTTTAGTGTGCAGATCTGACTTAATCGCGCTAACATCTTCACTCACATTTTATCTAATTCTAGTAGTAGTTGCTTCGATAGTTGAATATCAAGAACCCATTCCTCGTGGGATCAATATCTGATAGAATTGTTCTATCAACTATACTTGCATCGGCGTGTGTCCGCCTGAACAACTGCTATGACGTTATAGACGCGATCAAAAGGAGATGTTATATGACTTCAAACACAATAATAGCCACACTCCTATATTTTGCCTCAGTTGTTGACAGAGAAACAGTTGACTGCTTCTTTGAACTCCAAGCAATACGATTACTTCATAGAAAAACCACATAACTTGAAGTTGACCTCTTGTCCTTAACACTACTCTCCCAATCAGCATCAGAATAGGCAGTTAAGCTTAACTCTTTGATGGGACTAAAATAAACACCATGATAAAAGGTACTTTTTAAATACCTAAGAATGCGTTTCACTAGCCCTAGTGACCAACAGTGGGCTGGATCATATGTTGACTCACTAGACTAACACTAAAATGATGTCAGGTCGAGTGGCACAAAGATATTGTAATTTACGAACAATACTCCTATATTTGGATGGATCAAACAATGGCAGCTTATTGGCAAGTAAAACTTTAGAGTAAGGAACCATGGGAGTGGAAAGAGGCTTACAATCAGTCATACCAGTAAACTATAGTAGCTCTTGCACATATTTCTTTTGACTCAGTTACACCTTATTCCCAACTAGAGTAGCCTCCACTCCAAGATAAAAATTAAGCTCACCCAAGTATTTTAAGGTAAAAGTTTCATTCAGTTGTACAACAAGCTTATCAATATCTGACTGATTATCTCCTATAATCACAATATCATCCACGTATACTAGGAGATACAACTTGCTACCATTCAGTATATGAACAAGGAATGCCACATCTGCTTGTGTAGAATGAAAACCAAGTTGCTCCAGGAATTTTTTAATTTTCTCTTACCAGGCTCTAGGAGCCTGCTTCAGGCCATATAAAGCTTTGTGTAGCTTACAAACCCAACTGCTCCCTATTTGAACCAATGCACTCAAACCTTGCTGGTTGCATCATGTAAATATCTTCTTGCAAATCTCTATTGAAAAAGGCATTGTTAAAATCCACTTGGCGTAGCTTCCAACTGTGAGACAAAGCAAGTGTCAAGATAACTCTGACTATAGTATCCTTGACCGCGGGACTATAAGTTTCTCTATAATCATTACCAGGGTATTATGAAAAACCTTGAGCTACTAATCTAGACTTCTTTCAAGCCTTAGTCCCATTTGTGTTTCTTTTAACCTTGAAAATCCATTTACACCCTATTGCAGTTCTAATAACAGGTAAGGGAGTGAGACTCCAAGTACCTTGTCGAATAAGGGCAGTATATTCATTTTCAAAAGTAGCACACCACTGAGGGTCAGCCAATGCCTCATATATAGTTTGAGGGTCACAAGAAATAGTAGAAGGAGCTTTTGAAGAATATACCTTTGGCTTGAAAATCCTTTCCTTGCTTCTAATAATTATAGGCTGCTAATTAGTAGGAGGATTGTTAAGGGAATTAATCAGCATTGGACCTGATTGTGTGCAGAAGAGCTAGAACCAACATGCAACTTAGGAGACAATAAACCAAAACCATGTACTTCAATTGATGCAAAACCATGAGCATTAGTTGACATAGGAAAACTATCCATATTTGTGCTCGAAAAAGACTCACATGGGATATCAGGAGCTAATTCTAGAGGAGCAGATTCAAGAGCACTAGCTGAAGTTGTTGGAAAGAACCAATCGATGCCCCTGATGTTGTTGAAGTGATCTCAGGAAACTTGGTGACCACTATCCTTGGAACATAAGGTGTGAATGTACTGGCAGAAGACTTCTTGGAAAAAGGAAAAATAAATTCTACAAAAACAACATGTCATGAGAAAAAAACTCTCCCATTAGAATCAAGACATTTTTGGAAAGTGAGTGGCCTCCAAATCATTCGATTGAGGAGTGGGTTCAGAACCTTAGTACATTGACATACCAAGAAATAGAATGGAGGGCTTCATGGATGGTTCGGAGCACGGTACTTATCGAGTACGATGGTCATCTATGGGTTCCCTTAATTGGAAGATGGGAAGCCATCAGTTATTCCTTATTAATGGTTCTGAGCCAATACGGGTATGATCAATGCGTACATGCTACGATTGGTTTAAATAGGGTGGACTCTTTGATTCAGGAATTGAGATTTTGGAAGAAATTGGAAGAGATACGAATCAAGTGGGGTCAAACCTTGAGCTTGCAATCAATATTAGAAGAATGAAATATATGAAGAACAACATCTTAACTCATCTTATTCATAAATAAGTGAACTATTTATGCACACAAGAGAGTTCAAAAATGTAAATCTAATAATTGGTACTAACTAACTTAAGCTTAACTTAACAGACTTAACAACTAGTCTGAGTTAGATATACTCCTAACATTCCCTAAGGTAACAAAAAAAATCACCCAGCTGCCTTCTCAACCTCACTGGGTGCACAAACTTTCAATCTTTGTTTAAAATAACTGAATGATCCAACAACTAATGGCTTAGTTAGTATATCAACCACTTATTCTGAAGAAGGAACATAATTCACTTCCAACTTGTTTACTACTACATGCTCTTGAACAAAATGAAGTTATAGTTCAATGTGCTTTGAACAAGAATGAAACACTGGATTTGTGATAAAGCAATGGCACTTGGATTATCACACCAAATGACTGGTATGTGAGACAACTGAACACCTAACTCATCCAGCAAAGCTCGAATTCAGATGTCTTCAGACACAATACTAGCTACACTCTTGTATTCTGCCTCAGTTGTTGACAGAGTAATAGCTGACTGCTTTTTTGAACTCCAAGCAATAAGATTACTTCCCAAAAAAACCAAAAAACCTGAAGTTGACCTCTTGTCCTCAACACTACCCCCCAATCAGCATTAGAATAGGAAGTTAAGCTTAACTCGTTGATGGGACTAAAACAAACACCATGATCACAGGTACTTTTTAAATACCTAAGAATACGTTTCACTAGCCCCTAATGACCAATTATTGGCTGGCTCATATGTTGACTCACTCGATTAACACTAAAAGTGATGTCAGGTCGAGTAGCACAATGATATTGTAATTTACCAACAATTCTCTTATATTTGGATGGATCAGATAATGGCAGCTCATTGGCAAGTAAAGCTTTAGAGTAAGGAACCATGGGAGTGGAAAGAGGCTTACAATCAGTCATACTAGCAAACTAAAGTAGCTTCTACACATATTTCTTTTGACTCAACTGCACCTTATTCGCAACTAGAGTAGTCTCCACTCCAAGGTAAAAATTAAGCTCACCCAAGTCTTTTAAGGAAAAAGTCTCATTCAGTTATACAACAAGCTTATCAATATCTAAGTGATTATCTCCTGTAATCAGAATATCATCCACATATACCAGGAGATACAACTTGCTACCATTCAATTACGGACAAATAGTGCTACATCTTCTTGTGAAGAATGAAAACCAAGCTGTTCCAGGAATTTCTTCAATTTCTCATACCAGGCTCTAGGAGCCTGCTTCAAGCCATATAAAGGTTTTTGTAGCTTAAAAACCAACTGCTCACCATTTGAACCAATGCACTCAAACCCTACTGGTTGCATCATGTAAATATCTTCTTGCATATCTCCATTGAGAAAGACATTGTTAAAGTCCACTTGGCATAGCTTCCAACTGTGAGACAAAGTAAGTGTCAAGATAACTCTAACTATGGTATCCTTGACCACAAGACTATAAGTTTCTCTATAGTCATGTCCAGGTTGTTAAGAAAAACCCTGAGCCACTAATCTAGACTTCTTTTGAGCCTCAGTCCCATCTGTATTCTTTTAACCTTGAAAATCCATTTACACCCTATTGCAGTTCTATTGACAGGTAAGGGAGTGAGACTCCAAGTACCTTATTCGCAACTGTATATAAAGGTATATTCATCTTCAACAGCAGCACGCCACTGTGGGTCAGCCAATGCCTTATATACAGTTCGAGGCTCACAAGAAATAGTAGAAGGAGCTTCTGAAGAATATACCTTTGGCTTGAAAATCCCTACCTTGCTTCTAGTAATCATAGGATACTGATTAGTAGAAGGATTGTTAAGGGAATTAATCAGCATTGGACCTGATTATGCAGAAGAGCTAGAACCAACATGCAACTTAGAAGACAATGAACCAAAATCATGTCCTCCAATAGAACCAGAACCATGAGCATCAGTTGTCACAGGCAAACTATCCATATTTTATGCTAGAATATGACTCACATGGGACAACAAGAGCTAATTCAATAGGAGCAGATTCAGGAGCAGCAACTGAAGTAGTTGGAAAAGAACCAATCGATGCCCCTAGTGTTGTTGAAGAGATGTCAGGAAACTTGGTGACCACTATCGTTGGAACATAAGATGTGAATGTACTGGCAGAAGACTTCCTGGAAAAAGGAAAAATAGATTCTTCAAAAACCACATGTCATGAGATAAAAACTCTCCCATTAGAATCAATACATTTGTAACCCTTGTGCATGTTAGAGTATGCCTAAAGACCAATCATGAGATGATTGTAATCACATACTCATTTTACCTTGTTCATTAGTAAAAGGCATTGCCATTATTATTTCAGTTTCTTTTTCTGTGTATTTAAATAAACTGATTTATAATAATGTCCTGAGGATAATATGATTATTCTTAAAAGGTCCTTATTCAATAATTATTGTGGCATGGACAACAATAATGCATTGAGACTAATATGTAGTTAATTGATGACAAAGTATTGTCATTGACATAGGGATGTCAAAATCAATTCATGAGCATGTGTTAGAGAATGATATATTGGACTGACCCACTATGAGTATGTTTCTTGGATTATTATGTAATAGTCACGACATTACTCACAGTGATAATTATGTATACAATCCTTAGACTTGAGATAATCATTGTCCCAACATAATGAATTGTATATTTTGATACAGTCAAACGTCTACTGTAACAAGTGTGACTATAAATATTGATGTTGGGTATACCACAATCTATGTAGTGGGATATAATTTATCAAGATAGGATTTGTCCCTCCTACATAATGGAAGCAATATCTTAGGCCACTTGATGAAGTGAGACTAGAAATGCATGGCCATGCTCAAATAAGTTAATATGAGATATTACACTTATTTGTTTATTGTAGTATACTACGGATATCAAGAAACATGAGATTGGATTATACAAGTGTGTCTACTCCATGACTTGTGTCCAATCTAGATATAAAGGACAAAAGAATATAATACATGCAAATTTATCACAGAAAGGTTATGTTGAACCACGACTTCTTGTAACTTGGGTAGCAATGATGCATCGCTAGATGCCACTCATTGCTTGTAACATTAGAATTGTTCTAGTATTATTGCCAATGTTACAAAAACCTACAGGGTCACTCCCAATGGTTGAAACAAACAGAATCTTAACAAAGTTGATATTAAATTTAACTGTCATGAGAAATAAATTAATTATTGAATTAATTTAATTTGATAGTTAAATTGTTCACACATTTTATGTACAAATTTGTTGTACAAGAATAGAGAACATGATTAAAATAAATGTATGAATTTGATTCATATAAAATATTAACTATGTATTATTATTTACCGAAATTATTAATTATAATAATAATAATTTCGGTTAAACATAAAATATGGAATTCATGTCCATTTAGGAAGGATATAAATTAAAACAAGGAAGCTTATATTTTTTTGGAAAAGATATATGGTTTTAATGCTTTCCACATTTCTGAAAATGGGAGTATTTTCGTTTTTTTGTATTTGATATAAAATAAAAAATACAAAACCCTAGTGTGTGTGTGAAAACCAAAAGATTACAAAAGAAAAAAAGAAGAAGGAAAACCTAGGTATAGCAGCCGTCAAAGTTTTTCTTTTCGGAATTCTCTTTAAAACGTTGAAGGAGAATTTTCTGTTCGTTGTTGATCAAGTGGACTATGTAAAGGTCGGGACGATTTTTTTTGTAGCTTGGGATCGGCAACTAGAACAATGAAAATATATAAACTTTTGCATACCCTTTTTAACTCAAATTCATTCAAATTCTGAGTAATTAATGTCGAAAAATGTAATTTAATTATAAAATAATTAATTTGTGCAAAAATTTCCAACATATTGATTTTTAATTATTTTTATAAATATTAAGCATGAATTTGATGATTTTTTGATAGATTTGTAAAATTAGTGAAAATCGGCCTAGTAGACATTTCTAACAGCTTGAATCATTGAGGGAATTTTTACACCGAGTCAATGAAGAGCTAAGAAAAATATTTTCTAGCCAAGGTCGATCCAGTATGAAGCAAGATTATACTTTATAATTATATTTTTAATTCAATTAATTTGGGTTAAAAATAAATTATAAAGACTGAAGCAAAGTAGCTCGAAGTGCATGCAACCAAGGATCAAACCACCCTGACTTGAGCTAGCCCATGTGCTGTCCAAATGTTGACCAAATCAGCTGATTAACTTGAATTTTTAACCTTGCAAAAGAGCCCTTAAAGTTTCCCTAAATCTCATTCAAACCCCTCCGCTTTTGGTGGTTTCAAATATTCACCAAAAGCCAAATTTAGCAAAGTTTGAACTTGTCAAACTTTGCCCATGCATGGATAGCCAAGGTTGTTGGTGGCTAATATTTATTTAATAAAAATAGCCCTCAACTCTCACCTATAAATAACACCCTCACTCACCTCATTTTCCACACCAAGACACTCCATTCTCTCTTCTAACTCTCATTTTCTCTCTAAGCCTTCCATCCACTTTCTCCCCTCTTCCATTGCCGATTTCCCCTCTTGAGAAAGAGTGGTTCTTCAACCCTTCCATAGAATTTGTTGAGTGTTCATCAAAGACCTCGATTTGAGAAGAATTGAGCAAGAACGACGAAGAACGCGACAACAATTCATAGAAATCGACAGATTTAATCCTAGTCTTTTTCTTTATTTTAGATTCTTGTTTGTTATCATGATTAATGCTATTATGAATGCTATTATTTATTTAATTGAAATGGCTTAAATTCTTTAAGTGTTGGGTTGGTTGTGTTTAATTGCTTGTTTATATTTAATTCATGTTCATATTGTTATAGGCCCTAAATATTCTGTTTAATTAAATATTATCATGCATAAGTTATTATTGCATTACCCTTGTGATATAATTATTGAATTAATCATTTAAGCGCATAGAAATTGTGATTAATGGACACACTATTTAATTTGTGCATGTCTAATCTTCTAAGGGAGCTGAAGGTTAGATTAGTGATGGTATTAAACAATACATAGCCTTGCATAACTTGCAGAATTTTTGTGATTAAATTGTTTCAACATAGAGATATGATTGTTACTTCACTTGATCCTTTACATTCTTATGATTGTTAATTAGTCAGTTGAATTGGCATAGAGATATATTTAAGAGATTCTTTAGCTTTCATATAGTATGTATGTGCAATAACACATTTGTTTACCAAAGTTGTTTTAGTCGGTTGAATTAGCATAGAGATATGTTCAAGAGATGAAGAAATTTTAGTAAACGATGATTAATTTAGTTTAGATTAATATCTCTCACAAATATTATTTTGTTCCAAACCAATTTGTTGATTAATATTTCATAAATACTTTACATAGCACAGTCCTTGTGGGTATGATACACGACATTTACTTTTCACTTTATTCCTTGAATACGATTGTGTACACTTGCACATTTTCATCGTTCCAGCAGCGTGCAGAGGAGGATTTCACAGCACCATTTCTAGGGATTTACCAAATTTTGAAAGGTATAATTTCGAACCCTTCCTTCTCGATTCATTCCTCGTAAATGGATCCAGGGTTAGGGATTACCGTAATAATTTTTTTTGCTGCGCCACGGGGCGTACCGATGACCCAATAGTGCATACTGTTATATCCCAAGAAAACACAAGGAGAGGAACAAAACTGTATCTTGTTCTTGTTGAAAGGTTTGAGATGTGGAAAACATAGGCGACCAAAAAATTCAAAAAAGAATAATCTGGCATAGTCTTGAGAAGCAACTCATGAGGAGTAGAACTTGCAAGAGCCTTGGTTGGAAGTTTGTTGATTAAAAATACAACACTGGAAAAGGCATCAATCCAGTACTTCATAGGCATACCAGATTGAGCTAACAAAGTAAGACCAAGTTTAGCCACCTGTCTATGCTTGCGTTCCACCATACCATTTTGCTCAGAGGTATGTGAACAAGATACTTTATGTTTTATCCCAAAAGAGGAGAGCTTAGATGACAAACTTCAAAATTCTCAACCCCAATTAGATTGCACTTATTTAATCTTTGAATCAAACTGCAACTCAACCTGACTTTTAAACTGTGTAAAAAGAAAAACAACTTCTGACTTGTATTGAAGAAAATAGATCCAAATGTAATGAGAATAGGCATCAACAAACGTGACATAATACCTAAATCTGTATTTGTAAACCGAACCTGTAAATATTTAATAAAAATATTTACAAAAAATAAATAATGGAATAATTGATTTTTGAATAAGAATTCTAATTGTGTAGTGTTTAATCAGGCATGTGGACTAAATTGCATAAGTGGTAAAAGTGCAATTTATAGAGGGATTTTTAACTGAAATTAAAAGGAAGGACCAAAGGGGCAAATTCTCCCTTTAAATCCTTACTGCCGTTAGGTGTATTTGGGTGACTTCAAATTTTTGTTTAAATTTTATAATTAAAAGAAAATAAAGTAATTAAGATAATAAGTATGGGTGTTAGAAGAAAGAGAAAACAAAAATATCTTCTTCTCTCATTGTAGAAAAATCGATAGGAAGGGGAAATAAAAATTTGAGAAAGCGTAGAGTTTTTGATAAGTTCAAGCTTCAAATTGATAAGCTTAATTAAGTCATTTTCTTGTAATCGTTATGTTTTTGGAATCTCGGTACCTCACTTTTCATGACCCATATCGTATTTTTCGTTATTGTTAAGAATATTAAATACCACCATTGTTAGGTAGAAAGAGCTTTAAGGATAATTTGGTGTATTTTGGACTTAGAAGTGAAATAGAAATAAATGGTGAGATGAATTGTTAATTTTAATATAATAATGGTCAAATTGGAAAATTTGGTGATTTATTGTAAGAATGAGAAAGTAGGAAATTAAATTTAGTTGGAATAAAATTTGTTGTGTTTTAATGAAAAATATTGTGTATTTAATTTCGTAGCTAAGGTTGACCCGAACTCCTTAAGAAGGAAGGGCAAAGACAAGGTCGTTGACGAGTACCTCTAAATTTTCGGTTGCTGTTTTTGTAACCTAAACTAGTTTATTAAATTGTCACATTATAATTAATTGCTCAAGGTAGGGAATTAAGGTATGAGATTCTCTACTCAATTGGGTTGATTTGAATAAATTGATGGTATGAGAATTTAAATTGTATATTTCTCCATGTGTAAATGTATGATGTGAAATTGTGATATTGGCAATTTATGATTATTATTAGATTGAATTTTAAATGCATTTGTGTTATGAACAAAATCAAATGTTGAAATGTGAATTGATATGAAATAGAAATGATTATCCTATTAACTGTTCGGGTCGAGTCGAATATAGATGGCAAGCCATAGGATAGAAAGAGCTCAGGGTTACTTCGTGCACGAGTCGATGAGGCACTGGGTGCCAAGTTACTTCAGTTTAACCGATGAGACACTGGGTGTCAACTTTATTATAGTGTAGAGCGCATTTTATTACTTCGAATTTATCTGATGAGGCACAAGGTGCCAAACCGGTGTGTTGGTTGGATTCGTGTATCCATCAGAGTTCGAGTCGTGTTAATAGGGAACTAAATAAATATGATAAATGTTTGGTATACTTGAAATGAAAACATCATGATATATGTGATGACAAACAAAGAAATAAGATAAAGTATGCATAATGATAATATGCATATTAAGAATGGAAATGATGGTTACAGAAATGGAAATGTTATGAAATGTACATTAAGAATCAATATGCGATGTGAACACGCACAATGATCCTATGACGTATGAAAATATACATATATATATATATGTATGTATATGTATGTATATGTATTGATGAAATGCATAATGTAACTAAAATCTTTATGAATATGATATCATTAAATTGATGTTGATATAACATGAACAAATATTGAATAAATTCCTTAAATGTATTTATGCTTGCTTTTATATTTGAGTATAGTAATACCACTGAGTAATACTCATGCGTACGATTTGCTTCTTGTGCGCAGATTAGGTACTTTTTGGTAGAATCGCAACTCAACATCCAAAGAAAATCCTGTACCCAAGTGTTAGTAATGATGTCTTTATTTCGTTATGACATGTACCTAGGATGTCTTTTGTTATTGAGTCCTTACTTTTGTGAGTTAATGATGGTGATATTTTGTTTGAAAATTCCATATGTAAATAATGTATTGATGTGTGAATTTGTCACTAATAGTTCTTATGATGGAAGCATAAATTAAATGCATATAATTGACTGGATGATTGCTAGGTTAAGATACCTAAGTATGAGATTATTAGAGTGAGTTATTGTTTGAGGAATTAGTTGGTTGATTTGGATGTTGGTTTGTTTTTGACATGTTTCTAGATGTATTTATAGTATTACTTGAGCTCCATATAGGCTAGGTAAAAGTTGTGGCATTTAAAAACATAAGTTTTATCAAATTTTACTCAAGGTATCAATAATATAATAATGGTATCGATATTTCTTTACAGGTTCAGTTTTTAGGACTTGATAAAATGCTAAGTTGGTACCGATTTTTAATTGGGTGCCAATGTTTTTTTATACAATATAGATACTAGAGAATTATTATCAATACTACTGGTTTTACTTGGAAAACAAAATAGGGGTTTGGTATTATTTTTCATAAGGTATTGGTACCAATTAGAATTGTTGAGAAATTGTTTTAAACTCTCAAATTTCATAAATGTCACCTCATATTTTACTCGTATATCATAACTACATCCTTATAAGAAATAAATTTTTAGTATACTCGAATATATGTGTTATTTTGATTTAAATGATTGGTTAGTATTTTATTTTGATAAATATTAGTTATAAAATTCATTGTGACAGTTTCTTGCTTGGGATTGTGTTTAGAGGTACATGCCAAGTTGAGTCGAGATTTGGATGCTGTTTATTGTTATTATTTGTTTTGATCTTATAGTCACAAAAGATGTCGGTAGAATCGAACAATGAAGTGGACCAAGAGGTCCATATTAGTGATAACTCTACTAAGAACCCTATCAGAGATGAGTAGGTGGCACTGCGCATTCAACCCGTAAGTTTCCAACAACCTAATGTAGGTAGAGACCTTGGTGAAGGTCAAGGTGACTCGGACTTACTTCGAGCTATGACTAATGCTCTTCAGCATGTTATGGGAGCTACTCTGACTATTACATCTGTAACCGACACTCGACAAGCTCTGATGAAGGAGTTACATAGATATAGTGCTATAGAATTCCTAGGTCTAAAAGGGGTTGACCCCTTAACTTTTGAGGTTTGGTTAGAATCAACTAAATGTATTCTACAACAATTGGAATGCACCCCCTGTGAGAGTGTGATCTGTGTGGTTTCTCTTCTATAAGGAGAAGCATACACGTGGTAGAAGACGACTACGTGCCATGTACCTGCTGAGTCATTAGATTGGGAGCTCTTCCAGAGAGAATTCAAGAAGAAGTATGTAGGAGAATTATACCTTGAAGAAAGGAAGCAAGAGTTTCTACTGTTAAAATAGTGCGAGATGTCAGTGGTGCACTACGAACAAGAGTTTCTGTGACTTAGTAAGTACGCCATTAAATTTCTTCCTTTCGAAGCCGAGAATTACGAACGATTTCTACGAGGGTTGCGTGATAAACTTCGAGTGCAATTGGTATCTCATAGAATATCAGAGTTTTCTAATTTAGTTGAATGAGCAATGATGGTAAAATAAGCTTTGGATCTCGATAAAAAGACTGAGACCACACGTGCTGTTGGGAAATGAACCTGGGCTATTAGTTTGCATCCTCATCCAAAGTGAACCAGGGATACTCGTAGTAAATGGAAATCAACTTTCAAGTTAGATGGAAATAGAGACTAAAAATTGACTATGTCCATAGGTAGTGTGCGAGGCCCGTCCCAAGATGTAGAGATACCAACTTGTGAGCATTACGAGAAAAAGCACCGAGGTGAATGTTGGAAACTAATGCGAGATTATTTCCATTATGGATCATTGGATCATATTGCTCGAGATTGCCCGAGAGGTGATGCTACTACTCCTGTTTCTATTCAGAGGTTTGCATCTACAGTTAAGGATCGAGGGATTAGTTGAGGGGGCTTTGTCTCCAAAGGAGGTACCAGAAAAGAAAGTGATGCGGCTACTCGTCAGTTCAAGGCTAAAGTACCAGCTCGAGCTTATGTTGTTCACACCCGGGAGGAGGGCAATGTTATAGATGTAGTTACAAGTATCTTCTTATTATGTTCTACACCAGTTTATGCTTTGATAGATCCCGGATCGTCTCATTCTTACATTAACTCTGAATTGGTCAAATCGGGGAGTTTAATGTCCGAGATATCTAAGGTATCCATGGTTGTTTCAAGTTCCTTAGGACAGTCAGTATTAGTTGACCGAGTGTGTAGATGGTGTCCATTAGAGATATAGAATATGACCTTTCTTTTCGATTTATTGATTATGCCATTTGGCGATTTTTTGATTTAATTTTGGGTATAGATTGGCTCACTGAGCATGAGGTGATTTTATATTGCCGTAAGAAGTTTGGTTCAACTCATACTATCGAGGTAATAAGTTACTCAATCAAGGTCGTGAAACCTTTTCGGCTTATGTGATTAACTTGGATATGGTCGATAGTCAAATTGACAAAGATTCGATTCGTTTGTAAATTTCTTGACGTGTTTCTTGAGGAGTTACAGAGATTACCACCAGATCGGGAAGTGGAGTTTGCGATTGAGGTGTTACCTGGTTCGGCTCCACTGTCCATATCTCCTTATCATATGGTACCGATAGAGCTAAAGGAACTGAAAGTTCACTTGCAAGATTTATTAGACCGTGGTTTTATTCGTTGTAGTATATCGCTTTGGAGAGCTTCAATATTATACGTTAAAAAGAAAGATGGTTCGATGACACTTTGAATAGATTATCGACAATTGAATAAGTTGACGATAAAGAATAGATACCCTCTTCCAAGAATTGATGACTTGTTTGACCAACTAAAAGGAGCTTCCGTATTCTCCAAGGTTGACTTGAGATCGGGTTACTACCAACTGAAAGTTGATCTGTCAGTTTCATACCTGGAAGATTGAATTATTTCTCACACTTGAAGAGCTTGAAATCAAGTATTTTCGGTATGTTTTTATAGGATTTAGTTCAGATTTCTTATTTAAATAAATTGTGCAACATAAGTGTTAAAATGTCGTTTTATTTGTCTTTAAGGCCAAATCAGGCCTAAAAGTTAGCTAATGTACTTGGTGAGTGTGTAGGAGACCACAAGAAATATACTAATAAGATACTGATCACTTCATCATGAGATAGGCTAAGTTATGTCGCAACCAAGGGACAAGACTTAAGGAACTCGAAGATTGACTTATTTGTAGCGACATACATGAGCTATGTCGCAACAACGCCTGTAGGATGATGCTCACATAGAGACTGATGCCTATGTTGTGACATAAGACCTGGTGTGTTGCGAAATCGACCCCTGGACTCAGATCTCACATTAAATGAAGGGCATTTTGGTCTTTACAATGCCACTTAAACATGAGGAACGACACTTGACCTAGGTTTAAGGAAAAATGACCAGCTATAAATAGGACCTTTAGCACTAGGGTTTTACACACCATTACTTAGCCTTTAGTTTTCAACTTTAGTTTTTTACTTTTCTGTTTTTGAAATGAGATTGTAGAAACTTGCGTAAACAATCGATGAGTTTTTCCCGATAGATTGCTTAATACTATTCTAGTTTCTTGTTAAGTCTCTTTTACATTTATATATTTTCATATAATGTGTTATTGATGAATAAAGAAACCATGAGGAACTAATTCCATCTGAGGAATTGGGGAGTGGATGTATGAATAATTGATTGTTGTTTTATAGGAGTTTTACCTTTCGGATCAGCTATTTGTCAAACAAACACTAGACTTGACAATCCTGAAAAGTCATTTAGGTGGGAATGAACCCAAAATTGGTATTGCCTATCCATGAACACCTTTTCCCTAAATCGGTTTAGATTGTGACATCTAGCGATAAGTAATCTCTCTCGACTTGCTATGTCGATGGAAGATCGAGAGATCCAACTGTGGTAGTGACTAGTTGATTGGAGGAAAATCCCCAAAACCCAACAATTAAGGAACTCATACGAAAATGACCTAATATCCCCAAAGCCATTTATAAGATTTCTACAACTCAAGCTTTTTCTTTTGTTTACTATTTTATTTATCTTTTATTTTATGTCTTCTACAACAAACTCTTATATCCTTCGTACTATAAACCCTAAAATAAGTACTAATTAATTTTATTCTTTGCAGGAATTTTATTTACTATAGCTTTACGTCTCCTTTGGGTGCATTCCTCGGAACACTTCCAAGTGTTCCATTGTAAACAAACTATATTTACAACCTGACTTGTATACTTGCGAAAAGCCAAAATCTACACCGAATGGGAGTACATTCGAGGGTGGTCAAGTTGTTGGCGCCATTGCCGGAGAGGCAAGACTTTAGTAAATTTTATTCTTTCATATTTAATAAAATAATTAGAAAAATTTTAGGTTATAAATACAATTATCTTTAAATTCTTGTTTTTAATCTTATTTCTTTTCTTACATTGGCTAACAAAATGATGAAAAATTCATTAAGGATGTTTTTCGATTTAGAATGGTTACAATCTAGTATTGCTAGACCGTCAATTTATCAAAATCATTTTGAATTAAATCCACCCTTAATATCTTAGATTACTAAAAATGTTACTTTCTCTGATCCCTTGACAAAAGGTTTCGTCGCATTTTTATTGAAATTCAACGTAATTTGTAGCACAGTTTCTTATGTAAGGGTGGCACCAGGTGTGATTCGATTTTTGTTGGTTCCTTTTGCCTTAAACGGAAAAGCCAAGTTATGGTTGGATTCTCTAACCCCAAATACTATTACTACTTGGGAAGAATTTGTGCATATGTTTTTTTAAAGAATGATTTCCATGCCTAAGGTTATGCAAGGATATATACAAATGTTTCATTTCAGGAAAACCATGACGGAAACCTTAGGACAAGCTTGAGAAAGATTCAAAGCCATACTTCAATCCATATTAGGCGGGAGAGTCCATATTGCTATACAGCTTCAGCATTTTTATGATGGGTTGAATACGGAAAACAAACGCAAGGTAGATATAATGACTGGAGGAAGCATTTGGACTAGGACATGGCAAGACGTTATTGATATATTGGAAGTAGCAAGTGTGAATGAAATATTTTGGGAGGAACAATTGGAACCTACAGAAGAGATTAGTAACCCCGTATGTAACCAGATTATGACTAATCATTGCAAAGAGGAAGATTCCGAGGATGAGGAACTCATGGAAGAAGAGACGAATAAGGAATCGTTAACGGCTCAGTTAGAGTGGTGGCAGCAAAGTAAAGGGGGTAGATCAATCGATGCCAAATTATACCAAAATGATACCATCAATTGTGAAGCCACCAAAAGTGGAGTTAAAACCATTACCAGAACATTTAAAATATGGATATCCGGGCGAGAAGAATGCTTTACCTGTTATACTTGCATCAGGATTGAGCAACTCGCAAGAAGAAGCTTTATTGGATGTGCTTAAACGTCACAAAAAGGCTATTAGGTGGACAATTGCTGATATAAAAGGAATAAGTATTCGTCGCAAACAGTCTTTGTCAACACAAAATTTGAATGGAAGAAGGTAAGAAACCCGTTGTCAACGCACAGTGAAGACTTAATCCAGCCATGAAGGAAGTAGTAAAGAAGGAGCTAGTAAAATGGTTAGATGCAGGTATAGTTTATGCCATCTCCGATAGTGAATGTGTAAGCCCTACGCAATGTGTACTAAAAAAAGGTGGGTTGACAGTTGTAGAGAATGATCACAATGAGCTAATCCCTACAAGAACAGTTACCGGATGGAGAGTTTGTATTGATTACAAGAAATTAAATGATGCAACAAAAAAAGGTCACTTCCCACAGCCTTTCACTGATCAAATTCTAGATCGGTTGACAAGTAAAGAATATTACTGTTTGTTAGATGGTATTCAGGGTATCATCAAATTTGGATACATCCCAATGATACTACTTTTATGAGATGTATGACCGCTATTTTTACAGATATGTTAGAAGAAGGTTAGACATTTTCATGGATAATTTCTCAGCATATGGAGACTCTTTCAAGGATTGCTTGTTGAATTGAGAGAAAGTTTTACAGAGGTGAAAGGAAACTAACCTAATGCTCAATAGGGAAAAATGTCATTTCATGGTAAGAGAAGGGTTGGTTTTGAGGCATCAAATATCACAGACAGGGTTAGAAGTGGATAAATCAAAGATCGAGGCAATAAAAAACCTACCACCTCCCACAAATGTCAAAGGTATTCAAAATTTTTTGGGACATGTTGGGTTTTATAGGAGGTCTATAAAAGATTTTGTGCACATTTCTAAACCTTTGAATTTATTACTGCAAAAAGATGTTCCATTTGTATTTGATGATAATTGCATTAAAGCTTTTGAGACCATAAAAGAGATGCTAATAAATTTCCCTATTATTATCACACCAAAATAGAATGAACCTTTTATTATTATGTGTGATACCAGTGATTATGCTATAGGTGCTACCTTAGGGCGAAAGAAAGACAATCTATTTGGAGCAATTTATTATGCTAGCAAGACTCTTAACCCCGCTTAGTACAATTATACTACTACTAAGAAGGAAATGCTAGCGGTAGTTTTTGCTTGTGATAAATTTCATCCTTATTTATTGGCTAATCGTGTGTATATTTATACAGATCATTCAGCTCTAAAATATGTGATAAAGAAAAAAGAAACCAAAGCAAGGCTAATGAGATGGGTATTGCTGCTATAAGAATTCGACTTATGGATTATGGATTGGAAAGGGACGGAGAACCAGATAGTAGATCATTTGTCACGGTTAGAAAATCCTACCTCCACTATATCTTGGGGAGAAATAAAGGAAAATTTTACAAATGAGCAACTTTTTAGAGTGGAAAGTTGATCTCCAAATACAGGAGCATCATGGTATGTAAATTACGTGAATTATTTAGCAAAAGGGGTGTTCCTAGCAAAAGCATCCTGGCAAAGAAGGAAACGAATTATGCATGAGGCAAAAGATTATATTTGGAAGGATCCTTATGTATTTCGGCAATGCATAAATCAGCTCGTACGAAGATGTGTAGCCGAGGAAGAAATCAATGACATCCTTAAAGGATGTGACTCTTCTCCTTGTGGAGGACATTTCGATGGAAAACATATAGTTTAGAAAATTTTGTAATACGGATTCTATTGGCCTACTATGAATCGGGATGCCCATATGTTTGTACAAAACTATGATAGATGCCAGCAAATGGGGAATATATCTATGAGGGATGAAATGCCACAGGTGGGAATTATTGAGGTATAAATCTTTGATGTTTGGGGAATTGATTTCATACGTCTTTTCTCTAGCTCACTTGGGAATCAATATATCTTGTTAGCAGTTGATTATGTTTCCAAATGGGTAGAAGCAGTGGCATTACCTACTAACGGTACCAAATCAATGGTAAAATTCTTAAGAAAAAACATCTTTTCAAGATTTGGAACTCCCAAGGCATTGATTAGTGATGAAGGCTCACACTTTTGCAGTAAACAATTTGAAGCTGCTCTCGCAAAATACAATATCCGACATACGATGGAAACTACATATTATCCTCAAGCGAATGGTCAAGCTGAAGTTTCCAATCGAGAGATTAAACAGATCCTTGAAAATATAATAAATCCTAATCGCAAGGGCTGGGCAGCAAAATTGGATTATGCTTTATGGGCCTATTGAACAGCATACAAAACACCTCTTGGTATGTCCCGTTATAAACTCGTGTATAGAAAAAATTGTCACCTACCTATTGAATTAGAGAAGAAAGCATATTGGGCTATTAAAGAACTGAATTTAGATCCTAAACTAGTGAAGAAAGAAAGATTATTCCAATTACAAGAATTGGAAGAGTTTAGATTCATGGCCTACGAAACCATGAAACTTTACAAAGAAAGAAGTAGGTTGCGTCATGATGCCAAGATTCGAAAACGAAACTTTGAGCCAAGACAAAAGTTAGTCTTGTTTAATTCTAGACTCAAATTATTTCATAGGAAACTCTAATCACATGGACAAGGCCATATATCATTAATCAGGTAAAACCATATGGGGCAGTTAAGTTGATAGGTAAGAGCGCTGAAACTTTTCTAGTTAACGGGCAAAGGATAAAACCATATTATGAGGGATCTACAGAAATAGTTATTGAGGAGCAACCTTAACAGTGCAAAATGGTATGGGATACAAAGCCAATGCTAGACTCAGACATTAGAAATACCCTAGGAATAGAGAATAGTTTAGATTCAGAATCAAAAGAAAACTGGTTCCAATGTCGTGACAACCCAATAGCAAGGCAACGTGACTACTGGTCTCGATGTCGTAACACGACACCTCTACGTCGCAACGAACAAAATTCCGTAGAACAACAATACTGGTCTCGATGTCGCGACGTACCTAGTGTATGTCGCGACACTCCAACATAACAATGACGGTTCAGATAAGACTCTAACTCTTAACAGTTATAATTAGAACTAAATACTGTAACTTTTTAGTAACACTTAACTTCTAAATTTACTAAAATTCCTATTATTCAGTCCCTATAAATAAACATCTATCCCATGGGTACTTTTCCATTCCATAATCAAAAGACTTCAATCATAAAGTCAAATGGCTGATTCAAGTGAAAGTGTTGGCTAACCCTATTTTTAAATTCCAATAAGATGATCTAGACAGGTATCTCCAACAACTACAACTATATATACTTTCGTTCAGGAACAAGGGTTTGATCCTTTGTTGCGAGTTTATCGAGGTATTTGGGAAACAATAGTCGATCAGGAATGGGCTCAATTTTGTATACCCTGCAAAGAACTGGTAAATATTTCAATAGTTCAAGAATTTTATTTAGTCCTAAAGAAATGTGAAGCCGGGAGAGCTTGTAGGCAGATTCAAGGTCCAATGAAAATTTGAGGAGTTGAAGTATACTTGAATGAGATCCAAATTTGTAGATTCTACAACATCCTGAATTATTACCAAGATTATATTCATAGAGTCAACTTGAAGGAATTTAAGAATATCGAAACTGAGGAGATCTTAATGTTCTTAATAGCGGGTAAAGAGGTATGGACCTATCGCGAAGGTACGACAATCCCAAAAACTTTCAACCAAGAACTTATGACGCCTAAAGCCAAGATGTGGATGAAATTCGTTTGTTCTTGAATACTTCCCACTTCTGTTATAACTGAGATATGTACAATTCATGCCATAATAACATACGAAATTCTCAAGAAGAAACGAATTTGTGTAGGAAAGTGGATTCACTGAAGCATGGTGGAATGCGCGAAGAACTTAGGGAAAGGTATATTTTTCCCTCATCTAATTTCTGCTATGTGAGCAAAGGTAGGAATACCAATTGGGAGATTTGATTGTACCATGAATCCACCAAGCAAACTCTTAGGCGATGACTTGTTCGCATAATTCACATTACTACAAAAAAGACAAAGTGAAGAACAGAGGAAAAGAGGATTGAATGATGATGAAGAATAGGGACTTATAATATGATTTATGTTTAGAATTAGGTTTTCTTTGTTTTTATTTTATGTTATTCATTATTTAAAATAATTTTATTTTGTAACTTTCGAATAATTTCTTGCTTTCTATTTTAGACTTATATAATTTATAGGAGTAGGGTTAGAATTTATTTTTGTATATATGCTTGAATTCTCTTTATAGGAACCCCACATTATGGAAGACACAACAATTTTGGACATTAATGCCAAAAGGAGAAGGACAACCACCATAAGAAGAAAAGAACTTTCATGATAAATCGAGTAACTTCTTTCCTTTATTATTTGAGGGGACTACACATTGAGGACAACCTGTTTTCAAAAGTGTGGGGGGCTAACATAAGAATTTTTGACATATAATTTTTATTTTAAATTTTTTTTATGTGTGCTTGAGCTTGTAGAGATACAAGTGATTGGTTAGGAGCATGTATAATAAGGTTGATTGTGTTAATTAGTAAATTCGGAATGATAATAAGGAATTTTTAATGTTTGAGTATGAAAGTTTTAAGTTATATAGGTTATATTAAAGTATAGATAGAAAGGTATTATTAATACCAAGTGATGTGCAAGATATTAGGAAACAAGCATGCTAGTATATATGATAAATGATAATTTTGAAATTATGTGATGAAATTGATATTTGTGCATATTAAGGTGTTTAGGGGATGATCTAAGGCATTGTTTGGACTCACCTAGAGCTAAAAGGTCAAACCTTATTATGAATTTCCAAATAGTACCCATCTTTGAGCCTTATGACCCTTCTTGATAAACCACACTATAAGCCTCTTTAGCCTTAAAATGAATTTTTTTTGAGTATACTCTTTTCTTTAGTCCTATTTGTATGAAACATATGGCCATTGGTATTGAGGGTAAGTAGACACATTGAGGTGGAGGTTACAAAATGAGAATAGGAAACTCAATACTTTAGTTTAGCCAAAAAGAGAGAAATAGAGAAAAATAAAAAAGAAAAGAAAAATAAGTAGAAACAAAAGAATCATGAGTAAGAAAACATGTGAATAGTGATAGAATAATAAAGTCACCAAAAAGACGAAAAGAAAGAAATCTTACTTAAGAACCAAAAAGAAAGGAAATACTCTCATAGGCTAGCTAAAGGGATTATTTTATTTTGAGAATCCTAAAATGGAGAGAAAAGGATGGTGAAAGAAGGAGAAATAAGGGGGTGAGATGGAGTGGGACATAAAAGGGAAGAATAGGGAACAATACATTGTGCCAAACTATTTTCGTGTTTGTAACCTTGCTTAACTATTCTTTAAATTTCACGCCTATCCTAAGCCTCAACACGTTACAAGTCGAAAAGCTCTATGTGACTTAAACAATTTTATGCATGAATAAATATGGAAATTGCATGATTTAATTATGGTTGTCTTTATCGTACTAGGATAATTAAAATACTTATATTTGGTATTGATGGATATATATATTGATAAAATCTTAATTTGTGTATTTCCTATAACCTACTCAACTTATATTATTTCTAATAAAAAATGGTAAAGTTTCTTAATTATCATGTCAAAGTTATTAAGAAATATATGATGCCTAGACTACATGCTATGAGCCACTCTCTTTATAACTATAAAACTCAAGCTCTTCATTTTTCTTTTTGTTTTGTTTGCTTGAGGACAAGGAAAGACTTAAGTGTGGGTGAGTTTGATCTGCCTGTTTCATACCTGGCAGATTAAACTAGTTTTTACACTTGAAGAGCTTGAAATCAAGTATTTTCGTTATGTTTTCATAGAATTTAGTTTAGATTTATTATTTAAATAAATTGTGTAACCTAAGTGTTAAAACACCATTTTATTTGTCTTTAAGGACAAATGAGGCCTAAAGGTTAGCTAATGTACTTGGTGAGTGTGAGGTGATAGTGTTTGAAAGAACATATGTTTTCTCCCTACTTATTAATTAAGTTGTTCCCATTTAGTTATCTTTAGAACATATTTTAGCATTTTTTAGTTTAGTTAATAGCATTTTATTACTCAATGGACCCTAGCCTACTTACCCTTAATATTGTCATGTTTTGGTACTAATGTCGTTGCATGAGTATTTTCAGATTGCATCCAGGATTGTCGCCGTATTCAACAGTTGTTCGAATAAGAAAGAAATGTGTGAGTTGTCTAGTCTGGGATAGCCAACTTGTACGACCAACGATAGCTTGATTCAAATGAAAGGACACCTATAAAATTTGGAAGGATATAAATACTTACAAGGAAAAAGAAAAGAGGGGGAGAGAGAGGAGAGAGTTCTTTTTGGTGCCATAACCTTCTTCAACCTACCCTTTGAAGCTTTCGGCTATGGAGGCTTAAGGCTCTCACGAGTGAATCGACGTGAAAGGGATGCAGATCAGCTCTTGATGAGGAGCCCTGAGTGCAGTACAAGAGGGAAGTGAAAGAGCAAGTCAAGTTGTCTAGGAATAGTATTCTCCACTTGTTTCTTTTATATTTCTTTTCTAAACTAAGTTGGTTACTTTATATTTCATGTTTGCATGGAAGTACACATGAATTCTGGGTTAAATGTTATTTTATGTAACCTTGCTTCTACTATTTAATCTTTGGGTTTGAATTTTTTAGCATGGAAGTGTTATTGTGATCACTGTCACTAGAAAGTACAACAACAGTTCAAGCTAACAAGCATAACAATGAAAGTTGCATGAGGATTAGAGGGATTTAATCCACTTGTTCTTAACTACGTTGCATTGCCATCATCGGAAGGTGTTGTTAATGTGCATGCTTAAGTATTAGGTCAAATATAGAAGTTAAGCTTGGTAAGATATTCATTGCAATTTATTGCAGCGACAATCACCTATTCTTTTATACCTTGTGAACACTTAGTATTCTGTTGAATATTCACGTTGGGAATCCCATTTTATCATCATCAAATTTCATTTATATTTTCAAGTTATTGCTCCGGTAATTATTCTCACAATTTATCTCATTTTTATCTGTTCACTGCACTGGCATTAATAGACAAAAGACAACCATCCTCGTGGGATCGATATCCAATAGAATCACATCTATCTACTATACTTGCATCGATAGTGTATGCTCGCACAATATTGTTGTGATGTTAAACAATCGATCAGTAGGAGACCACAAGAAGTTTACTAATAGGATACTGATCACTTCGTCACAACATAGGCTGAGCTACGTCGCAACCAAGGGACCAGACTTAAGGAACTCGAAGGCTGACTTCTTTTTCGCGACATACATGGGCTATGCCATGACAACACCTGTAGGATGACGCTTCACATGGAGATTGATGCTTATGTCACAATACAGGACCTGGTGTGTCATGATATTGACCCCTAGATGCAGATCTCACATTAAATGAAGGGCGTTTTGGTCTTTACAATACCACTGAAACACGAGGAATGACAACAGACCTAGGGTTGAGGAAAAATGACCATCTAAAGCTATAAATAGGACCTTTAGCACTAGGGTTTTACACACCATTACTTAGGCTTTAGTTTTCAGTTTTAGTTTTTACTTTTCTGTTTTTTGAATCGAGATTGTAGAAACTCGCGTAAATGATCAAGGAGTTTTTCCCCAAACCAGTTTAGATTATTGATTATTATTTTACAGGGGTTTTACCTTTCCGATCAGCTGTTTGGAAAAGGAAGAGCATCAAACAAACACTAGGTCTGACAACCTTAGAAAGTCATCTAGGTGGGAATGAACCCAAAATTGGTATTGCTTATCAGTAAACATCTTTTCCCTAAACCAGTTTAGATTGTGACATCTAGCGATAAGTAATCTCTATGGACTTGCTATGCCGGTAGAAGATCAAGTAATCCAATTGGGGTAGTGACTAGTTAATTGGAGGAAAATCCCAAAACCCAACAATTGAGGAACTTATATGGAAACGAAATAATACCACCAAAGATATTTATAAGATTTCTACAACTCAAGCATTTTCTTTTATCTTTTATTTTATGCCTTCTACAACAAACTCTTATATCCTTCATACTATAAACCCTAAAATAAGTACAAATTAATTTTATTCTTTGGAGGGATTTTATTTATTATAGCTTTACGCCTCTTTTGGGTACGATCCTTGAAATACTTCCAAGTGTTTCATTGTAAACACATTATATTTACAACCTGGCCCGTATACTTGCAAAATGCCAAAATCTACACCGAATGGGAGTACGTTCGAGGCGGTCAAAAGTCAAGGATAGTGACATCCCTAAAACAACTTTTCATACGTGTTATGGCTATTATGAATTTTTGGTGATGCCATTCGGTTTGACAAACGCTACTGTAACATTTATGGACCTGATGAACTGTATTTTCCAGCCTTACTTGAATCAATTTGTGGTAGTCTTCATAGATGATATTTTGATATATTCAAAATCTAAAGCTGAGCTTGAGCAACATCCCCGAATTGTTCTACAAGTATTGATAGAAAAGCGATTATATGGAAAATTGAGCAAGTGAGAATTTTGGCTATCGGAAGTCGTGTTTTAGGGACATGTTATCTCGACTGATGGAATCAGAGTTGATCCGAAGAAAATCGAGGCCGTTGTTTAATGGAAAGCGTCGAGAAATATGTCAAAGGTTCGTAGTTTCCTTGGTTTAACTGGTTACTACTGAAGATTTGTATATGAATTTTTGAAGATTACTATGCCTATGTCGAAGCTTTTACAAAACAATGTTTTGTTTTGCTGGAATGATCGTTGCCCAGAGAGTTTCGAGCAATTAAAGCAAATGTTAATTGAAAGTACTAACGTTACTTGAATCGGGAAAAGATTTTGTGGTTTATAGTGATGCTTCCTTGAATGGTTTGGGTTATGTGTTGATGCAAGACGGGAAAGTGATCGCGTATGCTTCACTCCAGTTGAAAATTCATGAGCATAATTATCCGATGCACGATTTAGAGCTAGTTGTAGTGGTGTTTTCCTTGAAGATCTGGAGACACTATTTATATGGTGAAAAGTGTCACGTCTTTATCGATTACAAAAGTCTGAAATACCTCCTAACTAAGAAGGAGTTGAATTTGAAACAGCAATGATGGGTGGAGCTTCTAAAGGATTATGATAGCATCACCGATTACCACCCTAGAAAAGCTAATATTGTAGCCGATGCATTGAGTAGAAAAATAGCAGTTGAGTTGCGAGTAATGTTTGCTCAACTCAATATTAGTGATGATGGAAGTTTGATGGCTGAATTAAGAACTAAAACAGTGTTGATTGATCAAATTAGAGAAGCATAACTTTTTGATGTAAAACTATTGAAGAAAAGAGAAATGGTTCAAAATGGATCGGTAGAAAACTTCAACATTGATGATCACAATTGCTTAAGATTTTCTAATTGAATTTGCATGCCTAATGTTGCGGATTTGAAAGGATTGATACTTCAAGAAGCTCACGATAGTCCTTTTTGCCTTGCACCTTAGTGGAATGAAAATGTATTGCGACTTACGATTGTTTTATTGGTGGCCTGGAATGAGAAGAGAGATAGTTGAATTCGTGGCTAAGTGTCTAACTTGGCAACGAGTTAAGGTGGAACATCAAGTTCCCACGAGATTATTTCACCCTATTTCAATTCCTGAATGGAAATGGGAGCGCATTACGATGAATTTTGTAATGGGATTACCGTTATCTCCAAGAAAGAAGAATGCAATGTGGGTAATAGTTGATCGACTTATAAAATCAGCTCATTCATAGCGATTAGAACCGATTCGGCACTTTCAAAACTTGCCAAAGTCTACATTCAAGAGATCATTAGATTGCATGGTATACCTGTATTGATTATCTCTGATCGAGATCCTTGTTTCACTCGAGATTTTGGAAATAGTTGCATGAATTCCTAAGTATGAGGCTAAACTTCAGCACAGCCTTTCACCCTAAGACGAATGGGCAATCTGAACGTGTTATCCAAATTTTAGAGGATATGTTGCGAGCTTGTATGATAGACTTTGAATTCGATTGGGAAAACTATTTACCTTTTGTTGAGTTTGTTTATACTAATGGTTTTCAGTCGAGCATCCAGATGGCTCCGTACGAAGCTTTATATGGTTGCAAATGTCGAACACCAGTTTGTTGGACAGAACTAAGTGAAAGAAAGATAGTTGGTCTTGAGTTAATTCAAGAAACAGAGAGTATAGTGAAGTTAATTCGGGAAAGATTGAAGACAGCTTTTGACAGACAGAAATCATACGCGGACTTGAAGCGACGAGATATCGAGTATGCTATTGGTGATAAAGTTTTCTTAAAGGTTCCACCATGGAAGAAAGTTCTTAGATTTGGATGAAAAGGGAAATTGAGTCCACATTTTTTTGGGCCTCATGATATCACGGAAAGAGTGGGACCAGTGGTTTATCATTTGGCCTTACCAGTAGAGTTGGAAAAGATTCACGATGTTTTTCATGTTCAGTGCTTAGAAGATATTGTTCAGACCCGTCGCATGTTATTACGACTGGAGAAGTTGAAATCCAACCCAACTTGTCTTATGAAGAAGAACCGGTAGAAATCTTAGCTTGGGAAGAGATGATGAGGTCTCAATACCCCTACTTGTTTTTAGGTAAATTTAGAGGATGAAATTTCTTTAGGGGGGAGAGTTGTAATGACCTGAATTCGGGGTTGTCGAAAAATGCATTTTTATTTTTTTGAGCCTCCGTATTTGTAAACCGAACTCGTAAATATTTAATAAACTATTTACGAAAAATAAATAATGGAATAATGGATTTTTGAATAAGAAATTCTAATTGTGTAGTGTTTAATTAGGCATATGGACTAAATTGCATAAGTGGTAAAAGTACAATTTATAAAGGATTTTTAATTGAAATTAAAAGGAAGGACCAAAGGGGCAAATTCTCCCTTTAAATCCTTAATGCTGTTAGGTGTATTTGAGCGGCTTCAAATATTTGTTTAAATTTTATAATTAACAGAAAATAAAGTAATGATGATAATAAGTATGGGTGTTAAAAGAAAGAGAAAATAAAAATATCTTCTTCTTTCATTGTAGCACAATCGGTAGGAAGGGGAAAGAAAATTTTGAGAGAAAGCTTTGAGTTTTTGATAAGTTCAAGCTTCAAATTGGCAAGCTTAATTAATTCATTTTCTTGTAATTTTTATATTTTTGGAATCCCGATACCTCACTTTTCATGACCCATGTCGTATTTTTTGTTATTGTTAAGAATATTAAAAACCACCATTGTTAGGTAGATAGAGCTTTAAGTACAATTTGGTGTATTTTGGAGTTAGAAGTGAAATAGAAATAAATGGTGAGATAAATTGTTAATTTTAATATAATAAAGGTCAAATTGGAAAATTTGGTGATTTATTGTAAGAATGAGCAAGTAGGAAGTGAAATTTAGTTGGAATAAAATTTGTTATGTTTTAATGAAAAATATTGTGTATTGAATTCTGTAGCTAAGGTTGACCAGGACTCCTCAAGAAGGAAGAGCAAAGACAAGGTCGTTGACGAGTAGCTCAGAATTTTCGATTGGTGTTTCTAGAACCTAAACTAGCTTATTAAATTGCCACATTATAATTAATTGCTCAAGGTAAGAAATTAAGGTATGAAAATAAGATATGAAAATAAGGCATGAGATTCTCTACTCAATTGGGTTGAATTGAATAAATTAATGGTATGATGATTTAAATTGTATATTTCTCCATGTGTAAATGTATGATGTGAAATTATGATATTGGCAATTTATGATTATTATTAGATTGAATTTTAAATACATTTATGTTATGAACAAAAACAATTTTTGAAATGTGGATTGATATTAAATGGAAATGATTACCCTATTAACTATTCCGGTCGAGTCGGATATAGATTGCATGCCATAGGATAGGAAGAGTTTAGGGTTACTTCGAACAAGAGTCGATGAGGCACTGGGTGCCAAGTTACACCGGTTTAACCGATGAGACACTGTGTGTCAGCTTTATTATAGCGCAGAGCGCATATTATTACTTCAGATTTATCCGATAAGGCACAAGGTGTCATACCGGTGTGTTGGTTGGGTCCGTGTATCCATCAGAGTCCAAGTCATGTTAATAGGGAACTAAATAAATATGATAAATGATTTGTATACTTGAAATGGAAACATCATGATATATGTGATGAGAAACAAAGAAATAAGATAAAGTATGCATAATGATAATTTGCATATTGAGAATGGAAATGATGGTTATAGAAATGGAAATGTTATGAAATGTACATTAAGAATCAATATGCGATGTGAACATGCACAATGATCCTACGATGTATGAAAATAAACACACACACACACACACATATATATATGTATATGTATATGTATTGATGAAATGCATAATGTAACTACAATCTTTATGGATATGATATTATTAAATTGATGTTGATATAGCATGAAAAAATATTGAATAAATTCCTTACTTGTATTTATGCTTGCTTTTATATTTGAGTATAGTAATACCATTAAGTAATACTCATGCGTGCGATTTGTTTCTCGTGTGCAGGTTAGGTACTTTTTGGTAGAATCGCGACTCAGCATCTAAAGATAATCCCGTACTCAAGTGTTAGTAATGATGTCTTTATTTCGTTATGGCATGTACTTAGGATGTCTTTTGTTATTGAGTCCTTACTTTTATGAGTTAATGATGATGGTGGTATTTTGTTTGAAAATTGCATATGTAAAGAATGTATTGATGTGTGAATATGTCACTAGTAGTTCTTATGATGGAAGCACATATAAATGCATATAATTGATTGGATGATTGCTAGGTTAAGATGCCTAAGTATGAGATTATTAGAGTGAGTTATTATTTGAGGAATTTGTAACAGCCCAGTTTTTAGTGGTGTCGGAAACAATAATTTCGAGATCACAACTTCGACGAGTTGAATCATAAATTTATTTATTTAATATTTATGATGTCGTTAGCATCACATTAAATTTTTTTTATGGAATTTTAATGTTTAGATAGTGAACTGAGTAGAAAGGACTAAATCGTAAAAGATACAAAAGTAGAGTTGTTAAGTTAGAATGATCAAATGAATAAATTAACCTAAAGTATTAAAGTGGGTGACTTATCATGAAATATATGGAATATATGTAGGATTAATTAAGGTTAAATGAGTGATTAGTAAAACTAATTATGAAAGTCTAAATAATTACAAAATTGACATTAAGTATATAAGTGAAATTAAAGAAGAAAAATGACATTTTTCTTCATATTATCATCTTCTTCACACGACTAAGATAAGAAATTAGGGTTTCCATTATTGAAACTTTAAAGCTTTGATTGGGTAAGAAAACCTTGATCGTTTTTATTAATTTTTATGTTTTTGAGTCCATATTAGCTTAATCTAGCTAACCTAAGGACTAATTTGTGAATCTGTCAAATGTTATGAAACTTGCCATTGTTGAAAATGCTTGTTCTTGAAAGCTTTTGATGGAGTTGTATGTGTGATGTTTGGGTTGAATCTTTTTGTAAAGTGAAATTGGATAAAATTAGGGTTAAGAACTAAAATATTAAAATGATGAAATTACATGTATTTGGTATGAAATAATTGCTTATAGGGTGTGAGAATATACCCATTGATATTTGGCTAGTTTTGGTTTGAAAGGGAAATGCTTATTTTGCATGTTTTATGCTTAAGGACTAAATCGAATAAAAGTAAAAAGCTTAAGGGTAAAATCATAATTGTCCTAAAAAGGATCAAACTGTGTTAAATGATTTGATTATGTGATTTAATGTAAAAATTTAATGATTTGTTGATTTAGATTACAATTGAGCCACAGATTGCGGAAAGGAGAAATTCGCAAATTAGTACTTAGAGCCTATCCATAACTGCAATTCAGTCTGGTAAGTACATAATGTAAATTTGTATTTTGTTATTACTTGTATCAAATTTTACCCTGTTAAACAAATGGAAGTATTTGGAACTAAAGAAGTTGAAAGAAAAGGATTGACAAAGATAATCGACTTTAAGCTGATAAAATGAAACCAACGCGATGGTTGGGGTACTGCGTATGTTGCGAGTCCTCGACAACTCGTGTGAGCACCATCGTGAGACGGAAAAGAGATATGAATCCTAAAATGGATTACAGGGTCTGTGATGGTTGGGATTTATGCATAAGTGCATATTCTCGACAGCTTGTGTGAGCAGCATCGTTAGGGGACAATTATATAGATAGACACCATATTGATGGTTGGGGTACCACATATGTTACGAGTCCTCAATAGCTCGTGTGAGCAGCATCAGGTACTGGTAACAAAAATGATACAGATAAGGAAGTTTAAATGCTAATTATGGCTCGAGGAAGTGATAGGTTATCTTGGCTCGGTTAAGTTATAACTGCTTTATACATATGTTTGGCAACTCTATAAAAATCTTCGAACTTACTAAGCTATGAAACTTACCAAAGATGTTATTTTTTGTTTTGTAGATTATTTTGCTACTTGAAGATCAGATCATCTCAAAGAAGTCACACTATCGCAGAGCTCGTTTGGTAATCCTTCATCACTTGGTTATATGGCATGTACTAGGATGGTGTTATCTTTTGTATTGCTTGTTCAGGATTGTTGATGTTCCTCGTTATGTCTTTAGTGAAATATTGAATTTAATTATGCATGCTTGCTCAAGATGGAATATAGACTTAGAAATGTAATGTAATGGCTTGGAAACTTTGAACTATGTATTGGTCTAATGCATTTTGAAGTTATGGAATGATGTTTGTTAGATAAACTTGAGTTTGATATAATTATTTGAGTTCTGCATACTTGTTTCGATAGAACCCATGTTGTATCGGTAGAAGTACAAGGTAGGAGAGAGATTGTTCACTGACTTTAGTTGTATCGGTAGGTGCATGATAAGTATCGGTAGTTTGTGAACTTGTATCAGTAGAAGTTGCATGGTAAGACTTCTTAGCTCTTTGGAGTTTTTAGTATCGGTAGAATCATGACATGTTCTGGTAGTTGTGTCACATGTATCGGTAGAGTCATCTCAAGTATTGGTAGAACTCTTCACTATTTCTGAATTATTTACTGACTTGATTACTATTGATACATGTCTAACAAGTACCGGTAGAAGTCTTCAATGGAAATGACATTTTTGTCCTTATTGAATTATATTGATATTTAATTTATGATTTATGTCGTACGTAATGTATTAATTTATTAAAACGAGACTGAATGGAACAATATTGAGAGATACTTGCGATAGGAAATCGAAAGGATACCGAAACCCTAACCGATGACGATTTCGATTTTTGGGTGTTACAAAATTAGTTGGTTGATTTAGATGTTAGTTTGTTTTTGACATGCTTCTAGATGCATTTATAGTTTTATTTGAACTCCATATAGGCTATGTAAAAGTTGTGGCATTGAAAAACATAAGTTTTATCAAATTTTACTCAAGGTATCGATAATTTAATGATGGTATCGATATTTCTTTACAGGTTTTGTTTTTAGGATTTGATAAAATGCTAAGTTGGTATCGATTTTTAATTAGGTATCGATATTTTTCATAAAATATTGATTCCAAAGAATTATTATCGATACTACTGGTTTTACATGGAAAATAGAATAGGGGTTTGGTATCAATTTTCATAAGGTATCGATACCAATTACAATTGTTGAGAAATAGTTTTAAACTCTTAAATTCCATAAATGTCACCTCATATTATACTCATATATCACAACTAGATCCTTATACGAAATAAATTTTTAGTATACTCAAATATATATGTGTTATTTTGATTTAAATGACTAGTTAGTATTTTATTTTGATAAATATTGATGATCAAATTCATTGTGACACTTTCTTGCTCGGGTCTCACGATCGGACCGAGTAAGGGGTATTACAATAGTAACCTTACTTTCCCCTGTATATGGGACACTATTTTTCACCTTTGAAGCATAATTAGTCAAATGAGAGGTTTCTCTTGAATCCGGAAACCATACATGTCCCCTGATAATAGAAGTATTGGCAGAAGTAGATGAATCATTCGCAGAAACAAAAGCACTTGCCATATTCTGTTTAAGATGGCCATTGACCTCACTCACTAAACAATGATTAGTAGGACCACCTCCATGACCTGTATTAGACTCAAGAAAACCAGTAAATGATGTGTCAAACTGATAATAACATTTCTGTATAATATGTCCAATCTTTCCACACAATTGGCATTGTGGTCTGCTTAAAAAATGACCTCTGCCTCTTCCTCTATAAAATGAACCTCCTTTACCTCTATATCCTTCTAAATTAGACACACCTACTGATGACTGCTGATAACCTTTTACACCATGTGAAGGAGCTTGACTTGTGGTGAGATTGACACTGAATAACCCTGCGATGGCACCAGACTTCTGCCTAGCTTCAAGATCAATCAACATCAACATTGAAGTCAAAGTAAGTACATCATAAGGTTGCCTGCTAGTGGTTATTAAGGTAATTACAAAATCAAACTCATTCGTTAACCCATTAAGAATTGTTGCAATGTACTCTGCATCAGATTTCTTTTCTCCACAGACTGCAAGATTATCTTTAATTTGTTTAAGTTGTCTCAAATAATCTCGCATTCTTTGATCTCCTTTCTTTTAAGAATACAAAGAATATCGAAGATTCATAATCTTGCTAATTGTTTTGGCAGAATACAATTGACTAATAACCTCTCAAATTTTAGCAGTTGATTTACACATGACCAAGTTTGGTAAGATCTTAGGACTAACCACAGATAGTAATCAAGAAGCTATAGCTTTATCTTGTTTATTGAACGAGATTCTTTCAGAATTCTTGACTGAGTGACCAGACTCATCAAGAACAAACTCAGGTGCTTGGTATATCCTGAGTGCCATCAATGTAGGACTCCAAACCATAACTTTCCAAAGTAAAAGATACCTATTGTTTCCATAATGGATAGTTGATTTCATCAAGCTGAATGTTAATCTTCATGTTGGTGAAGTTCTTGGACACATTAGTGGAACTGCTCCCAACAACTTCTCGATCTTCAGCCATCACGATCCAAAGAAAAAAAATTAAAGAACTAGCTCAGATACCATATTAGAAGAATGAAATATATGAAGAATAGTAATCTCAACTCATCTTATTCATAAACAAGTGAACTATTTATACACACAAGAGAGTTCAAGAATGTAAAACTGATAACTGCTACTAACTAACTTGAGCTTAACTAACTAACAAACTTAATAGCTAGTCTGAGGTAGCTATACTCTTAACAATCAAGAACCTCTTTCAACCATTCCCCCTCGGAAAAGTATATCTAGTGGCGCCTAAAATGAAGCAAAATCATTGTATCAGTGTAATTTAAGGGAAAAAGGAAGGTCCTAGATGACGTAACCGAGCTAACAAAACAAATATGTGATTTAGAGATGCGTCTGAGAGGGAGAGATGAAGAGGTCAGACGACAACGAGAGCAGAATCAAGCATACATAAAGGGAAAGAAGGAAGAAATCATGAGACAACAACAAAAACGGTTAGACATGAAGGGAAGAGAGGGAAAACTAAGAATAAAGTTAGAACGACGACAACGAGAAAGATTAGACTTGTTTGCTCAGATTCAGAGGTTGGAGGCGGATCTAAGTCTACGGGCTAGAACTATGAAAATGTGCAAGTGTACACAATCGTATTCAAGTAATAAAGTGACAAGTAAATGTCAAGTATCGTAGGATTGTGCTAGGAAAAGTATTTATCAAACATTTAATCAACAAATTGGTTAGGAAAAAGATAATAATTTGGAAGAGTAACAAACTAAACTAAAATTAATCTAAGTTAAAAATAAAAATAAGGTTTAATTACTTTAATTACTTAATTAAATCTAAATCATGTTATGCTTGTTACGAAATAATTCACAGCAACCCAATATCTTGCAAACTTATGAACAACATTACTTACAAAAATCAATTTATCTCTTGACGATATTTCTATGTTAATTCAATCAACTAAACTAAATTTTAATAAGTAAATGTGTTATGGCACATACATACTTTATGAGCTCAAAGTAATCTCTTGAACATACACCTATGCTAATACGACCGATTAAATTAAAATTCACAAGTTCATCGGCTGTTTAACATCACAGAAATATTGCGCAAGCGTACACTGCCGATGTAAGTATAGTACACAGATGTGAGTCTGTCGAATATCGATCCCAGGAGGATCGTTGTCTTTTGTCTATTAATGTCAGTGCAATGAATAAGTAAAAATGAGATAATTTGTGAGAATAGTTGTCGGAGCAATAACTTGAAAATAAAAATGAAATGCGATAATAATAAAATGGGATCTCCAACGAGAATATTCAACAGAATACTAAGTGCTTCTCACAATATATGAAAGGATAGGTGATTGTCGATGCAATAAAGTGCAATGAATATCTTACCAAGCTTAACTTCTATGTTTGATCTAAGACTTAAACATACACATTAACCACACCTTCCGATGATGGCAATGGAACATCATTAAGAACAAGTAGATTAAATTCCTCTAATCCTCACACAACTTCCGTTGTCATGCTTATTAGCTTAAACTGTCGATGCACCTTCTAGTGATAGTGACTGTAATAACATGTGCATGCTAAAAACATTCAAACCCAAAGATTAAATAGTAGAAGTAAGGTTGAATAAAATAACATTTAACTCAGAATTCATGTGTACTTCCATACAAACATGAAATAGAAAGTAACCACCATCGTTTAGAAAAGAAATATAAAAGAAACAAATGGAAAATACTATTCTTAGACAACTCGACTTTCTCTCTCACTTTCCTCTTGTGCTGCACTTAAGGCTCCTCGTCAAGAGCTGTTCTGCATCCCTTTCACGTCGATTCACCAGTGACAAACTCAAGCCTCCATAGCCAAAAGATTCCAAAGGTAGGTTGAAGAAGGCTATGGAACCCAAAAAGAACTCCCTTTTTTCTCTTTCCTTATGGGTATTTATATTCTTCCAAATTGTGCAGGTGTCCTTTAATCCGAATCAAGCTGTCGCTGGTTGTACAAGTTGGTTATACTAGACTAGAAAGCTTACACATTTCTGTTCTTATCTGGATAGCTGTCAGGTGCGGCGACAATCTTGGGCGCAATCTAAAATTACTCATGCAGTGACATTAGTACCAAAACATGACAAAATTAAGGGTAAGTAGGCTAAGGTCCATTGAGTCATAAAATGCAATTGACTAAACTAAAAAATGTTAAAATATGTGCTAAAGATAATTAAATGGGAACAACTTAACTAATAAGTAGGGAGAAAACATATGCTCTTTCTAGCACTATCACACCCCCTAACTTGAGTTTTTACTTGTCCTCAAGTAAAACAGAAACTAGCAAGGCTACACAAAAATTCACCAAGGCAAATTATCATTCTAGCAACTTGATTCATCTAAAAACCCAATGAATGAATCACATTTAGATGACAGAATATTGCATCGACAATGCATAAGTATGAATAACTAAGATTGGAACTTCATCAAAGCCAGCATCATGCCTAAATTACTAAATTCCATCTACCAATACAACATTTATTATACAATACTAAGTATCTATATATTTCTTTTCTTTTCTTTTCTCTCTCTTTTTTTTTAAGTGAACAAAGGATATCATTACATTACTATACCCTTGTTCTTGCGGAGTAACAATGGAGTGCAACAAACCCCCAGGGAGTACATAATTACATCAACACACAGTCATGCAGCGACAGCCTATAACACCCAAATCCCATACACCGTCGTCGGTTAGAATTCTAGTGTTTACTATTCATTTTATATTGTTCATCTTTTACAATTATCCGACTATTTGTATCTTTAATCAATACAAAAATCATTTTTCCCTATTTAAAACAATATCTAAACATGACACAATTTTATCAAGGGTAAAAATGGTATTTCTAACATTTTAGGGGACTTCTACCAGTACTTGATGGTCAAGTATCAGTAGTAGTCAATTCGATGAACAATTTTAGAACTGTGCAGATTTTTACCCCTATACTAGTTCTATCGATACAAGTATGATTTCTATCGCTACAAGTCATGCAACTATCGATACCAAAAACTCCAAAGAGCAAAAATCCATACCCTGCAACTTCTACCGATACAAGCTTACCTAATACCGATACATCAGTACTAAGAACTACCGATACCTACAATTCAACTATCGATACAATACAAGTCAGAGAACAACCTCTCTCCTACCCTGTACTTCTACCGATACATGCAATAATTCTGCTGAAACTAGTATGCAAAATTTCATTAATGACGCCAAAACACAAGTGTAATACCTCAAACAAAACCAATATAAGTTATGCATTAAAACATCACAATACATACATAACTTCTAAGTCTTTACAAGCATTATAAGCCTAGGCATCAAAGTTATACTACATGCATTTACAAAATCAAAATAGTAAGTTTTCAACATCTTTGGTTCCATATCAAAGGTTAACAACATCCTAGTACATGCCATAAGACCAAGTGATACAAAAATCTACCGACGATTTCGGGATAGCGTGATTTCAGGTGAAGTCGATGATCCATTCTTCAGTCAGCAAAACGATCTGCAAAACAACAATAATAACTGTGGTAAGTTTTATAACTTAGTAAGTTCAATAGTTAAGGAATACCAACATGGTGTTAGCAATAATGACTCATTCAAGCCAAGTAGTTTCCATTTCTCTAGAGTAGTTACAACTTCTCTTCCTGTACATAACTTTTTTTTACCAGTACCCGATGCTGCTCACACGAGCTGTCGAGGACTCGTAACTTATGCAGAACCCCAGCCATTGGTACGATATCTATCTGTTCAGTAAATTGTGTCCTAATGATGCTGCTCACACGAGCTGTCAAGAGTATGCATAAAGCATAAGTCCCAACCATCGTAGGACCTGTAATCCATATAGGATCCATATCTCTTTTTTTCGAGTCACGATGCTGCTCACACAAGCTGTCGAGGACTCGCAACACATGCGGTACCCCAACCATCGTGTCGATACTATTTCAACGACATAAAGCCTACTATCTTTTGCGTTTCATTTCTTCAATCATCATCAATACCAGATGCTTTCAATTTTCTGTACATTGACAACATATATACATATAGAATAAATATTAAGTAAGATTTACACTACGGACTTATCGGATTGGATTGCAGTTTAGGAAAGACTTCAGGGACTAATCTGCTAATTTCCCTTTTCCTTAGTCGGTAGCACAATCGTAGTCTACATTAACAAATCATTCAATTATCACATTAAATTACATAATTTAGTAATTCAAAACAATTCAGTCCTTTTTGGGAAAATTACAATTTTACCCCTAATAGTTTCCTCTTATTCAATCTAGTCCTTCCAACACAAATCATGTAAATCAACCATTCTCTCACACAACTAACCATAGCCAAATTTTCTTGGGCACCTATCCAACCCATTCACATCTCTATTCCACATCAATCCATATAATTTCATCAATTTCACATTTTAGTCATTTAACCCTAATTCATCAAAAATCACTTTGCACAAAAATTAACATTCAAACACATCAAAGAGTAAGAAATTAACTCATCAATTCGAGGCAATGAAATTTTGCATACAACTGCTTTTCTCGCAAAATCTGTAACACCTCATTCAAATGTTGAGTATGCTCTAATTCTGTCTTAGAATAAATCAATATGTCATCAATAAACACAACCACAAACCTGTCCAATTGGGGCTGAAATATTCTGTTCATTAGGTCCATAAATGCTGGGGGGCGTTAGTCAACCCAAATGGCATAACTAAAAGCTCATAATGTCCGTATCGAGTTCTGAATGTCGTCTTCAATATATCACAATCTTTGACTCTCATCTGATAATAACCTGATCGAAGGTTTATTTTAGAGAACTTGGTTGCTCCCTTTAACTGATCAAATAACTCATCAATCCGAGGCAACGGATACTTGTTCTTGATCGTCATTTTATTTAATTGCCTGTAGTCTATACACATCTGTATCGATCAATCCTTCTTTTTCACAAATAACACGGGCGCACCCTATTGTGATACGCTGGGTCGTATGAATCCTCTGTCTAATAATTCTTGCAGCTGAGCTTTCAATTCTTTCAATTCAGTCGGCGCCATTGAACTGCACTATTTGTTAAGGCCTTTTCGACCAAACAAAGTCGAAAGTCATCTTCAATCTCTTATATTTCATATTGATCCCTAACTAGTTTGTTTTCCTCATCCGCCAATCTTAACCTAGCCATCTCCTCATCCATTCTTGCAGATCCTGATTAAAAAAGGCTGAAGATATGATGAAAATAATATACCCAAACAATCTCTCAGATATATTGTGGCCAAAGGAAAGGAAGCAACCCTAAAAAACTACGAAACACCATAAACAACAATCTAACTTTAGCTTTACCCGCACATAACCGCACATTTATCATTCGAAGTGCAAAGAGACTTTTACGACTTAACGCGTCAGCGATAATGTTAGCTTTACCCGGGTGGTAATCAATCATAATCTCATAATCTTTTAACAATTCTAACCATCTTCGCTGCCTCAAATTTAATTCTTTTTGTGTCATCAAATATTTCAAACTTTTATGATCTGTGAACACGTGAAATTTCTCTCCATATAAATAATGACGCTAGATTTTCAACGCGAACACGATTGCAACTAACTCAAGATCATGAGTAGGGTAATTCTTTTCATGAGGCTTAAGTTGTCGGGAAGCATACGCAATAACCTTTCCCTTTTGCATCAATACACAACCTAGGCCACTCAAAGAGGCATAACTAAAAACGATAAATTCCTTTCCTAACTCGGGCTATGTCAAAACCGGTGCTTCTGTTAACAAATTCTTTAGTTGATCAAAACTCTCTTGACACTTCTCTAACCAATCGAAGCTAACATCTTTCTGCAACAACCTCATCATAGGTAGAGCTATGATCGAGAAATTCTTAACAAATCTCTGGAGTAACCAGCTAATCCCAATAAACTCCGTACTTTCGACATGTTTCGTGGAGGTTTCCAATTCAAAATGGCAGAAATCTTGCTCGGATCTACTCGTATCCCTTCTCTCGAAATCACATGACCGAGAAATCCTACTTCCAAAAGCTAAAACTCACATTTGTTAAACTTAGCGTACAATTTCTTCTCTCGTAACGTTTGTAATACGATATTCAAGTCTTGAGCATGCTCTTCTTTATTCTTGGAAAAAATCAGAATGTCATCAATAAATACAACAACAAACCGATCTAGGTGTGGCTGAAATAGCCGATTCATTAAATCCATGAATGCCGCTGGAGTATTTGTCAACCCAAAAGGCATGACTAAAAACTCATAATGTCCGTAACGTGTCCTCAATGCTGTCTTTGGCACATCAACATCCTTAACTCATAGATGATAGTAACTCGATCTGAGATCGATTTTTGAAAACATAGTAGCTCCCTTCAACTGATCGAACAAATCATCAATTCGCGGCAAGGGATACTTGTTCATAATCGTGACTTTATTTAGTTATCAGTAGTCAATACATAACCTCATCGATCCATCCTTTTTCTTTACGAACAGCATAGGTACACCCCAAGGCGATATACTAGGTCTGATGAAGCCCCTATCCAGTAACTCTTGCAACTGTGCCTTAAGTTCCTTAAGTTTCATTGGAGCCATTCAAGATGGAGCGATCAAAATTGGAGTAGTACTGAATACTAACTCAATAACAAATTCAACCTCTCGCTCAGGTGGTAGCCCCAATAATTCTTCAGGAAAAACATTAATGAACTCGCATACTATAGGCACTTGACTCACTTCTTTCTCTGCTACCTTAGTATCCAAGACATAAGCTAAAAATGCATGGTAACCGTTACGAACTAGTTTTTGTGCGTTCAAAGATGAGATCAAATTTGATACACAATCAGACTTTTCCGATTTAATTGAAAAAATTTCACCATTCAAACTCCTTAAATCCACCTTTCTTCATCGACAATCGCAATAACATTGGGAGTTGAAGCTTCTTCTCATGCACGAATGGCATACGTTCTGCCAGGAGCTTTAGCCTCCGACCTAGTGGACATATCTCTAGAAACATTTTTGTTTGTCCTAGTTGCATTGTTGTTCCCAAGGTGTCTACCTCGAGGAGTAGCTACCGATCTCTCGCGTTGCCCTTTATTAGGCTCATTACGATTAGGATAATCTCTTCTGAAATGATCAGGAGATCTACAAATAAAACATGCCCCGTTGTTAACTCTACACACTCCAAAGTGAAATCTGCCACTCTGCTTGCACTCTACCCAATTGATATTTCACACATTGGCCACTGAAGGAGTCGAAGCTCTTATGTTATTTGGCTTCACTTGGCTTCTTCCATGGTACTCGAATGGTGCATTAAATGCACTACTCGATTCTTTCAACCTCTTTTATAGTGATCCCGAGAAACTTTTTATCCCGAAGCGTTTGCCAAAATCACAAATCCTCGCCTCATTTCTCCTTTTGCTAGAACAAATTTCTTCCATCTTCTGTTCCCGATCTGAAAGTATTACTAGCTCTCGAATCTTTAAAGTTTCGACTAGCATTCTAATTTCATCATTCAGTCCATCTTCAAAACGTATACATAAGGCCTCTTCTGTGGGCACAATCTAGCGGGCGTACTTGCTAAGTTGAACAAACTGTTTCTCATACTCTGCCATGGACTTGTTTCCTTGCTTCAGTTCAAGGAACTCTTTCTTCTTCCGCTCTAAATACCTCTTACTCACATACTTCTTACGAAACTCGAATTTAAAGAACTCCAGTTGACCCTTACTTTTGGTACCATTGATGTTAGAGTGGACCACCAGTGGAAAGCTTCTTCCTTCAGAAGTGATACGATACAACGTAACCAATCTTCTTGAGGGCACAACATCTCGTCAAGTATTCTTTGAGTATGTTCTTAACAGTAATCAGCTTTGGTAGGATCATCATCAACATTCCCACTAAATTCCATCGCTCCATATTTTTTTATTTTATCGATAGAGATTCTACGATCATAACGGTGAGACGATCCCTGAGGTCATAAAGAAGGAGTAGGTTGGTTTGATGCATTTACCTTTAAGTATGCGTCATACATATCATGCATCATTAGGAGGAATACATCCGGTGTAACATTTTCGGGCCTTTGAGTTCCCCTTTCATTCTGTGTACTTTCTTCGCTCGTAACTGGAGTATAACTTTCGATCTCATCAGAATCTGCTTGATTGGATCCCAACGACATCTTTTATCTGAATAAAACATTTAAAATTGATCAAGAGTACCCACACTATCATCGGTTATAAAGTGGCATGTATATCTATACTAACACTTGCTATGTTCAGTCCTAGAATCAACTAAACCGTAGTTCTAATACCAATAATTGTGACACCCCTAACCCGACATAACGACCAAACACACGTATTTAAATAAATCTTCATAACAAATAACATTCATTATTAATAATCTTTAACATTTCAACCTTTCAATACCATATATCTGAACAATAAGACTTAAAAATAATTAAACAATAAATGCTTGAAATTCAAGACCATCATGCAAATTTCTGTATGAAATGATGCTTCTACCGATATAAGAACAGGTAAGTGTCGGTAGAATACACGATATTTAAAAAGAAAAATAAAGCTGCAATGAACTACAAGAACTATAAAAGTTCTACCGATATAATTAGCTTATATCTATCGATATCAAATAAGTTTCTACCAATTCCTAAAAACACAGTAAGTAGAACTACTTAGCCTGTAGACTTTTACCGATACCTCACTTCTAACTACCGGTACTAAAATTAACAGAGTGCAAGTTAGACAAGTTTGGCATTTTTCTACCAATACATCTCCTAGTATACCAATACTACTTCCATAGTTTTACCGGTAGTCTAAATCCTTAGTACCAAAACCAAATAAGTCAGTAACTAAAGTTTCAAACCCCCTGCACTTCTACCGATACTATGCAAAGAAGTACCGACACAACACAAACTGCTGCTAAGAATTCAATGCTAATTTCTCACAAGTCTTATTACTATCCATAAATCATTACAAGCTTTCTATCTAAACACATATACATTCACATTAAACATACATCATTCATAAACATACCTTAACAACCAATACACAAGTAATAGGTTAAAAACATACTATATTTACCAAAATCATTCATTATACCAAATTCACAACAACAACCTTTACATGTAAATACTTCAAAAGATGCTTAGGCTAGAGTTTTAACAAGAACTATTCCCCAACAAGGTAGCTACCAAAACATCCTACATACATGCCACTCTTAAACCCAAAACAAGTTACTCAAAAGTCTTCCGAGGATGAAGATGATAGTGTGCACTCTTAACTGGATCCAATCGATGCCCAGATTCCTCGAGACCTACAATCATGAAAATCAAAATGGTTAGTCATTTAAGACTTAGTAAGTTCGAAATACAAGTGGTAATATAATTAAGGTAAACTAATGGCTATAGTTCAAGAGTCAAAAACTCAGTCTTGGATTACCAGCACAAAGCCTGCTAGGCACATAGCCCAAATACACCAGCATGAAGCTTACTAGACACATAGCCTGAAAACAATAGCATGAAGCCTACTAGGCACATATACATCGGCACCAAGCCTACTAGGCACATAGCCTGAATACACCGGCACATAGCCTAAATATTTAGATGCAATTGTACCAATCCACATAGGTTTATACATATCAACAAGTAATAACCATACATACCAAAACATATAACCCAACAATGAATAATTACAAAATGAATTTATAATTTACATATTAATGAAACAAACTTACCTGTATAATGACGATAAAGGTTTAACGTAGAATTATTCGATAACCTTTCCCTTCTCGCGTTCATCAACTGTGGTGTCCGTTTCTTGATCTAATTAATAAATGATTTAAACATAAATTAATTACTCTAGCATTTTAGTATAATAATAAACAACTAAACCACATAATTAAATTTTCCATAGATGTTCCTTTAACTTTAAAATAACTTTAATGATTATTACTCTTAATTTATAACATACAAATCTCACAAGAGTCTATTTAATGATCTTCTAGAAGTCTTTGAGACATTTTAAAGTATTCAATTCTAATCTATGAAATTAATAAAATTGTGCAAACTATTACTACCATAATCACTATGAATTATTATTTACTAAATAATTCCTTATTAAATCCCTAAGGTTTGTTCATCCCCTGTACAAAATTTGCTTACACAAACAGTACCAAGCACATAACTTCCTATGCTGCCCACGCCATTTGTGAATTTACCAATGCATTATCTTATTTTTCACATTTTCACTAATTAGTCCTTAACTTCAATTTTTCCTAAATTCTTTTCTCAACCAACCACTTTATTCAATCATCACCCTAATAATCTAGAAGAAAAGCTTCAAACATACCACAACTCAACAATGGCAGCCACTTCAATAATTAGAATTTTCATCCATTAAACCTTGAAGTAAATAAATCTAGCTAAACCAATCACATAAATACCAAAATTACAGAAAATGGAACCAAGAATCACCTACATGCAACGACTTGAACAACTGAACCTCAAGCTCTCCTCTCTAATGGTTTCTTTTACTTTTCGGTGGAAACATCCCAAACAAGAAGAAGAAAATGATGACTTTTATCTTATTTCTTTCTTTGTTTTTAATTACTAATTTACTATTTTGTCTATATAATTATTTAACTCTTAACCAAGCAATTCCACCAACTTAATACATGTCAAATTACTCTTTATCTCCCTTACTATTTTGTCTTCCTTGAGTAATTACTAAATGTTATTTTAACAACTACCAATTATAGCACCAAATATTCTACTTTCCCAATTTAGTACATTATACTAATGCATTATCTACCATATAAATCCATATATGAAATACTTTATACGACCTTACTAGCATAATTTAAATAATAAAATTAACTTGCGAAATGCAGATTGATTTCAAAACTATGCTCTCGGTACCCTTGAAAACAGGCTAATACAAAAAACTACACTAATCGTGTACCAGATATAATTCTTTTATTTTAATAATATATAATTCATTACATCTCAATTATATATATTTGTTTTTAAGGAGTGATCATTCCAACCAACCTTATCATTTTAATTGGCATTGTTGTCAATATAGGAGGCCATGGGTTCAAGTGTGCTGAAGCATATTATCCTCCTATAATGAGATTATTAAAAAAAGTTTTTTTTCCTTTTTACTTTTAAGAATATTTTGTTATAATTTTTATTTATGATTTTTTAATTTTTATAATCTTTCAACTATTTTTAACCTTACATGTAACACCCCTAACCCGTCTTCGACGCCGGATTAGAGTTAAGGAGAGTTACTAATCAAATAACACATTAAATTTCATATAATCGTAATAATTCAACTTAAATCATACATTACCATTTTTCATAACAAACCTATGCATTTGAACTTAAATTATGATTTTGAAGCCTTAAAATACACTAAAAATAGTTTAGAATCAATTCATATAACAATTTTACCATACATTAAAATATACTAAATAAACATCCCAAGACATGACACATTCAACCATTTAAGTCTACATACAATCACCTGTATAAAGTCATATTATATCGGACATACCAAACATCAACCTATCAATCATTTATAAATTCTAACATGAATATTCCAAGCCATTTCAACCTTCATCACAACTAACATAATATATTTCATACCATGATCATATCCACAAATTTAGTTTAATTTCTAACAATCATATCAATCAAAATTCATCATTCAACATCAACCCAACTAGCATATCGCAAGGTCTATCATATTATCAACAAATACCAAGCAAGCATAGATGGCCTTAATTCAAGCATAACAACAATTTCCTATTACATGCCATATAAGCCAAGAATATTTACAAAATCTACCAAAAAGTCCATGTGATAGTGTGATTCTTTGTGGTTGATCCAATCTTCCGTCTACAAAATTAAATCTACAAGACAAGGAACAAAACACAAGCAAGCTTACAAAAGCTTAGTAAGTTCATAACATTAACAATAAATCACACCAACCAACTCAATAATTCAATTATAAGAAATAATAATCATATCCCTATCAAACAAAATTCACAATCGTCGAGCATTACTACTTGCCAAATATTCAAATTTTTTTCCAATTTCCAGTAAGGCAATCTCATTTCACTATTAATAATATATCACTTGTCTGAGCTAGTTATAGAATCTTGATTAGTTTGCTCGTCTCAGCCATCGCTACAGTCTATATCACTTGCTTACGATGCTGCTCACACAAGCTGTTAAGAATCCGCAACATATGCAAGATCTCAGCTATTGCAAGAGTTCGCATCATTAGAGTTCAATATCCATCCAGAATTCATTGACTCATGATGCTGCTCACAAAAGCTGTCGAGAATCCGTAACCTATGCAAGATCTCAATCATCATGTCGGTTCAAATCACCGGCCCAAGGTCTGACAATTCGTTACTTTATTCATTTCTCAAGCTTCTCAATTTGTAAAGCATGCTTTAATTTACTATAGCAACAAATAATGTATATAAAATAATTATTTAAATATATAAATAATAGTACGAACTTACAGGACTAATTTGTAACTACTATTTAAGTATAGGGATTACTCTGTAAACTTTTCTTTACAGCGATCGTCAGCACGTCCTTTATATAAAATAATAATTTCATTATAATTAACCAAATCAGCAACAAAAATTAAATCAGCTTATCAAATTTTTTAACATTTTACAAAATTACCCTCAACTTTTCACTTTTATGAAATTTAGTCCCCAAGCTCAAAATACACAATTAAACCAAATTTGTTTAAAAACCCATCCTAGACGTATATTATCAACCCCCATTTCAGCCTATATTTATGACTAATTTACAATAAATCCTTGGGAGTTTATCACTTTAACAATTTAATCCCTAAATATTAAAATCAACAAAAATTCTTTTACAAAAATAGTCTTAACTAACAACCCAATTCAATAATCTTCCATCAAACTTCAAAAACAACTCAAACACATCAATGTTAACATTTATAACATTTGAAAGTTTCACAAAATAGTCCCCAAGTTAGCTAGGTCAAGCTAACACAAGCTCAAAAACATAAATATTAATAAAAACTGACAAGAATTACTCACCCGATTGAACACCTAAAGTTGGATGAATGTTTCCCTCCTTTTTCTTAGGGTTTCAGTTCTTCAAAACTTATTGAAGAAGATGCTAAAATTTTCTAATTTGTTTTATCTTAAATTATCTTGTTTAAGTAATTACAAGTTTACCATTGTTTTAATTCACTTGGAATTTTGATCAAATAAAGGCCATAACCGTCCACTCACCACCCAAAAGGCCTAATTACACCTTTAGTCCATTGCCTCTTATTTCAATTACTATTTAATACCTTTTATAATAAGATCTAACATTTACTACTTTTACGATTTAGTCCTTTTTACTTAATTAACTATCTAAACAATAAAATTCCTTGACCAATATTTAATAGATAGTAATGGCATTGTAAACAACTGTTTTCGGACTAACACATCGGAGCTGGGGTCCTGAAACTACTGTTTTCGATACCACTGAAAAATAGGCTGTTATAACTCTCTCCCTTAGTAAATTTCATCCCGAAATTTCTTACTAGTGAACTGGTTCAGATATTGTTATCTCATTGAAGCTTCAGTCTCCCATGTAGCCTCTTCCATCCTATGATGAATCTATAAAATTTTTAGTAATGATACCCTTTTATTCTGGATTTTTTTTACTTCATGAGCCAAAATCTTGATCGGTTCTTCTAAATATGATAAATCTGGTTGTATCTTAACTTCACAAGGAGTAATCACGTGTGATGGATCTGACCTGTACCGTCTCAACATCGAAACATGAAAAATACTATGAATCTTTTCAAGTTTCGGGGGTAAAGCCAACCTATAAGCTATAGGACCAATTCTTTCTATCATTTCATACGGCTTGATAAACCTTAAACTTAACCTTCCCTTCCTACCAAAACAAAGAACTTTCTTCCATGGTAAGACTTTCAGAAATACTCGGTCACCAATTGCAAACTCTATATCCTCTCTTCTTAGGTTTAGTACCCAATGCTTCGTGAAGTTTACCCCAAAACCTTAAGGTGAATCTCGAATATCTGTCAGAGATAATATATATCGGTACTCCATGTAGTCGGACAATCTTTGATACATACAGCTCTTCTAACTTCTCAAGTGAATAATCAGTACGAATCGGAATGAAATGAGTTAACTTCTTTAATCTATCAACAATGACCCATATCGAGTCCTTTTTCTTCGGTGTCATAGGCAGTCTTGAAGCAAAATCCATCGTAATTCGCTCCCACTTTTATTCAAGAATAGTAACAGGTTGTAATAACCCTGATAGTACTTGATGCTCTACTTTTACCTACTGGTAAACCAAACATTTAGTTACAAACTCAGAAATCTCGCGTTTCATACCTGGCCACCAGTACATTCTCTTCAGATCATTAAACATCTTAGTACTACCCGGATGAATGGAGTAAATACTACTATTAACCTCAAATAAAATGTCTCCCTTAAGCTCCGAATTATTAGGAACACATAACCTATTACGAAAGTACATCATACCATCATCATTTACAATGAATCTTGTAGTTGAATCACTTTGGATCTGTTCACGTTTGGCTAATAAATTCGGGTCATCATCTTGTAACTTTTGAATCCGCTGAAGAAATAATGGTCTCGCCCTCTGCTCAGCTGTAACAGAACCATCACCTTCAAAAGATAAGTGTGCATTCAATGCTCTCAATGTAAACAATTATTTTTGACTCAAGGCATCTGCCACCATATTAGCTTTCCCTGGATGATAATAAATAACAAAGTCATAATCTTTCAGTTACTCTAACCATCGACACTGTCTCAGATTCAACTCCTTTTGAGTCATCAAGTACTTCTAACTTTTATGGTCCGTAAAAATGTGACATTTCTCACCGTAAAGATAGTGGCGCCAAATCTTCATTACAAAAATAATTACAGCTAACTCTAAGTCATGTATCGAATAATTCCTCTCATGAGGTTTCAACTGACATGAAGCATAGGCTATTACTTTCTCATCTAGCATTAGTACACGTCCCAATCCACTAAGTGATGCATCATTGTAAACCACAAATTCTTTCCCTAATTCAGGCTGTGTCAGAACTAGAGCTTCTCTCAACATTTTCTTTAACTGATCAAAACTCTGTTGGCATTCATCTGACCAAACAAACTGAACAATTTTCTATAGTAACTTGGTCATCGGTAAAACTATTATAGAAAAATTTCTAGCAAAGCGACGATAATAACTTGTCAATCCCAAAAAATTTCGTAGCTCAGAAATGTTCTTCGGAGCCTTCTAGTTAATAATAGCAGAAATCTTACTTGGATCGACATGTATCCCTTTTGCAGAAGCCACATGTCCAAGGAACTCAACCTCTTGAACCAGAACTCACATTTACTAATTTTTGCATACAACTGTTTCTCATGCAGAATTTGTAATGCTGTTCTTAAATGTTGAGCATGCTCAGTTTCTGATTTGAAATAGATTAGTATATCATCAATAACACAACCATCAATCTATCCAATTGATATTAAAATACCCGATTAATTAAATCCATAAAAGCATCTTGGGCATTATTTAATCCAAACAGCATTACTAGAAACTCATGATGTCCATATCGTGTTCGGAAAGTAATCTTCGGTACATCGCTATCTTTTACCCGCATCTGGTAGTATCCCGATTTGAGATCTATCTTGGAAAATACAGTTGCACCCTTTAATTGATCGAACAACTCACCAATATGAGGTAATAGATATTTATTCTTTATTGTAACCTTATTCAATTGTCGGTAGTATATACACAGTCTCTCTGAACCATCCTTCTTCTTCACGAATAGTACTGGAGCACCCCAAGGTGATACACTCGGTCGGATAAAACATCTATCTAGTAATTATTGTAACTGCCCTTTAAGTTCTTTCAACTCAGTTGGTGCCATTCTGTATGGTGGAATCGATATCAGTGCAGTCTCGAGTATCAAATCAATAACAAATTCAATCTCACGCTTAGGTGGCAACCTTGGTAACTCTTCAGGAAATACATCTATAAATTTACTAACAACTAGTACCTGATCCAACTTCGTTCTCGAATCTTGAGTATCCAATATGTAAGCTAAAAATACCACACAACCCTTATGAATCATTTTCTGTGCAGAAATAGCTGAAACAACTCTGGTTGCACTGTTTAATCTGCCAGACTCAATTGTAATCAACTCACCTGATGGGCATCTCAAATCAATCCATTTTTTTCTATAGTTAACCACTGCATCATGTAAAGATAACCAGTCCATGTCTAATATTACATCAAACTCATGGAAAGGCAATAACATTAGATCTGTGGGGAACTCACAACCCTGAACTTTCAGTGGACATCTACGACATACTAAATTAACTATTACACTGTGACCCTATGGATTTGTAACTTGAACATCAAACTTAGTTGACTCAACAGGTACATTTTTATTAGTTGCCAAGGCAGTGCAAATATAAGAATGAGTCGACCCAGGATCAATTAAAGCATATACAATAACATCAAAAAGATAGAATATACCAGTAACGAACATCAGGTGCGGTAGCCTCCTCTTTGGCTCGGATAGCATACGTCTATGCAGGTGCTTGAACCTCTGATCTAGCAATCCTAACCTTAGTATCACCTCGATTTCATCCTATGTTATTACTTTGACTAGGGTGCCTACCTTTTTGTGGTGTAGTTGGGGGCTTTTCACTCCGATCATCCTTTCCTTTCGGTCCTTTTGGACAATTACGCATAAAATGGTCGGTCGCCTCGCATCTAAAATATGCTCCCATCTTAAGTCTACACTCATTGGGATGAAATCTACCACAGTGTTCACATGTTGGTTTCGAAGCATTGCAGACACTGCTACTCTATCAGTAGGTCGATTTTGAAATTTTGACTTAGGCTATTGAGATCTACTTCTACTCAGAAACCCAGACGATGCTATAACATGATTATCGTCTTCTTTTATTTTCTTCCGTGGAGGTGCAAAAAATGACCTGGAGAGATTTCTTTTGCTGAATTCCCAAGCCCTATTTTCCCTCTGTCTCTTACGGTTGTAAACTTCTTCCATCTTCTGTGCTCGATCAGCTAAAACTATGACCTGTCTTATCTCTGAGCCACCTATCATCATATTAATTTCATAATTTAATCCGTCTTCAAAATGGATACAGATTTCCTCATCTTTCGGTAAAATTTCTCGGGCATACTTGCTGAGGTGTACAAAGTCTCTCTCATACTCAGCTACTGATTTATTTCTCTGTCTCAGTTTGAGAAACTCTTTTTTCTTCTAGTCTAGATATCTCTTACTATATATTTCTTTTTAACTTCTGTCTAAAAGAATTCCCAATTCATTCTATCCCTGGATCCGACCGCTGTTTGCGTTGACCACCAACTATAAGCTTCATCTTTTAGCAATGATACTGCACATCTTAGATAATCTTCCGGAGGACAAGCCATCTCATCAAACACTCATTGAATGTTTTTTAACCAATATTGAACTCTTGACGAATCGTCTTCAGCTGTACCTCAAAATTCTTCCGCCTCATACTTTCTTACTTTATCAACCAGAACACGCCGTCTCGATTCAACCACTAGAGGAGGTGGAGGCGCTTCAAGGGGCACAACAGGACATACAGTAGGGTGTGCAACAGAAGGTGGAGGTTGCGGAGCCATAAGATTATTTCTCATGAATTCAAAGAACCACTGTTCCATCAAACCAAAGGACATACTTTTTACTTCGTTTTCAGACATTAGGGGAATCAGTATACGATGACTCGCCCTAGAATCAGTAGTCAAAATATTACTGTTTACTTCATTAGTCTCATCTAATTCATTGTCAAACATCTTTAAGATCTACAAGAAAACAAGGGTTAGATCAGATCAATCAATATCACACTATCATAGGTTTATATGACATGTAATTCTAGACTTTAATCATGCTACGTTCATTTTGAAAATCAACTAAACTGTATCTCTGATACCACTAAATATAACATCTAACCCGTCTCCTCACCAAATTAGAGTTAAGGAGCATTACTAATCAAATCACACATTAATTCTCATAGAATCGTAATAATTCAACTTAAATCATATATTCACCTTTTTCATAACAAACCTATGAATTTGAACTTAATTGTGCTTTTGAGGCCTTAAAAATAGTTTAGAATAAATTCATATAAAAATCTTACCATACATTAAAATACATTGAAAAACATCCCAAAACATGACATATTCAACCATTTAAGTCTACATACAATCACCTATATAAAGTCATATTATAATGGACATACCAAACATCAACCTATCAATCATTTATAAGTTCTAACATGAACATTCCAAGTCATTTCAACCTTCATCACCACTAACATAATATATTCCATAAAATGATCATATCCACAATTTTAGTTTAATTTCTAACAATCATATCAATCAAAATTCATCATTCAACATCAACCCAACTAGCATATCTCAAGGTCTATTATATAATCACCAAATACCAAGCAAGCATACATGGGCTTAATTCATAGCATAACAACCATTTCCTATTACATGCCATATAATACAAGAATGTTTACAAAATATACCAAAAAGTCCTCATGATAGTGTGATTCTTTGAGGTTGATCCGATCTTCCGTCTACAAAATGAAATATACAAGACAAGGAACAAAACATAAGTAAGCTTACAAAAGCTTAGTAAGTTCGCAACATTAACAATAAATCACACCATCCAACTTAATAATTCAATTACAAAAAATAACAATCATATCCCTACCAAACAAAATTCACAACCGTCAAGCATTACTACTTGCCAAATATTCAATTTTTTTTTTTAATTTCTAGTAAGGCATAATCTCATTTCAGTATGAATAATATATCGCTCGTCTGAGCCAGTTATAGAATCTTGACTAGTCTACGGTGCTGCTCACACAAGCTGATGAGAACCCACATCATGTGCAGGTCCTCAGCCATCGTTACAATCTATATCACTCGCTCACGATGTTGCTCACACAAGCTGTTAAGAATCCGCAACGTATACAAGATCTCAGCCATTGCAAGAGTTCGCATCATCAGAATTTAACATCCATCCAAAATTCACCGACTCACGATGCTGCTCACACAAGCTGTCGAGAATTCGCTATGTATGCATGATCCCAACCATCGTGTTGGTTCAGACCACCGGCCCAAGGCATGACAATTCGTTTCTTTATTCATTTCTCAGACTTCTCAATTTCTAAAGCATACTTTAATTTACTATAACAACAAATAATATATATAAAAAATTTATTTAACTATATAAATAACAGTACGAACTTACCAGATTAATTTCTAACTACTATTTAAGTATAGAGACTACTCTACAACCTTTTCTTTACCAGAATCGTCAACACATCCTTGATCTAAAATAATAATTTCATTTTAATTAACTAAATCAGAAACAAAAATTAAATCATTTTATCAAATTATGTCTTTTTTGACATTTTATAAAATTACCCTCAACTTTTCACTTTCATGAAATTTAGTCCCTAAGCTAAAAATACACAATTAAACCAATTTTGTTTAAAAGCCCATCCTAGCAGTATATTATCAATTCCCATTTCAGCCTATATTTATGACTAATTTACAACAAATCTTTGGAAGTTTATCACTTTAACAATTTAATCCCTAAATATTAAAATAATCAAAAATTCTTTTACAAAAATAGTCTTAACTAACAACCCAATTCAATAATCTTCCATCAAACTTCAAAAACAACTCAAACACATCAATGATAAGATTTATAACATTTAAAAATTTTACAAAATAGTCCCCGGATTAGCTAGGTCAAGCTAACACGAGCTTAAAAACATAAAAATTACTAAAAACGAACTAAAATTACTCACTCGATTGAACACCCAAAGTTGGCTGAATGTTTCTCTCTTTTTCATTAGCGTTTCGATTCTTCAAAATTTAGTGAAGAAGATGCTAAAATTTTCTAATTTGTTTTATCTTAAATTACCTTATTTATGTAATTACAAGCTTACCCTTGTTTTACTTCACTTGGAATTTTGACCTAAGTCCACAACCGTCACTCACCACCCCAAAGGCCTAATTACACCTTTAGTCCATTGCTTCTTATTTCAATAACTATTTAATACATTTTATATTAAGAGCTAACATTTACTACTTTTATGATTTAGTCCTTTTTACGTAATTAACTATTTAAACGATAAAATTCCTTAACCAGTATTTAATACGATACTAATGACATCGTAAATATTAAATATTAATATTTACAGACTGACACATCGGAGTTATGGTCCCGAAATTACTGTTTCTGACACCACTGAAAAATGGACTGTTACAACATGTAAAATTGTAACATCCCAAAATTAATTATATTATTTTAGCTTATAAAATCAGTTATACTAATTATATTAATTTGATTAATAAAAAATTTTGAAATCAATTTAAGTCAAATTGTTTCATTGATTAATCGACTTAATAGTTAATAAATTAAATTACAATTAATATATAATATTTTTATGTGATTCTTCAACAAGTTGTAAATTGTAATTACTTAAAATTTAAAAAACATGGAATCCCATATGATGACCTGATGGTCAACGGTATTCATCGCTTCAGATGAAGTTTGAATTTGAGTTATGCTAATCATATTTATTGTTCGGACTTTGTCCTATTATTATAATTCATAAAAAAACTTAAAAACATCTTAGAAACTCACATATTTCAAAATGTTACAACTATTATGATTATGATGCCAACCAAACTATTACCTAATATTATAATATAAATAATATATTATATATAATTTCAAATAATTACATAATATGTTTTTACTTGTTTTAAATAAAATATATTTTTTAAATTTTGTCTTAAAATCGAAAAAAATAAATTAATCTATTAAATTAAATTTTAAAATTAATTAAATCAAGCTGAATTAAACAAATTAAATCTATTTAGATGTATTAATGCTCACCTCAGACGAATAGGTCCGTTCTTAATATTTTTGGGGCTCTAGGCAAAATAATAAATTGGGGTTTTGAATTTTTTAAAAGTTGAAGATAATTTTTTTAGACCACTTAAAAATTGGTAAAAAAAAAAATTGGGATCTTAAAAGTTGAAAAAATATTTTAGACCCTTGAAAATTTGGACCCCTTTCAGCCTTAGACCCTGGGCGGTTGCAATTCCAGACGACCCCCAAAGTCGGGCCTGTAGACGAATGAATCTGCATGCAAGTGCAAGGCCTTATGTGTTCATCATTATTATTTGTGTTTGTTCTTTTCCACTTTTATTATCTCATTGTTTGTACGGATCGGTCTCCAATAACTTCATTTATTAATCGGCTTAATAATTAAAAAATAAATTATAATCAATATATAATATTTTTATGTAATCCTTAAATAAATTGTAATTCTTGATTACGTGGAAAATATTATTTACTTAAATAATAAGTTCAAACTTACATATTTCAAATGTTATAACTATTATGATTATGATGTCAACCAAATTATTACCTAATACTATAATATAAATAATATATGTATTATATATAATTTCAAATAATTACATAATATGTTTTTACTTGTTTTAATTAAATATATTTTTAAAATTTTATCTTAAAATCGAAAATAAATCAAATTAATCGATTAAATTAAAATTTAAAATTAATTAAATCAAGCTGAATTAATCAAATTAAATCCGTTTGGACGTATTAATGCTCACCCCAGACGAGTGAATCTGCATCCAAGTGCTAGGCCTTCTGTGTTCAAACGCGGCTAACTACAAAATTGGCTGGCCTGCACCCACTTGAATCCCAACTCCACGTCAACACATTAATGCATGCATGCCATATGTTTTGGCTTCAACCTCTATCTTTCTTCTTCCTCTGTTCAAACCCCACTCAACTTATTTCAGCCTTATCTTATTATTATTATTATTATTATTATTAAATCGGTGAATATTACGTACAGAGGCGTTTTAGCTTTGAATTTGATAGCGTGATTTTCATATATATCCCTTCAGCTTGGTTTTGTGCATTTTACAATTGATATGAAATACTTCATTCTCTTATTGAAAAGGGATAGAGATAACGTAGAATTATTATTTCATACAATCTCCTTTTTTGTCATCGAAAAAATATTATATAAAATTATATTTCCATGTTATTTTTATCATTTTCCGATAAAGGAAAGACAAATAAGATTTTTCTTCCTTATTTTTCAGTTTTTTACTCCTTACAAAATTCAAATTTAACTAAAAATTTTAAAAATTGGAAGACAAGTTTGATTTGTCTTTCTCTTATTAAAAAAATATAAACATAACATGAAATCACATTTTCATTAAATCTCTTCTCTTTGCCGTCAATCAATCATTACAAGAATATTAAAAATCACCCACTAAAATCCATCATCAAATGTTAATTTATTGTTACAAAAGTCTTATTTTAATCACAAAAAATCGTTGCATATATCTTTATTTGTCTAAAGTATACACAACGATTTTGTAAATAGAAAAATCGTTTTTATTATATATATTGCAATGATTTTTATCATTTACAAATACATATTTTTAGCAACTTTTTAATTTATTCGTCTAAATATGTTTTTGTTATTATAAAATTAGTTGTGACATCTTTAACACAATGGTAACGTTTCAGTTACAAAAACGATATAATTAGATCAAGATTTGGTTTCTTAATTTCTTTGAAAATAAGAAAATGAATTTTGATTTTCTTTTTGGATCGTATATGCGTCCAAAGCCTTTGTGATGAATTCTTGCACAAACCCGTTTAATCTTACTTTCATCGTCCTTACCTTTGACCTTATAATTGAGCCTTGAAGTAAAGTTAACCCATCAACTTTGATGCTTACATCAAAAAAATTGTTACATAACAATAATATATTTATTGCAAAATAAAATTCTCAATAATGTAAATTTAAATGTTATATCTTTTATTTAACAGTATGTAACTGTTGTCAAATAACATTTTTGTGTCGAAATTTTAATTGGTTTTGTATTATATTATAGGACGAATGTCATGACATTGTCATCAGGGGGTTTTAGGTCGCGAAGTTAAGAGACAATGGTCGCGGGGACCTTGCTTTGACTTTCTCGATTTCTTTAGTTCAAGTTTGAGGTTGATGTTGCAACATTCACAGGACCAATGTTGCGACATTGACTTTAGAGGGCTTAGTGTTACAACGTCGAAAGTTGAATGTTGCAATTTTTAGGGTAGATTCCTTAGCTAATTGAAAATAGGCAACGTCGTGACGTTCATAGTGTAATGACTCGATTTTCAGTAGTGTCGAAAAATACGATTTCAGAACTCTGTTTTCATAAATCGAGCCCGTAAATAAAAATATTTACAGAGTTATTCCATAGGTAAATTGCATTTTGGATAAGCAATTTAATCAAAATTGTGTTTAATTAAGGTCCAAAGACTAAATTGTAAAATCCAATCGCTATGGATTTTTAATTAGAAAATGAAATGAGGACTGAAATTGCAATTAACCATAGGCTTAAAATGACAATTAGACCATAATAAAATGGAATATAGTGGGTGGTTAGCTTAAGGTGTCATTAACTTAATTAAATTAAAATTTAATTATTAAATCATGTTTTAATAAGTTAATTATTATATATACACGTTAGTGGATGAAAAACAATTATTTTTCATCATCTTCGTCATTCGCTAAAATCAAAAAGAAAGAAAACCTAAGAAACATTTGAAGCTTTCCGCCCTAATTTGGTATGTGAAATTTAGTCATTTTCTTGTAATATTTATATTTTTTGAGATCATCAAAGCTCGATTTAGCTAGCCCATGTATTAATTTGTAAAATTTATAACATTTTAGAAAGTTTCCATTGATGATTTCTCAAAGTTTCAGGTGTTAATTTGATAGATTTTAAGCTTAGATGTGAAAAAGGACTAAATTATAAAGCTAATTGATAGTTTCGTGCATTAGAGATTAAACTGAATAAAATGTAAAATTGACTGTATAAATAGGAAATAGGAGGTACCTAATGGGTATTAGCGAAATCGGTATTCAATTTGAAGCTTTAAATTGAAAGTTAGGTTAGTCCCAATTTTTGGGACTAAATGGAATAAATTATAAAATATGTGTGACTATGTAATTGATTGTGAATTGAGCTATAATTTAATATTATGTATTCTGGGATTAATATTCATAGCTAAAGACGATGCGAGAACATCGAGAAGGAGAGGAAAGACGAAAATCGATAAAGAGTAACTCGAGTGTTCGATTTGCATTTTTATAATTCAAATCACTTCAATTGTCGCATATTTATTTTGTTTTGCATGGTATGATTATGAGGTGAGTTGAAATTGATTGATTGAATTAAATTGATACGATTTTGATTGATTATTGAGATAGAGGATTAAATTGAATAGAATTAAAAATATTATAACTTGATGAAAATATGAAATTGAATTTGACTTGGGTTGGTTCATGCTATGATACAAATGAATTGATGATTTGGTTGATGAATTGTGAAATTGAGCTATATTCGAAATTGAATAATTGGTTATCCTATTAATTGTTCAGGCAGAGTCGGATATAATTGACATGTCATAGTATAGATCGAATATGGGTTACATCGATTAACTATCGTTCAGTGTTGGGAACAAATTTTACTTTGATTATACCGATGAGCATCGGGCACAATTTATTGAGTTTGGAATTGTTCGATAAGGCATTGAGTGCTAATCTGATGTGTTGGTTGGATCCATGTATCCGTTCGAGTTTGAGTATGGTTAATAGGGATTTAAATTGTAAAAAATCTGATAACGATATTTGAAATTAATTACAATTGTAAGATTATGTGAACTAGATTATAAGGTGGAAGATTGGTATGAAATGGGACAAATCAATCGATTCGATTCAGAATATAGTATGCTAATATGATACATTCTCAAACTAGTTAAAGGAACATATTTAAATTGAATCATGTGACATATTTATTGAATGTCATGTATTAGCTTATCTTACATTTTGATATTTGAATTATAGAAATACTACTAAGTTTATTACTCAGCGTACAATTTTGTTTCCCGTGTGCAGGTTAGGTACAACTAGAGATCCTAATCATCGATCTCAGCATCCAATCAACGATCCCGAACTCAGCAAAGTTTTTGTCTTTTTGGCTTTGGTGTTAGTTGGCAATTACCTAATAGGTTAAGTCATTTGGAGTTGGTGACTTAAACAATGGTTATAAGTGCTTGATATGTATGCGCTTATGCAACTTAAATTGACATAGCTTTATTATGAAATGATATGTGTAATGGGAATATGTTTATACTATGCTTACAAACCCTGTTCATATATGTTCTATATGATGAAAATGATTGAATGATTAAGATTTGGTGAAACTAGGTATGAATAGGTAAGTTCTAAATGAATTGTACACAATGATTGGCATTGGTGAGGATGTTATATGCTTAGTTTGTTATATATGTACATTCCAGATTTCCTATAGTTTGATTACATATGTTATATGAAATGGCAATATGAGTATATTGTAATGAATAAATATGTATAGGTGATATCTAATGAGTAATGAATACTAGGTAAGTTGATGAAAATGTTTGAATGAATAGAGGTATTGGTGGCTAAATCATGATAATATGTGATTTGAAAATGATATTACTTGATATGAAATTCATAGGTATTGTGCAATTAGAAAAAAATAAAGTAGAATTTGACTATGCATTGGTATTGTTTAAAATTGCAGGTTTTGTCAAATCCCAAATATGCCGGATCCGAGAGAAAGGCAAATAGTTGTGAAAATTATCTAGATTGGCACACTTAGGTGGTTAATCCGCCAATTTATAAGCTTCCAACAAAATTATCTAGATTGGCACACTTAGGTGGTTAATCTGCCAATTTATAAGCTTCCAACAAAATGATGGTTGGCGTATAGAGTATGTCACACCCTAAAATTGGGCTTAAGAGTTTCGAGAGTAAAATAGAAATTTTAGCCTTAGAGTGTTTGAAATTTCGTGACATGGTAAATCTGAAGTGTTTTCGACTATGGTTTTTAGATAATTAAATCAATTTCTAAAAATAAGTTTTAAAGATCTTTAATTTTGAAAATAGGACCTATTTGTAAAAGAGTTAAAATTATGACTATTTATGTAGTAGTTTTCCCAAAGTTTAAAATTCAACCTAAAAACCCCTCTTCTCCAATTTAACTCACGATAGTTGCTAGTGTCTTACCGTCCCTTTTATTTCCCTTACTCTCTCATTCAGTTTTTGTTCACCAAACTTTAATCTTTTGATTCCTATCAATATTCAAGCCATAAACCTCCATAATACTTCAAGAAAAACACCCAAAATACTATTAATTTTATCATCTTCCTCAATTGTGGGTTTCTCGGATATGCATTAGAAACTCGTTTTTCTTCCATCTAAGGTAACAATTTTTCTTTCTATTAGTTTTAAATGATATCTAAAATTTTGAATCTAATTTATAGTCATTAAATTACATGTTTTAAATAAAAGTTGAAAATAGGGTCGTTAATGGTGGATTTTAGGATTTTGAGTAAAAACTTGGTTTAAAAGTGTTATTTGACTAGTTTTGACATAATTAAAAGGTTTCTAATGTTACTTTGAAGTTTCGTTAAAGATTTCTTGAGTTTTAATGAATTTTCGTCATAATGGCCATTGTACGTTGAAAAATTTTGATACATTAAAACATATAGTTTTGTGTAGTTTAAAGGTTGGGAATTAGCCGTAGATGAACATGTAGATGAATGGAATTCGTTTCGTGCGAAAAGATTAAGTGCAAACTGATATATTTGAATTTTAAGTTTTCTATGTCGAAGGTTTCGGTTAAAAAAGAACCTAGCTTAGGCTTGTGTTTATGGATTTTTTGAGGTGAGTCTTTGACTGAATATTGTTTGTGTTGTTGTGTGATTTACCTTGTTGAAGCATCAGAGTCAATAGGACCTTCTACGAGTAGAGATAAGGGCAAAGAAAAGCTTGTTTGAGCTTTCGACTTTCAATGAAAGTGTAATTGGTGAGTATTTGGAATTTCTACTTGTAGACACGATTCAATGCATTATTTGGGAATTTGGTAGCCTAAACCCCTACTCTAAATTACGAGTGTAATATTTCTTGTAATCATATTTAACTTGTTAATTATGTGCTTGTGGAATTATGTAAGTATGGTTTGAGATGAGATGTTGTTATATGTGTTATGTGCTCATGATTTCTATTATGAAAGTGTATATGAAAACATGTTATGAATGCTAAATGAAAGTGATAATATTGTGTTAATGATGCAAATATTTAATGATAATATGTAGAGTTTGGTAAGTAATATGTATGTTTTACAATAGATATTTTGGCCTTGTGTTCCTTGAGACCATTTGATATAGTTGGCATGCCATAGGATTGTGAGTACTCACCTATATGTACAATGATTTTTGGGCGTTGAGGCCTTGGGACATATTTGGAGGGATAAAGGAATATGAGGTAAGCTCCATCCAACAGTACATGTGAGGAGAAATAATAAAATTGTTAACTATATGCTTCACTTTTTGAGATATGTTCGACTATATGAGTCATTTGGTGTGTTTGGAGATCCGTGTATCCAATGTGTGATGATAGGACTCACATTAATGTTTCATAGCTCAAGTTCCAAATTATCTTTAAATGTGTTGTATGTGTTGTGATATATACCTACAAGTGTACATGATTACTATGTAAATGGATTATTAAATAATGCATGAGTAAGTATGACATTAAACTGAAATTGAGATTGTTATGATTATGCTATATGATTGTTGGTTAATGTTTGATGAACTGTTTGCATGGTAGATGTTCTAAGCATTCACTGAGCTTGTTGAGCTCACCCTCTCCTTTTATATCAATGCAAATCAGTAGCATTTCGGTGTGGGTGGTGTGGTTCTGTGGGACGATCCAAGCAAGTCTTTCTCTTTAGTAGGTGTTTAATTATTGATCATGTTTTGGGGAGTAAGGCAATATGATAGAGTTATATTGATTTTTTCCATGAGAATGTGGATGTTTTTATAGTTTATTGCTTTTAGGATTTATGAGATTTGATGCTTAGTATAACGCACGGTTGCTTGGATATGATTCAATGTTTAAAACTGATAATATAGGTGTTTTGATGATTTTTAGGTGATATAATAGTTGCAAGTTGATTTGGTATAAGTTTGGATGATTAGAATTCTTATAAATGTTGTATTTTTTTGGTTTAAAGCAGAGGTATCGATAATCGGGTTTTAAAAAAAATACCTCTGTGATTTTCAAAATGCTGAAAGTCAGTTTTGTGATTCAATATTGATATTTTATCACGAGTAACGATGCTCAGGGTGAAACTATCGATACCTCATCAGCGGTACCGATAATATTAGAAACTTAGGTTTTAAAATGAAAAACAATAAGCTAATTCGATATCAATTTTCTAAGCGATATCAATTTTCTAAGCGATATCAATACCATTTCTTCAGTATCGATACCTACGTGAAAATTTTGTAAAATTTGTTAAGAGATCCTAAAGCATGATAATTTGATGTAATAAGTTTGTTTGAAGTACAATTAGTATGTTCTATTGATAATTAACATACGTTTTCCATAAAAACTCATATGAATGCCATGACAAAAAGATGTTTGCATTGTAACACCCTAGTTTAATGTAGGGATTAAATTGGTATTTTTGTGAGTTTAAGGGTTTATTTGGTAATTTAGAGAATTTTGGGGACTTAATTGAATTGAGAATAAAATCTTTGGGCCAATTTGGGAGTTTTAGGACTTAATTGTGATACGTGTGAAGATTTGGGTCTAACTCGAAAACCTTAGAGCTTTTTGTGGGCTTCTGAGCAAATGACCCATTTTTGTGGGTATTTAAACCCTATTTTCTTCTTTTGGCAGACCTTTGCTCTTCCATTTATTTTTGCTTTCTCCCTTAGCCGATTATCTCTCCCAAAATCCTCCCTTCCTCTCATTCCAGTCAAGCTCTGATCTGCGACTGTTCTTCATCAGTGCACCACACCGCCTCCATTGTTGTGTTCCTTGTCATTGTACGAACAAAATCCCTCACCCCAACCTTCTGTCATCGACGTCGTTATGAGAATGGCGTGGTAGCCATTTCGATCCTTTCTTTGTGCCACTCTCTGCTGTAGCTCCACCTTGATTTTTCCTTTTCTTGGCGTGGTAAGTCGAAGACCCTTTAAATGTTGTGTTGTCGGGTTGAATCATGGCCATTCGTGGTAGTTCCATTGTGAACGTCGACTCCGCTAGTGTAGGGGTTTTTTAACCTTAAATGTTGGTGCTAAATGTTGTGTTGGGTCTAAGGTTGATAGCCCAACAAAGGGATTACCCAAAGCCATGCCTTGACCCAACCTTGAAGCCCATATGGTGACCCAATTCTTAACCTAAGTGAACAAACCAAAACCAAACCAAAACAAATCAACCCAAACCCCTTTGACCCAATAACCCAAATCGTGTGACGCAACAAGTGTCTGAGCTCGACCCAACCCGCTTGTGACCTAACCCGAGGCCATTTACTTTGACCCGAATCGTTGACCGTTGACTTTTTTTAAGAAACCTTAACCTATCATTTTTCGATGTCCTGATTCCATTTTCGTTGTCCATTTTGTCAAATTCGAACCCGAAAGCCTCGTTTTAGCTTTTTGCTCTTAATTTTGTACTTAGTGTTTATTAAGAGATTAATTTTGAGAATCTGATGTGAGATATTTTGGTGTTTAAGTGATTACGACTCCAAGGCCGACGACTTACCACCTTCTCCACCTGTTCAGCCTATTTTTGCACCTGCTTGAGTTACACGTGAGTTTGTTATTTTGGGTTAGTATTGTGATAGTTTTTTATGTAGAATTTGTGCTCGTAGGTATCCAGCTAGACTCGGTGCTAGATTTAGGCGTGGGAGATGACCTCCTCGTTATTAGATCTTTAGCCTACTCGAGGTGTGTTTCTATTTGTGTTACATCCTATTGTATGGTAATGCTTTGTGTTGTGATGATGTGTGATGATTTTGAGTTATGATGCTAGTATGATGACATTCTGTGTTATAAAAATGGTATGATTGTGTTCTGTGTTGTGTTATAGCATGTTGATATTGTCATGCATGCCTATCGGAATGTGGATAATTTAATATAATGTGATTAATATACTGGGAAATTTGATATATATATATATATATATTATCATGAGATTAAGATTGAGACTGAGATATACATGTTATCATTCCATTGTGTTGTCATGGGTTAGGTTTGTACAATGGAAGACATGATTATCACTCCTTCAAATAGCTGAGAGAAAACCACACTACGATTAGTGACGTTTGGTTGGGGAGGGGTTCTGGGGAATTTCTCCACTATGTTGGTGTGCAGGTGATTGGGTGCATTGCATTATGCTTGTGTTTGTGTCATATTGACTTGTATCATGCTTTGTGGTTACTTTACATGCTATGAAAGTATTGTGATATTGTAAATAGGATGTATACACTTTACAGAATAAACAAAATTAAAAGAATAAATAAGAATAATCAACAAAATTTCAAATTTTTGAGCAAAATTATAAGTAAATTCATAAAATAAGAATAAATAATAATTAAAAGAAGTTTTCAATTTTTTGTCCCCCTACTTAAGATGAACAATGTCCTCATTGTTAAAAACTAGAGAGCATGAAAATATAGAAGTGAATAGATACTGTACACCAGGTATGATCCCAAACAAAGAAGGTGAGTCAAATTTGACTACTTAAATATCAAGCTCTTCCTAGACAAATCCAATCCTAGGCATGTACATATCTATTGACACACTCCCTATTTTGCATATTGTTCAATTTTATTTATGACTTCAACCTCTGGATTTATTATGCATGAAATAAAAAATATCCTAAGAAAGCTTAAAACTAAAAACTTAAAATATCCTAAATAGTAAAATAAAGTAAAGACAAGATCCCCCCTTTTTTATTTATTTGCAGTCCCCTCTGAATTTGATTGCCTCGTTCCTTCCTCGACATTGGAGTCCATGGTTTGAGTATAAAGTAAGGAAATTCAGGCACAAAAATGAACGGGTTATGAAATATTGTTTTTAAGTGCATCACTGATTGAGTCATCCCATATTTTTTTTAGTATCTCTAGTAAGCTTGTTGATGTCACTACATGTGTTGTAGCATAGCCATTATATCAAACTACTCACTTCGTGGAGTAGTGCTAGATGAAGGGACTCTCAGTATCGGAGTTAGAAAATATGTTAAGGTTGATTTCAATTTTGGGGAAGTGGGTGAGTAGTTGAAGAGTTGGAGGAGGTGGCGATTTTAAGGATAGTTTAAGTGTGGTGGTTGGTGGCTTTGAATGAAGGTGTTCAGGGCAGTGATTTAGGGAGTTAGGGTTGCGACATTAAGGGGTTAAGGGAGATGCACTATTGGGCTACTTAGGAGTGGCGATGGAGCAACGTAAGGGCTACAAGTTTGTGTAGAAAAAGGTTGAATATTTCGCTTCCTAAATTCTTTAACGTTGTTGCTTGGCTTTGGATTAGGTTATGATTCTTCGCTATGTACGCTTTTAGCAAATTCTCAAGATTACTTGAAGATTCAGTTGGTGGGGGTTGTTGCACTTGTTGAGAATATTCTCGTGGATAATTAGATCGAGATGGCATAGAAGAGTTGCTAGGCTCCATCCATTGATTACTTCATGGAAAGTTTGAATGATACTACCATGAAGAGTTGTAAGAATTCGATTGCAAACCATTCCAGTTCTGATTTCTCATGTAATATATTGTCTCTGGATTCGATGGAAAATTTTCAAAGAAATGGTCATCTCCATAGTATTCACAAGAATTATTCCAAAATTGATTTGGCTGCTGACCTGTCAGATTACCATTGAAACCATTAACAGACATGTTCTTAAGCATAAAAGACATAGAGGATACCTGGGTTGTCAAAGAAGTAAGTGCATCAACTTCATGTACTCCTATTACTCGTCTTCTTGAGGCTGCTAGGTTGGTTGGCCATTGATAGTTATTGCTAGAAATTCTTTCAAAAATCTTGTAAGTCTCGTTGTAAGTCTTAGAAAGAAGGGCTCCATTTGCTAAAGCATCCACCATCATTCTAAAATGATCATTAAGACCAATATAGAAAATCTCCATTTGAACGCAATAAGGAATACCACGGTGAGGTAATAACTCTTTGAACTGCTCCTATGCATCATATAAAGATTCTTCGTCAACTTGATGAAATGATGGAATCTCATTTTAGAGCTTGGCAGTCAGGGATGGAGGAAAGTATTTAAGTAAGAAACGTTCAACCAACTCTTGCCAAGTAGTTATGTAACAAGACGGTAGGGAATTCAACCATGATCATGCTTTATCTCTTAAGGAGTATGAAAATAATTTCAGTCTCAAGGCGTCCTCAGTCACCCCAGTCATTTTGAATGAGTTGCTCACTTTCATGAATAGTCGAAGATGAAGATGCGGATCTTCAGTAGACATCCCACTAAATTGACCCATATTTTGCTACATTTGGAACATGAATGGTTTAAGTTCTAATTGTGGTGCCTTAATTTCGGGTCTCACAATACCAAGATTGAGTTCATTGAAGATAGGAATGGCATATTGTCGAATGGTATAGTTTCTGTCATAGGCAACAATGATCGAATTGTGAGCATTATGAGTGAATGCTCCTCCTTGTACATGTTGCAGAGGATCCATTATCACCTGAATAATAAAGAAAAATTATTAAAGTAAAAATAAAAGAAAATTGAACCAAATTGCAAGATAATTAATTTCACAAATAATTAACTAGAACAACAATTCATAGCAACGGCACCAAAAATATGGAATGATGAAAATGTGCAAGTGTACACAATCATATTCAAGTAAAAAAGTGACAAGTAAATGTCGAGTATCACACCCACAAGGATAGTGCTAGGAAAGGTATTTATAAAATATTTAATCAACAAATTAGTTAGCAAAAAGATAATAATTTGAAAGAGTATAAAACTGAACTAAAATTAATCTAAGTTAAAAATAAAAATAAAGTTTAATTCAAATGCACGATTTCTAAGCTTTAATCAATATGACATTAGGTTAATTGCTTTAATTACTTAATTAAATCTAAATCATGTTCATGCTTGTTATGAAATAAATTCACGGCAACCTAAAATCTTGTTAACTTATGAACAACATTACTTACAAAAATCAATTTATCTCTTGACGATATTCCTATGTCAATTCAACCGACTAAACTAACTTTTAATAGGTAAATGTGTTATGGCACATACATACTTTATGAACTTAAAGTAATCTCTTGAACATACACCTATGCCAATACGATCGACTAAATTAAATTTCACAAGTAAAGGATCAAGTGAAGTAACAACATACACCTATATTGAAACAATTTAATCGTAAAAATCCTGAAAGTTATGCAAGGTTATGTATCATTCAATACCATCACTAATTTAACCTTCAGCTTCCTTAGAAGATTAAACATGCACAAATTAAATAGTATGTCCATTAATCACAATTTCAACGCACTTAAATGATTAGTTTAGTAGTTATATCGCAAGGGTAATGCAATTATAACTTAGGCATGATAATATTTAATTAAACAAAACATTCAAGGCCTATAACAACATAAACATAATTCATGATTAAATCAAGCAATCAACATAATCAACCCAACACTTGAAAAAATTTAAGTCATTTTAATTAAATAAAAAATAGCAGTCATAGTATTCATAATAATAACAACAAGAATCCAAAAGAGAGAAAAAGAATAAGATTAAATCCAGTAATTTCTCAAGAACTGTTGTCGCGTTCTAAATCCGGTAATTTCTCAAGAACTGTTGTCGCGTTCTTCATCGTTCTTACTCGATTCTTCCCAAATCGAGGTCTCTTATGAACACACAATGAAGCTATTTCAAAGGTTAAAAACCACTATTTCCCAAGAGGGGAAATCGGCAAGGGAATTAAGGAAAATGAAAAGGAAAACAAGAGAGCAAATGAGAAGCTTAGGGGGTGTTTTTACAGGTGAGAGTTGAGTTCTATATTTAGCAAATAAATATACTCAGTCCCCATGTCCGGCCACCCTTGGAGCAAGTTTAACTAGTTCAATCTTTACTTAAATCAACAAAATCACCAAAAGTGAAGGGGTTTGAAAGGGATTTAAAGGGACTTTAAGGGCTGATTTTCAAGGATGGAAAATCAGCTAAATTAGCTGATTGGGTCATCCATTTGGACGGCACTTGGGCTTGCCCAATTCGTGGTGGTTCGGTCCTCGATTGCTTGCACATCGAGCCACTTTGCTCCAAGCTTTATAACTTAATTTCTAATCCAATTTAATTGAGTTAAAAATATATTATAAAGTATAATAATACTCATCAATTGGACCGAAATTTGCTAGAAATTTAATCTTCTTAACTCTTAATTCACTCGATGTAAAAATTCCTTCAATGATTCAGGCCTTCTACAGTGTCAGTCGAGTTGATTTTCACCAATTTTGCAAAACTGTGAAAAAATCACCAAATTCATGCTTAATATTTATAAATATAATTAAAATCAACATGTTGGCAAATTTAGTACAAATTAATTATAAAATAATTAATTTGTACTTTTCGACATTAAGTACTAAGAATTTGCATGAATGTAAGTTAAAAGGGCATGAAAAAAGTCTATATATTTTCATCGTTCCATGGGCTGATGAACTCCAGAAAGCGTGAGAACAAGAGCGAACCTGGAGGAGGGTGTCTAATGAGAAAAATATTGAATAGAAGTGCTGGAAGAGGAAATTTGTCATCTTACTAAAGAATTAAAGACAACATAAGAGCAAAACAAAGAGGTCACGGAAGAATATACGGAGCTTGTGGAGCATTTTATCATGGTGGAACAAATGGCAGTAAGCTGACAAGAGGTGTTTGCAACAATGCACAGGGAGGGTCAGGTTTTCACTCAGCATGCCGATGTCATATGTGAGAACAGATTGAAGAACTAAAAAAAGAATCCACTCCTTTTGCGACTCGAAATGAGCCTGCAATGAAACTTCTGGATGTGGCTCAGGCACATTACCAAAAGTTCATCAAGCTCATAAGGAGGAAGAAGTAGAACGGTGAGTAGAGATTTGCCCTATGACAATAGGATCGATTAGGATTTTCTTTAAGTGTGAATGAAAAATGACAACAAACTTTGTAAGCCGAATAATTTTCGAACCTTCCATGAAAGAAAATGTTTATATTCAAGTATATTTACGACAATGTGCCCCAATTTCATTCATTCATTCATCCATTCATTCACTCATTCGCTCATTTGTTTATTCAGAAACATTATTTGAAAAAAAAGAATATTTTTATGACATTCAAATAATATTCTAACTTTGGAAATAAATGTCATTCAAAAAAGGACCAAGGATAGCTCACCGGTATAACACCCGCTCAAAAGCCAAGAAGATAACGGGAAGAATTAGCACGCATGGCCAAATTGGAGGAACAGATAGAAAAGATGATGGAAATTATTACAACAATGGTCAAAGGCAAAGCCAAGGTAAGAGAAAGAAGCGACACTTTGGACAATCCTTTCCTTCTTTGTAGTGATGCAGAGGAAAATTGCGAATATTTATGCTTCAGGCACCAAGTGTGACCATTCAAATCCCAGGAGTAAACGAGTTGTCTACAAGCGAGGAGCTAAAAGAAGTGGACAAGGAAAAATCGATTATGGATGAAGAAGCTCATAAATTGATCCTAATTGAGGAACGTTTGAAAGCCATCGAAGGATTAGACACCTTCGGATTTGTAGAAGCAGAAGGTCTGTGTCTGGTACCTGATGTGGTCGTCCCACCAAATTTCAAAGTTTCTATCAAGTCCCAAATTATTATCATCATAACTATTATTATTATTATTATTATTATTATTATTAGGGCACAAGGCCCAAGTTGTTACAATGGTCAGCTAGGGTTTCATGAACCCTAGCCTCCCCTCTTGCCACACATCACAAACATAAAAAATAGTGTCAAACCATTAATCAACAGATCAATGGGAACATAACAAGAAATTATAAATAAACAAAATTTAAAAAGAGTATATATGCATGGAATGACAGAAAAAAAGAAGAAGCTTTTCATATATTGTTTTTTTTTAAAAAGGTAAGAAAAAATAACAACAAGAAGGAGCATGCTATTTTTCGGGCTCCGATGAAGGGGACGATACCGAACCGTTGGTCCTTCGCCCCTAGGAGCCCCAAAAATCTCGTTTCTTTTCCTTCCCATTTTTAAAAGTTTTCTAAGAAAAAGAGTTTGGTCTTGAGAAAAGTTTTGATATTTTTTTAGAAAAGAGAAAGTTTAGATTTTTAAAAATAAAAATATATTTTTTAGTCATTTTAAAGGAAAAAGTTTAAATTTCTAAACAAAGTTTTGATTTTTTAACTGATTCGAAATAAAACCTTTGATTTTTAAGAAAAGTGTGATTCTTTTTAGAAAAAGAATGTTTAAATTTTTAAAAATATAAATATGTTTTTTAGTCATTTTAAAGGAAAAAGTTTAAATTTTTTAAAAAAAGTTTTGATATTTTTAACTATTTTGAAATAAAAGTTTTGATCCTTAAGAAAAGTAGTGATTTCATTTAAAAATTAAAAAAAAATTGATTTAGTCAAAAAAATTTTCGGCCACCATACACAGCGGCTCCATCACTGGAAGCCAAAGAGCCATTGTGCTCTTTGGCGGTGGAGCCATGACCAACATAGAAGGAGGAAGAGAATGAGGAAGAATTTTTTTTAAATGAGGTTAAAAATGAAAGAATATTAATAAGTGCCAAAAACATTATTTGAAAAAAAAGAATATTTTTATGACATTCAAATAATATTCTAACTTTAGAAATAAATGTCATTCAAAAAAGGACCAAGGATAGCTCACCGGTATAACACCCGCTCAAAAGCCAAGAAGATGACGGGAAGAATTAGCACGCATGGCCAAATTGGAGGAACAGATAGAAAAGATGATGGAAATTATTACAACAATGGTCAAAGGCAAAGCCAAGGTAGGAGATAGATGCGACACTTTGGACAATCCTTTCCCTCTTTGCAGTGATGCAGAGGAAAATTGCGAAGATTTATCGCTTCAGGCACCAAGTGTGACCATTCAAATCGCAGGAGTAAACGAGTTGTCTACAAGCGAGGAGCTGAAAGAAGTGGACAAGGGAAAGTCGATTATGGATGAAGAAGCTCATAAATTCATACTAATTGAGGAACGTTTGAAAGCCATCGAAGGATTAGACACCTTCGGATTAGACACCTTCGGATTTGTAGAAGCAGAAGGTCTGTGTTTGGTACCCGATGTGGTCGTCCCACCAAATTTCAAAGTTTCTATCAAGTCCCAAATTATTGTCATCATAACTATTATTATTATTATTATTAGGGCCCAAGGCCCAAGTTGTTACAATGGTCAGCTAGGGTTTCATGAACCCTAGCCTCCCCTCTTGCCACACATCACAAACATAAAAAATAGTGTCAAACCATTAATCAACAGATCAATGGGAACATAACAAGAAATTATAAATAAACAAAATTGAAAAAGAGTATATATGCATGGAATGACAGAAAAAAAGAACAAGCTTTTCATATATTGTTTTTTTATAAAAAAAAGGTAAGAAAAAATAACAACAAGAAGAAGCAAGCTATTTTTGGGGCTCCGATGAAGGGGACGATACCGAACCCTTGGTCCTTCGCCCCTAGGAGCCCCAAAAATCTCGTTTCTTTTCCTTCCCATTTTTAAAAGTTTTCTAAGAAAAAGAGTTTGGTCTTGAGAAAAGTTTTGATATTTTTTTAGAAAAGAGAAAGTTTAGATTTTTAAAAATAAAAATATGTTTTTTAGTCATTTTAAAGGAAAAAATTTAAATTTCTAAGCAAAGTTTTGATTTTTTTAACTGATTCGAAATAAAACCTTTGATTTTTAAGAAAAGTGTGATTCTTTTTAGAAAAAGAATGTTTATATTTTTAAAAATATAAATATGTTTTTTAGTCATTTTAAAGGAAAAAGTTTAAATTTTTAAAAAAAGTTTTGATATTTTTAACTATTTTGAAATAAAACTTTTGATCATTAAGAAAAGTAGTGATTTCATTTAAAAATTAGAAAAAATTTGATTTAGTCAAAAAAATTTTCGGCCACCATACACAGCGGCTCCACCACTGGAAGCCAAAGAGCCATTGTGCTATTTGGTGGTGGAGCCAAGACCAACATAGAAGGACGAAGAGAATGAGGAAGAATTTTTTTTAAATGAGGTTAAAAATGAAAGAATATATAGAATTTTCTCATTTATAAGTGCCAAAATGGGTAATTTATTCCCACCCACTTACTTTTTTAAATTTATGAAATATACTCTTTTTTTGCAGCGTCGCTCTCACTCTCTGGCCTATTTACGCCCGTAACCTTTTTGTTTATTGAAATCTTCGATTTAATCCGAAATTTTAAAATTAAAAGAAAATTAATTGCTACATCAGTCATCATTCTTCCACATTTTTTATCTTTTAGTCTCAAAATCAAGCTATGTCATTTTGTTTCCATCTTTAATAAGTTATTTACATTTATATATTCCCTTTCATTTGCATTTATACTTTATATATTTGATGCCAATTATGCATTTTATTTTAATGTTTTTATATTTATTCACACTTATATAAATTTTATTTATGCTTATTTCATCTTTGTTTGTTTTCATGTTTATTTATATTTATGTTTTTTTACACATTCCCCTTACATACATTTTAATATTATTTGTTTATGTTATTTTGATTCCTTTATTGTATTATGAATAAGGTTTAATATTGTTATTATTATTATCATGTCAAGTTCTCTTTCTTTTTCTTTCATTTATTTAAGTTTTCTTTTTATTATTGTCTTTTTTGAAAGAGTTTTAGCTTTTCATTAACTTTAACCAATTTAATTAATTTACCTATTTTGTTACTATTCATTTTAAAATAGGGAATTTTAGGTATTTTTCCATCTTATAAATGTTAACATGAAGTTAGTTAAGTAGGCGTTATATTTTAATGATACCATAAGATTTTTACATTTGAATTTAGGTTAGTCTTTAAGATCTTATCTACCATTTTCCGTAGAAAAATTATAAATAATATGTAGGATTGCATTTTTTTCATTAGAGTTTTAAACTAATTTTAAATATCGTATAATAATTAATATGTACATATTCTTTAAGACTTTGTTCAAGATTAAAACTAAGAATTTATGTAGGTGAATTGTAAATCATGAGTAACTTTTTATAAGTTTTTTATTTTAGAAACTCTTTAAGAAAGCTAATAAATGTTATTTAAGATATATTATTTTAAGATTTTGATGAATTTAAACCTTAGATCAAGAATTGTAAAATAAGATAAATCATAAACTTGACAAAGGATACTTTCGTAAGATCTTGATAGGTTCCACGTTATTAATTGAATTTTTAAAATAATAATAATAATAATATATCGAATAAGTTATAGATGAATTTTAATATTTCTCTTAATTCATTGGTAATTTTTAGGTTTTTTATAGAATTTTAAAATTAAGTTAATTTTAGGAATTGAAAGTATTTTACTAGAATTATTTAGGCATCCCTTAGGGTTTCCATTAAAAGTAAAAATCTCTAATTTAAGTTTCAAATTAGATAAGTTTGGGGAACACATCTTAGTCAAGTTACAAGTAAACCGGAGGAATTTTTTTAGAGTTTTTATTTGAGATTTTCATAAGATTTTAGCCCAGATCAAGAAATTAATATGTTTAAATAAAAAAAACTAGCTCCCAAAACCCCGTAAGACTATCCCCGGATAGGCATTGTGGGGGTGCTATAACCTTCCTCACATGTAACCGTACTCCCGAACCCGAAATTTGGTGATGAGATTGAGTCTAGACTTTTAAGATTTTTCCATAATATTAATTGTAGACTTTTGGACGATAGGTGGCTGACCAACCTAGCCCTAATTGGTTATTGGTGACTTTCTTTTTAAATTAGGCCCTCCGTGTCTAGCTTTGCTTACTAGGCCCCCATACTCTTATGTAGGCAATGTTATGATAGCTTGGTGACTCCACTGGGAATGTTAGTGAGTCGACTTACTTAGGTTTGAGAGCTAGGTTTTATCATATTTGTGCATATTAGATTTATTTATTCATGCATAAATTTATTTAATGGTCTAATGTCATTTTATATTGTTGAATATGTGTTAAATATTGATTTATTTGTTCATTTCATTTGCTTATCCCATTTTGATATATATGCGAACGTGTTTGTTTATTCTTTTATCGATGAAATTGATTAATTCATATGTCGACTCTACCGTCGTGGGGCGGCTATAATTGTCATTCATGTTGTATCTTGCTTTCGGTCCTACGCTCAAGCCCATCCCATTTAGGAGGAGTAGCCTTAAGCTTTCGTGTGACAATATCTCACTGCATAAGTTTACGGACTACTCCATGATTAAGATGGACATAGATGTTCATGTAGCAAATGCTACCGTGTATGCTATGGAAGTTTTACCACCTGAGGGCCAACCCTTTTTAAAGGGGAATGCATCCCTATGGATGTCATATTTAAGCCTTGGGTTCCCCGTGCATTAGAGTCAACCGTAAGCCAGCATGTAATGACCATTTTAAATGTGAAGCCTAGATTAAGAGTTGTACCTTACACTCATAATAATACCCTATAGGACCTCATGAGCATTTATTCTTATGTTTTGTGTTTGAATTTTTTTGCAATGTTTTATTATTTAATTTTGCATTTTTTATGCTTCATTTGACTTTTTTTACTGATTTTGTTTCTCTTGTGACTTTTTCTCTCCATGGTATAATTCATGCATCATTTAAATACTTGGGGTACAATGTCGCATCTATATTCGACATGAACACACTTTGAGAAGATTCAGTTGTTCGACATGGGTAGAAAAAATAGGGATAATAGCGAGAATGTCAAAGGATACCCAGAGCATAGAAGGTGATTACTAGATAGCTTGTTTTGACTCGAGCCTACCTCCAATAGTTCGCATGGATTGTAAGAGAAATCGCGTAGATGAGTTAAAGGGAATACGAAAATCATGGGACAAGGCTAAGAAAATGCACTTCCATGCCAAGTATGGTGATGTAGCACAACTTCTGTTCGTTAATGATGTGAGCTCGTAATCGTTTTATAATTACAAGCCACTCAATTGCTCAATCGTTTCTAAACAGGTGCTTGATAACTAAAGAAATATGATAGGAATCTTGAATCAACGACCTGTACAAGAAAAGAACCAACATCATTGGAACGTGACCCACTTTCTATATGACAAATAATCGAAAATAAGACTAGAATCGAACAGACCCCGACTCATTATTTATGAAAGAAACAAGAACCGAAGGTATAGAAAAGAAAGAAGAACGCCACAAAGCAATAAGCCTTGTTAAGTTCAGTTTGTTTGTTTTAAACAACTCAAGAGAAATTCTCATAAATTGTATATTCATTCTTCATTCATCCTCCTAACAAGGTTTTGTTTACAGATTATTTATAGACACTTTTGTGACTATTCAAATGCCTATGTGAGACATTTCACATTCAGCCATTAACTAAAGTTAATATAAGCACTAATTTCATTTTAACTCTTGTAGGGAAGCCCATGAGTCATGTCTCTTCACTAGGATCTGATGTAGTTGAAAAAGCATGGCATTTTGCCTTAAATGAAGACTTATTGTATCCTTAATGTGAGTCTCTTCAGCTTCCTTAAAATTGATTTGTATTAGCTTGTGTAACAACCTCTTAAATGGCATCTTGATGAAAGTTAAAGACTCCAAAAACGTTCAGACTTGAAGAGTCTCATATGGTCCATTAAACAACCTCCATAATGTTCTTTAAAAAGATTTGAAACCTTCTAACTTGAAGAGACTTTAATCATAAGAAAAGTCACCTGTAAAAATAGATATTTATGCATTGAACAATAACTTAAAACACTCATAAAAGCATCATATTTAATAACACTCATGCACACGAATTAATTGAACATGCAACTTAAACCACACTTCAACAAATGAGATGATTTAATGCATGACTTATTTAATTTAAAAACACATAAAGCAGATCTTTAAAGATGCTAATGCGTTAATTTAAGGCATTTAACAGAGATGCATTTAACAAATAAAACATTTAATAATACAGATTACTAAACAAAGATGCATTTAACAAACAAAACACTTAATGATGCAAATTATTAAACAAAGATGCATTTAACAAACAAAACACTTAATGAAGCATAATTAAACAACTTTCTTTATGAATGAAATAAAACAAACAATGAAGAATAAATAAAGAAAAACACAATTTTATGCATGACTTAATTAAATGCAAAACACTTAATGCAAGACATAATTAAAGATGCAAACACTTATTCAACTAAAATAAAACAGAAATAAAATAAAAAAAATCCTTAAAAACATTAGCCCAATAATCAATCAGGCTCGTGAGATGTTTCTTTTTGCACTTGGGCCCCTCATGTTTGGGCCAATCTCGATATCTTTGAATTGCATCGTAACATGATGTGACTGTGCTCACATCATACCCTCCCTCTTGAAAATGATTTGTCCTCAAATCGGGCCATTTGCTTACGAAAAATCTTTCATGGTCACAAACCCCTTTGGTCATGAACTTGACAAAATCGCTTCCAAAAACCTGGATATCAAACATAGTTTGAAAGAAAGAAAGTTAATTGTAAATCCTCCCTCTTTAGAACGGTTCAATTTCAAGTTGTCACCTACACATGAGCGAAACAAATCAGTGACATTAGGAAGTATAAGCACAAAATATTTTTCCAGAACCCTTTTCAAAGTTTGAATATGAAAATCAGCACCTAGATCAAAGACATAAGTTTGCCTTACCTTTTCAAAATGACTCAAAAATTTCATCATTGCCAACATGGAAGAATCATAAAGCATTTGAAAGTTATTCACATGGTAATGCAAAACAAAATTCCAATGCTTAGTTTCCTTCAATAATATAGATGAACAATCTCTAAGACTGAATACACGATTTTGATTACTTATCTCAGAAGGCAACAAAAGTTTTTCTTTGAAAAATAATTCACGCATGTTAATTAGAGAAGATTTTGGCATAGGCATGTTCCAACATTCAAAACTCTCATAATTCCTCCGAATAGGCAAAGATATCCACAAAACATTCTCACATTGATTTAGAGAATTCTCATAATAATCAAAATCTAGTAGATTAAGCTTTTTACGTGAAAATTCTTTATCACACATAATAATCAAATTTTGCAGACATCTAGTTATACCAAAGACATTAATGGTTATATCATCTTGTGATTTAATGTCACTTGAACCAACAGGAAAAAGTCACGAGAAAAACTTTTTAAATCATTATTTGAAACGAACCCATCAACAAGATTCAAAGAATAACAAGACTGATCATTGTAGAGAAATCTTTGGAGAACATAATCATCGGAAGATTTTTCAACAATATTCAAAGAACACTGAATTGATTGGATATCAATAAATTTCTTACCTTGTTTACCTTCCGTATCTTGTGGATTGATGTCATTTGCAAACTTACCTTTGTCAACCACATGGAATCGTCTTTCGTTAGGAAGGTAATGAAGTCGGCACTCGTTTATTGAATCTTTAGAGACCTGAAATGAAGAAATTTCACAATGTAAACTAACAGGTGGGTTAGTTAGGATGTTCCTCACTATTGCTTGATCACTTCCTTCTTCTTCAATCATACTTTTTTTTCTTCTCTCTTGCACTCTTTTTCAATTTTCTTTTCAAGCTCACAATTTCTTTCCGTCTCTTTTTCTTTTTCATTCTCTTTTCTCACAACTTTTCTCACACTCTCTTTTTATTTCCTTTTCTTTTTCCCTCATTTCTTTTTTTCTTCTCTCAATCTCCTTTCTTTTTGTTTCATTTTCTTTCATAAAAAAATTCTTCTTTCTTTCTTTTCTCTATTTCTTTTTCTCCAAAATTTCACTTTTTTACAAAACGTGGTTGAAATGATAGAATCCGAACGAATTGACTTTCTTTGCGTATGAATGGAATGATTGTCATAGGAAACACATCTTTCCTTTCTTGGTTGCAAATTCATGGATGGATACTTTGGAACACATGAGGTAACATTTGTGTAATTAATGAGTGTACATTCATGTTTGTCACCTTGGGAGGTTTCAAACTAGTGATCCACTTTACTCCGGCTTGAATTCCATGATGAATGGGAATCAAGATGTGGCTCTCTCCTAAATGAATCTTTTCGCTCTTTTTGCACAAAGGACTCCTCGATGATCTTACTTCCACACGACTAATTCTTTTATACACTTTTTCAAATCCAAATCGCATGATACTATGCATTTCTTTCATCAAATCTTGAAGTTCTGAATCTGAAAGTTCTTCTTGAAACATGATTGATTGAAAAAAATTGGAAAACAAAAGAATTTAAAATAGAAGATGAAAACCTTACCAATACAAACCTCACGAATCCACTCAAAAAAAAATCACTCATCTCGTGTTTGCTCACAATTCAGGCTTTTATCACTCGGTTGATTTCACACGCTCTTGTCTTTTTTCACTCAAAATTCCTCTTAAGCTCTTCAAGAATGCTGGAAATGAACTTAGCAAAACCCGTAACCTTGTGGAAGTTGATAGGATGTGGCAACTTGGAATAAGTAAAAGCAAACAAGTGAAAACGAACAAACGACTCAAATAAAAAACTTGCAAAAAGGCTTATACTTCTTTGTTAAAATAGATGTAACAGACTCAAAATGTTGAATGAAATGTAATATAGATGATTTGGACAAACTGAAATTTTTCACACGAATTTTTTTCGGATCCTAAACCTTTGTTTGCCCCTTTTTTTAATGTTTTAGTCTCACTTCATTTTTTTCTTTTTTTTACTTCCACACTTCTTCTCTTTTTGCTACGAAATTTTTTTTGAATATTTTTTTCAATTTTTTTCGAAACTGGGAAAGAGAAATAACATGATACTTGTGAAGAAAAATAGCTCTGATACCAAATGATGTGAGTCGTAATCATTTTATAATTACAAGTCACTGATTGTCCTACCGTTTCTAAGCAGGTACTTGATAACTAAAGAAATATGATAGGAACCTTGAATCAATGACTTGTACAAGAAAAGAACCAACGTTATTGAAACGTGACCCACTTTCTATATGACAAATAATCGAAAACAAGACTAAAATCGAACAAACCCCGACCCGTTGTTTATGAAAGAAACAAGAACCGATGGTATAAAAAAGAAAGAAGAACGCCACAAAGCAATAAGCCTTATAAGTTCAGATTGTTTGTTCTAAAGAACTCAAGAGAGAATTCTCATAAATTGTATATTCATTCTTCATTTATCCTCCTAACAAGGTTCTGTTTACAGATTATTTATAGACACTTTTGTGACTATTCAAATGCCTATGTGACACCTTTCACATTCAGCCATTAACTAAAGTTAATACAAGTACTAATTTCATTTTAACTATTGTAAGGAAGCCAATGAGTCATGTGTCTTCACTAGATTCTGATGTAGTTGAAAACGCATGGCATTTCTCCTTAAATGAAGACTTATTGTATCCTTAATATGTGTCTTTTCAGCTCCCTTGAAACTAATTTGTATTAGCTTGTGTAACAAGCTCTTAAATGGCATCTTGATGAAAGTTAAAGACTCCAAAAACGTTTAGACTTGAAGAGCCTCATATGGTCCATTAAAAAACCTCCATAATATTTTTTAAAAAGCTTTGAAACCTTCTAACTTGAAGAGTCTTTAGTCATAGGAAAAGTCACTTGTAAAAATAAATATTTAAGCATTGAACAATAACTTAAAACACTCATAAAAACGTCATATTTAATAACACTCATGCACACGTTTTAATTGAACATGCAACTTAAACTATACTTTAACAAATGAGATGATTTAATACATGACTTATTTAATTTAAAAGCACATAATGCAGATCTTTAAAGATGCTGATGCGTTAATGCAAGACATTTAACTAGGATGCATTTAACAAACAAAACATTTAATAATGCAGATTACTAAACAAAGATGCATTTAACAAACAAAACACTTAATGATGCAGATTATTAAACGAAGATGCATTTAACAAACAAAACACTTAATGAAGCATAATTAAACAACTTTATTTATGAATGCAACAAAAAAAACAATGAAGAATAAATAAAGAAAACACAACTTTATGCATGACTTAATTATATGTAAAACACTTAATGCAAGACATAATTAAAGATGAAAACACTTATTAAACTGAAATAAATTATAAATAAAATAAATAAAGTCCTTAAAAACATTAGCCCAATAATCAATCAGGCTCGTGAGATGTTTCTTTTTGCACTTGGGCCCCTCATGTTTAGGCCAATCTCGATATCTTTGAATTGCATCGTAACATGATATGACCGTGCTTACTTCAATTAAACAGGATGATTCCCTATTGAAGGCCATGGTACATTTCTAGGATCCCACTTATAAGTGTTTTAAGTCAATGACTTTAAAGATCCGCTATGGATATATTGGAAGCAGAACGTCGATTTCCAGGGGCCCTTAGCCAATCTGATGGGTTTACCTATCGATTTTTGGGTTTACCCTTAGTAGAACATTGGACATTGTTCGCATTTATCATATACGGGTTGATTGTGTTCCCAAAAGCTCTTGTATATGTGAGTGTGGAGCTAGCTGATTTTTTGTTTCAGATTAAAAAGGGGTGAATATTGCTCCAGCAGTCTTAGCTAAAACCATCATTTCACTCAATTTCATCAGAAGGAAGGAGACGGGCGTTTCGTATAGATAAAAAGTAATTTTAGGTACCTCTATAAGCGTTTTCATTAGGTGTTTGTTCCTTCGACCAAGCTTATAGAAGAATTTTTGGAAATTGAGTAACCTCCAAATCACTCTATTGAGGAGTGGGTTCAAAACCTTAGTACATTAATATACCAAGAAATACAATAGAGGGCTCCATGGATGATTCGGAGCACGATACTCATCGGGTGCGGTGGTCATTTGTGGGTTCCCTTAATTAACATATGGGGAGCCGTCAGTTATTCCTCGTTGATGGTTCTGAGCCAATACGAGTATGATCAATGTGTACTTGCTACGACTGGTTTAAACAGGGTAGAAGCTTTGATTCAGGAACTAGGATTTTGGATGAAATTGGAAGAGATATGAATCAAGTAGGGTCAAACCTTGAGCTTGCAATCAATATTAGAGGAATGAAATATATGAAGAATAACATCTTAACTCATCTTATTCATAAACAAGTGAACTATTTATACACATAAGAGAGTTCAAGAATGTAAAACTGATAACTACTACTAACTAGCTTGAGCTTAACTAACTAACAGATTAACAACTAGTCTGAGGTAGCTATACTCCTAACATTCCCCCAAGGCAACAAAACAAATCACTCAACTACCTTCTCAACCTCACTAGGTGCACAAACTTTCAATCTTTGTTTAAAATAACTGAATGATCCAGCAACTAATGGCTTAGTCATTATATCAGCTACTTGTTCTAAAGAAGGAACTTAATTCAATTCCAACTTGTTTGCTGCTACATGCTATTAAACAAAATGAAGTTACAGTTCAATGTGCTTTGAACAAGAATAAAGCACCAGATTTGTGCATAAAGCAATGGCACTTGAATTATCACACCAAATGACTGGTATGTGAGACAACTGAACACCTAACTCATCTAGCAAAGCTCGAATCCACATGACTTCCGACATAGTATTAGCCATACTTTTGTATTCTGCCTCAATTATTGATATAGCAACAGCTGACTACTTCTTTGAATTCTAAGTAATAGGATTACTTCCCAGAAAAACCACAAAACCTGAAGTTGACCTCCTATCCTCAACACTACTGTCCCAATCAACATCAGAATAGGCAGTTAAGCTTAACTCATTGATGGGACTAAAACAAATACCATGATCACAAATACTTTTTAAATACCTGAGAATGCGTTTCACTAGCCCCCAGTGACTAACAGTTGGCTAGCTCATATGTTGACTCACTCGATTAACACTAATAGTGATGTCAAGTTGAGTAGCACAATGATATTGTAATTCACCAACAATACTCCTGTATTTGGATGGATCAGACAATAGCAGCTCATTGGCAAGTACAGCTTTAGAGTAAGGAACCATGAGAGTGGAAAGAAGCTTACAATCAATCATACCAGCAAACTGAAGTAGCTCCTGCACATATTTCTTTTGACTCAACTGCATCTTATTCCCAACTAGAGTAGCCTCCACTCCAAGATAAAAATTAAGCTCACCCAAGTCTTTTAAGGAAAAAGTCTCATTCAATTGTACGACAAGCTTATCAATATCTGACTGATTGTCTCCTGTAATCATAATATCATCCACATATACCAGGAGATACAACTTGCTCCCATTCAGTATACGGACAAACAATGCCACATCTACTTATGTAGAATGAAAACCAAGCTATTTTAGAAATTTCTTCAATTTCTCATACCAGGCTCTAGGAGCCTACTTCAGGCCATATAGAGCTTTGTGTAGCCTACAAACCAACTACTCCACATTTGAACCAATGCACTCAAATCCTGCTGGTTGCATCAATCTTCTTGCAAATCTCCAATGAGAAAGGCATTGTTAAAGTCCACTTGGCGTAGCTTCCAACTATAAGACAAAGCAAGTGTCAAGATAACTCTAACTATAGTATCCCTGACCACAGGATTATAAGTTTCTCTATAATCATGTCTAGGTTGTTGTTAAAAACCCTGAGCCACAAATCTAGACTTCTTTCGAGTCTCAGTCCCATCTGCATTACTTTTAACCTTAAAAATCCATTTACACCTTATTGTAGTTCTATTGACAAGTAACTTATCGAGCAAGGGAAGTATATTCATCTTCAATAGTAGCACGCCACTAAGGGTTAGCCAATGCCACATATACAGTTCGAGGCTCACAAGAAACAATAGAAGGAGCTTTTGAAAAATATACCTTTAGCTTGAAAATCCTTGCCTTGCTTCTAGTAATCATAGGATGTTGATTAGTAGAAGGATTGTTAACGGAATTAATTAGCATTGGACCTGATTGTGTAGAAGAGCTAGAGCCAACATGCAACTTAGGAGACAATGAACTAAAATCATGTACTCCAATCAAACCAGAACCATGAGCATCTATTGACACAAGCAAACTATCCATATTTGTTCTCGAAGAAGACTCACATGGGACAGTAGGAGCTAATTAAATAGGAGCAGATTCAGGAACAGCAGCTGAAGTAGTTAGAAAAGAACCAATTGATGCCCTTAGTTTTGTTGAAGAGATCACAAAAAACTTGGTGATCACTATCCTTAGAACATAAGGTCTGAATGTACTGGCAGAAGACTTCCTGGAAAAAGGAAAAATAAATTATTCAAAAACTACATGTCGTGAGAAAAACTCTCCCATTAGAATCAAGACATTTGTAGCCCTTATGCATACTGTTATATCCCATGAAAACACAAGGAGAGGAACGAAACTGCATCTTGTTCTTATTGAAAGGTCTAAGATGTGGAAAACATAAGCAACCAAAAACCTTCAAAAAGAATAAAAGGAGAACCTGCAAGAGCCTTGGTTGGAAGTCTGTTGATTAAAAATACAGCACTGGAAAAGTCATCGGTCTAGTACTTCATAGGCATACCAGATTGAGCTAACAAAGTAAGACCAAGTTCAACCACCTGTCTATGCTTGCGTTCCACCATACCATTTTGCTCAGAGGTATGTGGAAAAGATACTTTATGTTTAATCCCAAAAGAGGAGAGCTTAGATGGCAGACTTTCAAATTCTCAACCCCAATTAGACCGCACTTCTTTAATCTTTGGATCAAATTGCAACTCAACTTGCCTTTTAAACTGTGTAAAAACTACAACAACATCTTACTTATACTGAAGAAAATAGATCCAAATGTAATGAGAATAGGCATAAACAAACGTGACATAATACCTAAATCCACTTGAATGCATAGGAGCTGGACCCCAAACATCAGTTTCAATAAGCTATAAGGGCATAGTATAATTTATACTTTATATATTTTATGTCAATTATGCACTTTATTTTAATAATTTTATATTTATTCAGACTTGTATAATTTTTATTTATGCTTATTTCATCTTTATTTATTTTCATGTTTATTTATATTTATGTTTTTTACACATTCCCCTTACATACATTTTAATATTATTTGTTTATGTTACTTTGATTCTTTATTTGTATTATGAATAAGGTGTATTATTGTTATTATTATCATCATCATGTCAAGTTTCTTTTTTTTCTTTCATTTATTTAAGTTTTTTTATTATTGTCTTTTTTGAAAGAATTTTAGCTTTTCATTAACTTCAGTTAATTTAATTAATTTTCCTATTTTATTACTATTCATTTTAAAAGAGGGAACTTCAGTTAATTTTTACATCCTATAAATGTTGACATGAAGTTAGTTAAGTAGGTGTTATATGTTAATGAAACCATAAGATTTTTATATTTAAATTTAGGTTAGTCTTTAAGATCTTATCTACCGTTTGCCCTAGAAAAATTATAAATAATATGTAGGATTTCATTTTTTTATTAGGTTTTTAAACTAATTTTAAATATCGTATAAGATAATTAATATGTAAATATTCTTTAGGACTTTGTTCAAGATTAAAACTAAGGATTTTTGTAGGTGAATTGTATAAATCATGAGTAGGTATTTCTAGGTATTTTATTTTAGAAACTCTTTCAGAAAGAAAATAAATGTTATTTAAGATATATTATTTTAGGATTTTGACGAATTTAAACCTTAGATCAAGAATTTTAAAATAAGATAAATCATAAGCCCGGCATAGGATACTTTCGTAAGATCTTGATAGGTTCAATGTTATTAATTAAATCTTTTAAATAATAATAATAAAATTGAACAAGTTGTAGATGGATTTTAATATTTCTCTTAATTTATTGGTAATTTCTAGGTTTTTTTAGAATTTTAAAATTGAGTTAATTTTAAGAATTGAAGTTATTTTACTAGAATTATTTAGCTATCTTTTAGGGTTCCCGTTAAAAGTAAAAATCTCTAATTTAAGTTTCAAATTAGATAAGTTTGGTAAACATGTCTTAGCCAAGTTAAAAGTAAATAAAATAATAGCTCCCAAGAACCCGTAAGACTATCCCCAGATAGGTGTTATAGGGGTGCTATAAACTTCCCTAGACGTAACCGTACTCCCGAACCCGAAATTTGGTGATGAGATCGAGTCAAGAATTTTAGGATTTTTTTGTAGTATTAATTCTAGACTTTTAGACGGTAGGTGACTAACCAACCTATACCTAATTGGTTAGTGGCGACTCTACGTTAATTTAGGCCCTCTCTGTCTAGCTTTGCTTACTAGGTCCACGTACTCTTATGTAGGAAACATTATGACAATTACTATAATACAAGTTAAATTGTACTAAATTAAATTGAACGAACTTACCTGACTAAACTACAACAGTACACAGTACAAGGACTATTACGTAATTTTTTCTTTGCCTCGATTTTCAACTCATTCTTGATCTAAAATAATAATTTCATTCAATTAACTAATTGAAACAGTAAAATAAACTCATTTTATGCAATTAAATCTTTTTTGAAAATTTTACAAAATTACCCCTAATATTTCATTTTTTATGATTTAGTCCCTAAGCGCAAATATCGAAATTTAACAAATTTTTACTAAAATCAAGTTCAGAAAAATTGTATAGGGCCTCTCTAAAGCCCGTAATTTATGTTATTTGACAACAAAATTACTCAAACTCATCAGTGGCATAATCCGAAGCTCATCAATGACATAACCCAAACAATCTTAATAATAGTCTTATTTAACAAAATTTACATTTTAGACCTTAAGCACTAAAATTACAAAAATATCTTTACAAAATAATCTTATTTAACAACCAATCTTAATAATCTACCATTAAACTTCAAGAATAAATCAAACTCATCAGTGGCATAATCCAAAACATTTGACAGTTTTACAAATTTAGTCCTCGGATTAGCTAAACCAAGTTAAAACGAGCTAAAACCATAAAAATTACTAAAAACTGGCATCAAGTACTTACCAAATAGGAAACCCTAGCTAGGAAAAATGCTTCCCCACTTCTCCCATGGCTATTCGGGTTGCAGAACAAAAAGAAGAAAAGAAAAAAATGATAATATCATCTTTTAACCTTTTAATTTAAGTTACCATTTAATTCTTTACCAAATTAACATTTAATTAATGATGTATAAAATTATCAAACATGTCCATAAATTTCCATAATATAAGTATATCGCATAATTACCATCTAAGGAAGGTTTAATTGCACAATTTTTCCTTCAATTGTTTCAAAAATTGAACTAAACAAACTTAATTTCAATTTAACCCTAAACTAATTAGGACTAAATGTGAAAATAGGCTAAAAGTTAGTGGATGGTGAATATGTCACGACCACTTGGACCTTTGACCAAGGTTTAATCACCATTGTGGTCCCTTTAGTTTTTTAAACTTATAGCAACTAACTTTTACCTCTTTTATAATTTAATCCTTTTACCTTCATTAAGCAATTAATCGTAAAAATTACCGGACCAAACTTCAATTTACCTATAATACGACTCTGTAAATATTTAATAAAAATATTTACAGCCTTCAATTTTGGAGATCGGGTCCTAATATTTCGTTTCCATAAACTACTCGACTTTAACCGAACCACTTATACTAACTTTTATTTCATCAAATTAAAATTCAGTATAAAATTATTATGGACTTGTATAATTTAAATACTAATTATACGAACTTACTCATCGGATTTGTGGTCCCGAAACCATTGTTTTTGATACCACTGCAAAACGGGTTGTTACAGCATACCTTAATCTTGAGTGAATGATGGACTATGTATGCGTGACTCGTGTACTTTGATGTAAGTAAAAACTAAGTTCAAATAGATAAGGAACCAAAAGCTAGTGTGTTGAGTATATGACTTCTGCAATATATAGCTGATAGCACTAGAAAGATCTATTGATTTCTCCCTACTTATTGTTTAAGTTGTTCCCATTTAGTCATCCTTAGCACATATTTTAGCATTTTTAGTTTAGTTTATTGCATTTTCTAACTCAATAGACTTTAGCCTAGTTGCCCTTAATTTTGTCATAATTTACTACTATTGTTGCTGCATGAACATGTCCAGAATTGTCACTGCATGAGCACATCCAGAATTACGTCCAAAATTATCGCCGCATCTGACAACTGTCCAGGTAAAACTAGAAACGCGTGAGCTGTCCAGTCTGGTATAACTAATTGGTACGACCATAGACTGCTAGATTTGGCGAAAAGGACACCTGTACAACTCAGCTGAAGATAAATACTCATGAGGGGAGAGAGAAAAGGAATATTTTGGTGATTATTTTTCTTGAATCCATCTTTGAAGCTTACAATTATGGAAGCTTAAACCTATAAAGGGCAACCTAACATGAAGAAGGAGGCAGATCTACTCCTAACAAGGAGCCCTAAGTGCGACACAAGAGGGAAGTAAGAGAGAGCAAGTCGAGTAGCCTAGGAATAGTATTCTCCATTTTCTCTTTTCCATTTCTTTTCTAAAACGTTGGTGATTACTGTTTATTTAAGTTTGTATGGAAGTACACTTGATTTGTAGACTAAATGATATCTTATTCAATCTTGCTTCTACTATTTAATCTTTAGGTTTGAATGTTTTGACCACTTAAGTGTTATTGCATTCACTATCACTGGAAGGTGTAGCGACAGTTTAAATTAACAAGCAAGACAATGGAAGTTGCTTGGGGATTAGAGGAATTTGATCCACCTGTTTTTAAATGTGTTACATTACCATCATCGAAAGGTGAGGTGAGTGTACATGTTTAAATCTTAGATCGAATAGAGAAACCAAGTTTGGTAAGACATTCATTGTACCTTACTACAGCGACAATCACCTATTCTTTAAAACCTTGTGAGCCACACTTAGTATTCTACTGACTATTCACGTTGGGGACCCCATTTTATTATTATCACATTTCATTTTTAATTTCACATTATTGTTTCGACAATCACTCTCACAATTTTATCACATTTACTTATTCATTGCACCGACATTAATAAACAACAAACATCCATCCTCATAGGATCGATATCCGACATATTGACATATGTCTACTATACTTGCATCAACAGTGTACGCTTGCACATTATTGCTATGACGTTTACCGTCGATCAAGTTTTGGCGTCGTTGTTGGGGATGGCATTTGTTTCATGTTTATTTTTGTTTTTGCACTTTATCTTTATTATCTATCCTTTGGTTGTTACTAACTTGTTTTCTTTTTGTTGCTATTTTCACATTTTCTTTTAGGTGTTTTATGACTCGAAGCAATTCAGAGTTTATTATTGGTTTGGAACTAAAAATTGAAAGAACTATTTAAAGAAGGAGTCAAGAACAAAGCAATATGGCTTTACCGCGAATTGATGCAGCCATACCACCGATGCAGTAACAAGATCCTACTATACCTCTGATACAGCAATAAAATGTTAATAATCCACTGCTGCCGCAAGACGATCAAATACCAAATAGGACGATTCAAGATTTTGTCATACCTGTTCTGGATGATTTGCAACCTGGAGTTGTTAGGCCAGCAATCCAAGTTGGAAATTTTGAACTTCGGCCAGTAATGTTCCAGATGCTCAATTCTAATGGACAATATGTTGGATTGCCACATGAAGATGCACAAGAACATCTCAAATAATTTCAAATGATTTTTGCTTCCTTCAGTCAACAAGGCGTTCTTGATGACGCTTTACTTCATGTAATTGTTTCCTTATTCATTACAAGGAAGAGCTAGTACCTGGTTCCTACTTGCCGGCTCAATTACTTCATGGAATGCACTTGTAACAAAATTTATTTTTCGTTTTAATCTGCCTACAATGAATGCTCATCTCCGAAATGATATTATAGCTTATCATCAGCTAGATGATGAGAATCTATACACTACATGAGAGCGTTATAAATCTTTGCTTCGACATTGCCCCATGTACGACATTTAATAGGAAACATAGATTGAAATTTTCTACAATGGGCTAAATTCACAAACAAGAAATCTTGTCGACACATCAACCAATGGACCTTTGTTGGATTGTACTTATGATGAAGTTGTTCGAATTCTTGAGAGAATTGCTCAGAATGATTATCAGTACCCTATCTCTAGAACTGCACAAGTAAAAGCTAATCCAAGAGTTATTGAATTGGATGCAATATCTGCACTTAGTGCTCAAGTTTCTTCTCTCGCAAATATGATAAAAAATGTAAAGGGGACAAGTGACGTTGCACCTATACAAGTCGCTTAACAAGTTGATGTGCCTACATTTTGTTGTGAAATTTACAGTGACAACTACAATTAAGACTGTCCATAACATGCAAAGAATGCCTTCTATGTTAGTAACATCCACGGTAATTCTTATAGCAACCCTTACAATAATTCTGCACGCAATCAGCAGTCTTGGGGAATGCAAAATGTTGGACAAAATGCTGCGACATTTCGACATGGGAATTCATCTAATTAAGGCAATTATAACCCAAGACAAGGGAATTACAATCCACAATAGTAGAATTATAATCAGCAGACTCAGATGCATCCAAAACAAAGCCAGATGCAGCCACATCATAATTGAATGCAGGCACAACAATCTACAGTGCAAAATCATAATGTTCAAGAACATAGGCAACAATAGTACACACAAGCTTTCCCGTCTAATCCGTTAGCAGCACTTGAAGCTCTAATGCGAGAGCATATCACTCGCATGGAAGCTATTGTGCAAGGGAACTCATCCTCCATTTAGGTGTTAGAAGCACAATTGGGACAAATTACTTCGAATCTAAACACTCGACCACCAGGCACACTCTCTAGTGACACAGAAAATCCAAATTTGAAGGGGAAAGAGCATTGCGAATCTATCACTCTTAAGAGTGGTAAACAAACAAGCAAGCCGACCATCGACTCTACTACAACACCTCAAGCCACTAGTGACGTGACCCATGGTGAGAAAGTTGAATCTGTAGGATTTGTCGATGCACCAGACAAGGAAGTTCCACAAATTGTCACTCCTATGCCTAAAGTCCGACCTTCGAAGCTGTCAACGCAACCAAAGGTGTTGGCGCAATCTAATGTATCTTCGCCTTTTCCTTTTCCACTATGATTCAAAGAAAATGAAGCATGATAAGCAATATCAATAGTTTTTGAGCACACTGAAGCAACTTCATGTTAATATTCCTTTAGTGGACGCTCTTGTGCAAATTCCTAGTTATGGGAAATTTATGAAGGAGCTCTTGTTCAAGAAGAAGGAGCTTACTGATACTGAAACTATTGCACTCATAGAAGGTTGTAGTGTTGTGTTGAAAAATAAATTACCGCCACAAATGAAAGATCCTGGGAGCTTTACTATCCCTTATTCAATCGACAACCACTATTTGGGTAAACCTTTATGCGATTTGGGAGAGCTAGCATTAACCTCATGCCACTGTCTACTTTTAGAAAGATTGGAATTGGTCATATGAAACCCACTACAGTGACATTGCAATTAGCGGATTGATCCTTGGCTCAACTTGAAGGGTAGATCAAAGACATTTTAATTCGTGTGGATAAGTTCATTTTTTCGATTGATTTCATTATACTTGAATACGAGGCAGACAAGGAAGTTTTCATAATCTTGGGACGACCATTTTTAATTACCGGACACATTCTCATCGATGTATACAAAGGTGAGTTAACCATGCGACACAATGACGACCATGTTACCTTCAGTGTTTTTAAATCTTTTCCATACAGGGATAAAGAAGAATGTCATACTATTGATGTGCTGGATGATTTAATTGCGGAAGAATTCAATGACAAAAGCACATTACTTTCTAAAGAATTTACGATGACATCTGGTGATGAATTTTTAGCTAATTGTGACAACATGGTTGAAGCTAATAACATTGACTTAAAGCATGGATGCCAGATTGAATCTTTGGACTTAGCTAACAAAACAACATCAGTTTTTAAGCCATCTATTAAAGAAGCCACTACTATAGAATTGAATCCACTACCTGTTCATCTTAAGTATGCCTTTCTTGGCGACAATAGTACTCTCCCAATTATTGTCTCCGCAACGCTGGATGAAACTCAAGAAAAGAAATTAATCCATATTCTTAAGCAGCATAAACGAGCTATTGCTTGGAGTATTGTCGACATTCAAGGTATTAGTCCATCTTTTTGCATACACAAAATCAAGTTGGAAAACGAAGGAAAGCAATCGATCAAGCAATAAAAAAGATTGAACGAGAAGATGAAGGAAGTTGTTAAAAAGGCGATTATAAAGTGGCTTAACGCGAGCATTATTTACCTTATTTCTGATAGCAATTGGGTAAGTCCGGTGCAATGCGTTTTGAAGAAGAGTGGTATCACTGTGGTAGCAACGACAAAAATGAGATAATTCCTACACGTATTCTTACGGGTTCGCAAGTATGTATGGATTATCGCGAACTTAATGCAGCCACAAGGAAGGATAACTTTCCACTTCCTTTCATTGAGCAGATGTTGGATAGGCTTGCTAGAAAAGCCTATTATTGCTTCCTAGACGGTTATCCTGGCAACAATCAAATTGCTATTGTGCCAGAGGATCAAGCCAAAATAACTTTTATTTGCCCCTTTGGTACTTTTGCTTTTCACCGTATGCCGTTTGGTCTTTGCAACGCACTAGCCACATTACAAAGGTCCATGATGGCAATATTCTCAGATATGATCAAGGATTCTTTAGAGGTCTTTATGGATGATTTCTCAGTCTATGGGAATAATTTTGATCAATACGCTGACAATCTGGATAAAGTCTTGAAGCAATATGAAGACACACATCTGGTGCTAAATTGGGAAACATACCACTTCATGGCAACTGAAGGCATTGTCTTAGGTCATCGCATTTCCTGTCAAGGCATTGAAGTGGATAGAGCTAAGGTGGAAATCATTGAGAAGTTACCTCCGCCGATAAATGTGAAGGGTATTCATAGTTTTCTTGGGCATGCGAGGTTTTATCTCCGATTTATTCGAGATTTTTCCAAAATTACAAAACCCCTATGCTCATTGCTAGAACAAAATAAAACATTCCTCTTTGACAATGCATGTTTGGATGCATTCAGTCAAATAAAGAAGAAGCTTGTTAATGCACCCATTGTCGTTGCACCAGATTTGTCTCAACCGTTCGAAGTTATGTGTGATGCAAGTGACTTAGTTGTGGGTGCTGTCCTAAGGCAACGTAAGGGAAGAATATTTCACGCCATCTATTATGCCAGCAAGACTCTTACAGAGGCTCAAATTACTTACACAACTACAGAGAAAGAATTGTTGGCTGTAGTCTTTGCTTTCGACAAATTTCCCTCATACCTTGTACTGATCACTCGGAATTGAGATATATTTTTGCGAAGAAGGATGCAAAACCACGACTAATACGCTAGATCCTATTGTTACAAGAATTTGATATAGAGATCAAAGACCGCAAGGGTTCAGAGAATCAAGTTGCAGATCACCTGTCTCGTTTGGAAGTTGGTAGTGAAGATGGAGACATACTTTATATTATCAATGCATTTCTAGATGAGAAGTTGTTCGCTATCGATGCAACCCCTCGGTATGCAGATATAGTTAATTATCTGGTATGTGGAAAACTATCCTTGGGTGTCACAAGCCACAAGAAAGGAAGTAGTGAAATACCATCGGAATGAGCTGTATTTATTCAAGATATACAATGACAATATCATTCGGCGTTGTGTTCCGGAAGAAGAAATGTTTTCAATCCTGAAGCATTGTCACAATGCTCCTTATGGAGGTGACTTTGGTGGCATGAGAACTACTGCTAAGGTTCTTCAATCAGGATTCTACTGGCCTTCACTATTTAAGGATGCCCACAACTTTGTGACTCAATGTGATTGATATCAGCGCACTGGTTCTATATCTCGACGAAATGAAATGTTACAACAACCAATTATGGAGGTTGAACTTTTCGATGTTTGGGGTATGGATTTTATGGGACCATTCCCAAGCTTATTTGGAAATGTCTATATTCTAGTTGTTGTTAACTACGTATCAAAGTGGGTTGAAGCCATTGTAGTCCAAAGGGATGATGCAAGGACAGTGCTTAAATTTTTCCACAAACATATACTTACCCGCTTTGGCACACCAAAAGCATTGATCAGCGATTAGGGTACTCACTTCTATTGTAACCAGGTGGTAGTCGCATTGAAGAGATATGGTGTTAATCATCGAATGGCTACCACTTATCATCCGCAAACTAACGGACAAGCTGATGTGTCTAATCGACAAATTAATAACATTCTTAAGAAGGTTGTAAACCCTTCAAGAAAATATTGGTCTTCTAGACTTGATGATGCTTTGTGGGCATTGCGGACAGCATACAAAGCACCACTTGGGATGTCAGCGTATCAGCTTGTTTTTGGGAAAGCATGTTACTTGCCAGTTGAATTGGAGCATAAGGCAATGTGGGCGATTAAGCAAGTGAACATGGATTATGAAGCTGCTGGAAAAAAGAGGCTATTAGACATTACTGAACTAGAGGAAATTAGGCAAAATGCCTCTAAGAATGCAACAATTTACAAGGAAAAGACCAAACGATGGCATGATAGAATTATTTTGCAACGACAATTTACTGTAGGTCAACAAGTGCTATTATTCAATTCTAGACTGAAATTACACCCAAGTAAATTACGCTCACGTTGGTTTGGACCTTTTAAAGTTATCGAAGTATTTCCTCATGATGCAGTCACAATTAAGGATCTACATGATGGGCACTAGTTTAAAGTGCATGGAAAACAGTTGAAACATTATTTTGAGCATAGTGATCAAAAGCAGGATGAGACCATTAAATTGGTCAAATTTTTCTAATCGTTCTTATCATGTAATTTTATTTTCTTTTGTTTTTGTTTAAGTTTATTTTACTTCGTATTTTTTTGGATAATTCGATTCTTTTATCGACTCATTTGGATCTCCTTGTCGATGCAACTCATTTGTCTATATTGAAATTGCTGACTCATCAGAAAATCTGAGTATATCAGGAAACAGATCCCACCATTTCACCAATAGATACCCAGCCGTTGGATCAATCTGACCAGGTGTAATTCCTATTGGACGCATTTATTCTGCTAGACTTTATGTCCTTTCCTCTATTACATAAAAAATACACCTTTCAATCTTCTCTTTTCACTCATTAAAACACCCTCCTCTGTGCTGACTGTGATATTCACAAAGACGCCATTTTTTCACAACCTTTCTTAAAGCTTGTACCTCTCCGTATTACAACCCTCGTTACTTACAAAAACCATGGCCAGAATTTGTGGAGCAGTGAAGAAAGCAATAAAATATGTTGCAGAACCTTCATCCTTTGCAATAGTTATCCGTGAAAGAGAGCCTCTCATGTCCAAAGATCCTGTGATATTCCTCATAAAAGTGGCCAAAGACCGTTTTCAAGAGAACATGTTGAAAAGGACTTGTCACCCAGAATAAGGCTTTCTCCTGTCACGACAACAAGACCTAGGAAAATAAATTCACAAGACCATCGTGAAGCTGAAACAGGAAACCTTTTGCCAACACCCTGGAAGCTATTCTCCATCTTTGGTACATGAGTTCTATGCTAATCTTACTGACCATGAGTCAGAATTTGTTTTTGTCTGCGAAAGATTAATCCCCTAAGACGCTGAACACATTAACGAGCTCTGCAACACCAAAGTAGACAAAGACAAACACACTGCGTTTATTAAAGAACTCACTGATGACACGATAGATCTTTTGGTGAAGGATCTCTGTGTTGAAGGAGCCACATGGACGGGTTCGAATCCCAACAACTACACCATGCACTGATGCTTTTTAACGCTACAAAGCAAAGTCTAGCTCCATTTTATGAACTGCAGATTGAGGCCTTCTATGCACAGTACCACTGTCACCCTTGACATAATGTGTCTGATACATTCCATCATCAAGGGAAGGAAAATTGATGTCAGGGCAATATTACACCAGGAAATCGCTGAATGTGCTGTCAAACAAACAGACATATTAGTTTTCCCCTCATTGGTGATGCAGTTATGCTAGCAAAATGGAATCATACCCTGAGGTGGAGAAGAAATCTTGGAGAACAAAGGCCCAATTAATGAAGCATTGATTGAGAGAATGACTCACGAGAAGGATATGCCCACAGTGAAGGAAGTAGAAGCAAGAAAAAGGAAGGGAAAAGCAAAAGTAGAAGAAAATGGAACAAATGTGACTGTAGAGACTTATTTGTGGCGTAAAATGAAGGAGGTCGAGAAGATAGCAAATTTCATAAGAATTAAGCAAATCAAGCTTGTCGCCATAGTGGAAGACATGGACAGAGCACAGAATTTATTCTACGCCTACACTAGGGCCTAGAACAGTGCTGTTGTGACCACATTGAGGCAGCTAACCAAATCCCCACTCTCAAAATTCTCAATATTTCCTCCAACATCAGAGAGTATGAGCCCTCAACCGAGGAAACTAACTCAGTGAACAAAGACCAACCGGTGGCTTCCCCTCCAATGGTGGACATCTCTGATGACGAGAAGGAGGCAGAATCAAGGGATGATGAGGAATGTTTGTGAAAAATTGAAATCCTATTTGAAGATGAGTTCACTATTGGTCAGGAGGAACATGTTGCTGAAGAGGAAACTCCTGCTGAAGGGGAAGAAACTCAAGTTGAAGAAGAAGAAAAAGAGAAAGATGAAGAAAAAGAAGCCGAAGAAGATTCAGTTAAAGAAATTATCCCCGAAGTTGTGGGTGCAACAACTGAGGGCTTGGCACAAGATGAAGCGAGTCAGGTGGAAGCTGCAGAGGAAATTAAGGAGGACCACCACAATCCTTTGGCAATAGTGGTCTACACTGGACCACTTGAGGTGATCCATCCAACACCAAACGTAGCTGACGATACCGAGGCACAGACAGATGTTACGAAGCAATCTGAGGATCAGGAAAAGCCTAAAGAAAGAAAGAGAAAGTGTTCCAAGTACAAGAAGCGTCAAAAGGAAGAAAAGAAGAGAAGGAAGAAAAAGCACCATGCAGCCACATCGACAGCTGCAGAAAATTGAGTTAGTTTTATTTATGTTTTTAGCTGTAGTTTTCATGCATAGCATGTAGCTATAATTTTTAGTCTGTTAGTAAGCATTGTCATCACATTCCCATTATCATTACATTTTAACTGTCATTGCATTTGCATTGTCATTGCATTTCCATTTGTTATAGTATTTTAGTGTCAGTACATTGGGGACAATGCATACTTTAAGTTTGGGGGAATGTATATGGATTTGAAAATGCAATTGCACCCACATTTCAAAAATTTTTCATTTTTATTTGAATGAAGCATGTAAGGTTATGAATGATTATTGCAAATGTGTTTAAATTTTTTTTATATTCATTGCTTAATTCTTGAATCATGTGAATTGTCAATGAATGAGTTAGATAAATTTAACTGAATATTGTATCTTCAATTCTTTGATGAATGATTTAGATTACATTAGTAATGGATGATTAGTATCATTCTTTGAATCTTGAATGAACCCTTTACAGCTACTTATATATATATATATATAGTTATAAATAAGAGACACTCCAGTGTGGGGTGTATTGTGAACTGCTAAAGGGAGAACACTCCAATGCAAGTGTTAGAAAAATGAATCTGGCCAAAGGTTGCACTGCAAGAGTGTGTGTCGGCACAATTACATACTCCCTAGGGGTTTGTTGCACTCCATCGTTACTTCTCAGGAACAAGGGTATAGTAATGAACGACATCCCTCAGTCACATATAAAAAAAGATATATGTATATATTACTATGAAATAAATGTTGCATTGGTAGATAGAATTTAGGGTTTGAAGCATGACATTGACATTGATGAAGTTGAAATCTTAGTTATTCATACTTATGTATTGTCGATGTAATATTTTGTCATTTGAATGTGATTCATTCATTACGATTTTAGATGATTCAAGTTGCTAGAATGATCATTTGCCTTGATAAATTTTTGTATAGCCTCATTGGTTTCTATTTTACTTGAGGACAAGTAAAAACTCAAGTTTGGGGGTGTGATAGTATTAGAAAGAACTATTGATTTCTTCCTACTTATTGTTTAACTTGTTCCCATTTAGCTATCCTTAGCACATATTTTAACATTTTTTAGTTTAGTTTATTGCATTTTCTAACTCAATAGACTTTAGCCTAGTTGCCCTTAATTTTGTCATATTTTACTACTATTGTCGCTGCATGAACACGTCCAGAACTGCATCCAGAGTTGTCACCATATCTGACAGCTGTCCGAGTAAAACAAAAAATGTTGCTAGATTTGGCGGAAAGGACACCTGTACAACTCAGCTAAAGATAAATACTCATGAGGGGAGAGAGAAAAGTAATCTTTTGGTGATTATTTTTCTTGAATCCATCTTTGAAGCTTACATCTATCTAAGCTTAAACCTCTAAAGGGCAAACTGATGTGAAGAAGGAGGCGAAACTGCTCCTGAAGAGGAGCCCTAAGTGCGACGCAAGAGGGAAGTAAGAGAGAGCAAGTCGAGTAGCCTAGGAATAGTATTATCCATTTTCTCTTTTGCATTTCTTTTCTAAAACATTGGTGATTACTATTTATTTCATGTTTGTATGAAAGTACACTTCATTTCTAGACTAAATGATATCTTATTCAATCTTGCATCTACTATTTAATCCTAAGGTTTGAATGTTTTGACCACGGTAGTGTTATTGCAGTCACTATCACTAGAAGGTACAGCGACAGTTCAAACTAACAAGCAAGACAACAAAAGTTGCTTGGGGATTAGAGGAATTTGATCCACTTGTTTTTAAATGTGTTTTATTGCCATCATCGGAAGCTGGGGTGAGTGTGCATGTTTAAATCTTAGATCGAATAGAGAAACCAAGTTTGGTAAGACATTCATTGTACCTTATTGCACCGACAATCACCTATTCTTTAAAACCTTGTGAGCCACACATAGTATTCTGTTGACTATTCACGTTGGGGACCCCATTTTATTATTATCACATTTCGTTTTTAATTTCACATTATTATTTCGACAATCACTCTCACAATTTTATCACATTTACTTATTCATTGAACTGACATTAATAGACAACAAACATCCATCATCGTGGGATCAATATCTGATAGATTCACATCTGTCTACTATACTTGTATCGATAGTGTGCGCTTGCACATTATTGTTGTGATGTTTACAATCGATCTGTAACATCATTCACAATAGTGAATTTCATAGCTCAAAACATCGATAAATGATACCCTCTAATTGGCATTATATGATAGATGAAAAGTAAACATGATCATGGGTCTTTCATCTCTATGATGAATGATTTGATTACTATTTAATAGTAATTGACATTTCATGAAGAAATATGTAATGATTACTATGATATAAAATAGGATCATATTGGAGAGAATATTTATCCCAAAGAGATTAAATATATCTTATGAGGGTAATACACTTATGACAAGGTCATTAGATGAGCACTGATCAAGTTGTTTTCGTAATGGTATGTCCTTAGGGATAGTTTAGACGCGATACTATAGTGAAATGACTTTGTGACTAAATAAGTTTATTATTAATAGGCGAAAAGTTGAAACTTAATTATAAATCATTGGAGCCCTAATCATATATGTTCAATCAATCCCTCCGCTAGCTCGATAAAATTAGAAAGGAATTGCATGTTGAATCAAATAAACGAAAATGGATAGAAATGGTAAAATTGGAGAAATAGGAAACATTTGGAAATGAATGTGGTTTTCTAACAAAATGGAAATGACTTGGAAAATTAATTTATAGTCTTCGAATTATTAATTAATTAATTAAAGTTCAAAAATGAAATTAAATTAATTGGCCATGCTAAGTTTGTTGAATGTAGAAATATTAAATATATTTTCTCATAGATTTTTTTTACAGTAAAATTGCAATGATTTTAACAGAATTATAATCGGGTTGAGAAAATTAATTAATTTATTTTAATTAACTTACTGTACTTATTTGGGAAAACAAAAAAAAACATGTATTTGGTTGAATTGAATTATAAAATACTAAGTTAAAAGTCCAAGTTGTACTTATAATTAGAGTCGATATAGGAGAGGCCCAAAACCCCTTTATGGTAATACATGGGACGACGAACCCTAATATATTTAACTACGATTACGGCCGTTCTCTCTCCTAGTTGGACTAGGATTTTGTTTTTCTATTGAAATAGACTTTATACTAATTTAATAAAGGTTTCACTTCTCTTTATAAATAAAAGACACCAGTAAGGCTAAATACACACTTTGAGATATTTTTATTCAGCTCGAAAATAGTGAGAACTTATTTTTTAAGCATAAATTCTATTTTTCGAAATAACAATTCTATCGGTTTCTATTAAAGAGAGATTTGTTTTCCAAGTAAAAGTAAAGTAAATAATTGTTGAATCTGTGTTTGATTCGAATTCATTCAAGCCCACACTCAAAGTTGCTCGTGGTACGAAAATAGAGAAGGTCGTTCGGTTGAAAGCCAGGAACAACAAGGATCCGTCTAATTGAAAACACAGGTACAATTTTGAAAAATGTTTTATTAGTATAAATATCACAAACCGAATTGATTTTCAAAAAATTTAAGTTTCTGCTGTGCAAGAAAATCATTTTCGAACCGAATTTTTTCCAACAATTGGTATTAGAGTTAGGTTGTGCTATGTTTATAGTATAAACCAATACAAATTTTTCTCTCTTATTCATGTGTGATCAATTTTGAATAAGATGTAACAATTTTGTAATTATATGCATGTTTAGGGGAATGTATGTGAATGAATGTATGTTACTGTTTTATTATTATGTATGATAAAGTGATTTTTCCAAGTGATTCTTAGAAAATTAAATGTAATTTTTATTAGTTTTCGGTTATGTATAATTAGATTGTGGATTACGGAAGAATAAAAGAAAACTAAAACTAAAGAATTGAAGAAGTGTTTGATGGATGGATTGCTTCTCGATGTCTTAATTTGTGTACAGAAGCCTCTTATTTATAAGCTAAAAGATGTGCACTTTATGCTCAATATGCCGTTGATGCTTTGGGTGCAAGTAAGAAATAAAATCTTCATGAATCTACCAAAATACGGTTGCAGACATTATCCCTGCTTATGACCAACATTCAGGCTATAGTGCACCACAAGGTTGTTGTGGCTCAACACAGGGCTGTTGTGGCTTAACACAAGGTTGTGTGTTGCAATACGGACATTGTGTGTTGCGCCACGGACATCGTGTGTCATGCCACGCAAGGCATTTTGTGGCTTTGGACATTTTTCTCATGCTTTCACGGCTCGGGAGGCTTATGCATTACTCGCCCCAAGTTCCTACATCAATTAGGCCTAAAATTAAGTCTCTTGCGCACTTAAATACACAAATTAATCCTACCTAAGGCTCATGTCGGCCTAATAGGTCATTGAAAACAATAAATTATATAGAGTTTTTCAAGCCTTTTCTAGTTCAAATTCATCCAATTTTGTAGCAATTAATGTGAAATAAACAATTTAATTATACTTAAAATTCCAACATATTAAATTTTAATTATTTTTATAATAATTAATAATGAATTTAATGTATTTTCAACAGTTTGGCGCAATTGATGAAAATCATCTCAGTAGACACTACATAATGCCTGAACCGTTAGGGTAATTTATAAACCGAGTGAACCAAGAGCAAGGCCGATTATTTTTCCAGAAAATTATGGTTCAAATTATGAATATTTATATGCTTTATGATTAAATTTTAATCCAACTGTAATTGGGTAAGAAATTAATATAATGCTTGAAGAGAAAGTGACCTAGTGTGATAAATGTGAAGGACTAAACCTCCAAGTAAATAGATAGTCTAGTGTCGTCCACATAGCTAACCCAATAAGCTAAATTTAGTTGATTTTTTATACTTGCAAAACAACCCTCAAAGTTCCCTTAAAATCTATTCAAACCCTTGTAAAGCCATTCCTGAAAAGGCACTAAGTCATTGTAATATCCTAGTTAGTTTAAATAAAGAAGCTATGTCGTGTGTTGCATGTCATTTAGGAAAGGGGCACAAGCTACCATTTTGTAAATCTGTTTCTAAGTACAATGCACCACTTCAACTTGTGCTTGCTGATGTTTGGGGGCCTACTCCAGTTTACTCTAATGATTTTCGATACTATGTGGCTTTCACAGATGCCTGTACTAGGTATACATGGGTTTACTTCTTGAAAAAGAAGTCAGATGTACTTACTGTCTTTCCACAATTTCATAAACTAACTGAGAGGTCTCTAGGCTGCAAAGTGAAGGCTCTACAGTATGATGGGGGAGGAGAATTTTAGGTGTTAAGATAATATTTGTCCCAGCAAGGGATCCAGCATCGTGTTACATATCCCTACACTTTTGTGCATAATGGAGTGGTAGAGAGCAAACTTAAACAGATAGTTGAAACTGGTCTCTCCATGCTTGCTCACGCTACTATGCCTCTGTCATAGTTATGCATTAAGTAGTGCAGTATATCTAATAAATAGATTGCCTACTCCTCCCTTAGGTAACTTTTCACCTTATGAAAATCTATTGCATGAGCAACCAAACTATCAGTTCCTAAGAGTCTTTGGATGTTTGTGTTTTCCAAACCTAAGACCATATAACACGCACAAATTAAAGTTTAGGTCTACTTCATGTGTTTTTCTTGGATATTCTCCTAGTCACAAAGGATACAAGTGTCAAGACACTTCAAGTAGAACATATATTTCTCGTCATGTCATTTTTCATGAAAATACATTCCCATATCACATCAAACCACCAACAACTGGTCAGTTTGTACCCTATTTACAGTCAAGTTCTAAACTATTAGTGATAGCAGCAACACTTACAACCAGCATCAACCCTATGCCTTGTGCATGTTCTCTCATTACACCAGTAACTTCAATAAACTCTTTAACTAATGACACTAGAATTAGTTCTCCAAATATAGAACCCTCACCTACTGCCAGTCCAAATACAATTGAATTCACTCAGCCATAACCTTCTGGGTTTTTTGTACCAAGCCTAGCACAACCTCAGCCACCTAATACCCTTAATACTCATCATAAGATTACAAGAAGCAAAGCTGGAATCTTTAAACCAAAAGCCTATCTAGCTAAGGCAGCTTGTTTATCTGATGATACTCCTTCTTATATACATCAAGCAATGTCTGTTGATCTATGGGAGGATGCTGTGCGTTTTGAGCTACAGGCTCTCATCAACAATGGCACATGAAGCCTCTGTCCTCTACCTCCTAGCAGAAAAGCTATAGGGTGAAAATGGCTATTTCAAGTGAAGAAGAAAGCTTATAGAATTGTGGATAAATATAAGGCAAGGCTAGTGGCTAAGGGATTCTCTCAACAAGCTGGGACTGATTTTCGAGATACATTCAACCTAGAAGTTCGAGCAGCAACTATCAGGACTATGCTTGCCATTGCAGTCATGAATGAGTGGCCATTAAGGTAGGTTGATGTCAACAATGTCTTTCCCAATGAGAGGTTGAATGAAGAAATATACATGGAGCTGCCTCCTGGGTTTGAGGTTTCCAGTTGCACTGATCAGAAGATTGTTTGCAAGCTAAAAAAAGCATTGTATGGCCTTAGACAAGCTCCTCGGGCTTGGTTTCACACTCTAAGGCAGTTCTTGGTTGATCAACTTGGTTTTCATGCTTCAAAGGCTGATCCCGCTTTCTTCATTCGGACATCCTCAGGCAGTCATCTGCTTCTCATGGCTTATGTTGATGACATTGTGCTAACTGGTAGCTCGAAAGCAAACATTGACAAAGTGGTGCTTCAGTTACATAGTAAGTTTTCCCTTAAGGACATGGGGCAACTTAATTTTTTCTTGGGGATTGAAGTTTAGCATACTTCTCGTGGAGTTTTACTTACTCAGAAAAAGTATGTCACTGACTTGCTTCAGAAAACTGGGATGCTAGGAGCAGCAACCACACCTACACCCATAGTGAGCTTCCCAAAACTCTCTACTTCAGATGGAAGTCGTTCTTTTGCTGATTTGTATTTATTTCAGAGTATGGTTGGCATGCTTCAATATATGTGCATCACTAGGCTTGATTTGTCATTTTGTGTCAACAAATTAAGCCAGTATATGAACCAAGTGAGACTCATTGGAAGGCAGTTAAACGTGTGTTGAGATATCTCATTGGTACCATGGAGCATAGTTTATTTGTTGCGAAGGGATAGTGTAAGTTGGTCTGCTACTCAGATGCTGACTGGGAATCATCTCTTGATGATAGAAGAAGGTCCACATCTGGATATGTTGTAGTTCTTGGCCTTACTCCTGTTGCATGGTGCTCCAAGGAACAAGCTATTGTGTCTCGCTCATCCTTAGAGGCAGAGTATAGGAGTTTAGCAAATTGTGTTTTAGAGCTTCTATAGGCAAAGCAACTATTGACTGAGATGGGAGTTTTAGTAGGTCACCTCTAGTGATGTGGTGTGATAACACTTTCACAATGTCAATGGCAGCCAATCCACATGCTAGAGTAAAGCATGTTGAGATAGATCATCATTTTGTTCGTGAGAAGGTTCTTGATGGTACTTTACAGGTTAATTTTGTACCCTTCATAGAGCAAGTAGCTGATGTACTCACCAAACTGATTACACCAAAGTAGTTTGCATCGTAGAGTGTTGTCCAGCAATGATCTTGAAAAAGAAAGTTTAGAAAACCAGGGGAATGATAGAGTAATTGATCAAGTCAATTGAACTGTTAATCAGTTTGTAGCAGTTAAGGGAAGTTAGTTAGGAGTTAGTCAGTTGTAAAGTCAGTTGTAACTCTCTGTTAGTGTGTTTAAATACAACATTCGTTCATGTATGCTGCAAGTCTTTGATCAATGAGAAAAGTATTTTACAAAGATTTCTTTTCTTGCATAGTTTAACATTCATAATTGAAGTCGAACCAACCACTTAGGCCACCCATTCTATTAATTCAATGAAAAGTTCTTTCAAATATGTTATAAGCATTTGAGTGGAAATGTAAGAGTGATTCTTCTCTTGTTTATTCTAATGTTTGTTTTCTTTTCAAGTTCTTCTCAAAGTTGAAAAGTTTTCAAACTTGTTCTTATCATTGATGTTTTCAAGATGTTCATCTTTTAGAGGTTTTGTAAAGAGATCCGCCAATTGATTTTGGTTTTCTTTTTTGCTAAAGTAATTCAATAGTTTCGCTATATTATTACATGGACGACAACTATACACTTTCAAACTGTGATTTTTAAATTCTATTTAAAATAAATTATTTTCTTTTCTTTCCACAATGTAGCCAAATAAAATAATAATATTCCTTTCATTTCCTTTAATAATTTTAACTATCCAAACAAACGTTAAATATATCATCTTCTTTCTTTAACCTTCCATTCATTTATTTTCTCTTCCTTTCCCTTCATAATATTTATCCAAAATTACTATTTAGGTTCTTTAAAATTTTTTAAAGTTTAGTAAAGATAAAATTACAATTTTACCAGTTTAAAATTATAAAATTTTGATTTAATTCTTTAAAAATTATAAAAATATAAACTACTAAAAATTAAAATTTAATTTAGCCCCCCTAAAATTTATTTTTGAATTTGCTCTTGGTTCGGCCTTAGAGAGCCTTCAAAATTGGTTTGTCGTTGGAAACACCAAAATATAACTTATCCCTAAAAATATAGAAAATAATTGTATAAAGGAAGTAGGGTCAAATCCTCAGGGACTGGACTGTGACAGATTCTTGTATATCAAAATTTCGGATGCAGTCGTGCCCAGGAAAAGTGTCCAACCTAGAGAAAAATAAAGAAACAAAATTAAAAATATGAATGAATTGAGATTTTAATAAACTGAAATTCCAGTACGAAAATAAACAGAATTGAGAGAAAGGGGTTTTTCTATTTTTGGAATTCTAGCCTCCGGTTATCTTGATTCTTCTTTGGTTCAATCATAGGCTTTTAGATGATTCTTCTCGTGACCGAATAAGTCAGTTATAATGGAAGAGGACGCCTATGACCACCAGCTCCAATTATAGCTTTGTGATTTTAGAGGAACATAACTCTAGCCAACCGTCACTCTAGTGGGACTGTCCTACACTAGATCATCTCTTCTTAATGACAAATAACACACCATTTTGTCTCTTTGGCTCGATAACCTTTGACGTAGTAAGTTAGCGAATTGACTATGCAACCTTCTCAAAACATACAATGCGTCCATCTTTGCACAAGATGAAAAGATTACTTTTGAAAGGACATGGACGGAAGCGTCAGTCCCGTAATGCGGAGAAGTGATGAATACTCGATTGAGAGGGTTAAGTGTAGGTTCTAAGCCTCATGAACCTTTTTGAGAAATTTTGATAACCTTTGGCTAGATGGGTTTCAGTTGCTCATGCTTTTTGGAAAAATACAGAAGTTTATGGAAATATAATTTTTATTGAAAGAAACGACTAGGGTTTTGGGAGATGAAGGATTTTGCAAAAAATTCGAAGTCAATAATTCATATCACTCCATCCCCTATTTATAGTACATGGAAATCCCTAGTTGGATCCGATTTAAACTCTAAAAAGATAATTAAAATTAAATCTAAACAATAATTCCCTAGTTAGATCCAAATTAAACTATAAATTATAATGCTTAAAAGATAATTTAAAATTAAATATAAACAATATCATAATAATCCTAAAAATAGAATATAATTTAAACAAAGTCTTATATCCAATAAATATCTTCCCATGTCTTCCACACTTTTGCATTTTTGGTACTTCTTCTTCCATATTAACGCTTTTTGCCCCAAATTTCCTTTTGTCTTCCATTTAGTCCCTACAAGATAAAAGAACCATAAATAGCCCAAATTAGTAGCATCATACTAAAAATATATATATAATTAATATACAAAAGTATGTCACTTTTGAGCATTATCATATTTTCCCCTACTTAGCCCATGCTTGCCCTCAAGTATGGTTCCTAATCCACTACTAAGTAATTTTGATTTTACCATGGAAAGAAGTATAACTCTAAAGGATTACACACAATTAAGCATAATGCATATGAAACTAAAGAGAACCTTTAGCTTGCTATAAGTAAAATCGGAAAGGTACTCCAATTTAAACACACAAAAATTAAATCGACTTGAATTATTTCATGAAAGTTACGTAATGTACTAAACTTACCAAGACACTTATTTGTTCACCCTTAGTCCCCAAATTTAATTCTCTTCCTTTTATTTTGTTGATTTTCTTTTTTTCTTCTTTTTTTCCTCTTGCTTAAGAATATATTGGTCTTTTTGACGCGAAATGGAATACAACCGAAGCACCCCATCCCGGTTACTTAGCCCAACACACTCTCAATTTAATATCATCATTTTTTTACTTAAGATGTATTGGCCCTTTTAATGCGAAATGGAATGACAACTCAAGCACTCCATCCCGATTACTTAGTCCAACACACTCCTAATTTATTTTTTTTATTTTTCCATAATTTCGATTAACGAAGATTTACCTAACACATTACACAACCTTTTTACACGAAGCAGGATGACAACCCAAGCACCTACCCCGGTTACTCAGTCAGTCATGTTTTAAGTTGTGCTCATAACAACGAAATCATTAAAGTTTTTTTTTTCTTTTTTCCTTTTCTTCGGAAAGAGAGTTTTAATTTTGGAGGACTGGGAAAAACAATCAAGTGTCAAAAATAAGTTTTGGCAACTAACTTACAATGATTAAAATAAATTTAGCATGCAAGTATTAAATGTCCTCTTTGCACTTAGACTCAATCGACTTTACTAGAAGCAAGATAGAGTTAACTTCATTAATCATAATTATTTTAGCCTAATAGAAAAAAACAGTGGAGATGAAATCAATCATAGCAAAATCATAATTAACTCAATAGACAAGAAGCATGCTCATTGGCAAAAAATGGGCAATTCGTGGTCAAAATCTTAGATGAAAAGGGACATGATAAACTTAAAAAATAAATGTGGGCAAAACAAGTAGAAGGCAATAGCAATAGTAAACACAACAGTAAAAACGACAGATAAAACAGAAAAAATGATGAGTGTCTCCCCTACTTAAAATGCATTTCCCTCAATGTGCAAAATAATATGAATAAATACGATGAAAAAGAAAGGGTTGAGAATACTCCTCATGTCATTTCCATTACCGTCATTCTCTTGTAAATTTGATTCTCCGTTTTTCCTGGACAAAAGAAATTTATTAACATGCAAGAAAAAAACTGAAACTAAAACTAAAACTAAAAATAAAAATAAAATTGGATTGCCTCCCAACAAGTACTTGTTTAACGTCACTAGGTTGACGACCGAACTAGTATTGAGGTCTTCTAGGTGAATTTTTTCAATCGTATGGACATGGAAATTTGGTGCCTGCACAACAAAAGGTAAAAGTTTAGTATTCATAGGGAGAAATAATTTATTAACAAATTCACAATTTGGATCTGAATCTAAATTATCATTAAACAATATTTTAGGTTCATCTTTATGGAGTGATTTGGAAGTCTCTTCAACTAAGGATTCAACTATATCAACACGGTTTATGTTCAAGGTTTCACTAGGGTGACTGATGGCATCGTTAACATTGAACTTCATGATCTCCCCGTCAAACTCCATCGTGAGGGTTCCGCTACGCACATCAATCTTAGAATTTATGATACTAAGGAAAGGTCCCCCAACAAGATGTTTGAAGACCGAGGAGTGTTATCCTCTTCCATTCTCACCACATAAAAATCTGTAGGAAATATAAGTTCATTGACTTTCACCAACACGTCTTCAAGGACTCCCTTAGGATGCACAATAGACTTGTCCGCCAATTAGATTATAACACCTGTTTCTTTCAAAAAACCCACATTAAGAGACTCATAAATGGAAAAAGACATTACATTTATAGAGGCCCGTAAATCAAACATAGCTTTTTTAACTAAGTGACCTATTTTGCATGGTATTGCAAACATGCCACTATCTTTACATTTTGCTGGCATCCTTCACTGCAACACTGTAGATACATTCTCACCAACGTTTAGCTTTTCGTTTCCAGTCAATTTTCGTTTGTTGGTGCAAAGCTCCTTAAGAAATTTGGCATACCATGGAATTTGTTTAATTGCATCCAACAACGGTATGTTTACCTTAACTTTTCTGAACGTTTGAAGGATATCATTTTCCTCCTTACCTTTCTGATCTTGCTTCAACCATATTGGAAATAGGGGTTGAATTTTAGGCAATAGAGGTTTCGTTTCGGACATGTTCGTTGTTCTCTTGTTTTTCTGGGCGAAATCTTGACCAAGATTTTTGCCAAGATTTGGTTCCAGTATTTCCCACTTTGCAGCGCCACTGCATTTGCATTTTGTCTTAGGTTAGGTTCTGTTTGTGACAGCAGCCTTATCTGTGCACTTAATTTCACAATTGACGTGGGCAACTCTTTTATAGATGTCTCTATTTTCTGTTGAAAATCAAGCATATTAACTGCTAATTTATTTACCATGGCTTCTAGAGAAGTACCTGAATTTTGTGTTTGTCGTGGAAACTTATTTTGGTATGGCTAGTTATATTGTGGATTCCCCCCATAACTCAAGTTAGGATGGTCTTTCCATCCTAGGTTGTATGTATTGGCGTAAAGGTCATATCGCCTCTAGGCTGTTCTAGGGAAGTTTCCCACAGCATCCAATTAGGTCATAGAATCATCATACAAACTAAGGTATGAGCCGGTTGTGTGTTCAGATTCTGCAAAAAATTTGCATAATCGAGTTGGTCCTGTTTTTACTGCAATAAAAGAATTCATAATATTAGTAAGTCTATCAACTTTATCTTCTAAGGTTGAATTATTTAGCTGGCAATTTCCCTCCTTAGCTCAGCGGCATGCGATGCTGGGAAAAACTTGTTAAAAAATAAATGGGAAAGATCAGCCTAAATTGTAACAGATCCAAGAGGTGGATAAAATAACTACTCCCTAGTAGAGTTTGCTAGGGAAAAAGGGAAAGCGCATAATTTGATTTGATCCTCAATTACCCCCTAAGGTTTCATACTAACACAAACCATATGAAACTCTTTCAGATGTTTATATGGATTTTCATTTTGCAATCCATGAAAAGTCAGCAGCAACTAGATTAAACTTTATTTAAGTTCAAAATTAGCATCCACAGTAGGTTGTATATCTGTAGAAGCCTTGGCTATTTGCCAAATCGTTTGAGCCATGGGTTGTGGTGTCGGATTTGGATTTTCGTTAACCCTAGCGTTAGGCATTTCTTCTGGTGGAACGACTGCTACTCTTTCATATTCTAATGTTGGATTAGGGTTTTCGTTAAACCTAGACTCGACTTCGTCGCCTTCTTCTACTTCTGATGGTGGACTATACTTAGTTCCTACAATCTCTGACTGCCTTTTTCGTACCTTCCTTTCCATGCGATTAACTCTCGTAGTCTTTTCAATTTTTGGATCGAACGGGAACACAAGATTTCCTGAAATAGATCTTAAGGACTAGACTGTGACAGATTCTTGTATATCGAAATTTCGAGCGCAGTCATGCCCAGGAAATGTGTCCGACCTAGAAAAAGAATAAAGAAACATAATTAACAATATGAATGAATTGAGATTTTAATAAATTGAAATTGCAGTACGAAAATAAACAGAATTGAGAAAAAAGGTTTTTCAATTTCAAGAATTCTAGGCACCAATTATCTTGATTCTTCCTTGGTTCAATCATAGGCTTTTAGATGGTTTTTCTCGTGACCGAATAAGCCAGTTATAATGGAAGAGGATGCCTACGACCACCAGTTCTAGTTATAGCTTTGTGATTTTAAAGGAACTTGACTCTAGCCAACTGTCACTCCAGTAGGACTGTCTTACACTAGATCATCTCTTCTCAATGACGAATGTCACGCCATTTTGTCTCTTTGGCTCGATAACCTTTGATGCAGTAAGTTAGCGAACCGACTGTGCAACCTTCTCAAAACATACAAAGTGGCCGTCTTCACACAAGATGAAAAGATTACTTTTGGAAGGACATGGACGGAAGCGTCAGTCCCGTAATACGGAGAAGTTATGAATAATCGGTTGAGAAGGGTTAAGTGTGGGTTCTAAGCCAAATAAACCTTTTTGAGGAATTTTGATGACCTTCGACTATATGAGTTTCAGTTGCTCATGATTTTTGGAAAAATACACAAGCTTATAGAAATAGAATTTTATTGAAAGAAACGACTAGGATTTTGGGAGATGGAGAATTTTATAGAAAATTGAAAGTCAATAATTTATATCACTCCATCCCCTATTTATAGTACATGAAAATCCCTAGTTGGATCCAATTTAAACTCTAAAAAGATCATTAAATTAAATCTAAACAATAATTCGCTAGTTGAATCCAAATTAAACTCTAAATTATAATACTTAAAATAATTTAAAATTAAATATAAACAACATCATAATAATCATAAAAATAGAATTTAAATTTAAACAAAGTCTTATCTCTAAGAAATCTCTTCCCAAGTCTTCCACACTTTTGCATTTTCGACACTTCTTCTTCCATATTCACGCTTTTTGACTCAAATTTTCTTTTATTTTTAATTTAATCTATACAAAATAAAGAATCATAAATAACCAAATTAATAAGATCATATTCAAAATACGTATATAATTAATATATAAAAGTATGTTACTTTTAAGTATTATCAAGGATACAAGCTCCAACAACCTAACTTACCACTGAGGAAACCCAACAACCTCAACCATGCTCTCCAAGCAAAATATTCAACCTCCAATACTCTCCACTAAATAACAAGTTTTTAAGTAAAAGAAAATTATTTAATCATATTTTTACTGTTTGAATACAGAAAAGGATAAAACCTTATTAAAATCCTTTTGCTATCTTAATTTCGTAAAATAAATTTAGTTTACGCTACTAATTTTAGTTGATTTTTTGGCAAGCCATTTGCTACATAATGAAAATAAAATAAGAGGGATATAAATGTATCCCAAAAACAGAGCTGACAGGTGTAGGAGAAATCATGTTATTGGGTTCGGAATGATCCCATTAAATGTGGATGACAGACCACTTTATTTAAAGTAAATTATAAAAATAATTAGTAACAAAACGATAATATAAGTGATTAAAATGTAATATTTTAAATATAAGTGATTAAAATATAATATGAGATAAATAAAAATGATTATTTTTATGTTTATCCCTTCATTTATGACACCAATTTTAATTTTATTAATTTTTTGGAAAGATCATGAATACGTTTAAGAATCCAATCATTCATGCGCAATTATTATATAATATTAATCGATTTAATAATTTAGAAATTAAATTATAATTAATATATAATTTTTTTTATATTGGTATGATTACATAGTAATATGTATTTATATTTTTTTAATTTTTTGACAATGCACACATATTTTGCACACACAAATACTCGAATCCAAACTTCCTAAGAGAAACATCATTTTTTTTCACTGGAACCACTCGTTGCGTTGAATTAATATTATTCTTAAATAAATTAGTAATTTCTCATTCTTAAAAAAACGTGTTTCAACTCCCATATTTCAAAATATTATAACAATTATGATGTGAGCCAAACTATTACCTAATATTATAATATAAATAACATATTATATCATTTTTTTTTTCAAATTATTACATAAAATGTTTTTTTTCCATACAAAATAAATATATTGTATTATTTTAGCTGTATATGTATTGCCATTTCAATTATAACACAAGAACAACCACAATCATTGAAATCAAAGGCTATATAAAGCCTCACCCCTGGCTTAGTTTTCCTCATACTTTCAACTTATACCATCTCATTACTTCCCTCGTTCATTTGAGTATGCAAGACCACCAAGTTCTTTTCCTGTCTTCTATTATTTTTTTTTCTTTTTTATATTGGTTTTATCTAAATGTTAGATTGATGTTGTGCAGAAGCATGTCTTCACCAATTTGGATTCTATTGCTGGGTTTTTTGTTTATGGCCTCTGGAACAATGGCAGCTCCACCTAGAACGCCAATAGCAGTTCCATTCGGGAGGAACTATGTGCCTACATGGGCTTTTGATCACATCAAATACTACAATGGAGGCTCCGAGATTGAGCTCTACCTTGACAAATATACTGGTACTGGTTTCCAGTCAAAAGGATCTTACTTGTTTGGACATTTTAATATGCAAATAAAGCTAGTTCCTGGAGACTCTGCTGGAACTGTTACTGCCTTCTATGTGAGAATAATTGTTGCCCCACTGCTGGATGGATACAACTTAATTCTCTGCAAGTAAAGCTTAAAATTTGTTGAATTGATCTCTTGTATTGCAGTTATCTTCTCAAAATTCGGAGCATGACGAGATAGATTTTGAGTTCTTGGGGAACAGAACAGGCCAGCCATACATTTTACAGACAAATGTGTTCACTGGAGGAAAGGGTGACAGAGAACAGAGGATTTATCTTTGGTTTGACCCAACAAAAGCCTACCATTCCTACTCTGTGCTCTGGAACTCCTATCAGATTGTGTCAGCCTCTCATTTCCTACTCATCTAATCTCAAGTTTTGGTGATCTTTCAAGGTTTTTATTTTTTATTTTTTATTTTTTTTATCTTTGGTTATCATTAAATACTTTTAGAGTGGTTGGCATACTTCTATGACCTTCAATGGGACTTGACAAAGCTTTCAACTTGAAAGCAATTTTTCTTAATCATTTCTAAACTAGTATTTCAAAACATATGGACAGATTCTTTGTCGACGACGTACCAATAAGAGTGTTTAAGAATTGCAAAGATTTGTGAGTGAGATTCCCATTCAACCAGCCAATGAAGATATACTCGAGCCTGTGGAATGCGGATGACTGGGCAACTAAGGGTGGACTGGAGAAGACCGATTGGTCCAAAGCCCCTTTTATAGCTGCCTACAAGGGCTTCCACATTGACGGGTGCGAGTCATCGGTGGAAGCCAAGTTCTGTGCCACCCAGGGGAAGCGGTGGTGGGACCAAAAGGAGTTCCAGGACCTTGATTCTTATCAGTGGAGGAGGCTCGCTTGGGTTCGCAACAGGTTCACCATCTACAACTATTGTAGTGATAGGGTCAGATTCCCCACCATGCATCCCGAGTGCAAGAGAGATAGGGACATCTAATAATTTAATTTCAATTAAAACTCATCTCCACAATTAACATTTTATATCCCTTATTGCCACTACTATAAACATATAAAGGTCGATCCTGTTGGGGTCATTATTTTCATTTCTTTCGAGCTTCATCGTTTGGAGACTTTCTGTATTGATATTAATTTCATTTTCATGTAATTTACTTCAACAATTTATTATCATGATAATGATAATACTAAGCTTATATTATTTTTATGTTCGATGAATTAGTTTATCAATAATCAAGAATTAATATAATATTTTTATTTATTTTGAAGGGAAATATTTCATTTTATAATTACAATATATGTATAACCACTACGTTGAAAAATTGTTGACATAAAGCATATTATTTAAATCTATATAATTAATTTAATGTTATGCAAAGTAATAAATTTGTCCATACTTTGTTTGATGCGTCTCTTCTCAACAGCTAGTCGTGGAAGCTTTTAAACGTAAGCTCTTTGATCCAACTTTTCATTCGCATTCAATCATGTGTTACAGTTCATAGACCAGAAGTGTTAGAAGAATGAGCAAAAATAGCCCTTCAGAGTTAAATGTTTATTTTGGCTTTTCTCTGACATAAAAATAAATTTAAATATTTATTTTAATTGGGCCCTACTCTATTATTGGAAGTCAATTGACTTTTAACATTCTATTGTTAATGTAATATCATTTTATTTTATATATCACATTAGTAAATAATTTATAAATAATTAAAATTTTCAAATAATTTAGAAAAATTCAAAAATAAAATTTATAATTTCAAAAAATATGAGAACGGATCTTCAAAATTGAGAAAAAGATAAAAATTCAATAAATTTTAAGATATTTTCAAATTTTCTATAAAATCTTAAAAGAATAGATATACAATTTTAAAAAAAAGTTAAAAGTTGAAAATTTTTAAAATTTCACAAAAATTATGTCTAAATAAAATATCTTCAAAAAAATAATATTTTTTCTTTTTGGTTAGTATTTAGTACATTGAGAGTGTCGTTTTTCTATTTACAAGCAACTTTAAATACATATATTTTTAAATATTTTACTATACCTTTGTAAGACACTAGTCAACTACCCTACTTGTGGAGTAGAGGTGCTCATGGGTCAGGTCTAAGAATGATATTAACATATTTTTCCCAAGCTTGTGCCGACCCGAAATATGGTTTTAAAATTTTACTCAAATTCACTCGTATTTGCAAAAGATTAACCTAAGCTCATTTTAGGCACGTTCGTATTATTTTTAAAAATATTTATATTATATTATTTTAATATTTAATAATTTTATATTTATTTTTTTATGAAAATACCTTATGAGTGCATTAGTTAAGGGTGAAAAATAAAAAACAAAGTCTATTGCACCTTTACAACTGTCAACCAAATACAGGTATAAGCCTGTAGGTGCAATAAATAAGATTAAAGGAAAAAACTGACGCCTAATTAAAACTTATCCCTAGGTAAACTCAAACATCCTTGACGCCCTAACGAAGAAACAAAAAAACGAAAAGAAACACACCTATTTCCTAAATCAACTCTACAAGAAACGAAAAAAACCTTCACCATTTCCTATTAGAAATGCCCTCTCATCACCAGGTAATCTATTTGTGTGCATCTGGCTTTCAATTCTTCCGATCATTTCTTTATGCACAATACTATTGCCAGTCCCACACCCAAACTGAGCTACATCGGAGGCCTTTCTTAATATTTTCCTCTAGTCTCACCAAACTTTAAACCCACTCGCTTTATCTTATTCCTTCTCGTCTGTCAGCGATCAAAATGTCATCCAGTTCTACCGGGGCTTCTTCAGTGCAGTACCTCGGACCATCAAATAGCAGCCCCCATGCTACCATTTGATGAGCACCTTTGTTCGCCGATCGCTTGACAAACTGAAAAGATAAGTACCAAAATCTTGCTCTCAATGTAGACATCACGAAACCCTAGCTCGACCACAAATCGAACCATTTCTAGGTATGCCAATGCTTTTGCTGTGGTTGAATTTATTACTTCGTCAAACGGGTAAACACTCGAGCCCATTATCATACCTTCGCTATTTCATAATATAGACCTTGTTACTGCATGTTTCGTCTGGGCAACATAAGAGGCGTCGAAGTTTGCCTTTATTATCTCCCCAGTCGGAGCCATCCATCGGGCCTCCTCTTCGTCATTTCTGTATTTTAGGCATGAACCTAGTAATGTAATTTCTGATTTGTATGCTAAAATGAAACTTACTATCCCTTGAACTGTATCTCTCTAACCATAATGTAAAAGTTTATTTCTGCTATACCATAATGCCCAAAATACTATTACTAGAGTTGTAGATTGATCGTCATTAAGATTACTGTACATTTCTACTAAACTCATCTTCCACTCTTGTTGCATGTTGGTCACTGTTGGATTGATACCTATTGCGAGTAAAACTTGTCTGGTAATCCTGCAATCCCAAAACAGTTGTGCTGTTGTTTCGTCGCCACTTTTGTAGATCGAGCACATAGCTACTAATTGTATGCGTCTTGTAATTAAGTTAACTAGGAGCGGTATGTAGTTATTTGCAATTCTCCATAAGTGGATTTGTATTTTTGTAGGGAGTCTGAGTTGCCAGATTCTTGTAAAAAATCTAGTTGTATCTGTTAAACGTGCCCTGTTCTAGTTGTTGTGTCCATATTGCTCTTCCTCCACTAGCCAACGATAACCTCTTTTGACCGAGTAGACTCCTGTATTGTCGCCTCGCCAAACCATCACATCTGGTTGCAAGGGGTTCATTAATGGGATACAAAGGACTCTGTCTACCTGATCAGGTAATAACAGTTCCCTCACTACCCCTTCTTTCCATTTAAAATTCTCTATATCAATTAAACATGCAATAGTTGAATAATTGATGTTAATCCTTTGTGTACTTACCCGTCCATCTCCAGGTTTTGGCAGCCAGACATCATTCCAAAGGTTCACCATTCTACCGTTACCAATTCTCCACTCCACACCCGATTCCAACAGCCTTCGAGCACCCTAGATGTTCCGTCAGGTAAACAAGGGGTAAGCACCTAAAGTTGCGCTCATGAAGTTTGTTTGTGGATAATACTTAGCTTGAAACACACGCACAAACAAACTTAACGGATTAGTAATTAGCTTCCAACCTTGTTTTGCTAACAAGGCTAAATTAAACTTGATAAGATCTCTAAAACCAATCCCTCAAAACGATTTAGGAATACACATAGATCTCCAATCACACCAATGAATACCTTTGTTCGTTTTCAAATTACGTCACCAAAACCTACACATCAAATTCTCTAGCTCTCGATATAATGAAACAGGCAGTTTAAAACATTGCATTGAATAAGAAGGAATTGCTTGCATAATGGCTTTTAGTCCCTCCGATGGATAAATTTCGAGTACTCCACGATTGTAATTTTTTTACAAATTTTTCTTTTAATTCTAAAAACAAATGATTCTTCCTTCTTCCCACCATTGTGGGCAACCCTAAGTATTTTTTTGAGTTATTTGACAGCCTTATTTTGAGCAGTTGAACAATCTGATCTCTAGTCCCAACCTCAACGTTACTACTAAAATAAATAAGGGATTTTTCGAAATTAACCAACTGCTTAGACATCGCATCATAAACATTAATTACTTGCTTAATGGAATTCGCTCCTTCCAGTGTAGCTTTTTCAAATAGAATACTGTCATTAGCAAAGAACAAGTGCAAAATTGCTACACCACTTCATCCCTGTTTGACTCCTCCTATCAATCCGTCTCTTTTAGCAAAAGTCAGTAGCTTAGAGGGTGTAAATTATTCTCCCTTTCTTCCATTCAAACTAAGTAAGAAACACTCCGAATACAACGAAGGATTAAATTGATCCAATCGACATAAAAACCCAAACTTGTCATCATGTCTTGCAAAAATGACCATTCAACTCGATCATATGCCTTACTCATGTCAAGTTTTAACGCAAAATAGATGGCCTTTCCCCTCTTTTTCTTTTCAAACGAATGCAACACTTCGTAAGCAATAAGAATATTATCCGTAATTTGTCTTCTTGTGACAAAAGCACCTTGGGTTTCATCAATGCAAATTTCTAGGACTCTTTGAAACCTATTAACCAAAACCGTGGAAATAATCTTATAAATTACCGTACATAAACTGATTGGTCTGTACTGTCCTATATTTCTAAGGGCGTCAACTTTAAGAATGAGCACAATGTTGGTTTTGTTAATATCATGAATCTCCTTTCCCTTATTTAAGACATTCAGATAGAAATTGGTCACATCACTTCCAACTAAATGTCAAAACTTCTGGAAGAAAAAAGCAGGGAAACCATCATTACCTGCAGCTTTTAAGGGACCCATCTCTTTGACTACTACAAAAACCTCCTCTGCCGAAAACTTTTTCATCAATTTCACATTTTGGTGCGTTTGAATACATAGTTCAATATGACTTACTAAAGGCACACTATTTTGAACTGTTTTGGATGAGAAAAGGTCTTGAAAATACCTTGACGCTAGTGCGTTTAGGTTCTCTTCTCCTTCTACTAATTCATCGTTCTCATCTTCCAATGCTTGAACTAACTTCTTCTTTCTCTTCTGAGTGGCTAGCCGATGAAAATAGGAAGTATTCTATCCCTTAGCCTGATCCAATCTAATTTGGTTCTCTGTGCCCAATAGAGTTCTTCTTTATCTCCTCTATGTTCAAAGCCAAATTAACCTCTGTAATACTTGCAAGAATCGAGTCTTCCGGGTCCTCCTTATTAAATTTCTCAAGCTGCTCAAGTAATTCTTTTTTCTTTTTACCTCGTTGCCCCTGAATTTCTTTTGCCCATTGCTCAAGATGTTTCCCTATTTTTTCTAGCTTTTCAGATCAAGGTAAAGAACCTTCCTTCCAACCAAGTCTGATTTGATCCTTAAAGCCTTTTTCTAACACTCAGTCTGTATTAAATCGAAATACGTGACCCTCATGTCGATTTCTACTTCTATCTCGTCCTTTTGTATTGATCGTCACCAGACAATGATCGAAAAAACCATGTGGCAAGTTACAAACCGAGTACTCCGAAAAACACTCCCACCAAGCTAAGTTTGCCACTCCCCTGTCCAGTCTTTCTCTGATATTATTATCTTCTTGTCTACCTCTTTCCCAAGTAAACCATTGACCAGTGAAACCTAGATCGTTAAGTTCACAATCTTCAAGTGCCTCTCTAAAGGCTACCATCTACCTTTCATCTCGGGTTCTTCCGCCTTTCTTTTCAAATGAGTATAGAATCTCATTAAAGTCTCCTACTATAAGCCATGGGAGATTCCTTTCCCTTTTTAATCGTCGAAGGATATTCCACGACTCACTTCTTTGGTTTTCCACTGGGGACTCATAAAACCCGATGAACCTCCATACACTTGAACCATCCTTCTCATCAGTCTCTATATCTATATGCCTTTTAGAGAAACTCCTTACAATAATATCAATCTTGTCATTCCACCCAAGGGATAAACCCCCTCTTGAACCTTTAGCACAAGCATCAATGCAGTTCTTAAAGCTACATCATCACCTTATGTTCTCCATTCTCTTGTCACTAACTTTTGTTTCAATTAGGACTAATATCTTGGGCTTACACTGTCTTAGACTATTTTTGAGACGGTTAATCGTTCATGGTTACCCAAGGCCACAAACATTCCAACTCAAGATGGTCTTCAGGATCGATTTTCTACCGAATTGGTGGCCGCAACAGGATCAGTACATAGATCGGTCTCCATCGAAATTTCATTACCTAACTCACCCCTTTGGATCAGCCTTTGATGCCTTTTTCCATCCGGAGCTTCATACGACAAATTTTCTAAATCATAAACCCTTTTCTTTATGCTTGGCTCCAACAATCTTGAGTTTCGATTATTAACCTGGCTTTTGGCGTTACCCTCAGGATTATTCCTTTGATATCTTTGAAAGGTCCCCCTCATTCTTTCTACAGCATTATTTCTATCCATAGTATCGTTGCATGCCACCACTTTACTTCCTCTAACTAATTCCCTCGGGTTGTCCCGAAGCCATCTACTCGACGTCGGCTCCATCCTTCGTGGTGGAGCTCTCAGCGAAATATCCCACCCATAATCATCTTCTTGAACCTCCCTTGCCAACCTCAAAGAACAAAAACTCTCACCATGCCCTAACCGGCCACATAGGAAACAAAACAATGAAACCTTTTCATATTGAAAGTAGACAAAAGAAGTTTTATCCCGACCATAAACAATACGTTTCCTTCTTCGTAACGGATTACGTACATCAATTTTAACTTTAATCCACATAAACTTCTTAACACCCTTTGTAATGATCATCGCATCATAATCCAAAAACTCCTTGATAAAGTTTCTAAGTTGTCGAGCCATTCCCTCTGACATACATTCGAGGGGATTTCATGAACTTGGACCCAAAAATTGGCAAAACTATTTGTACTTGTATTGGATCCTCCCTTTTTCCAATTTATGGAAAACAATTAAGTGTCGATTACAGAACCAGGGCATACCATTGATTACTTATCGTAAATATATCTCGTTGTAAAATCTGAATAACACCCTTTTATCATCTAACTCAGATATTGTTACTGCTTCAATTGGCTGCAAAAGTTTTGCCAAAACATTCCTTAAGGAGGGAAAGTGAACTGCACTATTTGTTAAGGCCTTTCCGACCAAACAAAGTCGAAAGTCATCTTCAATCTCTTATATTTCATATTGATCCCTAACTAGTTCATTTTCCTCATCCGCCAATCTTAACCAAGCCATCTCCTCTTCCATTCTTGCAGATACTGATTAGAAAAGGCTGAAGATATGATGAAAATAATATACCCAAACAATCTCTCAGATATATTGTGGCCAAAGGAAAGGAAGCAACCCTAAAAAACTGTGAAACACCGTAAACAACAAGAAGAAAAAACGCAAAAGTTACTAGAGAAAAAACCCTAACTTGCGAGAGGCGTAGACTTAATAGATACAAATTTAAAGTTCATTATATTTTTTATTTATTGAAAGTTTTTATATAGTCATCTTAATATTATTTTAAAATGTTTATATTATAGTAATATTATATATTTAGTATAGGTTTATTTTTTTATTGTGTTCTAAATAACATAATATAAAGTATTAGAAACGTAAAAATGGGTCAGGTTGAGCTTGAGCCTTAAATATTCTAGCCCGAGCCCGACCCATATTTTAAACAAGCCTAATTTTTTGCGTAAACTCATTTTTCAGGTATAATATTTTTGCCCAAACCCTCTCAAATTTTGAGGAAGCCTTTAAGTCTGGACAAGTAACCTAACCCATGAAAAATCTATTATGGAGTCTAAAAATGTGACACACCTAACCCGACATAACGACCAAACTCACGTATTTGAATAAATCTTCATTACAAATAACATTCATTATTAACAATGTTTAACATTTCGACCTTTCAATACCATATATCTAAACAATAAGACTTAAAAATAATTAAACAACAAATGCTTGAAATTCAAGACCATCATGCAAATTTCTATATGAAATGATGCTTTAACCGATACATGAATAGGTAAGTGTCGGTAGAATACACTATAATTAGACAGAAAAACAATACTACAATGAACTACCGGAACTATAAAAGTTCTACCGATACAATTAGCTTAGATCTACCGATATCAAATAAGTTTCTACTGATACCTAAAACCACAATAAGCAGAACTACTTAGCCTATAGACTTCTATCGATACCTCACTTCTAACTATCGATACTAAAATTAACAGAGAGCAAGTTTGACAAGTTTGGCATTTTTCTACCGATACATCTCCTATTATACCGATACTACTTCCATAGTTCTACCGGTAGTATAAATTCCTACTACCGAAACCAAATAAGTCAGTAACTAAAGTTTCAAATCCCCTGCACTTCTACTGATATTATGCAACGAAGTACCAATCCAACACAGACTGCTGCTGCAAATTCAATGCTAATTTCTCATAAGTCTCATTGGTATTCATAAATCATTACAAGCTTTCTATCTACACACATATACATTCACATTAAGCATACATCATTCACAAACATACCTTAACAACCAATACACAAGTAATATGTTAAAAACTACTATATTTACCAAAATCATTCATTATGCCAAATTCACAACAACAACTTTTACATGTCAATACTTCAAAAGATGCTTAGGTTGAAGTTTTAACAAGAACTATTCCCCAACAAGGTAACTACCAAAACATCCTATATCCATGCCACTCTTAAACCCAAAACAAGTTACTTAAAAGTCTACCGAGGATGAAGATGATAGTGTACACTCTTGACTGGATCCAATTGATGCCAAGATTCCTCGAGACCTATAATCATGAAAATCAAACGTGGTAAGTCATTTAAGACTTAGTAAGTTCTAAGTACAAGTGGTAATGTAATTAAGGTAAACTAACGGCTATAGTTCAAGAGTCAAAAACTCATTCTTGGATTACATACACAAAGCCTGCTAGGCACATAGCCCGAATACACCCGCATGAAGCCTACTAGACACATAACCTGAAAACACTGGCACGAAGCCTACTAGACACATAGCTTGAATACACCGGCACATAGCCTACGAGGCACATAGCCTAAATAATTAGATGCAATTGTACCAATCCACATAGGTTTATACATATCAATAGGTAATAACCATACATACCAAAACATATAACCCAACAATGAACAATTACAAAATGAATTTATAATTTACGTAGTAATGAATCGAACTTACTTATATAATGACGATAAAGGTTTAATGTAGAATTATTCGATAACCTTTCCCTTCCTGCATTTATCAACTGTGGTCTCCGTTTCTTGATCTAATTAATAAATAATTTAAACATAAATTAATTAATCTAGCATTTTAGTATAATAATAAACAACTAAACCACATAATTAAATTTTCCATAGATGTTCCTTTAACTTTAAAACAGCTTTAATGATTATTACTCTTAATTTATAACTTTCAAATCTCACAAGAGTCTAATTAATGATCTTCTAGAAGTCTTTGAGACATTTTAAAGTATTCAATTCTAATCTATGAAATTAATAAAATTGTGCAAACTATTTCTACCATAATCACTATGAATTATTATTTACTAAATAATTCCTCATTAAATTCCTAAGGTTTGTTCATCCCTTGTACAAAATTTGCTTACACTAACAGTACCCAGCACATAACTTCCTATGCTGCCCACATCATTTGTGAATTTACCAATACACTATCTTATTTTTCACATTTTAACTAATTAGTCCTTAACTCCAATTTTTCCCAAATTCTTTTCTCAACCAACCATTTTATTCAATCATCACCTTAATAATCTAGAAGAAGAGCTTCAAACATACCACAACTCAATAATGGCAGCCACTTCAAGAATTAGAATTTTCATGCATTAAACCTTAAAGTAAATAAATCTAGCTAAACCAATCACATAAATACCAAAATTACAAAAAATGGAACTAAAAATCACCTACATGCAACCACTTGAACAACCGAACCTCAAGCTCTCTTCTCTAATGGTTTCTTTTACTTTTTGGTGGAAACATCCCAAACAAGAAGAAGAAAATGATGACTTTTGCCTTATTTCTTTCTTTGTTTTTAATTACTATTTTACTATTTTGTCTATATAATTATTTAACTCTTAACCAAGCAATTCCACCAACTTAATACATGTCAAATTACTCTTTATGTCCCTTACTATTTTGTCTTCCTTGAGTAATTACTAAATATTATTTTAACAACTACTAATTATAACACCAAATTTTCTACTTTCCCAATTTAGTACATTATACTAATGCATCATCTACCATATAAATCCATATACGAAATACCTTATACGACCTTACTAGCATAATTTATAAAATAAAATTAACTTGTGAAATGCAATTTGATTTCAAAATTATGCTCCCGTTACCCCTGAAAACAGGCTATTACAATTCTCCCTCTCTTAAAGACTTTTCCTCCTTAAAAGTCTTACCAGAAAAGAGATTTTGGTATTACGTCCTCATGGATTCTTCTATTTCTCAGGTAGCCTCTTCTACTTCGTGTTTATGTCATAATACTTTAACCAATTCAACCTTTTTGTTTCTTAACTCTTTCACTTCCCTTGCTAATACTTTGATAGGTTCCTCATCGTAGGTTAAATCAAGTTGTAATTTAATATCTTCCACTGACAACACGTGTGAGGGATTTGATCTATAACAACGAAGCATAGAAACGTGAAATACATTATGTATTTTGTCAAGCTCAAGAGGCAAAGCCAAATGATAGGCCACTGGTCCAATTTTCTTTAAAACTTCATAAGGTCCGATGAATCTAGGACTAAGTTTCCCTTTGCATCCAAAACGCAATACCTTTCTCCAAGGTGAGACCTTCAGAAAAACCTTTTCGCATACAGAGAATTCAATGTCCTTACGCTTTAAATCTGCATAAGATTTCTGACGATCAGAGGCGGCTTTCAAATTATCCCTAATGGTCTTCACCTTATCTTCCCTTTCACGAATCAAATCAACTCCCTTAATCTTCATTTCTTTCAATTCTGTCAAATACAATGGATTTTTACATTTACGTCTGTATAAAGCTTCATACGGTGCCATCTTTAAGCTCGTTTGATAGCTATTATTGTAGGCGAATTCAACCAGCGGTAGGTATTTCTCCCAACTGCCTTCAAATTCAATTATGCAGCAACATAGCATATCTTCTAATACTTGAATTACCCGCTCTGACTGGCCATCGGTTTGAGGATGGAATGCTGTGCTAAGCTTTAACTTAGTTCCAAAGCTACTTGAAACACGTTCCAAATCTGGAAGTAAATCTCGAATCACGATCTGAAATAATCGACAATGGAATACCACGCAATCTAATAACCTCTGACACGTACACTTCGACAAACTTTTCTAGCAAATAATCCATTCGTACCGGAATAAAATGCGCTGTCTTCGTCAAACATTCTACCACAACCCATATAACATCCTTCTTCTTCGGTGATACTGACATGCTCTCACTTCCATTCCGGTATCATAATTGGTTGCAATAGCGCGGGTGAAACCTGATGTTCAGCTTTTACTTGCTGACATACAAGGCACTTGGATACAAATTCAAAAATTTCCCTCTTCATTTTTGCCACCAATAAAATTATTTTAAATCACAGTACATCTTCGTACTACCCGGATGAATAGAGTACATACTGTTGTGAGCTTCTGATAGATACTTCTACTTCAACTGAGCATCATTTGGCACGAACAATCATTTACGTAATACAAGTTATTATTCTCACCGATTGAAATTTCAGAAACTGGACCACTTTTCACCAATTTCTTCTTGGATATAACATTGGAATCCACAAGTTGCAACTCATGAATATCACGCAAAAACAATGGTCTAACTTTGAGTTCGGCTAAAATAGAATAATCATTTTCCATACACAACCGCACATTTATCATTCGAAGTGCAAAGAGACTTTTACGACATAACGCGTCAACGACAACATTAGCTTTACCCGGGTGGTAATCAATCACAAACTCATAATCTTTTAACAATTCTAACCATCTCCACTGCCTCGAATTTAATTCTTTTTGTGTCATCAAATATTTCAAACTTTTATGATCTGTGAACACATGAAATTTCTCGCCATATAAATAATTACGCTAGATTTTCAACGCGAACACGATTGCAACTAACTCAAGATCATGAGTAGGGTAATTCTTTTCATGAGGCTTAAGTTGTCGGGAAGCATATGCAATAACCTTTCCCTTTTGCATCAATACACAACCTAGGCCACTCAAAGAGGCATAACTAAAAACGACAAATTCCTTTCCTGACTCAGGCTGTGTCAAAACCGGTGCTTCTATTAACAAATTCTTTAGTTGATCAAAACTCTCTTGACACTTCTCTAACCAATCGAAGCTAACATCTTTCTGCAACAATCTCGTCATAGGTAGAGCTATGATCGAGAAATTCTTAACAAATCTCCGGTAGTAACCAGCTAATCCTAATAAACTCCGTACTTTCAACACATTTCGTGGGGGTTTCCAGTTCAAAATGGCAGAAATCTTGCTCGGATCTACTCCTATCCCTTCTCTCGAAATCACATGACCGAGAAATCCTACTTCTAAAAGCTGAAACTCACATTTGTTAAACTTAGCATACAATTTCTTCTCTCGTAACATTTGTAATACGATCTAGGTGTGGTTGAAATAGCCGATTCATTAAATCCATGAATGTCGCTAAAGTATTTGTCAACCCGAAAGGCACGACTAAAAACTCATAATGTCCGTAATGCGTCCTTAATGCTGTCTTTGGCACATCAACATCCTTAACTCATAGATGATAGTAACTCGATCTGAGATCTATTTTTGAAAACATAGTTGCTCCCTTCAACTGATCGAACAAATCATCAATTCGCGGCAAGGGATACTTGTTCTTAATCGCGATTTTATTTAGTTATCAGTAGTCAATACATAACCTCATCGATCCATCCTTTTTCTTTACGAACAACATAGGTGCACCGCAAGGCGATATACTAGGTCTAATGAAGCCCCTATCCAGTAACTCTTGCAACTGTGCCTTAAGTTCCTTAAGTTTCGTTGGAGCCATTCAAGATGGAGCGATCAAAATTGGAGTAGTACCGAATACTAACTCAATAACAAATTCAACCTCTCGCTCAGGTGGTAGCCCCAATAATTCTTTGGGAAAAACATCAATGAACTTTCATACTGTAGGCACTTGACTCACTTCTTTCTCTGCTACCTTAGTATCCAAGACATAAGCTAAAAATGCATGGCAACCCTTACGAACTAGTTTTTGTGCGTTCAAAGCTGAGATCAAATTTGATACACAATCAGACTTTTTTGATTTAATTGAAATAATTTCACCATTCAAACTCCTTAAATCCACCTTTCTTCATCGACAATGACAATAACATCGGGAGTTGAAGCTTCTTCTCATGCACGAATGGCATACGTTCTGCCAGGAGCTTTAGCCTCCGACCTAGTGGACATATCTCTAGAAACATTTTTTTTTGTCCTAGTTGCATTGTTGTTCCCAGGGTGTCTACCTCGAGGAGTAGCTACCGATCTCTCGCATTGCCCTTTATTGGGCTAATTACGATTAGGATAATCTCTTTTAAAGTGATCAGGAGATCCACAAATAAAACATGCCCCATTGTTAACTCTACACACTCCAAAGTGAAATCTGCCACACTGCTTGCACTCTACCCAATTGATATTTCACACACTGGTCATTGAAGGAGTCGAAGCTCTTATGTTATTTGGCTTCACTTGGCTTCTTCCATGGTACTCGGATGGTGCATTAAATGCACTACTCAATTCTTTCAACTTCTTTTGTAGTGATCCCGAGAAACTTTTTGTCCCGAAGCGTTTGCCAAAATCACAAGTCCTCGACTCATTTCTCCTTTTGCTAGAACAAATTTCGTCCATCTTCTGTTCCCGATCCGATAGTATTACTAGCTCTCGAATCTTTAAAGTTCCGACTAGCATTCTAATTTCATCATTCAGTCCATCTTTAAAACGTATACATAAGGCCTCTTCTGTGGGCATAATCTCGCGGGCGTACTTGCTAAGTTGAACAAATTATTTCTCATACTCTACCACGGACTTGTTTCCTTGCTTCAGTTCAAGGAACTCTTTCTTCTTCCACTCTAAATACCTCTTACTCACATACTTCTTACGAAACTCGGATTTAAAGAACTCCAGTTGACCCTTACTTTCGGTACCATTGATGTTAGAGTGGACCACCAGTGGAAAGCTTCTTCCTTCAGAAGTGATACAGTACAATGTAAGCAATCTTCTGGAGGGCACAACATCTCATCAAGTATTCTTTGAGTATGTTCTTACCAGTAATCAGCTTTGGTAGGATCATCATCAATATTCCCACTAAATTCCATCGCTCCATATTTTTTCACTTTATTGATAGAGATTCTACGATCATAACGATGAGACAATCCTTGACGTCGTAAAGGAGTAGGTTGGTTTGATGCGTTTACCTTTAAGTATGTGTCATACATATCATGCATCATTAGGAGGAATGCATCCGGTGTAACATTTTCGGGCCTTTGAGTTTCCCTATTTTCGGGCCTTTGAGTTTCCCTTTCATTTTGTGTACTTTCTTCGCCCGTAACTGGAGTATAACTTTCGATCTCATCAAAATCTGCTTGATTGGATCCCGACGACATCTTTTTTCTGAATAAAACATTTAAACTTGATCAAGAGTACCCACACTATCATCGGTTATAAAGTGGCATGCATATCTATACTAACACTTGCTATGTTCAGTCCTAGAATCGACTAAACCGTAGTTCTGATACCAATAATTGTGATACCCCTAACTCAACATAACGACCAAACACACGTATTTAAATAAATCTTCATAACAAATAACATTCATTATTAATAATCTTTAACATTTCGACCTTTCAATACCATATATCTGAACAATAAGACTTAAAAATAATTAAACAACAAATGCTTGAAATTCAAGACCATCATGCAAATTTCTATATGAAATGATGCTTCTACCGATACATGAACAAGTAAGTGTCGGTAGAATACACGATATTTAAATAGAAAAATAAAGCTGCAATGAACTACCGGAACTATAAAAGTTCTACCGATATAATTAGCTTAGATCTATCGATATCAAATAAGTTTCTACCGATACCTAAAAACACTGAAAGCAGAACTACTTAGCTTATAGACTTTTACCAATACCTCACTTTTAACTACCGGTACTAAAATTAACAGAGTGCAAGTTAGACAAGTTTGGCATTTTTCTACCAATACATCTCCTAGTATACCAATACTACTTCCATAGTTTTACCGGTAGTCTAGATCCTTACTACCAAAACCAAATAAGTCAGTAACTAAAGTTTCAAACCCCCTACACTTCTACCGATACTATGCAACGAAGTACCAACACAACACAAACTGCTACTAAGAATTCAATGCTAATTTCTCACAAGTCTTATTACTATCCATAAATCATTACAAGCTTTCTATCTAAACACATATACATTCACGTTAAGCATACATCATTCATAAACATACCTTAACAACCAATACACAAGTAATAGGTTAAAAACTATATTTACCAAAATCATTCATTATACCAAATTCACAACAACAACCTTTACATGTAAATACTTCAAAAGATGCTTAGGCTAAAGTTTTAACAAGAACTATTCCCCAACAAGGTAGCTACCAAAACATCCCATATACTTCAAAAGATGCTTAGGCTGAAGTTTTAACAAGAACTATTCCCCAACAAGGTAACTACCAAAACATCCTACATACATGCCACTCTTAAACCCAAAACAAGTTACTCAAAAGTCTTCCGAGGATGAAGATGATAGTGTGCACTCTTGATTGGATCCAATCAATGCCCAGATTCCTCGAGACCTACAATCATGAAAATAAAATATGGTAAGTCATTTAAGAATTAGTAAGTTCGAAATACAAGTGGTAATATAATTAAGGTAAACTAATGGCTATAGTTCAAGAGTCAAAAACTCAGTCTTGGATTACCAGCATAAAGCCTGCTAGGCACATAGCCCGAATACACCAGCATGAAGCCTACTAGACACATAGCCTGAAAACAACAGCATGAAGCCTACTAGGCACATATACATCGGCACCAAGCCTACTAGGCACATAGCCTGAATACACCGGCACATAGCCTGAATATTTAGATGCAATTGTACCAATCCACATAGGTTTATACACATCAACAGGTAATAACCATAGATACCAAAACATATAACCCAACAATGAATAATTACAAAATGAATTTATAATTTACATATTAATGAAACGAACTTACCTGTATAATGACGATAAAGGCTTAACGTAGAATTATTCGATAGCCTTTCCCTTCTCGCGTTCATCAACTATGGTGTCCGTTTCTTGATCTAATTAATAAATGATTTAAACATAAATTAATTACTCTAGCATTTTAGTATAATAATAAACAACTATACCACATAATTAAATTTTCCATAGATGTTCCTTTAACTTTAAAACAACTTTAATGATTATTACTCTTAATTTATAACTTACAAATCTCACAAGAGTCTAATTAATGATCTTCTAGAAGTCTTTGAGACATTTTAAAGTATTCAATTCTAATCTATGAAATTAATAAAATTGTGCAAACTATTTCTACCATAATCACTATGAATTATTATTTACTAAATAATTCCTCATTAAATCCCTAAGGTTTGTTCATCCCTTGTACAAAATTTGCTTACACAAACAGTACCAAGCACATAACTTCCTATGCTGCCCACGCCATTTGTGAATTTACCAATACACTATCTTATTTTTCACATTTTAACTAATTAGTCCTTAACTCCAATTTTTCCTAAATTCTTTTCTCAACCAACCACTTTATTCAATCATCACCCTAATAATCTAGAAGAAGAGCTTCAAGCATACCACAACTCAACAATGGCAGCCACTTCAATAATTAGAATTTTCATCCATTAAACCTTGAAGTAAATAAATCTAGCTAAACCAATCACATAAATACCATAATTACAGAAAATGGAACCAAGAATCACCTACATGCAATGACTTGAACAGCTGAACCTCAAGCTCTCCTCTCTAATGGTTTCTTTTACTTTTCGGTGGAAACATCCCAAAGAAGAAGAAGGAAATGATGACTTTTGCCTTATTTCTTTCTTTGTTTTTAATTACTATTTTACTATTTTGTCTATATAATTATTTAACTCTTAACCAAGCAATTCCACCAACTTAATACATGTCAAATTACTCTTTATCTCCCTTACTATTTTGTCTTCCTTGAGCAATTACTAAATGTTATTTTAACAACTACCAATTATAGCACCAAATTTTCTACTTTCCCAATTTAGTACATTATACTAATGCATTATCTACCATATAAATCCATATACGAAATACCTTATACGACCTTACTAGCATAATTTAAAAATAAAATTAACTTGCGAAATGCAATTTGATTTCAAAACTATGCTCCCGGTACCCTTGAAAACAGGCTAATACAAAAAACTACACTAATCGTGTACCAGATATAATTCTTTTATTTTAATAATATATAATTCATTACATCTCAATTATATATATTTGTTTTTAAGGAGTGATCATTCCAACCAACCTTATCATTTTAATTGGCATTGCTGTCAATATAGGAGGCCATGGGTTCAAGCGTGCTGAAGCATATTATCCTCCTATAATGAGATTGTTAAAAAAAGTTTTTTTTTCCTTTTTACTTTTAAGAATATTTTCTTATAATTTTTATTTATGATTTTTTAATTTTTATAATCTTTCAACTATTTTTAACCTGCCATGTAACACCCCTAACCCGTCTTCGACGCCGTATTAAAGTTAAGGAGAATTACTAATCAAATAACACATTAAATTTCATATAATCGTAATAATTCAACTTAAATCATACATTACCATTTTTCATAACAAACCTATGAATTTGAACTTAAATTATGATTTTGAAGCCTTAAAATACACTAAAAATAGTTTAGAATCAATTCATATAACAATTTTACCATACATTAAAATATACTAAAAAAACATCCCAAGACATGACACATTCAACCATTTAAGTCTACATACAATCACCTGTATAAAGTCATATTATAACGGACATACCAAACATCAACCTATCAATCATTTATAAATTCTAACATGAATATTCCAAGCCATTTCAACCTTCATCACAACTAACATAATATATTTCATACCATGATCATATCCACAAATTTAGTTTAATTTCTAACAATCATATCAATCAAAATTCATCATTCAACATCAACCCAACTAGCATATCTCAAGGTCTATCATATAATCAACAAATACCAAGCAAGCATATATGACCTTAATTCATAGCATAATAACGATTTCCTATTACATGCCATATAAGCCAAGAATGTTTACAAAATCTACCAAAAAGACCTTGTGATAGTGTGATTCTTTGAGGTTGATCCAATCTTCCGTCTACAAAATTAAATCTACAAGACAAGGAACAAAACACAAGCAAGCTTACAAAATCTTAGTAAGTTCACAACATTAACAATAAATCACACCAACCAACTCAATAATTCAATTATAAGAAATAACAATCATATCCCTACCAAACAAAATTCACAACCGTCGAGCATTACTACTTGCCAAATATTCAAATTTTTTTCCAATTTCCAGTAAGGCATAATCTCATTTCACTATTAATAATATATCACTTGTCTAAGCTAGTTATAGAATCTTGATTAGTTTGCTTGTCTCAGCCATCGCTACAGTCTATATCACTCGCTCACGATGCTATTCACACAAGCTGTTAAGAATCCGCAACATATGCAAGATCTCAGCTATTGCAAGAGTTAGCATCATTAGAGTTCAATATCCATCCAGAATTCATCGACTCATGATGCTGCTCACAAAAGCTGTCGAGAATCCGTAACCTATGCAAGATCTCAACCATCGTGTCAGTTCAGATCACCGGCCCAAGGCCTGACAATTCGTTACTTTATTCATTTCTCAAGCTTCTCAATTTGTAAAGCATACTTTAATTTACTATAGCAAAAAATAATGTATATAAAATAATTATTTAAATATATAAATAATAGTACGAACTACGGGACTAATTTGTAGCTATTATTTAAGTATAGGGATTACTCTGCAAACTTTTCTTTACCGCGATCGTCAGCACCTCCTTTATCTAAAATAATAATTTCATTATAATTAAACAAATCAGCAACAAAAATTAAATCTTCTTATCAAATTATGTCTTTTTTAGCATTTTACAAAATTACCCTCAACTTTTCACTTTTATGAAATTTAGTCCCTAAGCTCAAAATACACAATTAAACCAAATTTGTTTAAAAACCCATCCTAGACGTATATTATCAACCCCCATTTCAGCCTATATTTATGACTAATTTACAACAAATCCTTGGGAGTTTATCACTTTAACAATTTAATCCCTAAATATTAAAATCAACAAAAATTCATTTACAAAAATAGTCTTAACTAACAACCCAATTCCATAATCTTCCATCAAACTTCAAAAACAACTCAAACACATCAATGTTAACATTTATAACATTTGAAAGTTCCACAAAATAGTCCCCGGGTTAGCTAGGTCAAGCTAACACAAGCTCAAAAACATAAATATTACTAAAAACGGACGAGAATTACTCACCCGATTGAACACCTAAAGTTGGATGAATGTTTCCCTCTTTTTTCTTAGGGTTTCAGTTCTTCAAAACTTAGTGAAGAAGATGCTAAAATTTTCTAATTTGTTTTATCTTAAATTATCTTGTTTAAGTAATTACAAGTTTACCATTGTTTTACTTCACTTGGAATTTTGACCAAATAAGGGCCACAACCGTCCACTCACCACCCTAAAGGCCTAATTACACCTTTAGTCCATTGCCTCTTATTTCAATTACTATTTAATACCTTTTATAATAAGAGGTAACATTTACTACTTTTACGATTTAGTTCTTTTTACTTAATTAACTATCTAAACGATAAAATTCCTTGACCAACATTTAATAGATACTAATGGCATTGTAAACAACTGTTTCCGGACTAACACATCGGAGCTGGGGTCTTGAAACTACTATTTTTGATACCACTGAAAAATAGGCTGTTATAACTCTCTCCCTTAGGAAATTTCATCCCGAAATTTCTTACTAGTGAACTGGTTCAGATATTATTATCTCATTGAAGCTTCAGTCTCCCATGTAGCCTCTTCCATCCTATGATGAATCCATAAGATTTTTAGTAATGATACCCTTTTATTCTGGAATTTTTTTACTTCATGAGCCAAAATCTTGATCGGTTCTTCTAAATATGATAAATCTGGCTGTATCTTAACTTCACAAGGAGTAATCACGTGTGATGGATCTGACCTGTATCATCTCAACATCGAAACATGAAAAATACTATGAATCTTTTCAAGTTTCGGGGGTAAAGCCAACCTATAAGCTATAGGACCAATTCTTTCTATCATTTCATACGGCTTGATAAACCTTGGACTCAACCTTCCCTTCCTACCAAAACGAAGTACTTTCTTCCATGGTGAGACTTTCAGAAATACTCGATCACCAATGGCAAACTCTATATCCTCTCATTTTAGGTTTCTGTATGACTTCTATCGATTTGACGCGGCTTTCAGGCAGTCACGAATTACCCAAACTTTATCTTCTGTCTCATGTATCAAATTAATACCAAATAAGTTAGATTCGCTTAACTTAGACTAGTAGAGTGGTATTCCACATTTTCTTCCATATAGAGCCTTAAACGGTCCCATTTTAATGCTAGATTGATAGTTGTAATTATATGCATATTCCACCAACGATAAATACCTTTCTCAACTACCCTTAAACTCAAGTATACAACATCATAACATATCTTCCAGAATCTATATTACCCATTCTGATTGCCCATCTGTCTGCGGATGATATGCAGTGCTGAAATTAAGTTTAGTACCCAATGCTTCGTGAAGTTTACCCCAAAACCTCAAGGTGAATCTCGGATATCTATTAGAGATAATATATATCGGTACTCCATGCAGTCGGACAATCTTTGATACATACAACTCTTCTAACTTCTCAAGTGAATAATCAGTATGAATCGGAATGAAATGAGTTAACTTCGTTAATGACTTATATCGAGTCCTTTTTCTTCGATGTCATAGGCAGTCTTGAAACAAAATCTATCGTAATTCGCTCCCACTTTCATTCAAGAATAGTAACAGGTTGTAATAATCCTGATAGTACTTGATGCTCTGCTTATACTGCTGGTAAACCAGACATTTAGTTGCAAACTCAGAAATCTCGCGTTTCATACCTGGCCACCAGTACATTCTCTTAAGATCATTAAACATCTTAGTACTACCCGGATGAATGGAGTAAGTACTACTATTAACCTCAAATAAAATGTCTCGCTTAAGCTCCGGATTATTAGGAACACATAACCTATTACGAAAGTACATCATACCATCATCATTTATAATGAATCTTGTAGTCGAATCACTTTGGATCTGTTCACATTTGGCTAATAACTTCGGGTCATCATCTTGTAACTTCTGAATCCACTGAAGAAATAATGGTCTCGCCCTAAGCTCAGCTGTAACAAAACCATCACCTTCCAAAGATAAGTGTGCATTCAATGCTCTCAATGCAAACAATGATTTCTGACTCAAGGCATCTGCCACCATATTAGCTTTCCCTGGATGATAATAAATATCAATGTCATAATCTTTCAGTTACTCTAACCATCGACACTATCTCAGATTCAGCTCCTTTTGAGTTATCAAGTACTTCTAAATGTGACATTTCTCACCGTAAAGATAGTGGCGCCAAATCTTCAATGCAAAAATAATTACAGCTAACTCTAAGTCATGTATCGGATAATTCCTCTTATGAGGTTTCAACTGACACGAAGCATAGGCTATTACTTTCTCAGCCAGCATTAGTACATATCCCAATCCACTAAGTGATGCATCATTGTAAACCACAAATTCTTTCCCTAATTCAGGCTGTGTCAGAACTGGAGCTTCTCTTATCATTTTCTTTAACTGATCAAAACTCTGTTGGCATTCATCTGACCAAACAAACTGAACAATTTTTTATAGTCACTTGGTCATCTGTAAAACTATTATAGAAAAATTTCTAACAAAGCAACGATAATAACTTGTCAATTCCAAAAAACTGCATAGCTCAGAAATGTTCTTCGGAGCCTTCTAGTTAATAATAGCAGAAACCTTACTTGGATTGACATGTATCCCTTCTGCAAAAGCCACACGTCCAAGGAACTCAACCTCTTGAACTAGAACTCACATTTACTGATTTTTGCATACAACTGTTTCTCATGGAGAATCTGTAATACTGTTCTTAAATGTTGAGCATTCTTAGTCTTTGATTTGAAATATATTAGTATATCATCAATAACACAACCATAAATCTATCCAATTGATATTAAAATACCCGATTAATTAAATCCATAAAAGCATCTTGGGCATTATTTAATCCAAATAGAATTACTAGAAACTTATAATGTCCATATCGTGTTTGGAAAGCAATATTCGGTACATCGCTATCTTTTACCCGCATCTAGTAGTATCCCGATTTGAGATCTATCTTGGAAAATACAGTTGCACCCTTTCATTAATCGAACAACTCACCAATATGAGGTAATATATATTTATTCTTTATTGTAACCTTATTCAATTGTCGGTAGTATATACACAGTCTCTTTGAACCATTCTTCTTCTTCACGAATAGTACTGGAGCACCCCAAGGTGATACACTCGGTCGGATAAAACATCTATCTAGTAATTATTGTAACTGCCCTTTAAGTTCTTTCAACTCAGTTGGTGCCATTCTATATGGTGGAATCGATATCAGTGCAGTCTCGGGTATCAAATCAATAACAAATTCAATCTCATGCTTAGGTGGTAACCTTGGTAACTCTTCAAGAAATACATCTATAAATTTACTAACAACTAGTACCTGATCCAACTTTGTTCCCGAATCTTGAGTATCCAATATGTAAGCTAAAAATACCACACAACCCTTATGAATCATTTTCTGTGCAGAAATAACTGAAACAACTTTGGTTGCACTGTTTAATCTGCTAGACTCAATTGTAATCAACTCACCTGATGGGCATCTCAAATCAATCCATTTTTTCTATAGTTAACCACTGCATCATGTAAATATAACCAGTCCATGTCTAATATTACATCAAACTCATGGAAAGGCAATAACATTAGATCTATGGGGAACTCACAACCCTGAACTTTCAGTGGACATCTACGACATACTAAATTAGCTATTACACTGTGACCCTATGGATTTGTAACTTGAACATCAAACTTAGTTGACTCAACAGGTAAATTTTTATTAGTTGCCAAGGCAGTGCAAATATAAGAATGAGTCGACCCAGGATCAATTAAAGAATATACAATAACATCAAAAAGATAGAATATACCAGTAACGAACATCAGGTGCGGTAGCCTCCTCTTTGGCTCGGATAGCATACGTCCGTGCAGGTGCTTGAACCTCTGATCTTGCAATCCCAATCTTAGTATCACCTCGATTTCATCCTATGTTATTACTCTGACCAGGGTGCCTACCTTTTTGTGGTGTAGTTGGGGGCTTTTCACTCCGATCATCCTTTCCTTTCGGTCCTTTTGGACAATTACATATAAAATGGTCGGTCGCCTCGCATCTAAAATATGCTCCCATCTTAAGTCTACACTCACTGAGATAAAATCTACCACAGTGTTCACATGTTGGTTTCGAAGCATTGCAGACACTGGCTACACTATCAGTAGGTCGATTTTGAAATTTTGACTTAGGTTATTAAGATCTACTTCTACTCAGAAACCCAGACGATGCTGTAACATGATTATTGTCTTCTTTTATTTTCTTCGGTGGAGGTGCAAAAAATGACCTGGAGAGATTTCTTTTGCTGAATTCCCAAGCCCTATATTCCCTCTGTCTTTTATGGTTGTAAACTTCTTCCATCTTCTGTGCTCGATCAACTAAAACTATGACCTGTTTATGTCTGAGCCATCTATCATCATATTAATTTCATAATTTAATCCGTCTTAAAAATGGATACACATTTCCTCATCTTTCGGTAAAATTTTTGGGCATACTTGCTGAGGTGTACAAAGTCTCTCTCATACACAGCTACTGATTTATTTCCTTGTCTCAGTTCAAGAAACTCTTTTTTCTTTCGGTCTAGATATCTCTTACTATATATTTCTTTTTAACTTCTGTCTAAAAGAATTCCCAATTCATTCTATCCCTGGATCCGACCGCTGTTTGCGTTGAGCACCAACTATATATATCTCTTTAAAATGAAAGTGGAGTTCGCCCTTTATTTTAGTTTTTTTTTTCTTTCCAGTCACTTGTAGCTCTTCTGTTTCATCGATTTAGTTCGGATCCACCTCTTCCTTCGAAAAAAGGGAAGAAGTATCTTCTTTGGTCCCCTGCACCTGGTTAGCCCCTCCCCCTCTTGAAATAGTTTCTATTTCTATGTTTCTTTCTTCCTCACTTTCCCCTACTTCTTCTGTTTCGGAAATTCCTTTCAGTTTCTTAGTTAGAATGGGTAACAATATTCTACCTAAATAGTAGACACAGGTAATAAATAACAGAATACTAAAGATTCGAGCCATAGAATTCCTAAATTATGATACAAGGTACTTATTAGATCGAATAAGTGCATTAGACCTAATTAAATTATTTTGTATCCAGACTAATACCAACCCAAACCATTTCATCAATAAAATATGACCAATTAACCAACCAACAAAACTACTTGTTACAAATAACATATTGTTGATTCATCGAAACATATAAATGTTGACTAATTTGTCTAACATTGAACTTGGTAAAATGAAAAGGTTGAATAATGAGATAATTTAGGAATACACATTGAATGCTAAGGTACCAATGAATTTTATAAAGTTGAAGTTGAAGTTGAAGTTTAAAGAATACACATTGAGGAATAGTCTGCTTAGCTTGCTTTAGCAGCCACGTGATGATTCAAGTTCGTGGTAGGCGTAAGAGCTGGGCGAAGCGGTAGCGAAGCTCAGGTGGTGATGCAAATGCGCGGTGAGCGTAGTAGCCCCCTCGGGCATGCTCCTTGTAGAACCAAGCGAAGAGCTAGTGAGGGCCGGAATGGAATATCGTATGTAGTGTAAAATCGGATCTGAAGCTCTTTACTAGGATTGGAACAAGCGAGGAACGAGTGACCACAAGCTCCGCTTAAGCGCTCGACATGCAGTTAGCTCAAAACATGTTCATCATGTGGCCGAGCGAAGCGCACCTGTGTGAAGCAGCCTAGCATCACTTTAGATAGAAGCAGAATGGATAACTTACAACTGAAAGTAAGTTCTTCGGATCGATATCT